>CM062370.1:30854937-32104937 GCA_031216125.1 Dalbergia cochinchinensis
ATATATCTCCTCACTCATTAATGATGTCAAGGGCATGTGTCGGGGGGTGAAAAGAAATTGGGCTGTTACTGATTTAAGCCCAAACAAGGTAATTGAAAGTGAGAAAAGAAGAATTGGGCCACGACTAAGATTCAGAGACAGAAAGGAAAGAAGAGCAATAACAGAGTGAAGTGTATACAAGCCTAAATAATGCAACCTAAAGGCATGCAAGATCATGGGGGTTGTGGGTGACTTGGAAAAGAGGATAACCCTTACCACGATTGCATGATGCCTAGTTAGTAGGAAGGCTGTATATAGTTGGAGCTTGAAATGCAAGCACAAATCAGACAATCTCATTAAACTTACTATGTTTTAAGTGGTTATTTCTTTCAATCATTATTAGCTTTTACCGTAGTTTATCTTATTTCCATCATTGTACTTCAATTCTTCAATTATGAAATGCTCTATTTTTCATTAGATTATTATCTTGCCTTGAGTTGATCTTGCTCAAGCACCTTCTACAGTGAGTTCAGGAATTCATAGGCCAAAAAGTAAAGTATACTTCCTAGTTCAAATTGTCTATTTTTTATAATCATCTTGTTTCATAAATTGGATTAGAGATCAATCTTAGCCAATTTAATTTTGATCCAACAGTTTGGTATATACATATATTTATTTTCTTCAAATAAAGAAAATAAATCAAAAGCAATTTAGTATTGAAACCTCACCTAATAAAATTTGGAGAGGATAGATATATGCTTCCTTCATTCCTTATTCCCACAAACACAAACTATTTTCAAAACCTAAACTTTAGCTTTGCGTTAAAACTTAATCTTAGAAGTGTACTCCAAATAATAATAAGTCATTAGATAGAAAATGTAACGCTTTATGACGCAAAATGATTTTCCCATTCCTCCTCCGGAGCCTCGGTGTTGCAAATAATCCTAGTATTGGAATATATATGCTCTACAGTTAGTCAATTCAATCAATAAGTTTCATAATAAAAAAAAAAAAAAATCAAGTAGTTCTGAAAAACTCCAATGGTTCTGCAGCGCATCCCTTCATATAGAAAACTACCATCTGAAAGACACACAATACAAATGAAACCTTTCTAACACGTCCTTTATATCTTCTTTGTACCTAATCCAAGGGAACAAGCAGTCATTAACAACACCATATTGCAAAGGGAGGGTTGAGCAGCCTTCCACTGGTGTAAAAATAGCAGCCAGTGCTCAACCCAAATCTGCTTTGGTTCTCATGTGCCATGCATATATCAGAAAACCCCCGACTACAATATATTTAATGCTTGTACTCAAAGGGTAATTTCAAAGATGACTCCTTCAAGATTCCCAACAATACACCGAGTTCCGAGCACTTCTTTCATCTTCATCTGATGCTTAGAAGCTTCAAGAATAATCATCGAGTCCATGCTGCAAGAAGTGAGAACAAAGCTTATAGCTTTGGATAAGATGGACTGAATAAGACGGGAATCTTAAAAAATTAGATAATGCAATGCTTATAGCAAATAATTAGGTTGGTATGAGCTATGAGATTTGCAGAAAACTGAGACATTTGCTAAGGACAAAGCAGAGGCAGAGGGAAGCTTGTGCAGTTCACAACTGAGAGCACAAGGAATTCATAACAGAGTAGCCCGATTCATACAATTAATTCATGGAACTTGATCACAAAAAGGTATTTTGAAGTAAACCAAATAAATAACTACCAGTTGAAGGATAAAACGTTTTCTTTTATAATTTTTTTAAATATACAAAAAGGAGTCTAATAATGTCCCTCACAAGACTGAGTTCGACATTAACAAAAAACTTTAGAGCTGAAAAATGAAGCATATTGTTTGTGAAATCTGATGGGTAAAAGCATCTTTACCCTTTCTGGTTTGATAGAATTGTAGCACCAGGTCTAAATGTTCACACAAGTATTGGAAAAACAAGAAAAAACCAATTCTAATTTGATCATTACCAAATAGAAACTGATCTGAAAGAATCTTCAAGGAGTAGGATTCAGGTTAATCAATTTTTATTGTCTCCCTTCAAGAAGTAGGACTCAGGTTAATCAATTTTTATTGTCTCCCTCTCTTTTTCCACCTTTTTTTTTTTGGTCATCACTTTATTCGGAATTCTATAAGTTTACCAAAGTAGCCAAAAGCTATATACTACACAAACTAAGAGTAACTTAGAAACAATGTATATTTGTAACTAGTTTCAACATAAATCAGTTTTGAAACTCCAGAGTTTTCTGAACACTCCCATAATATCTGTTCCTAAGGCTATCTAATGACTACAGATTTGAGACACATCAAATGTAAAATGAAAAAATGAATCCAGTCAATCTACAAGATATGGGTAAGTTGTCAATATAAAAGTAGTAAAGTAATTTTCACGAAAGCAAGAAGTTATACACTATATTGAACAATAACAAGCTAGGTTACATACGTCTTAGCCCGTGATACATAGGCTAGTATGAATTTGCATTTCCTGCCCTCTCTAGCCTGCAGTAGCTGTCTAACAGTATCAAAAAGCATAGGGATGCTTGACTGCTGAAAGCTTATGCATTGTCAAGGATTCTGGAATTAATTTTTCTTCCGCAAAAACGAAGTGCAATTACACGATCTTGATGGAGCACACATATTCTAATTTCCTAAATTATAAAAGAAATTCTGCATTGACTGTCATTTGAACCTCTAATTCATTTTAGCTGCATTTAGTCATCATAATATGGTTTTGGCAATAAGGCCATATAACAGAATGCCTATGTGGCATGCAAATGAGTAAGAAGAGGGGAATTCAGTAGGAATGATCGAGAATATTTGTATGTAGAAGGGCAAGCAGAGGTACGAAATTACTGAGTGAGGGTTTGGGGCCTTTGGGCAAGGAGGTTTGCAGAACCTCAATGATCAGAAATGTTCTATACTTCGTGAGAGATTGAAAGGGCTGAACCTGTGGTTCTGATCTCTGTAATTGGTATACAGATGAGTCACATGGCTTGATAGTTGAAAGAGAAGCAGGGTTAGTAATGGATATAACTTGTGAATTTTTCTGAAATGTGAAGGCAAATAGTATATTCCCAAACAACTACTGATAAGTCCGAGGGACTGTGCACAGAGATAAGGTTCCAAATCCCATCAGGTAATAATAATCAGCTTAAAAAAAACGGAAAAAACATACAGATAGACGGCTAATTGGCTTGGGTGGGAATATGGATAACTAAATTGATATCTATATATCTACCTATATCTTAAGCTGCCAGTTTTTCATAGCATTATGAATAATTCTTAAGTTGGATAAAAACTGGATTAAATTCACTAGGATATATATATCAGCTCCAAGAATGAAGTCGAAACTTCCTGGATGATTTTGTAAAATTTCACTGATCTGATCTTTGTTCCCCCATTCTAATTTCTCTGCTACTATTCCTGCATATAATATAAGTAAAATGTAAAATTCAGTGACTCAAAGTATGTATCTCCTTTTAAAATTTTTCACACTCACCATGAGAAGTAGGACTAGAATTTTCAGAACATGAATGCAGCTCAATATTTTTCTTTAAGATCTGAGAGAAAATACCATGATTAGTCTATAAAGCAGATAATTAGGAAGATGCTACCCTACCATATGGCATAGCAACAGATTTCATAACCCTGCCTTTAGCACTTCTTCATTATGATCTGTTAAAACAACCTTCTGGCAGAATCTGCTGCAAAGTATTCCAGTAATACCTGTGATTAAAGGGGATTATCAAGATAATGTTAAATGAAAAAAGCACAGGTATCCAGTATTATTTGTGAAGACAATAAACTACAGAAACAAGTAATTAATTGATATCCACATGAAAGAGAGATATAGAAATGGAGTATATTGATGTATTAATGGAAAGGAAAACTGATACACTATGCAGAAACAGAGGGAATCCTGAGCACTATAGCAGCTCAACTCTCCCAAATGCCTAGCCAATATTCTCCCTACCTTCTCCTTCCATCCCTTGCATACATATAACCCCCTCATAACAGAATCACATGGTATTTCCCTTCCCCACTATCCTATTGCTGACTCAGCAGGTAGTTACAAAGAGTCTGCCCCTCCTCTCTCATGTCACAAACTCAACAATAACAATTTAGGCCCAAGTTACAATCCACGTACCTAACATTAATTTCCTAAAATAAGGTAGTTGTCCATGCCATTGTTTGGTGTATTTAGCTAGACCACAACTGTCGTATATTTAACCGCAGGTATTTGGACAAGCAGATTTCATGGGATATGAATAGGCATCTAGTGACTACTTGGCATAAGACACATGATCTTTTAGAGGGGTTTTCCTCTGAGATATGCTGAGAGATTGAAAAGCATTGATCTTTTGATGTCTTCTTTTGTTTATTCTTTTTGTATTGAGGATCTCTAGTCCTCCATGCTCTACAATATTCTTCTTTTCTTGTTAATGAAATTTCTTCTACAATAATCTTTCTTCCTGTTAATGAAATTTCTTCTTTCCTTGAAACAAAACAGAAAATCAACTTCATATTCCTAAAACTAGTAACAAGGATACATTGTTTTTCCTACAAACATCAAAGAATCTAAGATTCTAAATATAAGAAAATATATTTTCCTGTAGAGTGAATACATACCAACACCAGAACCCAATTCAATGGCAGTGCAGCCTTGAAGCATTTCAACATTCTTTGAAAGATAATCATTCAGCAGCATGGCTCCAGGCCATACCAGCTGCCCTGTCAAATCAAAATCGGCTGATTCAAAATATAATTAGTATTGTAGCCCAAAAGAATAGAAGATATCGAAAGCAAAATAAGGGGCCAATTTAAAGAACAGAGAGAAGTGTATGCATTCCCAAATTATGCATGAGCTTCTAAGTTCCCAATTATGTATTTCTGCATCATGTTGGACAGCAATTTTTGTTTAAAGGGTGTTTCTTGCTCAAATTTTCTGTTCGGTATTCTCCTGGGGGATTGAACCCCAAACAGTTAACCCATCCCACACCCAAGTTGAAGTTGAACCATTTGGAAAATAAGAATGATAATACGTGTGAAGGATCACTTAGCTACATATATTTTCAAATGCTATTCAACTTAATCTAGTAATAAAACAGTTAGAATTGAGCTCTGCCAGGCCAACATCTGCTTCAAAGTACAATTCCAATTCAACGTGGGATTCCAAACATTAAATTGCAATTAAGAGTCTAATATATATCTGAAAAATATAAGCCGCTCTCTTAACTAGAATCCAATTCCCTACTCAAGTCAATCAAACATGCATAATATTGATATTTACAGAATTGGAAAATATTCGTGTTAGAATATTAATATTCAGGTTAGAGTAGAGTATATTGTCAAGTACTCAGTTCAATTGTAACTACGTGTTAGGGGCCCTTTCTTTGGAAAGGTCTATGGGAGGAAGACCAAGAGAGAGGGTGCAAATGTAAATACTGTTGTTTGATTACAACTTGTAAACAATACTCCCTCCATTTACACATGTCTCTTTCACATTTTTGATAAATTCATAAATCAATGTATCTGGATTCTGGATGCACTTTGTATCTAGATACATTGATTTATGAATATACCTAAAAAGTGAAAGAGATATTTATTTTGAAGTGGAGGAGTAAGTGAGAAGGACAGCTATAGTAAGGCAGGAGTGGCATAGATTGTAAATAATATTGAGAAGGAGACAGCTGGAATTAAGCATGACAGTTGTCAAATTAGTTTGGACTTAGGGGGTGAGTAGAAGACCTGAGAGTATAAAAGGGAAGTACTTATTGAGCACACTTTTCAGGAATCCCATAGTGAAATACAGAGAATTACTCAGAAAATCCATTCTTTTTCTCTTGCCTCTAATCCAGTCTTAACACAATCACAATTGCAGATTGTTAGCCAGTAGTTTGGATGTAAGTAAGCTACTGATTGCTATCAACTCCAATTTGCAATTACGTGTTGATTCATCGTGATAATAATAACTATAAATCAGAGATAGTTTGCACTTGTAGCCTAACTACGCAATTTCTCTCAAGCACCCTACTTTTCTACAATTAGTTTTCAACTTCCTTTTTTTTATACTTTCTATTACCATTTTTGATTTACTAACTTAAGAATGAGACATTGAGTTGAGATTTTCAGTCACCTCAATTGAAATTCCTTTCCAAAATGAAAACAATTAAGTGCACAGTGAAATGAAACTTGAACATGATTAAATCATACCCACTTATCAATTGTTGAGGTAAATGAAAAATGAATATGAAGACAGGAATATATAAATAGGGTAGTGGGAATGTATCTCTCTATTTGGCTTCACTTACAATCAGCACAACCCAAAATCATGCACATTATGTAAAACGAACACATAAATAAATAAATAACAAAGAAAACTCACTTGAAGCGGATTGAAGACAGAAGAGCTGAATGACTTGAGACCCAAATGTGAATTTCGTGAGCTGGTAACTGCAAATTCCAAGAAAGAGCTCCAAAGTTAAAACTACGCCTTTGAGAACAATGTAGAGAGAGAAAAAGAGAGAGAGAGAGAGAGAGAGAGAGAGAGAGAGAGAGAGAGGAAGTGGTGTTACTCGTTATTGATGAAGAACGATTCGTCTAAGCAAACGATTTCTTCTTCTTCTTCTCCTTCTCCTTGGTTTCCTCCTTCTTCCATATTCAAACGCCTGGTGATGAACACGACCGCGTTATGGTTTCTTCCGCAGCCGCCACGTTGTCTGTTGGAAAATTTGCAAGCTCGGAATTGAGACGATGAGAAAAGGGCAATACACCTGATTTAGGGTTTGTTTGTTTCGAATTAAAAATAAAATAAAACCCTAAATTAGTCGCTGATATTTATAGTAGAAGACAAATTAATCCCTTAAATTTAGAAAATCTCATATTATTTCCTCAAATTTTATAAAAGGAGAAAATTTAGTCTCTCCATCAAATTATTTTTTGAACTGTTAATAGAAATGTCCATATATTCTATTAACTTGCTTACATTAAAGCAAGTCCTAACTTGTCCTACTCATCTGTTCTGTGTAGAACAAATTTCAACTTAAAGTCAAAATATTTCTTCTGAGCAAAGAACTATGGTGAGGTAATAGATAAAGAAAAAGGTCTAAACGACTTTGTTTAGAGGAGTGAAGCAAGTTAAGATCCACAATAAAAATTAATAGTACATACAAACAAGTTAACAAGACACAACTTAGATGATAATTTTATAGATAGACTAATTTGTCCCCATTTATGAAATTTAAGGGGCTAATATAAAATTTTTCAAATATGAAGAGCTAATTTATCCCCCACTATAAATCTGAAAAACTAATTTGAGGTTTTAGTCTTAAGAAAATTGTTATCGTGCTTAAATTTTCGAATAAATATCACTAATGGCATGTTTTGATTAAAGTTTGATAGAATTATTTTTAAAATATTTAATATTAAATAAATTTATTTAATAGAATCAACTTCAAAAGAATTTATTTGTATTTGGAAGAGATATTAGAAAAGTTAGTTTAAAAAAATTGATATGAGATGAAAAAGTAAAAACTAATATTTTTCACTTCAACTAGAATTAATGTTATTAAAAGTAAAAAACTTCTATCAAAAGTAAAATATCAAACCAAACCATTTCAATTTTTTCCAACACACTTTTTTCAACTCAATGTGAAAATTGTTGGTGTCCAAACAATGTGTAAAAGCCCTTGAGAATTGGGTTATTGCACTCAACCCCAAAAACAACACTCCACCCTATATATTCTTATAATAGTGGAAATTAGCTATTGGGCATTGGCTTAAATAGGTCTCATCTGTATCCCCAAAAAATAACTTGAATATAGGCCACTTATCTAGCATTGGCCCCTTTTTATGGACTTCTTACAAGTTTGACATGGTCCGAAAGTCTATTTAGAGATCTATTTAATTATAAAATTGTTTAAAAAACCAAGACACATACTCGTAAATAAGCCAAAATACTTATATATATATATATATATATATATATATATATATATATATCCATTAAATTATTAGAAAACCCTTATACCAAGAATAATCCATAGGCTAGTCTTTTAAGAACAATGAGTGACTTAGCTAAGGAAAAACTATAGTGATAGTAGATGATCCCCTTTCTGCCTTCACCTTTATTCCTATAATAAATTAAGATGAATATCAAAATAAAAAACTAGTAATAGCAAATATAGAGAACAAGCTTAAGAGATTTATAAAACTAGCATAGTAAATTTCAAATAAAAACAGGATATTTATTGCATAGAGAAAACTCAGTTAATAAAAGATAATCATACTACCATAAAACTTTTAGATGAAAATTTGATAAATAAAAATATATCTAATGCATATCATTATATTCATTCAGGATTAATACAAATAGCAATAAAACCTTTTATAAAATTAGGAATTAATACTCCAATAATAGCAATACTTCGAGACATAAAACTTAACAATTTAAAGATCAAATTTTAGCCATATTAGAATCAAATGTTCATGATGGTACCATTACTTGATGGATCTTTGGAATCCCCCTACCAAAACTGCACTAGAATTAAATATCAAAACTCCCAGTAACATCATTAACCCAAGTGTTGCTCATTTAGATATAGTATATAGGGTTTATTGTAAAGTTTCAAAAGTAGATTATAATTTCAAAGCTTTAAGATCCTCTCCAAAAAGTGAAACTTCAGTTTTCGAAACCAATTTATCAAAATCAACGTCTCACGCTCCAAAAAGATTAAAATATGCTAAGGTAATGGCAAGAATGCCTACTGACTGGAATTTGAAGTCAGTAATGCCTCATAAAAGAATATAAAATACAAAAACAGAAACCATAATTCAAGATAATAATGGGAATATAAACATTAGAATGAAAAAATCTAATTCAATAGCAGAAAATTAAGTGTTCATGAAAGATTACAAATGTTTGATCAAGTATCGAGAAATTCGGTAGATTGTAGATCAACAATAAATTTAGATCTAAGAGGAGCTAATTTCTCTCCAAATATTCCAATTCAATTTATCAAGAATCTCAAAAAAGCGAGTTTCTTAAGTGTTCACCTAGTAATTTCAAAAGTAGATCAACTTTTTGAAATAAATAAACCATGGGTTAAAAATGATTTTGAAGTAGAATATAACAAAAAGAAAAGAAACTGGTATTTCAAAACCTTTAATAAATAATAAACTTTTGAATATTTAAAAGAATTTTATACTTATGAACTAAACATTCCTTTCTTTTTATGGTTGGAAGAATGGTTTTGTAAAGAAAAAGAAATACATAATCTCTTTATAAATAATAAACAATTACAAACTAACACTACAATAATGAGGGAATGAAAAGCTATGAATAGTGCTAGTACATCTTCTGGGCATCGATCATTACAATATATAAAAATTTCAATAAGCAAAGAATTAGAAGTTGAAGCTATTCCATTCAAAATAAACCAAGAAAATAAAGACATTCAAAAAGTTCATGAGCAACTCGATTATACTAATTAAACTCTACATACTGTAGCTCAACAACTCCATAGGATAGAAACAAAAGAACCCATTCCAAAATGCCCAATAACTTCTCATGAAAACTTTCCTTTAGATCCTCAAAGACCCATATGCAAACTAAATGTTCTAGAAAAAGAACTAAAATTGGTAAAATCAGGATCTTCAATAGAACAAGCTATAGAATATCTTAGATTAAAACTAGAAAAATTAACTACAAAAAACAAAGCACTATATCAATAAATGTTTTAGAACAAAATGGTGGCCAAGAATTAAAAATTAACAAAATAAAATATACAAAAAATAGAACTTATTACCCTCGACTTTTATTGGTTGATGTTCAATACGAAGAGAAACAGCAGTTAACAAACTATTCCTTTTCCATAGAGTCCATTGCAGAATGGAATATTGATGGATTAAGCGAACAACTTATCTTAGATACCATACAACAAATGATTATGGTCATTGCTACTTTTGCAATAAATGAAAGTTTTTTGATAAAAAAAAATAGGAATGATGCTAGTAACATGGTTCACTGGTTAATTAAAAGGATGTTGGGACAACATTCTAACAAATCTAGAAAAACTTCAAATTCTTGAAGCTGCTAAAACTGAACCTTGCATTGGAGAACAAAAAGAAGATGCTACACCAACCTTAATCTATACAATAATAAAATATTTTATAGGAGAACCAATAAAATTACAACAAAGAGCAGCAAATCAACTAATAAATCTAAATTGCCCAACAATGTCAAATTACATATGGTATAAAGATATGTTTTTATTGAAATTATTTTTAAGACTTAATGCACTGCTGCATATTGGAAAGACAACTTCATAGCATGACTTATAACACTTTTATTGGAAAGACAACTTCATAGCATGACTTATAAGACTTTTAGGAGAAAAGGTAAAACAAAATATAGCTCAACAATTTTGATGGAGATATATACCCTATGATTAATTAACCTATGGTTAGATACATAGTAATATAGTTGAAATAGGAATACAAGTATGCAGTGATTTTAAACTTCAAAATAAATTAAGACATGAAGAACAAATAAGTCGAGGAGAATTCGGATAATACCAGAAAAAAAACTCTGTTATCGACAGATTTTACTGATGGATTTTTTGGATTATCGATGGAAAATATCATTTTCGACCAATTTTTCGACAGATTTTGTCCACTGATAATAACATAATCAAAAATCATTATCGACGGAAAAAATCCATCAAAAAATGTTATCGATGGATTTACCAACGGATTTTTGTTACAAAAATTTATCAGTAATGAGCTGGACGAATTCGCCAGCAAATTTGTCATGGTTTAGGCATTACCGACGGATTTTCCGTGGGTAATTATTGGTTTTTATACTTTTTATTTTTATTTTACCGATGGAAAAATCTGTCGATAATTGTTGAATTTCATAATTTTTAATTTTTAATTTTTTTTATTGACGAATTTTTTCATCGGTAATTTTAAATTATAAAATTTTATTTACTTCTTGTATTTATATTATCGACAAATTTGGAAAAATCCATTGGTAATCGATAAATTTTTTATTTATTTTTTCTTTACAATTTGTGTGTTACTTGATCATGTCAAGAGTTTATTTTTTTATTTAAAGCTGATTATCAATATATAAATATATTTAATAATGAAAAATTATAAAAAGATCCTAATAAATAATAAACGCAACGAATTTAAGTTCAAAATGTAAAATAGAGAAAAATGTCAGGATGTGTACAAATACAAATATAAAAAAAATCAACATATAAAAAAGAAAGAAAAAATAATAACTCAAATATGGAGAAATCGGTAGTATCATCATCATCATCGTGGACTTAACATAAAAAATTCTATAATGTTGTTGGACTTAACATCATGGTGTATGACACCTTTCTCGTGGAGGTAGGCTAGTGCCTTGGCTGTTTTCAGAGCAATGCTGAATCTTACAGGCCAAGGCAGTAGATTAGATTTTGACATTTTCCCATGGAGCTGATCAACCAGTGTTCCATTTGGTATGAACTTATAAACAAGAAGTTCTTAGCTATGTCTTGAGGTGCATCCAAAAAATGTCGCTAAGTGAATTCTTGATTGTTCAACATTTTTTTCCCTTCGTTGTACCACAAAGTACGCACATCCAAGAATGCCAACAAGGGCCACAACCCTTACAACAATACCTAAAGACAATGCTAGACATTAGTAAAATTTTTATTCAAAAGCTCATCTTTATTAAAATTCACTTAAACTATTAACAAAGTGTAATTTACCTATTCCAATACCAACTTTGCTAGAAGTGCTTTTACCTGCAAAATTTGAAGGAAAAAAAATGTCAAAACAAGGAATCAGATGAGGATGCCAACTAGCCCAATATTTTACATTTTCCTACTTTATCACTTGTTTGTACCATAAATTAAACCAACTGGTAAACTTATCATAACCAATCAAGAATTAAAAGTTGTAGTAAGAGCTTCTAGGTAATGAAGTCGACAAGATATCTTTCAAGCACGACTCCTTATGATCTATTTTAATCAAATCGTTTAAGAGTATATGCTAGTCTAAACATGTTTAATTAAATTAAGTATTCAATATTGAAGTTAAAACCAAGTAAGGAATCAAGGTCATTATAGGACCACCATTCAGCAACAATCAACAATGATAAGTCAAAGGAGGCAAAGATCACACATATATTAATTCAATGGATATAAACAATGCCAAAAAATTCTAGCGACTTAGCCACTTGTTAATCTTTAGTCATACAAACCCATCATCCTTAAAGCCATTAGTTCATGAAATCAGAACTATCACCGGAAAACCACACAAAACACTAGAATTAACCAAAAACAAAACCTAGAAAATACCTAAAGATGGACACAACCGATCACCACAAATGCAAATGGATTCATCAGAATCAGAATCAAACCTACACTGTCTACCAATACAAACACACTCGACACACCCATCCTCATAAGGATTACCATAACTCACATTGAACCCCTCCATCAAAACCTCCTTAAGCAAAGACCTATTCTCTATGAGAGAGAGGCCATCCAAATCATAGCCAAAATCAGACAAAAAAAAAAGATGCTCACCGAGGCCAATAGAGGAGAGAGCGGCGGTGGAGATTGCGCAGAGAGAGAGAGAGAGATTCACAAAGCAATGTCATCAGGTGGCGCCCTGCTCCTCCTTCCTTCGACGGTGGCACGTGGTTTCCTCCTTCCTCCGGTAGTGGCACACGGTTTCTCCTTCCGCCAATGGTAGCACACGATTCCTTCTTCGTTTGGCCCTGTGACATGCTTGGGGTGGTTGGACTGCAGATTGCGACCCACAGAGAGAGAGAGAGGCCGCTGCGTTGGGCAGGGTCGCTGGCACGGCGTAGCTTGCAGGGGAAGCGATAAGGCATGCAGGGGTCAGGGGGCGGCGCAGTGTGATGAGAAAAAGAGAGGAGGGAAAGAAAGAGAGAGAGCAAATAAGAGAGAGAGAAAGAGAGTGAAGAAGATAATGAAGTTTTGATCCTTATCAATAAAAAGATTACTGACGGATTTTTGAATTTGAGATGGAATCAAATCCATTGGTAATGACCACCAAGGCGATATTTTAAAATTTTTTCTTCAACATTTACTGATGAATATTTTTGTCAGTAACTATTATGAATTATTTTTTATGAAAAAATTAATTTTTCCATCGGTAATGCAAGCGCCATATTCATCTAAAGTAGGCGCGAACTATACTGATGAATTTTGCCAACAGAAAAATCTGTCGGTGATGACTGAAACCCAAAATTCTCAAATTTCTTATTTTCTGTCTGAAGTACCGATGAAAAAATTTGTCAGTAAAATTCATCAGTAACTCGTGTGTTTCTTGTAGTTTAAAGCTCTTAGTAAAAGAGTAAAACATAAGAATACAAGTATTGTCAAAACATTTATTAAGAAATACAAAAATAAACCAAAATCTGAACAACATATTCCTTCAAAATCTATTAAGAAGAAACAAACTAAAACTAACAAAAAATTTCAAGGAAAATGTTATAAATGTGGAAGGATAGGTCATTATGCAAAAGATTATACGGTTAAAGAAAAGATAAATAATTTAAATATTCTAGAAGAATTAAAAGAGGGAGTTATTAATGTCGTAATAGAAAATAAATATGGATTCTCCAAAGAAGAATTGGAAGATAGTTTCGACATATATGAAAGATATTATTTGGGAGATGAATCTGTTCAAGAAAACGAAAATGCAACTTGTTTAGGTCTAGAAATGTGTACTTGTTCAAGCTATATAAAGACAATAAATGTATTAACCAAACATCCAACAAATACCTTAATCAATATTATTGATAAAATGGAAGATTCAGATTTAGAAACCGAATTCCTGCAACAATTAAAAATTTTGTTAGATGAAGAAGAGAAAAAACAAGGAAAGGGTTCCAATGGTAGAATTAAAATAGATTTTAGAAAGATTCAAATCACCCTCGGATCAAATAACGACAAAAGATTTGCAAAATGAAAACAAAATACGAAAAGAAGAAATAACTCAATTAAAGCAAAAGGATTGCAAATTAGAAATAAAATATTTAGAATTACAAGGAGAATTTACTAACTTCTCAAAATAATAAAAATCAAGAAGGAAACAAGTTCTAGCTCTAGAAATATAGAACTAATAGAAAATATTGAGGAAGAACCTTTAGAAAATTATATTCATATGATATCAAGAATGAAGAGGCCTAAATGGCATTGCAAAGTAAATGTAATAATGCATGCTCAACAATATGAAATAATAGCTTTAATAAATTCAAGAGCAGATTCTAATTGTATTCAAGAAGGTCTAATACCCACTAAATATTATGGAAAAACATACTAAGCATTAATAGTTTCAGATAGCAATAGATTAAGCATTAAATATAAATTGTCCAAAGCAAAGATTTGTAAAAATAAGATATGCTACACAACTTCTTTTATATTAATAAAAAATATGCATGAAAAGTTAATTTTTGTTACCCCATTCATATTACTTCTATATCCTTTCTCGGTAACTCAAGATGGGCTTGTTACGAAAACCTAGGGGAGGGAAGTAAGGTTTGAATTTCTCGAATCACTAAAAATAAAAAACTTAAATGTAGTACAAGAAAAACTAACTTCTTTAATAAACTTATTATCAAGAAAGCAAAAATAAATCAATATCCTTAACGAAGAAATAAAATACAAAAGAATTGAAGAACAAATTACTAATGAAAACATTCGAAACAACATAAAAGAACTCTTAGAAAAGTTTGAAAAAGAAATGTGTAGATCTTCCTAATGCCATTTAGGATAGGAAGAAACACATAGTTTCATTACCTTATGAAAAAGGATTTAATGAAAAAGACATTCCAACTAAAGCAAGACCCATATAAATGAATCAAGAATACTTAAACTAATGTAAAAAAAGAGATTCAAGAATATCTAGATAAAGGATTAATAAGGCCAAGTAAGTCCCCTTGGAGTTACACTGGCTTTTAAGTTATGAATGCCCAGAGCAAGAAAGAGGTGCTCCAAGATTGGTAATAAATTATAAACCAATAACTAAAGTTTTAACATGGATTAGGTATCCTTTACCAAACAACAAAGACTTAATAGGAAGAATATATAAGGCTGAAATGTTTTCAAATTTTGATATGAAATCTAGATACTATCAGATATAGATTCAAGAATCAAACAGATATAAAACCGCTTTTGTAGTACTCTTTAGACATTATGAATGGAATGTAATACACAAGGGTTAAAAAGTGCTCCAAATGAATTTCAAAACATTATGAATAATATATTTAATCAATATTTGAAATGCACTCTAGTATATTTTGATGATTTACTAGTATTTTCAAAATCAATAAGTCAACATTTTGAACATTTGATAAAATTTTACAATCTTATAAAGGAAAATGGGTTAGTAGTTTTAGCAAGAAAAATGAACCTATTTCAACCACAGATCCATTTTTTGGGATTTGAAATATATCAAGACACTATAACTCCAATAAGTCAATCAATTGAATTTGCAGATAAATTTCCAAATCAAATAAAAGACAAAAATCAATTACAACGATTTTTAGGATATGTAAAATATGTTTTAGATTTTATTCGAAATCTCAGAAGAATATGCAAACCTTTATAAAAAAGATTAAGAAAAATACTCGTAACTGAAATGATGAAATGACCAATAGAATCAAGCAATTAAAAGAAATAGTCAAGAGACTTCCTTTTCTACGAATTGCTAATCCAGATGCCTCTGTGATAGTAGAAATTGATGCCTCTGATCTAAGATTTGAAAGTGTTATAACAAGTCAAAATAGGATCTAATAAAGAACAAATTATTAGATACCATTTAGCAATATGGACAGGACCTTAAGAAAAGTATAGTACTATTGAAAAAGAAGCACTTCCAATAGCTTTATATATTATGAAATTTTAAGATGATTTATTTTCAAAAACATTTTTAGTATAAACAAATTGTAAAGCAGCAAAACCTACTTTAAAAAAGGACATCGAAAATTTGGTTTGTAAACATATTTTTGCAAGATGAAAATCTTTACTTTCCTATTTTGATTTTGAAATTCAACACATTGATGGAAAACACAATACACTTCTAGACTTTCTTACAAGAGAGTTTTTATAGGGCAAACACCATGAGTAAGGATAAAAAGATCACCAAAGATCAACATCAGATGACCCCAACTAGTTATGGATCAATAAGTGGATCAAAAAAGCAACTCTCATTCAAATTTCAAGTATAAAAGCAATCCATTCTCAAGTTGAAAGGAACTTTTGTGCTCAAAGTATTCAAACTAGCTTTTCAACTTTTTGAAGTCAAGCTCTTAATCGTTTCTCATTTCTGAAGTGAAAAATTTTCTTTCGTATATGTATTAGCTAAAATTCTTTTGTAAGAAGTTAAGAAAGAAGTCTCTCTAAGTTCTTTTCTTAACTCATCACATATCTTAGGAATAGTGATCAAGGTAAGAGAAAAACTACTTGTGAGTAAAGGTTGATTACACAGACTGCTTACAAAGGTTAGCTTGAGGAGGCCACAGAAAGACTATTTTGATGTTTTTCTTATAAGAGAAAAATGATTTAGTGGAACTCTCAATAGTGTTGGTTGAGTATTGGATGTGGGCAAGCTTAGCCAAACCAGTATAAATTTTTGAGAGATCTTCTCATTTCTTAAAGCTCTTATATCATTTGTTCTATATAACCTAACTATCTTGTGTGATATTAAAGCTTTTTTATTCACTTTCTAACTTGTTTTGTTTTTTAACACTTCGGAAAGTTACTTTTTGAAAATATTTAACTTGTGTTTTCCACTACCTTCAAGTTCCTAAAACTTAATATACTTTGTTTAAGTTTTCAGAAAGTAAAAGTTTTTTAGTAGTACAGTTTAATCACCCTTCTATTCATTTCCTCACCTACACGTATCTGCCAAGAATTTGCCACTAGTAATTTCCATTTTTCTATGAAATCTCCAAACCTTCCACAAGGTTTCCTACGTGGCAAAAACAAGTCGCAAGGACTCCAAACTAACAAACTTAGTTGAATATGTCGGTATAACTTTAATGTAATAAACTCCTCAAGTGATCGCTGACCAAAATAACAATGGACAAATTTGTCCTTCTTCAAATATGAAAAATTGAAAACCCCCGACACAACCCTTGAAAATTTAAAGCACAGGTCAAATTATTCCTTTCGTAGGAATTAATATGTCCAATGGAATATGTTTCTTAAGGACTAAATTGTCCGAAAATTATACTAATTTGATCTACATCTCAAAATTTCAAGCACTATATTCTCTCGTGAACTTAATTATTTGTGTTATAGAGTAATTTGAACTATTTTATAAATTGTCATGGATCAATTTGTCCTCAAATCCTTCAACAGTATCGAGGTGGAACTATATTAATTTTTAATTAGAGAAAATTACACAACCTCCCTTGAGATTTAGTGTAATTACATTTAGCACTCCTCTATTTTGTAAAACTATCATTGACCTCCTATGAAGTTCAATAAAATTACACTGACCTCCCCTGTATATACTAGTTCGTTAATTTAAGTGACAAAAAAAGATAATATGTGATATATATATATATATATATACATAATTATTAATGATAAAATTATAATATTTTAGTAATATTTGATATATATTAACTATAATATCTTTTTTTTATCATAAGTAGTTATAATTATAATTTTTTTAATGTGATAACAAGTACCTTTTTTTATCATAAGTTATAATTATAAGTTTTTCTATGTGATAAAAAAATATTTTATTCAACTGATATGTTAAATATTATCAAAATATTATAATTTTTTTAATAATTATGTATATATTTCATGTTATCTTTCTTTATCATTTAAATTAATGAACTAGTATCTGTAGGGGAGATCAGCGTAATTTTAGTAAATATCAGGGGATGTCAGTGTTAGTTTTGTAAAATAGAGGGGTGTTGAATGTAATTACACTAAACCTTAGGAGAGGTGAGTCTCAATTAATTTTTTAATTATGAAAGACCATAAAATGTTTCTTTTTTGAGACACCAATTTGTCCAACATTATTTTTTCGAGGACCAAATTGGGATTTGCTCTATATTTTATTACGTTTTATCTCAAAATATTACCATGTTTGACTTGTTTTAAATTCCCATGGATATTAATAAATGTAAATAAAATTATAAAATAATTTTGATAATTTATTTTTTAATAAAATATCATATTTTTAAATTTAAATGTAGAGTTTAAGAAGTAAGCTTATACGTTTAACTATTTTTTATTCTAGGCATATAAACGAATTGAACTACCGAACATGTACAAGATTACTTTGATGATAATATTATGTGGGGTAAATTACATTCACCTCCCCTGAGGTTTGCTGAAATGTAATAGACATCTCCTCTATTTGTCCACTTGATATTTACTTCCCTGAACTAAATAAAAAGAAACAAAAGTTATTAACAGACAATGTCAAATTACTTAGTTGCCATTATCTCCATCCTCCACCCCCAAAGCCACCACCACCCACCCACCTCCACTGTAACATCCTTTGCTGCTTTGTCGATTCACGACTGTCCCCACAAATCAACACGGGTATTTTTAGCATGCTTTGTCCTCACTCACACACTTCTTGGGAAAACTTCCCAGGAGGTCACCCATCCCAAAATTGCTCCAAGTCAAGCACCCTTAACTGTGGAGTTCTTTCGTGATGGGCTACCGAAAAGAAGATGCATCTTATTGGTATAGGTAGTACAAATCAATTCATATAAGCCTTCCTTCACTGTATAGTCCCATACCTATACAGTCTTAGGATCCTTCTCATTCGGGTGTATAAACGGTTCATTCATGTACCCCTCCACTTGGAAGTCTGCCAGGAGCCACTCCTTGTCCGTGCCTTCTTGCACCAGCGATCACTCCCCGACATCATCCTCGGGCTACATGAAAAGAAATGGCGTTGCCCGGATTCAAACCAGAGACCTTCAGTGTGTTAGACCTTAATGTAACATCTTCCCAAGTACAACGTCATCCTTAAGCCATGACATCAGACTCGAGAGTTGTTACTTATAAATTAGTGGACCTTTCTTAAATAACTATAGCAAATTCAATGGGTTTGTGTAATAACTAGCATAATTCGATTAAAATATATAACAAAGATACAAGTCAGTTACATAATGAAGCCTTAATAGATATACAATCTCTATTACATTTACATACTCATATGCCTGCAACTATATACAACATAATAAAAGCATTAAGTACTACACTACTACACTTCCAAGTTCTTTTGCATAGTAGCCTCTCAGTTCTCTGCATCAAACTAGAGGCGACATGGGAACACAAAATATAGGGATGAGAATTATACAATTCTCAGTAGGATAACTCTCCAAATACACAATCGTAATGTCATTGTCATCTCCCCAGCCACTTCGGTTTATTAAGAAAAAGTGGTCATGCATTATATAACAATGGTTTATTTTTAAAGTTCCAAATCATACTTCTGAAGTGGGTTACTTTTAACATTCAATCACTTAATGTGCATATACTATACTACTGAACATCATATACTACTAATTTTCCACTTAAATATATTGGTCTCAATATCGATACTAAACTTCTTCACTTGGCATATAAGACAAAGTGCTTTTTAGAAAATTTACTTCTTAAACTTGCCTTGACCCTTGACTAATCTTATCACGTCTGGGTGTTACGTACCGCCATCTCCAGTGTGGCAATAATGGGTAATAGACTACTTTTCAAGACTGAGCTCATTCATATACATGATCATTAGATTTGCTTTCTCCAATTCTCATACAGGCCTATTCCTAGTCAGGTTTACTTTCCCTGACTCAGTTCAAGGGTAGTCAGGTTTACTTTCCTCAACAGACTGGATTTACTTTCTCTAGTCCAAGAATCATAAATCTTATGTTCTTCTTGGTATCAGGTTTACTTTACCTAACAAACTGGATTTGCTTTCTCCAGCCCAAGATTTATAAACCTTATGCTTTTCTTGGTAGGCAAGTTTACTTTCCCTAACAAACTGGATTTACTTTCTCTAGTCCAAGAAATACAATCTGATACTTTTCTCTCACATGCATACAATTATAAGGAGCAACCTCATTAATAAGTTCACATGCTCAATTATTCATATTCACATTTATTTGCTCATGTCATACTAGTACAAGATGTCATTATTTTATCAATTCAAAGCATCAATTCAATTTAAGCACAATGGCAGATTCCACATATTCGTAGCACAATTTATTCTGTATTCCAAACCATCAAATCTAAGGCTATAAAAATTATCTAAGACGCGTCAATGTGCCCATAAAGTTCCATAAAAATTTCAGAGCATAAAAAGGTCTCTAACTATATTAATAAATCTCACAATTTCAGATGTCAGAAACTACACACTCTCAGCCAATAGCCAGAAGTCTCAATTTTTTTACTCTATCAAATGAAACTAGAACTTTGTACAACAAATTAGAGTTGGACCTCAATATGTCCTCAACATCTTGTGAAAATTGCAGCTAATAATTCAATCAGTTGCCAGGGTAATAAAATTATACAAATTCAGTACTACAAATTGGATTGGCTAGATAACACCCCTAACCTGTTCGGTTTTCCATTTTTTAAAAATAGTAAAGTGATAAAGAAGATCCAAAAAAATTACTAGAAACTCTTCCATATGTTAGCTTTATCATATAAAAATTTTAGCTCACGATCATGTCTCAAAATCAGTGGGAAAAATTAAAACATTTCACCTGTTTGCTAAATTCAAGATTTTCAGCAGCATCATTGATAACATGGTTTTGCAAAATGGGTTTCCTAACTTCATCAAAACTCTCTACCAAAATTAATACATCAATATCTATGTGAAATCAATCAATATAATGGAATAGTTTCAGCTAATTCAATCAGAAACCATTAGATCAAAATTGGAAAGAAAAGAGAACAAATAAAACCCTACTTGAATCTCTATAGCTCCTTGCCTAGAACAATCTTCCCCAAGTGTTTTCTTCATTCAAAGTTCTTCCAAACAACCCTTAAACCTCCCTTTGGCGGTGATGTATGATGGCTCAAAGTGGAAAAATAGTGATGGATTAAAATTCTAATCGGTTAGTTTAGTAGATTATAAAGAGTAGAACAAGTTTTGTGAAGGGAGTTTGTGGTTTTAACAAGATTTGGCTATGAAAATGGAGGTTTGAAATCAAGTATTGATGCTCATTGAGGAGCAACAATAGTGGCTGTATGTGTTCAGAAAGTTGGCCGAGAATGATAACTTAAGGGACAAGCTTATCGGCTTAAATTATTTTAGTGTATAATGTGAACATTCTTTAATATAAAATCTAATTCTTTCAAAAAAAAGAAAACAAAATGAATGGCTAGGATTTGATCTTGTAATTCAAGATTAAATCCTAGCCTTACACTTGATTGAATGGATATACATTATCCATTTATGATATTTAAACTATCTTTCAGTGTTAAAAATTACACACCGAAATTTTATCGAATGGGTAAAACAGTATACTCGGATAATCAAACCTTGCCTAAAAATTCATTCTAGGTACAAAATATTCATTTCCAACCTTTACGCCATATTTTCTAAGTTTCAGGTATCTTTGGATCTCGAATCAGGGGTTTCGACTGTTCCGGTGGGCTTGCAAGGCTCACAAAACACTATTCATATTTTTGTTTTTTACAAAACCGTTGGACCGTCTTCATCATTGTTAAAACTGTCAGATTTTTGAAATTATAACTAACAAAGCTCAAATTAATTTTTAACTAATTTTTAGGGTGTTACATTACCACCCACCTTAAAAAGAATTTTGCCCTCAAAATTCATTTGAAAACAACTTCAAAAGACAATTCTCATAAATCAAACAAGGAATTCGTGCATAGTTTAAACAATTCAACCAAATCCTAAACATTCCTACCTAGGATCAGATTTTTGGATATGACGTCCCCTCAGCACTTACAGTAAAAGTCTTACTTTGGTGTTGTGGCTTTTTAGCAAAGCTTATTACCATGATTTTTTTCCACATTTAGGACACTCTTGTCCTACCACCAGTCTTGATCCTTGCATGAGTGCCACGAACTCCAGCTCCTTTGCATTCTAATTCAATCTTTCAGTCATCTAATTGGCCATTACAACTTGCTCCTTTATAGCGGCAGCCATCTCACGAGAAGTATCCTTTATGCCTTCATGGTCATCATTCTTATTCCTAGTACGTCTGCGGTTTGCCATTGGTTTCTGAACACACCAAACAAAGATATTGAGTTGATCAGGCTCAACACTATGCTAAGTGTGATAGCAACCAACAATAATACCACTAGACTGTCATGCATATCTAAACCCTATATCCTATCATATATATAAGATTCAAGGCATGACTTATTTACACTTTGGAAACATAGCCAATCCATTCCCTAAGGTCCTACTAGGATGAACTGCTCTGATACCATAATATAACATCCTCCAAGTAGAACGTCATCCTTAAGTCATGACATTGGACTCGAGAGTTGTTACTTATAAATTAGCGGATCTTTCTTAAATAACTATAGCAAATTCAATGGGTTTGTGTAATAACTAGCATAATTCGATTAAAATATATAACAAAAATACAAGTTAGTTACATAATGAAGCCTTAATAGATATACAATCTCTATTACATTTACATACTCATATGCCTGCAACTATATACAACATAATAAAAGCATTAAGTACTACACTAATGCACTTCTAAGCTCTTTTGCATAGCAGCCTCTCAGTTCTCTACATCAACCTGGATGCGACACGGGAACACAAAATATAGGGATGAGAATTATACAATTCTCAGTAGGATAACTCCCCAAATACACAATCGTAATGTCATTGTCATCTCCCCAGCCACTTCGGTTTATTAAGAAAAAGTGGTCATGCATTATATAACAATGGTTTATTTTTAAAGTTCCAAATCATACTTCTGAAGTGGGTTACTTTTAACATTCAATCACTTAATGTGCATATACCATACTACTAAACATCATATACTACTAACTTTCCACTTAAATATATTGGTCTCAATATCGATACTAAACTTCTTCACTTGACATATAAGACAAAGGCTTTCGTAGAAAATTTACTTCTTAAACTTGCCTTGGCCCTTGACTAATTTTGTCACGACTGGGCATTACGTACTGCCGTCCCCAGTGTGGCAATAATGGGTAATGACTGCTTTTCAGGATTGAGTTCATTCATATACATTATCATTGGATTTGCTTTCTCCAATTTTCACACAGGCCTATTCCTAGTCAGGTTTACTTTCCCCAACTCAATTCAAGGGTAGTCAGGTTTACTTTCCCCAACAAACCGGATTTACTTTCTCCAGCCCAAGAATCATAAATCTTACATTCTTCTTAGTAGTCAGGTTTACTTTCCCTAACAAACTGGATTTACTTTCTTCAGTCCAAGATTTATAAACCTTATGCTTTTCTTGGTAGTCAGGTTCACTTTCCCTAACAAATTGGATTTACTTTCTCTAGTCCAAGAAATACAATCTTATGCTTTTCTCTCACATGCATACAATTATAAGGAGTAACCTCATTAACAAGTTCACATGCTCAATTATTCATATTCACATTCATTTGCTCATGTCATACTAGTACAAGATGTCATTATTTTATCAATTCAAAGCATCAATTCAATTTCAGCACAATGGCAGATTCCACATATTCATAGCACAATTTATTCTATATTCCAAACCATCAAATCCAAGGCTATAAAAATTATCTAAGATACTTCAATGTGTCCATAAAGTTTCATAAAAATTTCAAAGTATAAAAGGTCTCTAACTATATTAATAAATCTCATAATTTCAGAGGTCAGAAACTACACATTCCCAGCCAATCACCAGAAGTCTCAATTTTTCTACCCTATCAAATGAACCCAGAACTTTGTACAAAAAATTAGAGTTGGACCTCAATATGTCCTCAACATCTTGCGAAAATTTCAACTAATAATTCGATCATTTTCCAGGGAAATAAAATTAGATAAATTCAGTACTACAAATTGGACTGGCTAGACAACACCCTTGACCTGTTTGGTTTTCCATTTTCTAAAAATAGTAAAAGTGATAAAGATGACCCAAGAAAATTACTGGAAACTCTTCCATATGTTCGCTTTATCATATAAAAATTTTAGCTCATGATCATTATCAAAATCAATGAGAAAAATCAAAACATTTCACCTGCTTGCAAAATTCGGGATTTTCAGCAGCATCGTTCATAACATGGTTTTGCAAAATGGGTTTCCTAACTTCATCAAAACTCTCTACCAAAATTAATACATCAATATCTATGTGAAATCAATCAATGTAACTGAATAGTTCCAGCCAATTCAATCAGAAACCATTAGATCAAAATTGGAAATAAAAGAGAACAAATAAAACCCTACTTGAATCTCCATAGCTCCTTGCTTAGAACAATCTTCCCCAAATGTTTTCTTCATTCAAAGTTCTTCCAAACAGCCCTTAAACCTCCCTTTGGCAGTGATGTATGATGGCTCAAAGTGGAAAAATAGTGATGGATTAAAATTCTAATCGATTAGTTTAGTAGATTATAAAGAGTAGAACAAGTTTTGTGAAGGGAGTTTGTGGTTTTAACAAGATTTGACTATGAAAATGAAGGTTTGAAATCAAGTATTGATGCTCATTGAGGAGCAACAATGGTGGCTATGTGTGTTCAAAAAGTTGGCCGAGAATGATAACTTAAGGGACAAGCTTATTGGCTTAAATTATTTTAGTGTACAATGTAAACACTCTTTAATATAAAATCTAATTCTTTCAAAAAAAAAAAAGAAAACAAAATGAATGCATAGGATTTGATCTTGTAATTCAAGATTAAATCCTAGCCTTACACTTGGATTGAATGGATATACATTATCCATTTATAATAATTAAACTATCTTTCGGTGTTAAAAATCGCACACCGAAATTTTACCGAACGGGTAAACCAGTATACTCGAGTAATCAAACATTGCCCGAAAATTAATTCCAGGTACAAAATATTCATTTCCAACCTTAACCCCATATTTTCTCAGTTTCAGGTATCTTCAAGTCTCGAATTAAGGGATTCGGCTGTCCTGGTTGGCCTGCGGGCCCCGCAAAACAGTATTCACATTTTTTTTTATAAAATCGTTGGACCGTCCTCATCATTGTTAAAACTGTCAAATCTTTGAAATTACGACCAATAAAGCTCAAATTAATTTTTAACTAATTTTTAGGGTGTTCTACCCACACCCCACCCCATCCTCCTCCCTTTTGCCAACCCCTAACTCAGAACCCAACACCGGTAACTTTGTGATGGCCTTCGTTCGGCTTCCTTCTAGATTGGTAAGTCCTATTGCCGTGACTTTCCTTCGGTAACTTCACAACGGCATTAATGTGGGTTTGATGAAGGTGATGCAATCTAAAGCGGGTGGAGCTCGCGGTGGTGGAGGTGTGGTGCTACGACCAGAAATGTGGTGCCTTGTGGTGAGTGGTGAGGGGCAGAGCTTGGAGGAAGCCGCGACAACGTGACGGCATGGTGCTAGTGCAGATGATGCAGCAGCGAGGGAGGCTGAGCAACGACAATGAGCTTTTGACAGTGGACGACTTGTGGGCTCCTATGGTGCGGCGCTGTTGTAGATGATGCAGCAACGAGGGAGGTTGAGTGGCGGCAATGAGCTTCTGACGATGGATGACTCGCGGGGTCTTGGTGGTGTGGTGCTGACACATTGATGTTGGTGGCCGCTATGCTTCTTCCTCCTTTATGTGTTTTGGGTTTCTATTAATGTGAGTTTGGTTTAAAGGAAATGTTTTTGTGCTTGGGTTTTGGGTGTTGGGTTCTATGAGTTTCGTTGGTAGAGGGGAAGAGGATGAGGTGGGGTGTGGGGGGGGGGGGTAGGGGATGGAGATAAGGGCAATTAAGTAATTTGACATTGTCAGTTAATAACTTTTGTTTGTTTTTATTTAGTTTAGGAGAGGTAAATGTCAGGTGGACAAATAGAGAGAGTGTTTGTTACATTTCAGTGAACCTCGATAGAGATAAGTGTAATTTACCCTATTATGTATCAACTTACATCTGTTTAATTGTATGATCACAAAAATTTTGAAACTTCCGGTGTTCTTCAAAATATGTCAATGATACGATAAAATAAGCTATTTAATAAAAAAAAAATATACACTTAAGATTTTGATCTTTAATTATCGATTAGTAATAGCATTATACGTCTACTTAAAAAAATGTGCAATTAAACTAAGTAAAATTATTTTATTTTACTATTTGTTTTTTCAACCCTTGCAAATTTATTTTCTGTTTCAGGATCTGTTCCGGACTACTACAACATATGTAAAAGGAAATGAAAAAATAATGGTAGCAAAAATAGGAGGTTAATTAATTGGGTTTTGCTAGGTGCTTTGACTAGTTAAGGATATTTAAAAATATAGATTTCAAAGTTTTTTAACGGTCTCACACTTAAAAAATATAAAATTGCCCCATTCCCAATATTAAACTTTCAATTTTTAACTTCTTAAAATTTGCACCAACAAGATGTTTATTTTTCATAAAAGGAAAAAAAGGCTGCTTATTGATTCTCAGCAGTTGCCAATCAACCTCACCTCGAGGACACAATTAATGAATGATACATCTCCTCGGTCTTCAGTTCCGTCATACCTTCCCATTATTGCAAATTATGAAAACATTTGTGTAAACTAATTGCAAAAAAAGTAAAAAAATTATTTTGTTCAATTAATATTTGAATGTAACTTGCAACGCACAGTCACATTCTTATGGACAGTGCACCAGAAGAAACTGGTCTGTGAAAAATCTCTAAAAATCCTGGGGAGAAAGAGAGGAAAAAAAAAAAGAGGGGGGGGGGGGGGGTTAAAGGACATATATAAAGAAGTGAAAATCTCACCAAAAGATAAAGGAATTAGGAAGAAAAACAAATACATATAAAGAGCTTGAAATAAAGAAGAAAAGTTCAAGCTCTAATTAATATCCACTTATCTGTTATGCAAAGGATTTGGACCAGTGTAGATTTTCCTTTTTTCATCACCTAGAACAGCTTCGCTAGCACCTTCACCTGTTCTAACTCTTACTTTTGCTTGAATAGGACCAAGCTTTGACATAGACCCTCTTTGAGAGCTTTGAAGTCTTGCAAACTCACCACCAGTGAAGGAGCTTTGGAACAGGAATAGAACCAACAGTAGGAGAGACAAAGAAGCCAAACTCATCAGTCTCATGGTCTCAAGGGACAGATCATGCATGGAAAACTTGCAATTAACTCAAAAATCCATTAAAAAAAAAGAGCAAAACAAAAAGAAAGCTCCTTTTTGACTTTGGTTCAAAAGGGGTTACTTTACAAATCCAAAAAAAGACTTACAGAAAGGAAATGTTGCTTTGTACGAGGGAATACAAAGGTTGATGTAATTTCCTTTCGGTAACCTTTTCGGTCAATGATTTGTCTATGGCTAAACTGGTCGGCGGATTGTCTGTTAATTAGTTGGACGTGGTCCAACCTTAATTTCAGATCTCTGAAAATGAGGATAGTGAATGAGATGTGTGACTCAGTTTGTATTGGGCTTGGATGCAGACTTCAGCGCCCCTTTTTTACATGGGAAACCACACCACAAAATAGACCAGCGAGAGAGAGAGAGAAAGATGGCCCTTCCTTGCATCTGTTGGGAGCTCAGGGTAATGCTCCGAGGGTAATGCTCGTCTGAGGTTACTATGACTTTCCATACATATATGCTTGGGGGTATAGTTGCATTCCTATATTTCCTTTCTGCCGGCATCCGGAGCTAGAAATTTTGTAGAAGGCCAAATTAATTAACATAAATGATATAAAATAAAATAAAGAGTAAATTATATTAATTTTTTTTAGATTTATGAAAATATAATTTATATATAATACTTACAAAATTATTTAAAAATTAATTTAAACTTTATTAATCATAATTTTAAAAATCTGACAATTTTAGCAATGATGAAAATGACCTAATAGACTGTTAAAAAAAAATTTTGAGCTAGGATAAATAGTAATCTTGCTAGCCCTACTGGTTCGTCGGGATAGTCGAAACCCCATATACGGGACTAGAAAATGCCCAGGACTAAGAAAAAAGAGCATTAAAGTTAGAAATAGTTAGAGATGAGAATTTTATACCTAGAATTAACTTTTGGGCAATGTTTGATTATCCGGGTATAGTGTTTTACTTATTCGATGAAATTTCAGTGTCCAATTTTTAACACCGAAAACTAATTTAATTTTCACAAAATGAAAAAGATTATTTACTTATATCAAATGAATTATTAAGATTCAACCTTGAATTACAAAATTTAATCCTAGCAATCCATTTTACTATCATAGATTAAAAGACTATTCAAATATACAATATAATATTCATTCATTTATGTATAAGATAAACATCAGCTCCAAGCTTCTTCAAGAAGCCAACCATTTCAGCCAACACCAAGGAGGGAGGCAGCAGCCTCCATTTTCATCTCAAGAGCTCAAGCTTTCATTCAAATGCCAAAAACACTAGCCTAGAGTTGTTAAAACTATTAACTTCCTTCACTAAACTTAATCTATACCTCAAAACCTACAATTCTAACCGAATTTCAATTCTCCACCAATCCTCACTTTGATCTCTCACTTCCTCTCTGCCTAAGGGAGGTTTGGGGTTTGATTGGGGGTCCTTGGTGTGAAGAGAAATCTTTTGGAACACCTTTGAATTACAAAGCTCTAGAATTTCAAAGTAGGTGTTGTTTTCTTTACTTGGTGAAACTCTATTTTCTTGCTTATTGTGATGATTGGAAAATTGATATTCTTAGTTCTAATGTGTGATTACACATAGGAGTAGAGGTATTTGTATTGGTGGAGTGTATTAGTGTTTGTGGAAAAATTCAATTTTGCTAAAGAAGTATTAACCATGCTTGTTGGAAATTCGATTCTCTTACAGGCAGAGGATGATCATGGATTTTTCTGAGTATGTTGTAGGTATTTTTATAAGCTAGAAACAATATATGTTGAAGTTAACATCTTAGACTAGTTCCACGAATTTTCTTGAGTTTTGTTTTCGAGTTATACTGCTTTGAAAAAATCAATAATCGAAATTGTACATATATTGCTTGAAGTGTTAAAAGTAAAGCTGCAAGTTTGTCTAATTTTGTTACCACAACAAATGATTGAATTTTTCTTTGAAATTTTTACAAAGTATTGGACACATCTTTAAGTTCAACAATGATTTTTCTTTTGAATTGATTCAATTATTTGCTGGGGTTAAAAATTATGAATTTCTAGTTCTAAGCTAAGGTTAAGTGGTTTCTAACCACCAAATTTGTCTAATTTTGTTAACATAGTTAGAGAATCCTTTTTACTTTGAAATTTTTATAAGGCCTTGTGGACACATTAAGGTGTCTTGGAGAATTTTTATAGCCCTTGAATTGAATGTTTGATATGCAAGATAAATCGTATTCCTTAGTCATAAGTTCTGCCAACATACTGTATGTCACGACCCGCCTAGGGAACGTGACTGGCACGTGAGGGATTGGGTCCCCATGGAAGCCTCTAGTAGCGTGACAGACTAACATACATAAACAACTCAAATAGATTCAAAATATTTCAAGTTCAACTAAAATCCCATAATTTGAAAATATTTTTAAAACATAAATCCTGAATAAAGAACTACATAAAATTCATAATCTGGGCCGAAGTCAAACATAAATAAGTAAATGACCGAAATTTCAAAAATAACTAAAATAATATAATGCATGTTCGAGATCCTGCCTACACAACTACTGGAGTACTACTAGACTAACATAACCCATAACAAGCTTCACTCCAAAGCGAAGCTTACCAAGGGAAGCTGCAACACTATTGAGGAGAATCCTGTGGTGCAACTGAACCTGTAACTGTATCTGTAGGGGGAGGAAAAGAGAGGGGTAAGTTCATCAAAACTCAGTGAGTGAGTCTCCACTCACAACCCGCATGGGACAACAATAACTTACATAATATATACATGCGACTGATGTAAAATATTATATATATATATATATATATATATATTTACATATATCTGTACTGAAAATAATAATTTAACTAAATCCATATCAATAATTAGTAGAGAAACAGAAATTATTCTATGCATATATATCTGAGCTGAATAGCTAAATCTAAGCCAATGGCTAATCTGATGGGCACCTAACTAGGTCCCATAATGGACACCTCACTAGGTTCATTGATGTGGGTGAGCTAGTCCTCTAACGGACCACTTGGTACCAAGGTTAACGATCATTCCTGCAGCCGTTAACTCGCTGATCTGTTTCTCACTGTTTATTGGCTAAAAACTAATAACAACAAAATTCATTGTTCTTATTGTTCATACAAGACTGGGATTCATGAAATTTATAACAAATAAAATAAATCTAAATCATACATACAGCAAGTATGGTCTCATGAGTTTTCTAAGATAATAATTTATCATGATAATTACAAAACAATAATTTTCTAAAATTTCTATAATCCATAAAGCACGTTCTCTAGGCATAGATCATTCTAAAATTCCGTAATAATTTATATAACATTAGAAAATAATAATAATGACCAAAAGTATGGCCATGAGCTTAAACCCACTCACCGTTTGTAGCCGGGAGTGTGCTTTCACTAACAACTTGACCTTGGGGAGCGGGAATGGCACTGGTAACTGTCAAACAATATAATGAAAAAATAAACAATTTGATTTATTCGCCCAAACTAAGTTTGGGATGATAGGGAGGAAGAATGGTGAGAGAAAACTATGTCTGACAATACCCAAACTCACAGACTAGATAAAAAGGAGAAGGAATTAGCTAAATTCCATGGAGATGACTTACTTGAAGGGATTAATCAGAGAAAATTGAGAGAACCATGTTTTTCTCTCTAGGGAAAAATCCTTGGGCGGCTAGGGTTCTTGGAAGAATATTTAGGAGTATTATGATGTGTCAAATATATACTAGCACAAAAAAAAAACCCCAGCAGCAGCCTTTGTTTGGCATCCAATGCGTAGAAGCGTGGAAGCACCGCGTTACAACAAATTGAGATTTTAACTTCGGTTTGAAAAGGTGCGTGACATTCCATATGTACATATATATAGTAAAACTAAAACTAACACTGGCAAAGAATAATACCAAGGTGACTTGTAGCATGTTGGTTTTATAATAATAATAATAATAATAATAATAATAATAATAATAATAATAAATGATAGTAATATATATTCCCTTGAACTCCCAACGTAACTCACAGGAACATTGCATACTTTGTTAATTCTTTTTGAAATAATAATAATATAATAGTAATAATAATAATACCTATCATGCTATATATATATATATATATATATATATATACACATATAAAATAGCGCAACTCATATCATTATCTTTGAAGTAATACTAATAGTAGTAATAATAATAATTTATATACAACTAAATCTCATATTTGGGGATATTACACTGTAATTGACTCCAAGTATTGATTTGGTGATATAATGACTCTAAATTTAAGTATGATGACTATGAATGCACGCTACAGGAAGTAAAGAGTAGTTTATGAGGCATGATTGAACTTGCATTGTGAATGAATGCTTGCATGTGACTTGTGCATGCAATTGAGAAATGAAAGTATATGGTGCAGTTATATGAGAAAAGAGAATGTATAAATTTCACTCGTGTATGTTCTGACATATGGAGAAAACAGAAACAAGACTTAAGCTAAATGAGGGGAAGGCAAAAAGAGGAATCTCCCCAAAGATATTATAAGTCGGTAGACGTATTGGCTAGGAATAGATTTGTGTGTAATTCCGAAGAGGAAAAAATGAAGTCTGATGATCACGAATAGGAATGAGCCAGTCCTGATAAGCAGTCTATTTCCTTTGTGTGGTATGATCCACTATAAATACCATATGGTATAAACTATCCATTATGGAGTTGTCCACAATAAATACCTGTTAGGTATAAACTAAGTCTTTTCTATGTTGATGAAAAAAGAAAAATGCACCGAGTTAAGTTTTATGGTCATAAGTGAAACTAGGTCCCTTTGAGATAATTTCACTATATTTAGCATATGCATACTCATATCATATTTAATTGCTTGATTAGGATTTTAACTATGTATTTGAGCTTTATGATATATATGCACTAAGTGATTGATTACTAAAAGTTATCCACTTCGAAAGTATGATTTGGAACTTTAAAAATGAACTGTTGTTATGTGATGCATGATCATCCTTTTTCCTAATAAACCAAAGTGGCTGGAACGATAGCCATGACATTTGTTGTGGATTTGGGGGAAATGCCCTACTAAGAATTTAAGAATTCTCACCCCTATGTGTTTGTGTTCCCTGTTGTCTCTAGGTTAAGCAGGAGGACTATGATGCTACTACGCAAAAGAAGTCAAGATTGCAATAGTGTAGTAGTTAATGATATTATTATGTTGTATTTAGTGGAGTAGATAGAGAATAGAGGTGTATTCTAGCTTATAGAATAGCTTCCTTTTGTACTCAACTTTGTATTAAATGACTGTTTTATTTCTTTGTTATATATTTTAATAAAATTACGCCTAGTTATTACACACGTTAATTGAGCTTGTCATAGATATTTAAGGAAGGTCCGCGCTAATTTATAAGTAACAACTCTTGAGTTCGATGTCATGGCTTAAGACTAATGTTGTACTTGGGAGGATATTACATTATGGTATCAGAGAAGTTCATCCCTATAGAACCTTGAGGAATGGACTGACTATGTTTCCTTAGAAAATGTCATGCATTATAATTTTATATATGTGCATGACTACTGATTGGGAATGTTGTGGGTTGCTGCCACACTTAGTTTGGTATTGAGTCTGATCAACTCAATAATTCTTATTTGGTATGATAGGAATTGATGACTTCACACATCAGCATACTAGGAATGGCATTGGTGATAAAATGGGTATGATGGAAACCTTCCGTGAGATGGCGGCTACTATGAGAGAACAAGTTGCAGCAGCCAATAGTATGATGGAGATTGGACCAACATGCCAAAGGAAATCTGCTGGGAAATCCTGGAGGAATAGAAGTAGACATGGAACACTAGAAGTTCACAGCGTTCAGGAAAGCAAACCCCCTTGCCTTTTCAAGGAGCTTTTAATCCAAGTAAAGCAGAAGAATGGATCAAAGCCATAGAGAAGATTTTCTTAGTTCTTCCTTGCACTAAATCCAGAAAGTGGCTTTTGCTACCTACATGCCACAAGCAGATGCTAAATTTTGGTGGGTTGGCACCAAGGGATTATTTGAAGCTTCTCAAACTGAAGTCACCTGGGATATCTTCAAGGAAGCTTTCTACCACAAGTACTTCCCTGCTGCAATGAGAAATGGAAAGGAGTTAAAGTTCATGGCACTTAAGCAGGGGTTCATGAGTGTGGCATAGTACACAACAAAGTTTGAAGAGCTCAGTAAATTTTCCACTATCTACCAATATAATCCTGATAAAGCTTGGAAATGCATGAAGTATGAAAGAGGGTTATGTGAGGATATTGAAGCTGCTGTGGGACTCTTAGAGATAAGAGAGTTTGCAACCTCGGTAAACAAGTGTTGTTGTGCAAAGGATTCTAACAAGAAGCGAGCAATCGCCCAATCTACTAAGGACACTCCTAACAAAAGATTGGGACTTGGAAACTAAAGTTTTGAGGAGGCTTCACCCCAAAAGAAGCAGTTTCGAGCTATCTTGTATGAGGACAAACATCTACCAAAGTCAACCGTGTGATAAGAATGCCTAAAATGCTGAAAGAATCATGGGAGCAAACATTGTTTGGCGGGGCAATACGTATGCTACCATTGTGAAAAACCGGGGCATAAGATCTAGGAGTGTCCAGAAAGATATCCAAAACCTGCTGATAAGCCACCACATAGGGGCACTAAGAGCTAAACAGACCTCACCACTTGATAATCTAATCCGAGATAGGGACGTTTTAGGATTCAATTGTTGTCTTTTGTTTGCCTGTGTTTTAATTCCTTGTTTGATTTATGAAAAAATGTCTTTTGAAATCTATTTCAAATGAATTTTGAGGGCAAAATTCTTTTTAAGGTGGGGGTAATGTAATACTCAAAAAATCATTTAAAAATTAATTTAAACTTTATTAGTAATAATTTCAAAAATCTAATAATTTTAGCAATAATGAGGATAACCCAATGAACATGTTAAAAAAATTTTAAAAAGCATATTATAAAAATATTTATATATTTCATGCTTTTATATTATGCATGCTATTATATCAAAATAATTTTATTATTTATTATATATATTATGTATAGATATGACTAAATTTTATAGGAGTGTCATAATATATATATATATATGTATATATAACCGTGGCACCCCTTAGGTAGTCCTCTCCCTCCGCCTGTGTGACGTGATGACTCACAATTCTACAAAGGGCTATATACTTGAGCAATTAAATATATTTTATAAATAATAAAATATTATATTATCTCTAAAGAATTTTTATTTTTTATTTTTTCGAAAAGAAAATGAAGCATTAGCGATGTCACTCAACAACTATTGTGTAATGTTATTATAACAAGAGGAGCGATCTTTAAAACATGATAATTTAAGTTGTCATTCTTTTGAAAAAAATTATTCACTATATTTTTCACAGATTAAGTACAAGAGTGCCTGACAGCCTAAGAATATCTAAAATGGATCGGAATGGCATCCAACTAATAATACTGTCCCTTTTTGTTGTTTTCCTTAGCCATCTTCCATCTTCGACCATGTGTTGGACCTCTGTGGCGACTCTTTAGAATGATCATCCAGAGTCTATTTATGACACTGAATTCCTAAACTAACCAACTCTACCATGTACCGCACTAACAAAAAATAATATTTACCCAATCATGTACATTGTTTCTTATATCCTTAGCTCGCTTGAATTGAGTGCCTCCGTGTTTCTTGGCCCCTTAGCGTTTGATATATACAAAATAAATTTCATGTGTAAGTTGGAATCCCCAAAATGCGAAGTCAATTAGGCTTTCAGCACCAACATACAAGAAAAAAGGGAATTTGGTCGGTTCATATATGACCCTAAGGTGCACATTTCCAGGAGATTTTGGCTGAGTGAAAATATAAAGTAGCGAAGGTTGGTCAACTGCTAAACGGAGGCTGGAGGAAATCAAGAAATGATCAGCTGTTTCAATTTCATATGATTGTTCATCTTTGATTATCCTTGATTTGGGTGGCTCTTTTTCTCACTGTATTGGGATTCTATATGACCCTGCATTTCTGGAACAAAAAAGTAGTACTGCTGTCTGTCAGGATTCAAGCTTAATTAGTTAAATAAATTGAATTTGGTCAAACAGGTGAGATTTGACAAATGGGCAATGAATGCACGGATCTTTTTAGTTCATAGAATGATATCGTCTTCAGTCACTTTGCACAAGAGTAAAATCTCATCATGCTTCTGTAGATTACATGCTTTTCCATCACTATTGCCTTTGTGTTTTTTTATTTTTCCTTTTTATTTAACTTTTTATTTTTTAATATGATGACAGGTCTTGTAGTATCGCTACAAGTGTCTTCATTTACTCAGAAATGCATGGATGTATGTAATAACCCCATGATGAAAAGATAGGAATCGATGAATCAGCATTAGCTAACTGGAATATATATGACATTGATTATCACTAATTGTGTTGGCATTGCAACTAGTGCAGCTTAAGCAAATACTTCCCTGCTTCGGTACACAATCACTGCAATGCCACGATTGTATACAACTGGCACAAATGATTTTCTTTGAGTTTAGACAAAAAAAAAAAGAAAAACAAAAGTTGGTAGGACCGAAAGGATGGCCATGCGGGTATCAAACTCCTGACCCAACACTAACAACCATATAATACAAGGACTAAGGGAAGAGCGACTTCAACTGCTGCTGCTATATAAGTAACTCAACTCTTCCGGGAAAGAGGTGATTCTTCATTTCTTCTATAATCCTCCTCCAAGGAATATCTTCGATCACGTATGGCGCCAATGTTCCAACCTTACATAGAGCTTTCAACACTCAAATATCCCCTACGTATCTCATATTCTCGCATCGGTCAATACCTTTGGTAGTAGATGAGAGAAGAGTAGGAAGAGTGAGTACTACTGTGCAACGGGAAGAAGAAAATTCTTCGACAAATGTACTGTTATGCGGGTCCCCTGCACACTTTAGTAGTATTCATTCATTGTGGAGAAAGAATCAAGCTTCCTATATAAAAATTTCGTCCTTAATTGCTTCCTCCAAGGAGTATCTACACCTTCTTATACTCCTTGGAGGATATAAGAATATTTTCTGCGTGATTTAGAGGTAGGGCTCGTAATTTCTCTACAAGGCAGAGAGAGCTCACAGTCATAAGAAAGGAAAAACTGAAAGGAAGGATCAAAAAGGGAGTCCGTGTGTCCTCGTTCCGCCCTTTTTCCATTTCTTTTCATCATATATATAGTGGTGCCAACAGCAAGTGGGGGACAGGAGGGAGTACTTTGACATGAAGGAAAACTCCTCCCATTCCTTGTTGCTGTGTTGTCATGTCACATCACATCAAATCACAATTGACTCTTTTGTCTGTTGAGCAATAATATTTTTATTTATTGAATAATGAGCTAAGTCAGATAATCGTGACTAAATTATATTGTGGCTTTGGTGACACTCTTCTATTGATAGGCGGTTATTTTCTTCTAATATTTTACTCCAAAACATTAGCCCTTTGCTCAACTAAAAGGTATGGCTCTTTGTTGAGCATGCTTTAAGTCTTTATATTTTTCAAATTATGTAATTTCCCAGAGGTCCTTGGCTAGGGGTGTTCACGTTATCTTCTCCCGAAGGTCTTCGCCTAGGGTTCTACACTTAGGGGGGCTTAAACCTTCATCACGCAAGATTCCCCGCCTAGGGGGGGTTCAAGTCATCCCTGCCTAAGAACACCCTCCTAAGTGGGTTACTCTCAGAGCATTAGCCCTCTACCAATGAAGAAGCTCTTTCTTTGGGTATACCAATTTTTACACCTCATGCGTACCAATCCTTATCGAGTGTTTAGGGAGATTTCCATTTTGTTGAGTAACGTCACTTTGGAGAGTGATCTTTTTTAGTTGAATTTTTTTGTGACTGGCTTTACTTAGCCTTCAATCTCGATCATTTGGGTATTTTTTGGTTTTGAAGAGCACTCAGTTTGGGAAGCCCTAGTTGACTACATAGCACAGGAGTTCACGTAAGTAGATATAACACGCATGTCGAAGGTTTGCACGGGTGAAATTTGCTTTCACTAAACGGTGGTATAGGCTCGCATACTGCATGGCGTCAGAGCATGCCCGAATGAAAATGATGATCACCAGGTGTTGGTTTAAGCTCACAGATCGCGTGACGTCAAGGGCACATGTGGGCGAAAATGTTCGTCATCAGGCGGTGGTTTAGGCTCGTTTCACCATGCGGCATAGGAGGCTCACGCGGGTGACTCCCTTCACCACACAGCGTTAGAGGCTCACGCAGGCGACCATGTTTATCACCAAGTGGTGGTTTAGGCTCGCTTCACCATGCGGCGTCAGAGGCTCACACAGGCGACAATATTTATCACCAAGCGATGGTTTAGGCTCGCTTCACCATGTAGAGTCAGAAGCTTGCGCGGGCAGATAGATATGCATCATGGGGTGGTAAAGCCTTATTTGACTACGCAGCGTGAAAAGCTCGCGCGGGCGGATAATGTTTATCACCTATGAGGTGGCATCGCACTTTGCGCAGCTTCGCCATTTAGGCGGCATGTCTTCTCTGTATATCCTTTGAGGTGCTAAGTAGTTCAATCTACATGTCTTGAAAAAATTTTATCTGAAGAAACCAAAGGGTGTGGGAGAAAGCAATATTAGGTAGCACAGGCATATAAGGTGGCAAAAACCAATATATCATATAAGAAAGCAATATTCCAGTTTGAGGAATGATACTTATACACCACAATATATCCACCATCTACCTACATTGCGCTAGAGGACAAAATTTTCATAGAGAGATGTATTGGATATGGAGGGGCAAAATTGTCAACATAAGAAAAGGAAAAAATCCAAAGCCACACATAGGTGCACACACATTTGGAGGTCCCCCCCTTTCTTTCCCTCTCCCAAAATGGAAGCTTCCACAACCCCACAACCTCATCTCTCCCATGTTAGACCCCTGTTGCGCATGGTCTTAGTTAATCAAATAAGTCATGAAAGCTTTCATTTCGCCTACATTTGAGCTCACGTTCTCTCCCCCTAACTGTGCTCTCTTAAGCTTTCATTTCCCATTGGAATCGTTGACCCATTGTTCACATTCTTGGTCTGACAAAGTTCATGTTCTTCCTTCTGCCATTTGCATTGTAAGTATTAAAGAGTTACATTTTTTTTTTTTGCAGAAGATTTACTATTTGGTTTACAATTTATAGGTTTTATGTGTAAGGTTTACAACATTTTTGTGTACTGGTTTATAGCATTTTTTTGACTGACTGTGTTTAGTGGGTTTGCTCATTTGGCTTGAAATTTGTTTAAACATTTTTGAGCATATGTAGATCTTTTTTGAGCATAGTTTACTGGTTTTGTGTAGTAGTTGTCATCAAAAAAGGTTTAAGGTTTAAAAATTTTTCATCAAGTCCTGAAAATTTTTTGTTTAGGGTTTCGGGTTTGTAAGGAAGGTTTGCTACTTTTTTATAATTATTTACAACATTTCTATATTGGTTTATGACTTGTTGTGATTTGGTTTTGCAACTTTATGAACGTGGTTTACAATTGATTTTGGGGTGGTTTACAATATTTTGAACAAGGTTTATAACTTTTTCTTTTGTGGTTTATAACATTTTGAACACCGTTTATAGCTTTTTCTTTGGTGGTTCACAACATTTTGAGTAAAGTTTATAACTTTTTCTTTGGTGGTTTACAACTTTTTATTTACTGGTTTACAACTTTTTTCCTACTGGTTTACAACTTTTTCTTTGATGGTTTACAACATTTTGAACACGATTTACAACTTTTTTCTTTGTTGGTTTATAACCTTTTTTCCCACTGGTTTACAACTTTTATTGGATTAGTTTACAGCATTTTGTCCACTGGTTTACAAATTTATGAAAAAGGTTTACACGTTTGTGCATTGATTTACAGCAATTTGTACATCGGTTTACAACATTTGGTGCATGGTTTACAACTTTCAATCCCTAAATTGAAAATTTTTTATTCACATACATTAAGGTTTCTTGTACAACCACTTGTATAATTTTGTGTGTACTTGCTTACCTGTTTTGGGTGGTTCTGACAGTTTGTTTGCATATTTAAATTAGTGATATGATAGTGAAATATTTTATCATTTTATTTTTCAGCTACATTTCAGAGGTGGCTCATCGCAAGAGTGTTGAAGTTGCGCAGGGCAGCAGTGGGAAAAAGGCTAGGCTTGTAAGTGTGCTGCCATTAGAGGATTTGTCAATGTTGCATACAATGGTTATGTATGTTAGTTTGTTGCATTAGGCGTAATTAATGGTGATATTGTGTTAGTTAATATTTTGGTTATGTTTATTATAATATGCACCCTGCATTTAGTAGTTGATGCTCCCCTGCGATGATTGTTGATTTGTGGGATAAGAGTTTAATTGTCCCCCAAAAAGAGGTAGTTCAGGCCATGGGCTTTGGAGGCCTTTTGAATTGAAAATCAAGCAAAAATTAGGATGTTCATCTTGGAGGTCATAAAGGCATCCCATCATGTGAAGCGGTGAATCCTTTTGAAGGATCCTCCGTACCTGTTACAGCCGAATCCGTGGGTTTAGTGCTTGGGCTTCCTCGTTCTAGTAATAATAAGTTAACTAAACTTGGTAGAAATGTTTCATTTTTTTTTTTCTGTTTTTCCAAATTTACATTATGATTCCATGGAAATTGCTTGTATTTAATGATGAGGAAGTCAGACAAAATACATCAAATGAGGAGTTGGCAGTTCTGCAAGAGTTCTAGAAAAAATCTATTAAGGAGTTGGAGATGATCATTCGAGAAGGCACAACAAATGACAAGTTTAAGAGAGCCCTCATCCTTTATGTCCTTTGCATATTTCTTTACCCGTCTATGAAGGGGTCAACAACCTTTAAGATATTGGCCCATATAGTTGATGTTGATGATCCCACAAAGTACAATTGGGGTCAACTTGTTGTTGACACTTTGGTTGACAGCGTAAAAGACTACAAGGTTAGCAAAGGGGTGGTGAGGTCAATTGGATGGTGTGTCTTCTTCTTACTAGTATGTCACATTGATGGAAGTTTATGTCCATAATTAGTGGTGCAAGAACAAGTTAAGTAATTAAATTTATGTTGCCTTTCAACAAGTTTAGTACTTCCAGTCAGTATTTGGGTCGCCTTCAGGAAACAACGACCCTCTACTGGTCAAACACTGGACTAAGGAGGCTGCCCAAGCTCGATTCAATGATTAGAGGAGGAATGAGGAGGTACATTGGTGCTAACCTTTGTGTAATTAAGAAGGAAAACGTGGCCAATTGTTGCGTGTCTGAAATTTAAGCCCTTTTTTTTACAGGGTCTCCTCAACTCTAAGAAGGACAACGTTGATGGCGCTGTGAAGCAGTTTCTTGACACCCACTTCGAGTATGAGATACTTGGATTTTCACACAGGAGATAGATGTGTGTATTTTTGTTTGGAGAATTTGGCATTACAAAACAATGATTTAAATTTAAATAAACCCATTGAATTGTTGTTGTGAAGGACCTCAAGGAAATGATCAATAACAAAGAGAGAGGAGCGGGGAAGATATCGTCTTTATCAGAGAAGGCTCCTTCCAAGCCAAAGAATGCTCCATCTAAGCCAAAGAAGACTCATTCTTTAGCAAAAAAGGCTCTTATTTTGGCCAAGAAGGTGGATGTTCCACCTATTCAGTCACCCCTCAATCAAAGAAGGCCCAATTAGGAGTTTTTGCCAATGATGATTCCATTGAGACTCATAGTACCATTCCTCTGGTTGAGTCTGCTGATGTAGCTGAGGACACTGGAGGTAGTTTAAGTGAGGGCTCATTTGTTGAAAAAGAGCACTTCTACCTTGAAGGTCCTTCCACAACATGTGCACATTATGTACTTGTTTTGTTTATGTTAATTTTATTTTGTGGAAGTTGATAGCATGTCATGGGTTAGAGTTTATCATGTTTTCATGTTGTGGTCTGAAATTAAACAAGAGATGTACTCAGAGGAACGTGAAGATGTGGAAGGTACTCCCTCCCAAGGTTTACAACTTTTGGTCATGACCAAGGATGTTGGCTTGTCCAGTACAAGCATTGAGCTTCCATCATCTAAGGTGATTCTTATTTTTTATAATGATTGTGAGGGTTAGTTTTTTCTCAGGTTTTGTGTGGCCTGTGTTGCACATGATGTGTACAGTGCTTGGTTAATGATATATTGTGCGCATTTTTAGGAGATGAATGCATTGATTGTCAGCATATTATCTGTGGACAGGGCTGGACAAGCTTCAGCTTCCCAAACAATAAGCGCCAACAAGATTGAGTTTCCTAATGCAGTGACTAATGCCGTGTATGCTTTCTGCTCGAAGAACCATAGCAGGCGTAAGAAAGGCAAGAAACTAAAGAATTCAGACGAAAAAGATGAGTAAGTCCTATCTTTATGTTGGTTACGATAGCTTGGAATTGCTTAATAGTTTAGTTTATATGTTTAATGATTACGGTTGACAACTTTGGCTGGGCTGGTTTATAACTTTTTATTCACACATTTACAATTTATTTTTCTCAGGATTTTAACTTTTTAGTCAGAGGTTTACAACTTGTTTGTAAGAGGTTTATAACTTTTTTAATAAGAGCTTTTAAACTCTTTTGTAAGAGGTTTACTACTTTTTTGTAAGAGGTTTATAACTTTTTTATTAGAGGTTTATAATTTTTTAATAAGAGGTTTACACCTTGGTATTCACAGACACAAGGATTTTTGTTAGATGTTTACAATTTTTTAATAAAAAATTTACAATTTTTTATTCAGAGGTTTACAAATTTTTTGGTAGAGGTTTACAACTTTCTTGTAAGAGGTTCACAACTTTTAACAAGAGGTTTACAAGTTTTCTAAACATGGTTTACAACTTTTTCCATGAGGTTTACAACTTTTTAATAAGATGTTTACAACTTTTTTTACAGAGGTTTACAACTTGTTTGGCAGAGGCTTACAACTTTTTCTAGAGGTTTACAACTTTTTTAATAGAGATTTACAACCTTTTTGAGAGAGGTTTTCAATTTTTTTGTAAGAGGTTTACAATTTTTTAAACCTCGTTTGCAATATTTCATTTTGGCCAACTTGACAACCTATTTTGTGCTGCTTTACAACATCTTGCGTGGTGATGTACAATTGTTTGTGTGTGCTAGTTTACAATATGTCATGTATTAACTAGTTTGTTTGTCATTGCTTAGGGAAATTGTTAGTATTGATGGACATTTCCTTCATCGCGACAAGCTTCAAACTCTAGCATGAATAGAATAGATAAGCAACTTTGCATGGAATGTGTTAATGACAATGTTTTTCTATACGATTATGCTGATATGCTTTTGACGAATTGTCTTGTCCTTTTCTTGTAGGTTGTTTCCTTCCATGCCAGGTACGTTAATTTCTATGAGAATAGAAAGGCGAACCCTAACAGATTCTATATGAGTTCCTAGTTTGCGGTATTTACAACTTTGTTTTAGCATTTCATGTTAATAAATGGTATTGTTGAACTTATGTGTTTTGGGCTATAGATGTCAATGTTTTTGGATATGTTATTGTAGGAAACAGTTGTAACGCCCCGATTTTCTGTCTGAGTGGAAAATGACCAAAATGCCCCTGAGGTCATTTTCGGCCCGGAATTCGAGGATGGCCGACCCGGCAGTCCTCGAAGGGCCAACTCAATGTTTGAAAGGGATTGAATAACCCTTGAGTGGTTCTGGAGGCGAAAGTCTCATTTTCTGCAGTTTCGGGTCAAAATGACCAAAATACCCCTATAGCATTTTACGCGGGTAAAGGTGCCGTTTGAGTCCGAAACTTTCCCCAGAGGTTTAAAACCATGTTTTTACATGTTTCAAAACATCTGTTTGAGTCCCGGTGGTCCCGGGCAGTTTTAGTGCAAAATTACGATTTTGCCCCTAGAATAGTGTTTTTAAGCTTAATGATGTAATTAAGCAAACCTAAGCAATATTGGGCTCTAATCGAAGATTAATTAATTTCCATAATTAATCTAGAGTCAAAATAAATTATTAAAATTAATTAGAACTTAAGATTGCTTAGATTAGATTTAAATCCCTTTTCTAAAACTCAAGATTTCACTCTTGGAATCTTGAATAGTGTTTTCTCTCTCCAATTCCTTAAATCAAGGAATTGTGTCTAGATTTGTTTATACACTAAAATGAATTTATAACTCACTAATGATGCAAGAACACTCCTTAATTATGTCTTGACAACCTTGATTACCCATTTTCTCACCTAAACACTTTCTTACAAATTCCTAATCTTAATCCTAATCAAAGATACACCTAAACACAACTCTAAACCACAATTAAAATACAAAGGGAACCCTCCCCATGGCTGATGTATTTCGGCCCTCGCTTTCTCAATTACCACACATGTTGAATTGTTTCTCATTCAAAGAACCATGCTTGAAGCCATACCTTAAACCATACCTCACCATACTTTGAACCATATCTCACCATGCCTCAAGACCACATTATCTCACCTCATGGAACTCATGGGCTGCCCTTCATGTTGTATGGCCGAAGCCTTCCTCTTCATTTGCACCTTGTATTTGTTTCATTTCTCTATAAATAGCTTGCTTGGGTGAACTTGTATCATTTTGGGTTCATTTGCAAAGTGTAAGTTTCCAAAGAGTACTTCAAAGTTTCCTTTTTCTCTCAAGTTCAAGTCTTCAAGTTCTTCATCCTCTTCTCTCATTCCAACCTCCTAATCACTAGGTAGGGATTTTCTTTCAAGAGTTCTTTCATTTAAAGTTCTTAATTTCTTTATGTGTTCATAGTTTCTCTTGAATCTTCTTTTGAACTTCTTTTCTTCTTCTTTTCCTCCATGTTTCGGCCATGAGCCCTTTGAAAGCAAGGGAATGAGAGCTTGATGATGCGGTTCCATGATGATAATGTTCATCACTTGGATAATCTCTAAAGCTTGATCTTTGTTCTTAAGTTAAAGATGTTTTCTTTTGTTCTTTCTTCTTGAATCCTTGAAAACCTTTCACTTTGATGATGTTTTAAAATGGTTAACATGAACTCAATGATGAGAACTCATGATTTTGGTGTTAATGCATCATCAAGACCATGGTCTCTAGAGCTCCAAATGTTCCTTTCCTTCTCCAACAATTTCGGTTCCTTTTCTTTTTCTTTCTCTAAGGTTTTGGCCATATTGGCCAAGGAAGTTCACAATGGCTTGATGATGAGAGCTTCTAGATAATGACTATGTGTTCATCACAAAGAGGCCTCTAGAGCTTGAGTTTTAATAAAAATGTTATTTATGTTTACATTCCAAGAAAAGAAACTTTGTGTTTTAAAGAACCCTTGAAGTTCACTTTTTGTTTTTTTTACTTTACCTTGACATGGTAAGTTTGGGTTGAGGTTTAAGTTCCTTTAAAGTCTTGTATGAGCTCTAATAAGAAATAAATGGACTAGCATTCATATTTAAATTCAAGCTTATGCATTACATGTTTAATTTGAGCTTTGCATTCATATTTAATTTCCAAGCTATCACTTAAAGTTAAAGGCTAAAGAATGGAGTCCATCTCATATTTATATTCTTGCCTAGCATATTTACTTTTATCACTAAAGAACGTAAAGATTTAAAATGAGAACTTGCACTATCACCAAACTAAATCTCAAAGCCTTTCTATTTCGGCCTTAAAGTCGATTGTTGCTGGGCCTAGAGCACTAAAATAAAGAAATGAACTTGCATATTTATATTCCAAGTCTTGCATATTTATTTCAAGCCTTGCATATTTATATTTCAATTCTTGCATGTTTACTTTAAGCTCTCACTTTACTTTGTAATGAAGAATAAGAATGGAGTGCATAGCATGTTTAAATTATGTCATCACTTAAAAAACCTTAGAGCTCAAAGACTTGCCCATTTATCTCAAGTTAAAGTCTAATGTGAGAGCATTCTTTGAATGCATGAGTTCGGCCTTGTAGTGTTGATGAACTTGGAAGAGTTTCATCTAGCTCCAAGGACTAATAAGTCAAGTTTTAAGAATCCTTCTAAATCTCATGAATTTGTTTGAGTTTAAGACCAACAAGTTTCTATGAATATAATTCCCTTTTAAGGAGGACTTAAGTGGTCACCAACCCAAGGATGTTTTTAGTCTCTTTCACAAGATAAAATGGTTTTGCAAAAGAGTTTTAGACGTCTTGAAAATGATTTCAAGAGAAACTAGCAACTTATGTGTTTTAAAACTATCAAGTTATGTATCTTTTTGGGACTTAATGTTTCGGCCTTGTCATGATGTGTTTGCAGCCATGTGATGATGTTTTGATGTGTTTGAATGAGTAAAAATTATGTGTGATGGAGTAGGAACATTTCTATGCAAGTTAGGAAAGACACTAGCTTTCTAGAAAAAATCGTAAAGTCAAGATTTAGCATAGTTTTATCCCATTTATTTATGGACACTGCCCAAACTGTTTCAATGGGAATATAATCAAATTAGGAGTGTTTAATCATGTGAAATTTGGTTACATTTGAAGTAGAATTGAATTTTAGCACCTATAGAGAAACTAGTAACTAGAAAACTGTAAAACCGCAATTCTAGAACTCTTAGAACATTTAATTCTTAGAATCTGTCCAGAAACCTTATGATGTAAAGAACATGGCTTATAATTAGTTCTTTGATATAGGAATGACTCATAATTGGTTTAGGTTTAACTTATAGTGCCTTAGGCGGAGACAGGACCAAGAAAGGGTCTAAAACGCAAGTTTTAGAACCCCGTAACCATAAGTTTATAACGCTGCCCCTAAAGAATGATGTTGTTCAGATTTAATAGAGAGCATAAATAAATAATAAGATTTGTTAGAAGAGAACCCCTAGGTGCATAAAAGTTTGATGGAAGATGATAGGTTAACCACATCATAAGTTAAGGCCCGTAAAGGTCAAAGCATAAAATACCGTAGGACCAAGTGCATAACGAACTTTTAATGTTGCTTGTGAAAGTGTGAAGATGATTATGAGAATGCATGAAATTATGATGAAGGATGCATGTTTGTTTGACTTATGTGGCATAAAGAAGAATTTGGAAGAAATCCGGCGTGCTACAGTTATGCCGTCGAATTTCTGACAAATTCGGGACTCGGAAAATTTTTGAAAACCTATGAAATTTTTATGAGGTACTAAGATGAGTTCTCGGATGACACCAGTTCGGCCGAGCACCTCCAGAGAACTCATGTGACATCGGTACCAAGATTAATTCTTGGGTGACAATGGTTCGGCCGAGCACCCCCAAGAAATGCCCCCTAGCCCGTACTGGATAAGTTAGGATTATGTTTATGATTATGTTACGCTTATCAGGATTGATAAGTAAGAACTAGTGATAAGTAGTTAAGGTATGAGCTCATAACCTAGAGATGTGACACGTTCTGGGTGACACCAGTTCGGCCGAGCACCCCCAGAGCGCTTGTCTTTTAGGGTGGCCTATGAGGAAGATATGATGATTATGTCACAAAGATAATTTAATTGCCACTTTATGCCACTATTATGATGGTCTTAAAGATATGATGATTATTCTTGTATTAAGTAGAGCCATGCTTACATCCTTTAATATGTTTGCATCCATGTCATGAAGAATCATGCTAAAATGAACGGACCTTGGCTGAACTATGTTTTAGAACCTAAAAATGGACTTAATGCATGCTCACTTATTTTGTTTACTAAACCCAAGGTTCCTGAGGACGTAGATGATGACACCTAGGTAGTAGGAGACCCTACTGAGATTCTTTAGCAAGATTCTCACTCCCTCTATCTCTTTCTTTCCGTCACGTCTTCAAATAGCGACGTTCATGGTTTTCGTGGACACCCCGACGTGGGAGGTGCACTATGACCCGGATCACAGGTCATATCATTTTGAGGGACAGTGCACGGTGCGAGTCTTCATGTTCGTAGGACGTCCCTTCGCTCACCCCATGCATACCCATCGCTTCTCCCCGACAGCACCCTACGGCGACGACGAGCGGGTTTTTGAGCGCGCGCATACGCATAACGAGAGAGTACTCTGCATGCATACCGCCGCCTCAGCCATGCGAGACTATCCCGATTACGTGCCCCGGACCTACTTCTCGGAGACCGACCCGTCCGAGGACCTGCCTACCCATTCTATAGCGAAAGCTCTGCCCCTACTCCACCACTGATGAGGGAGGGCAGTGAGGATACCGTGACTTAGCCGCGGCTGGCACGACGACCGGAGATGCGGCCACATCGCGGGGGTCACTCTCGATCCTCGTTCCGCCTCTTTACGCTCGAGGAACTCGCCCAGTTTCCAGGATTTGTGCCTCGCTCACGAGATGGACGTCAGTAGGAGGTGACGTACGACCGATGGAGTACCCAGGTAGAGCACACACCACTTAGATGAGGATGAACCTTCTTTTGTTTAGAGGTTATCCCTTTAGTTGCACTTGGGTAGGGGAGTTGCTTTTACGTTTCCGTAGTATTTTCCTTTGTATTTTCCTTCAGTTGAATCTGTTTATGATGTATCAAACTAAGCCCCACTCTACACCAGTGGGCATATCATATATTATATAAATATGCAGTTCAAAGTTACTATGATGTGCCTTTACTTGCTTATGTCATGTTGCTATGCGATGTTTGCTTTATTACCTTTCGTGCATTATTAATTAACGTATCGCGTGGCTCTCACTTTGCTTTTATAATTCAAAAAAAATTTACCAGTATTTCCGCTAAGTATTTTAAAGTAACAAGGAAGCTATGATGTAACAAACTAATGGTTAACCTAATTATGTTCTAGAGTATTGGGTTAAAAATTAGGATGTTACAACAGTCGTTTGTGATGTAGACAAGCACAAGGAGGGAAAGATTCCCCTATTAGACCCTAGTTTATGGAAGGCATATTTTGATAGGGATTTGTCAGCCCGAAATCTGGTATGTGGTAATTTTTGAATTCAATGGTAAGGTAATTTGCCTTATTTAATTTTTTGGATAAAGTTTCATGAGTGCCAATGCATTGTGTTGTAAACGGTGTTACAGGTATTTGCTCCTTGCATGTATAAAGAGCATTGGTGGTGCTATGTCCTGAATCATGAAGCCAGACTAGTGACTATTTTGGATTCACTAGGACGTAGATCCAAAGACTCCGATAACTTGGAGAAGGAGACTCCAACTGAAAAGGATGTCTTGGACTTTCTCATTGTATGTTAATTATATGGGAGAATTTATTTATGCATCCCTCTTTCAGTTGAATTCTGATTATATGATGCAATTCACACTGTTAGTAATTCAATTTGGGAGGTTATCTGGTTCAAAGAGTTGCTGGCATGACTCGACCCAAATCTGGACCCAGTGTTTGAGCTTCAGTTGAAGATATAGCCCTTCCCTATACAGCCTGCAACATCCCGATTTTTTGTCTGAGAGAAAAATGATCAAAATGTCCCTGAGGTCATTTTCTGCCCGGAATTCAAGGATAGCCGGCCCGGCAGTCCTCGAAGGGTCAAATCAATGTTTGAAGGGGATTAGATGGTCCTTGAGTGATTTTGGAAACAAAAATCTTGTTTTCTACAGTTTCAAGTCAAAACGACCAAAATACCCCTATAACGTTTTTACACGGGTAAAGGCGCTGTTAGAGCCCGAAACTTTCCCCAAAGGTTTAAAATGATGTTTTCATGTGTTTAAAAGTATTTGTTTAAGTCATGGTGGTCCCGGGCAGTTTTTGTGCAAAATTACGATTTTGCCCATGGAATAGTGCCGTTGGAGCTTAATGATGTAATTAAGCAAACCTGAGCAATATTAAGCTCTAATTGAAGATTAATTAATTTCTATAATTAATCTAAAGTCAAAACAAGTTATTAAAATTAATTAGAACCTAAAATTACTTAGATTAAATCTAAATCTCTTTTTTAAAACTCAAGATTCATAGTCCTGGAATCTTGAATAGTGTTTTCTCTCTCCAATTCCTTAAATTAAGGAATTGTGTCTAGAATTGTTTATACACTAAAATAAGTTTTTATCTCACTAATGAAGCAAGAGCACTCCCTAACCTTGTCTTGAAATCCTTAATTACATCCTTAGTTACCTAAGCACCTTCTCACAAATTCCTAGCCTTAGGTATAATCTAATACACACCTAAACATAACTCTAAACCACAATTAAAATGTGAGATTTTCTTTCCCCTTGGCTGATGCAATTCAGCCACTCCTCCCTTCCCCCCATTTCCATTACATGTTTGAGATTTTAAACAATCAAAGAACCATGCCTACATCATGCTTTGAGACCATACCTCAAGCCATACCATACCATACCTCAAGCCATACTTCACCATGTCTCATTTGAGCTAATCTCTCACCTCATGGCCCATGAGGTCCATGGCCAAGCACCCTCTATTCACCCTTCCATGTTTTGTTTCTCTATAAATACATGCATTTAGAGAACTTGGTCACTTTTGATCAATTGCCAAAGTATAAGTTTCAAGAAGTATTCCTAAGTTCTCCCATATTCTCTCAAAGCTCAAGAGCTCTCTTTTCTTCTTCATCTTCTTTATCTTCCTCAAGCTCACAAAGAACTACTATACTTCAACCTCATCTCATCACCTCTCAACCATACACCATCCTTTAAACACAAAAGCTTATAGAAAGCACCTCACTTTCCTTTTCTTTCTCCTTGTGGCCGAAACTCTAGCTCACTTGGAAGGAAGTTTTCCTCTCATTCTCACCTTGATAACCAAGCTTTCCTCTTCACCACTTGGTAGGGATTCTTGTTTTGTTAAAATTTTATCTTTTAGAGTTTTGATAAAGATGAGTTTTGTTGGTTTCTCTTGGCTTTTAGAACTTCTTTTCTCCTCTATGTATTTTGGCCTTGGAGCCTTTCTTTAAAGGAAAATGTTGGTTTGATGATGAGGGTTTGGATGATGGTCAAGAGATCATCACTTATGTAACCTCTAAAGCTTGAAACTTGGTCCTTGGACCATGAGAGATTTCGGTTTCTTCTTCTTCTTTTCTTTGGCTTAGATTTTCGATTTTCAAAGGTTGTATGGTTGAAAAAATAACTCAAGGATGAAAGCACATGATGTTGGTATAATTACATTATCAAGGTTATGGCCTCTAGAGTTTTAAAGTCTCATTCTTTTCTTCCCATGGTTTCAGCCATCTTTCCTTTTCTTTAAGTTTTTGAGCTTTCATTTTTAAGGGTATAAGGGAATGTTAACTAGATTTGTTCTTTTAATCTATTTCCTTAGAGCTTGATGATGAAGTTCACACCATATGGTTTCTTTGTAAGCCTTGGTACAAGAACTCTAAAGCTTGCTTTATCTTGCTATGATAAGTTTGGGTTGAGGTTTAAGTTCCTTTAAAGTCTTGTAAGAGCTCTAGTGAAGATGCAAAAAAAAAGAACTTGCATCCATGTTTAAATTTATGCTTTGCACCTCATATTTACTTTTCTACGTCTCACTAAACTCTAAAGATTAAAGAAAAGAACTTGCATTATCATGTTTAAGTTTCAAGCTTTACATTTCACATTTATATTTCAAGTCATCACTTAAATCCTAAAAGATAAAATGAACTTGCATATTGACTTTCAAGTCTTGCATATTTATATTTCTAGCACCTCATATTTATATTTTAAGTTCTTGCATCTCATATTTACTTTGAAGCTCTCACTTTACTCTATAATGAAGAATAAAATGGAATGCATAGCATGTTTACATTTTGTCATCACTTAAAGACCCTAGAGCTCAAAGACTTGCCCTTTTTATCTCGAGTTAAAGTTTGGTTATGGAAACATCCCCATGGATGCATATTTCGGCCATGTGATGATGATGAACTTGATGTGAGTTTCATCTAGTCACAAGAGCCGACAATCTATGTTCTAAGATTTTCCTTAGGCCTTAAGAGATTTATAAGGTTATTACCAACAAGGTTCATGAATTCAACCTCTTCTAAGAATGCTTCAAATTGGCTACTGCCCTAAGGCTATTTTTAGTCCCTTCTTATAAAATAAAATGATTTTCAAAGAGTTTTAGAAGTCCTAAAACAATTCCAAGAGAAACTAGTAATTTATATGTCTTGAAAATGTGAGATTATGTGTTCTTTGGAACCTAAAATTTTCGATTCTGCCTTGGTATGTTTGCTGATGTACGATGATGTTTTGATATGTTAGTGTAACATGCTAATTTTTAACCCAATACCCTAGAACATATTTAGGTTAATCGTTAGTCTGTTACGTCATAGCTTCCTTATTACTTTAAAATACTTAGCGGAAATACTGGTAAATTTCTTTTTGGATTATAAAAGCAAAGTGAGAGCTACGCGACTTGATGAACAAGAAAGGTGATAAAGCAAGCATCTCATAATAGCATGACATAAAGCAAGTAAAGGCATATCACAATAAAACTAAACTGCATCTTTATATATAATAGGATATGCCCACTCATGGAGAGTGGGGCTTAGTTTCGTACATCATGAACAGATACAACTAAAAAGGAAATACAAAGGAAAGTATGACGAAAAACATAAAAGCAACTCCCCTACCCAAGTGCAACTAAAAGGACAACCTCTAAACAAAAGGAGGTTCATCCTCATCTAAGAGGTGTGTGCTCTACCCGGGTACTTCATCGGTCGTACGTCACCCCCTACTGACGTCCATCTTGCGAGCGAGGCACATATCCGGGAAACTGGGCGGGCTCCTCTGGCGTATAGAGGCAGAATGGGGATCGGGAGTGACCCCCGGTGTATGGCCGCATCTCCAGTCGTTGCGCGAGCCGAGGCTGAGTCACGGTATCCTCACTGTCCTCTCTCATCAGTGGTGGAGTGGGGGTGGAGCTCTCGCTGTACAGATGGGTAGGCGGGTCCTCCGACGGATCAGTCTCCGAGAAGTAAGTCCGGGGCACGTAATCTGGATAGTCATGCATGACTGATGTAACACCCTAATAATTAACTCAACACGCCTAGGACGCATTTAAGTTAATTATTAGTCATTACTCTTTTGTTCCAGTTTTTAACTTAAAACTTCGTTAAAATACTTTAGAGAAAATATGGGTAAAATTTTTTTTTGAACTTAAATACCAAAATGTAACGCGCCGATTTTTCTGTCTGAGAGGAAAATGACCAAAATGCCCCTGAGGTCATTTTCTGCCTGGAAATTCGAGGATGGCCGACCCTATAGTCCTCGAAGGGCTAACTCAATGTTTGAAGGGGATTGAATGGCCTTTGAATGGTTTCGGAGGCGAAAGTCTCATTTTCTGCAGTTTCGAGTCAAAATGACCAAAATACCCCTATAGCGTTTTTACGCGGGTAAAGGTGCCGTTTGAGCCCGAAACTTTCCCCAAAGGTTTAAAACAATGTTTTTACATGTTTCAAAATATCTGTTTGAGTCCCGGCAGTCCCGGGCAATTTTAGTGCAAAATTACGATTTTGCCCCTAGAATAGTGTTTTTGAGCTTAATGATGTAATTAAGCAAACCTAAGCAATATTGGGCTCTAATCGAAGATTAATTAATTTCCATAATTAATCTAGAGTCAAAATAAATTATTAAAATTAATTAGAACCTAAGATTGCTTAGATTAGATTTAAATCTCCTTTCTTAAACTCAAGATTTCACTCTTGGAATCTTAAATAGTGTTTTCTCTCTCCAATTCCTTAAATCAAGGAATTGTGTCTAGAATTGTTTATACACTAAAATGAGTTTATAACTCACTAATGATGCAAGAACACTCTTTAATTATGTCTTGACAACCTTGATTACCCATTTTCTCACCTAAACACTTTCTTACAAATTCCTAATCTTAATCCTAATCAAAGATACACCTAAATACAACTCTAAACCACAATTAAAATGCAAGAAATCCTCCCCCATGGTTGATGCACATTCGGCTATCCCTTTCCCATTTGCATCACATATTGATTTGTTTCTCATTCAAAGAACCATGCTTGAAGCCATACCTTGAACCATACCTTACCATATTTTGAACCATACCTCACCATGCCTCAAGACCATATTATCTCACCTCATGGAACTCATGGGCTGCCTCCATGCTGCATGGCCAAAGCTCCTCCCCCTCCTTGCACCTTTCATTTGTTTCATTTCTCTATAAATAGCTTGCTTGGGTGAACTTGTATCATTTTGGGTTCATTTGCAAAGTGTAAGTTTCCAAAGAGCACTTCAAAGTTTCCTTTTTCTCTCAAGTTCAAGTCTTCAAGTTCTTCAAGTTCTTCATCCTTTTCTCTCATTCCAACCTCCTAATCACTAGGTAGGGATTTTCTTTCAAGAGTTCTTTCATTTAAAGTTCTTAATTTCTTTATGTGTTCAGAGTTTCTCTTGAATCTTCTTTTGAACTTCTTTTCTTCTTCTTCTCCTCCATGTTTCGGCCATGAGCCCTTTGAGAGCAAGGGAATAAGAGCTTGATGATGAGGTTCCATGATGATAATGTTCATCACTTGGATAATCTCTAAAGCTTGATCTTTGTTCTTAAGTTAAAAATGTTTTCTTTTGTTCTTTCTTCTTGAATCCTTGAAAACCTTTCACTTTGATGATGTTTTAAAATGGTTAACATGAACTCAATGATGAGAACTCATGATGTTGGTGTTAATGCATCATCAAGATCATGGTCTCTAGAGCTCCAAATGTTCCTTTCCTTCTCCAACAATTTCGGTTCCTTTTCTTTTTCTTTCTCTAAGGTTTCGGCCATATTGGCCAAGGAAGTTCACAATGGCTTGATGATGAGAGCTTCTAGATGATGACTATGTGTTCATCACAATGAGGCCTCTAGAGCTTGAGTTTTAATAAAAATGTTATTTATGTTTACATTCCATGAAAAGAAACTTTGTGTTTTAAAGAACCCTTGAGGTTCACTCTTGTTTTACTTTATCTTGTCATGATAAGTTTGGGTTGAGGTTTGGGTTCCTTTAAAGTCTTGTATGAGCTCTAATAAGAAATAAAATGAACTAGCATTCATATTTAAATTCAAGCTTATGCATTGCATGTTTATTTTGAGCTTTGCATTCATATTAAATTTCCAAGCCATCACTTAAAGTTAAAGGATAAGGAATGGAGTGCATCTCGTATTTACTTTTATCACTAAGGAACGTAAAGATTTAAAATGAAAACTTGCACTATCACCTAACTAAATCTCAAAGCCTTTCTATTTCGGCCTTAAAGTCGATTGTTGCTGGGCCTAGAACACTAAAATAAAGAAATGAACTTGCATATTTATATTTCAAGCCTTGCATATTTATATTCCACGTCTTGCATATTTATTTCAAGCCTTGCATATTTATACTCCAAGTCTTGCATATTTATTTTAAGCCTTACATATTTATATTTCAAGTCTTGCACGTTTACTTTAAGCTCTCACTTTATTTTGTAATGAAGAATAAAAAAGAAGTGCATAGCATGCTTAAATTATGTCATCACTTAAAAGATCTTAGAGCTCAAAGACTTGCTCATTTTATCTCAAGTTAAAGTTTAATGAAGGAGCATTCTTTGAATGCATGATTTTGGCCTTATAGTGATGATGAACTTGGAATGAGTTTCATCTAGCTTCAAGGACCCATAAGTCAAGTTTTAAGAGTTCTTTTAAATCTCATAAATTTGTTTGAGTTTACGATTAACAAGGTTCTATGAATTTAATACTCTTTTGAGGAGGGATCAAGTGGTCACTGACCTAAGAATGCTTTTAGCTCTTTTACAAAGTAAAATGGTTTGCAAACGAGTTTTCGAAGTCTTAAAAATAGTTCCAAGAGAAACTAGCAACTTATACATTTTAGAAAATATCAAGTTATGCACCTTTTGGAAACTTAATGTTTCGGTTCTTCCATGATGTGTTTTCTGCCATGTGATGATGTTTTGATGTGTTTGAATGAGTAAAAATTATGTATGATGAAGTATGAACATTTCTATGCAAGTTAGGAAAGAAACTAGCTTTCTAGAAAAACCGTAAAGTCAAGATTTAGCATAGTTTTAATCCACTTTACCTTTGGACATTGCCCAAACTATTTCAATGGGAATATAATCATATTAGGATTTTTTAATCATGAGAACTTTGGTTACAACCGAAGTAGGATCGAATTTTAGCACCTATAGAGAAACTAGTAACTAGTAAACCGTAAAATCGCAATTCTAGAACTCTTAAAACATTTAATTTTAGAACCTATCCAGCAACCTCATAATATGGTAGATATGGTTTATAATTAGTCCTTAGACATAGGAAGGTCTCATAATTGGATTAGGTTTAACTTATAGCGCCTTAGGCGAAGACAGAACCAAGAAAGGGTCTAAAACGTAAGTTCTAGAACCCCGTAATTATAAGTTTAAAGTGCTGCCCTAAGGAATGATGATGTTCAGGTTTAGTAGAGAGTATAAATAATAATAAGTTTTGTTAAGAAAAAACCCTTAGGTGCATAAAAGTTTGATAGAAGATGATAGGTTAATTACATCACAAGTTTAAGGCCCGTAAGGGTCAAAACATAAGATACCGTAAGACCAAGAGCATAATGAATGTTTAATGTTGCTTGTGAATGTATAAGAATGATTTGATGACTTATGGTGATGTTGAATGGCTATGCATGTTCCATATGTTTCGTGGCATAAAGCAAGTTTGAAGGAAATCCGGTGTATGCCGTTATGCTGTCGAATTTCCAATCAAACTTGAGAATTTGAGAAAAGTTTGTAAAAACTCCTGGGTGACACCGGTTTGGCCGAGCACCCCCAAGAAAGGTTCTGGGTGATACCGGTTCGGCCGGGCACCCCCAGAACAGATGCGACATAACACTGAGACGCATTCCTCCCGCTACGGTGGGTAGGAAACAAATCCGTGAGGGTATTGACATTGAGCTTGCCAAAACGGACAATTCGCTGTGTACTAGATACCAGTAGAGCATTTCAAGGAAGGAAATGATCCTAAGATAGGTGATCCAAGAAAGTTATGTATACCCCCTCTATTAGCCCATATCAAATCTAGTGACGACTAGTTAGGATTGAGCTCACTCCTAGGCTATAGGTGAGATGTAGTTTGGTGACCAGATTATCGCCGGGCTAGTGAATCGGTTGGACTTTTGGCGGATATGTTAAGAGGATGGTCCTTAAGAAAAAGAACTTAAGAGTTTTACTTATAAGAAAGATGTCACATGAAAATTACTATGCCTTTTTATGCCACGTATATGATTCATGTTTCCTTATGATGTGCCCAAGTATTACGACTTTCGTGTTAATGTGCATATGGTATTGTCATGCATTCATCAAATATCTGTTGCATTCATGTCATTAAGACACATACTAAAAGACACCCACTTTGGATAAATAGATTTGAAAAACCTAAAACCGATCCTTATGCATGTACACCTTTTTCATAATTAAAACCGAGGTGGCTGGGGACGACGACGATGACACTTGTGTTAGAGTCGGGAATTCCTACTGAGAATCTTGAATGAGTTTCTCATCCCTTCCTCTTCTCCCGTGTCGCCTCTAGACGAGAATTACAACGAGATTCGTGACTTCTGCTGAGGCTCGTGCTTAAGGATCACACTAGAAGATGGGGCAGAGGGTCGCTACGGGAGCATAGATAGCTTAGCTTTTGGGTTGACACTTATCCAACCTCATAGATGGATAAGGATGACTTCACATATATAGGCATGTTTTGATGTAAATGACGGTACAATGGTGTTAGTAGTCTATATATCTATGAAGATGTGATGATATTATGATTGTTATGTATAATACTATGTTTCATGATTATCAATGGTGTGGTTGCTTTTTCTTGCACGTTATGGTTATGACGAACGTTAGGTTAGCGCGTGGCTTGCATTTTGCTTTCGAGTTTCAAAAAGAAAAATTTATTCGTATTTTTCGCTAAGTATTTTAATGAAAGGTTGTAAGGAATGAGACTAAAAGAGTAATAGACTAACGATTAACCTAAATATGTTCTAGAGTATTGGGTTAAAAATTAGGATGTTACACAAAACGTGAGCCGCGCATACTAAATATCTAACGTCATTATCTTGCTTGCGTAAGAGAGATGTTAGAAACGAATAACAGGTAAATACATAATACAACCATGACATAACATAACTCAAATAATAATAACATATCAATAACTGTATCATAATAGTGATGTCTTGTAAACTTAAGGACATCAATATATATCCATCAATAGAATACAATCTGATAACTGAGATACGATCACTCTAAAGGCAAATATCCAAAAGGAAGTTATCTCCGTAGCTCCTCGTCCAGTCTCAAGACAAATCACGAACTACACCATCATTCATGTCTGGAGATGACACGGAAAAGAAAAGGGATGAGAAACTTATACAAGAATCTCAGTAGGGCTTCCCGACTATAACACAAGTGTCATCGTCATCATCCCCAGGAACCTCGGGTTTAATTATGAAAATGGTGAACATATATATAAGGTTCATTTATTAAGTTCTAAATATCATTAGCCGACGCCCGTATCTTTTAGCATGAATCTTAATGTCATGAATACAACATATTAGTCATGGATGCATGTCAATATCATAAAATCCATAAAATAATGCATATGATATAAAGAACATCATGATCATCATTCTTACAGGTGACTTAAACTTCTTTATTCTCTTTTCCTTGGGGGTCGCCCTATAATTCTTTTCTCGAGAGTTCTAGGTTATGAGCTCTTACCTCACTAGTTGTCACTAGCGTAATCTTATCCCTTTTGATAAGTTAAATTCCCGACTCTTAAGGTACGGGATAGGGGGCATTAGGATCACCTTTCATAACCTTTAATTCGGGGAGTCCAAAGGATCACTTCCTATTCGGATCACCTCTTATAACCTTTAATTCGGGGAGTCTAGAGGATCATTTCCATGTGTTTTATGTCACCTTAAATCTTGGCATGATATATGAGATGCAAACATGAATAACTTCATCATTTCAACATTTCATGCTCATAAACTTCATGAACTTATGCATCTCAATGAATCAAACATAACTATAACATGCCGTGATTTAAATCATATAAACATGCTTCATATTTCATTGCATATATCCATAAGCCATATAAATTTCAACACATGAACATAGCCTTCACGAGATATCAATCACATTCATCTCATCAAATTTATCAATATTTACGCTTAAGCCCCAAAAGGGTCAAATCGCAATTTCTCAAAGATTTCGGGTCAAAATGTAAATACCTCTTTTTAACACATTCTCACAAACTAGAGATCTTTAACATTAACCAATACTTTCAAAAGACATATAACTACTAGAACCATATAAAACTCATCATAAAAACCTTTTAGGGCTATAGACCAAATTTTAACATACTTTAGGGGTCAAAGTGCAGAATCACTTGTGTTTAATATTTAACAATAACCAAAATTTCTAAAACTTTATCTAAACTTTATAAATGGTATTTTGGACTCATGGACACATTCAACATCATTAGTAGCTCTAAATAAAATCATTTGGCTGAAATGACATGATTGATAGTTTAAAACACAACTTTCCGCATTTTGTAATACGGCCCAAACTAACACTTGTAATTACCCTTTTATGCACCTATGATACGAAAAACAATTTTTACATCAAATATAAGAAATTCCTAAGTGTGTGAACAATGTGAACATCCTTAAACAATCCTTGAACAGAATCAGAAAATTAGTCTCCTTAAAGCTTTATAAAATCACAATTTTATTCCTTTTCTAGTTACTAGACTTTCCTAAAATACTAAAAACAATTTTATGACAATTATTAGTGATCCTCAAGTGTGTGAATAGAAATAAACAGTAGTGAACAGTGATGAATAGGGCCAAATAAGGATAAGAAAAATTAGCATTCTAAAAGCTTCATAAGAACACGATCTTGATCCTTTTTAGTTACTAGTTTTTTTTTCCTAAAACACTAAAAACACTTTTACAACAACTATTAGTGATTTAAACTCACCTAAACATTCCAAATCAGTAACCATTCCAATTTCTAAAAGATTAGATCAGAATTCTAAAACTTTAGCATTTAAAATCATGAGAAAAATCATATTCTTAATTCTTTGCAATTTCTAGGTCTTTCAAAATTTCTTTGTACAACTTTAAAGACAAGATTATACCTAAAAATAAAATACAACAAGTTTCAAATCAGAATCATACAAGGGCCAAAATAAATAGATGAGAAGTGTCCATGTTCAAAATTACCATTTAAGATAAAACAAGTGAATCTTGAACTTTAGAATTTAAGTGATGATTAGAATCATAAACTTGTCTTGTAATCTTATTATTATCATTATAAGGTGATAACTTGGAAATATAAATATGAAATGCAAGGCTTGAAATATAATTATAAATATACAAATTCATTCTTAGATCTTTATGATTTAGGTGATAACTTGAAATGTAAATATGAGTATGCAAGTTCATATTATTATCTTCAAGAATTAAAGTGATGACTTGGAATGTAAATATGATTATGCAAAGCTTAAAATATAAATATGATGTGCAAGAACTTGAATTATAAATATGGATGCAAGTTCATTTTTTTATGTCTTATTAAGCTCAAAACTCAAAACTTAGCAATTCTTTCATTAATCTTTTGACATCAAGAATTAAACCTTGAGCTTTAGAGGTCATTTAAATGATGGATTCACAACCACCACCATGATTCCTCATCATCAAGCCATGGTCAATATCAAGTCATAAAAATCGAAATATAAAGGAAGAACAAAGGAAAGAACATGAAATAAAATCCCTACCAAGTTGTTTCTTGTTATCAAAAGGTAATGCTTGATCTTTAGAGAAGTTAGAAGAAGAAAATATGTCCTTGATATGTCCTTGAAATTCGGCCAAGATTAGAGCAAATGAAGGGAGGATTTTTCTTGTGTTTTTGTGTTTGATAATTGAAAGGTTATGTGTTTAGGAGTTGATTTATGGTTGAAATGTGTATGCTTGAGGTTTAGAACTTGATTAAAGGTTGGGTATGGAGTCTCTTGAGTGGGAATGAGGAAGAAGAAGAAAGCTTGAAGTATTGAGAGAATTAGAGAACTTTGAGCAAACTTTGAGTAAGAAAACTATCAAGTAAGAAAATGCTAAGGTTAGGAATGTTTGTGTGTGTATTTAGGCCTTGGAAAATCACATATTTATAGGGCATTTGGAGGGTGTATGTACGCTGCATATGGGCTGAAATGTGATCAGAATTCTTGCTAAAAAATAATGCAAAACAACTCAAAGATCACATGGTATGGTCATGGTGTTGTTTGAGTGCTTAATTCTTTGATAATAAAATAAAATGGAGGCATTATGGGGGTATGGAGGCTGATGCATATAGGCTATAATACAATCATAATTTTTGCTCAAAAAGGTTGCAAGACAAGTCAAAGAACACATACTATAGATATGATATGTTTTAGGGTGCTTTAGGCTTTATAAAAATTAAAATGTGATGGTGGAAAGGAGTTGAAAATCGTGGCCTTCTCATGTGCAATGTGATCAGAATTTTTTTGATCAAATAAAGTGCAAGACAACTTTAACAAAGTAAGTGGTAATGTAATGAGTGTTGTATGTGTCTTATTGTTAAAGAAAAAAAATTCAAATATCAAGGTGATGGAGGAGGAAGAATCCGTGATTTTGCAAGGCTATCATGGGGGGACAAGTTTTATTTTTTTCATTCATGGTAGGACATGTCTTTGAGGTGCATGATGTAGTGCATTATTCCTTGAATGAAATTTTAAAATATAAGCATCATATGAAGCATGGAATGTCACGGCTGATTCAAGGAATTTGGGGGACAAAATTTCATTTATTATTCATGGTAGGACACAAGGATAGCTTATTTAATTAGGTGGTAGATTTAGAAATTGGTAATTTTGTTTAAAAGGTAAAACTAGGTGTGTAAGATAACTCAAGACTAGGTAAAAAAAGATAATCTTTATTTTAATAATAGAGTTAATCTCAATTGAGTTGAAAATCAATTAGTAATTTAAATTTTAATCTCAAGGTAAAGAAAGTAAATGCATTACATTTACCCTGATCTTTAACATTATAGGTTTCATGAGTTCTTTGTAATTAAGAAAGGAAATTAAATTTTCCTAAACAATCCTTAGGCTCTAATTACCTCTAGTAATTATTTTTAACCTTAGATAATTATTTTTAACCTCAAGTAATTATTTTTAACCCAAGGTTAATGAATATAATCAATTCGAGTTCAATTGGAGCTTTTAACATTACCTTAATTACGCAAGTAAACTTATTTGGTATAACTAGGGGTAAAAAAATAATTTCACATAAAAAAAAACTCCTTGTAATTACTGGACATTCTCAAATTATACCTTAAATAGACATTTTGAACCTTTTGGTGAAAATCGAATTCAAAGATTACATAATTTCATATAAAATTACTGCATGGGTAAAACGGTAATTTTACTTACGGTAAAAATTGAGAATTGAGATTTTTACCTCTAAGGCACATATAATCCCCATCAGGCATAAAATTAACCCCTCAAAGATAATTTAGATTGGTTATCCTTGATTTCTAGGTAAAAATGACCTCAGGGGCATTTTAGTCATTTTACACGTACAGAAAAATCGGGATTTGTGACTTTCGTACGAATCGCTAATCAAGTCTCCTATGATATTTCTCTAATGTCATATTCCTTTACTAAGGATTATTTGACCTCGAACTACGTATAAAAGTTACCTAGGGGCATTTTGGTAATTTTCACATAGCAGTAAAAATTAGGGCGTTACAGCTGAGGCGGCGGTGTGCATGCAGAGCACTTTCTTGTTATGCGTACGCGCGCGCTCAAAAACCCGCTCGTCGTCGCCGTAGGGTGCTATTGGGGAGAAGCGATGGGTATGCACGGGGTGAGTGAAGGGACGTCCTACAAACATGAAGACTCGCACCGTGCACTGTCCCTCAAAATGGTATGATCCGTGTTCCAAATCATAGTGCACCTCCCACGTCGGGGTGTCCACAAAAACCACGAACGTCGCCATCTGAAGACGTGACAGAAAGGAAGAGATAGAGGGAGTGAGAGTCTTGCTAAAGAGTCTTAGTAGGGTCTCCTACTACCTAGGTGTCATCATCTACGTTCTCGGGAACCTTGGGTTTAGTATACAAATAAGTGAGTATGCATTAAGTCCATTTTTAAGCTTTAAAACATCATTAGCCAAGGTCCAGTCATTTTAGCATGATTCTTGATGACATGGATGCAATCGTATTTAAAGAATGTATGCATGGCTCTACTTAATGCAAGAAAGTAGTCATAACATTATGAACATCATAATAGTGGCATAAAGTGGCAATTAAATTCTCATATGGGAAGCTTTGTGACATAAACATCATACTTTACTTCCTCATAGGCCACCCTAAAAGACAATCGCTCTGGGGGTGCTCGGCCGAACCGGTGTCACTCAAAACGTGTCACATCTCTAGGTTATGAGCTCATACCTTAACTAGTCGTCACTAGTTCTTACTTATCAATCCCGATAAGCGTAACATAATCATAAACATAATCCCGGCTTATCCAGCACGGGCTAGGGGGCATTTCTTGGGGGTGTTCGGCCGAACCGGTGTCACCCAAGAATTCATCTCGGTACCGATGTCACATGAGTTCTTTGGAGGTGCTCGGCCGAACCGGTGTCACCCAAGAATTCATCTTGGTACCGATGTCACATGAGTTCTCTGGAGGTGCTCGGCCAAACCGGTGTCATCCGAGAACTCATCTTAGTACCTCATAAATAAAAATCTTATAGTTTTCTCAAAAACTTTCTAAGTCCCCGAATTAAATCGGAAATTGGCGGCGTAACTATGACATGCCGAATTTCTTCCAAATTCTCCTTTATGCCACATAAGTCATTCAAACATGCATCCTCCATCATAATTTCATGCATTCACATAATCATTCTCATACGTTCACAAGCAACATTAAAATTTCATTATGCTCTTGGTCCTACGGTATCTTATGCTTTGTCCCTTACGGGCCTTAAACTTGTGATGTAATTAACCTATCATCTTCTATCAACCACTTATGCACCTAAGGGTTCTCTTCTAAAAAATATTTATTATTATTTATGCTCTCTAATAAATCTGAATAATACCATTCCTTAGGGGCAACATTATAAACTTATAATTGCGGGGTTCTAGAACTTACATTTTAGACCCTTTCTTAGTTCTGTCTTCGCCTAAGGCGCTATAAATTCGACCTAAACCAATTATGAGGCATTTCTATGCCTAAGAACTAATTATAAGCCATGTTCTCTACATTATAAGATTGCTGGACAGATTCTAAAAATTAAATGTTCTAAGAGTTCTAGAATTGCGGTCTTATGGTTTTCTAGTTACTAGTTTCTCTATAGGTGCTAAAATTCAATCCTACTTCAAATGTAACCAAATTTTTCATGATTAAACAATCCTAATCTGAATATATTCTCATAGGAACAGTTTGGGCAGTATCCAAAGATAAATGGGTTAAAACTATGCTAAATCTTTGACTTTACGATTTTTTCTAGAAGGCTAGTTTCTCTCCTATCATGCATGGAAATGTCCCTACCTTAACATACATAACTTTCACACATTCTAACACATCAAACATCATCATACAGCAGCAAACTTATCATGGAAGAACCGAAACATTAAGTCCAAAAAGATGCATATCTTGATATTTTCTAAAACACATAAGTCGCTAGTTTCTCTTGGAACCATTTTTAAGGCTTCTAAAACTCTTTTGCAAACTATTTTATTTTGTCAAGAGGCTAAAAACTTCCTTAGGTTAGTGACCATTTGACCCTTCCTTAAAAGAGAATTAAATTCATAAATCTTGTTGTTGGTCTTGATCTCAAAAACTTCATGAGGCTTTAAAGAGAATCTTAAAACTTAGATTGTTGGCCCTTGTAGCTAGATGAAACTCATTCCAAGTTCATCATTCCTAGATGACCGAATTTATGCATTCAAAGAATGCTTCCACATTAGACTTTAACTTGAGATAAAATGGGCAAGTCTTTGAGCTCTAAAGTCTTTAAGTGATGACATAATTTTAAACATGCTATGCACTTCATTTTTATTCTTCATTACAAAGTAAAGTGAGAGCTTAAAGTAAATATGCAAGACTTGAATATAAATATGCAAGGCTTGAAATAAACATGCAAGACTTGAAATATAAACATGCAAGGCTTGAAATAAATATGCAAGACTTGAAATATAAATATGCGAGTTCATTTCTTTATTTTAGTGCTCTAGGTCCAGCAACAATCGACTTTAAGGCCAAAATAGAAAGGCTTTGAGATTTAGTTAGGTGATAGTGCAAGCTCTCATTTTAAATCTTTATGTTCTTTAGTGATGAAAAGTAAATATGCTAGACAAGAATGTAAATATGAGATGCATTCCATTCTTTATCCTTTAACTTTAAGTGATAGTTTGGAAAATAAATATGAATGCAAAGCTCAAAGTAAATATGTAATGCATAAGCTTGAATTTAAATATGAATGCTAGTCCATTTTATTTCTTATTAGAGCTCATACAAGACTTTAAAGGAACTTAAACCTCAACCCAAACTTATCATGGCAAGATAAAGTAAAGACAAGAATGAACCTCAAGGGTTCTTTAGAACACAAAGTTGCTTTTCTTGAAATATGGTCATAATAACATTTTTATTAAAACTCAAGCTCTAGAGACCTCATTGTGATGAACACATAGTCATCATCTAGAAGCTCTCATCATCAAGCCAATGAGAACCTCCTTGGCCAACATGGCCGAAAATGTGAAGAAAGACAAGGAAAAGGAACCGAAACTTTTTAAGGAGAAAAGGAAACATTTGAAACTCTAGAGACCATGATCTTGATGAAGCATTAACACCAACATCATGAGTCCTCATCATTGAGTTCATGTAACTATTTTAAAACATCACCAAAGTTAAAGATTCAAGGTTCAAGAAGAAAGAACAAAAGAAAACATCTTTAACTTGAGAACAAAGATCAAGCTTTAGAGATTGTTCAAGTGATGGACATCACCACCATGAAACCTCATCATCAAGCTCTCATTCCTTTGTCCTCAAAGGCCCATGGCCGAAAATGATAAAGAAAAAGGAGAAGGAGAGAAGTTCTAAAAAGACTTAAGAGAAACCATAAACACATAACTAGAAATAGAACTTAAATAAAGAAAATACTTGAAAGAAAATCCCTACCAAGTGATTGAAGGTTGGGATGAGAGAAGAGGATGAAGAACTTGAAGAACTTGGACACTTGAACTTAAGAGAAAAAGAAAACTTTAAAGTGCTCTTTGAAAACTTACACTTAGCAAATGAACCCAAAATGATGCAAGTTCACTCAAGCATGCTATTTATAGAGAAATGAAACAAATGCAAGGTGCAAGGAGGGGGGAAAGGTTTCGGCCAAGGATGAGCAGCCCCATGAGTTCCATGAGGTGAGATGTTGTGATCTTGAGGCATGGTGAGGTATGGTTCAAAGTATGGTGAGATATGGTTCAAGGTATGGCTCAAGCATGGTTCTTTGAGTGAGAAACAAATCAACATGTGATGTAATTGAGGGGGAGAGGGTTTTCTTGCATTTTAATTGTGGTTTAGAGTTGTGTTTAGGTGTATCTTTGATTAGGATTAAGATTAGGATTTTGTAAGAAAGTGTTTAGGTGAGAAAATGGGTAATTAAGGTTGTCAAGACATATTTAAGGAGTGGTCTTGCATCATTAGTGAGTCATAAACTCATTTTAGTGCATAAACAATTCTAGACACAATTCTTTGATTTAAGGAATTGGAGAGAGAGAACACTATTCAAGATTCCAAGAGTGAAATCTTGAGTTTTAAAAAGAGATTTAAATCCAATCTAAGCAATTTTAGGTTCTAATTAATTTTAATAATTTATTTTGACTCTAGATTAATTATGAAAATTAATTAATCTTCGATTAGAGCCTAATATTACTTAGGTTTGCTTAATTATATCATTAAGCTCAAAAACACTATTCTAGGGGCAAAATCGTAATTTTGTACTAAAACTGCCTGAGACCACCGGGACTCAAACAGATATTTTGAAACATATAAAAACATTGTTTTAAACCTTCAGGGAAAATTTCAGGCTCAAACGGCACCTTTACCCGCGTAAAAATACTATAGGGGTATTTTGGTCATTTTGACCTGAAACTGCAGAAAATGAGACTTTCGCCTCCAAAACCACTCAAGAGCCGTTCAATCCCCTTCAAACATTGAGTTGGCCCTTCGAGGATTGCCGGGCTGGCCATCCTCGAATTCTGAGCCGAAAATGACCTCAGGGGCATTTTGGTCATTTTCCACTCAGACAGAAAATCGAGGCGTTACAATTAGAGTGTGTGAAAATTATACATGTTGAGGTAGGAACCTTTCTATGCATGTTAGGAAAGAAACTAGTCTTACAGAAAAATCGTAAAGTTGAGTTTTAGCATATTTTTTATCCATTTATTTTTAGCCACTGCCAAAAATGTTTTAATGTGATAAAATTCAATTTAGGATTGTTTAATTATGAAAAACTTGGTAACATTTGATGTAGGACTGATTTTTAGCACCTATGGAGAAACTTAACTAGAAAACCATAAAAGTGCAATTCTAGAATACTTAAATTATTTGATTTTCTGTTTCTATCTAGCAACCTTATAATGCAGCAAAAATGGTTTATAATTAGTTCATAGCGGTAGTAATACCTCATAATTGGTTTTGATTTGATTTATAGCGCCTTAAGCGAAGACAGGACGTAGAAAGGGTCTAAAACGTAGTTTCTAGAACCCAATTTGTATGGAGTTGTTTGGTTTTGCTCCTAAGCATAAAAATTAATGAGGATAATTAGTTGTGAACCCATAGGTGCATAAAAGGTTAATAGCGAATGTTAGAATAATTATATCTCGAGTCTAAGATCCGTAAGGGTCAAAGCACAAGACACCATAGGTTAAGAGCATAATGAGCTTTAGTGTTTCATGTGAATGCATGTTTTATTATGAGAATAACTTGAGCATATGATTTCTTATTAGAGTATATAATGTTGATGTGTTGATGTTCATGCTATGATGCCCTATGAAAAAAATTACAATGTTATGATGCGTATGATGTTTATGGTGCATATGATGATTATGATGCTTAGGACATATATGATTATGAATGACTATGTATGTACATGAATGTGGCATAAAGCAAATTTGGAAGAAATTCGGTGCGCTACCATTATGCTATCGAATTTCTGACAAATTTGAGGACTTAGAAAGTTTTCAAAAATATGAGTTTTTGAATGTGACATAGTACTGTAAGAACGCATTCTATGGGACGGCTATAGTAACGCCCCAGAAACAAATCCTTGAGGGGGACGATGATACGTAACGCCCTAAAGAAGACAATATTCACTGTGTACTTGACACCGGTATGACGCGTTTTGTTATGATTATTATTATTGTGATTACGCTTATAAGAGGATAAGTAAGAACTAGTGACGACTAGTTAAGGTATGAGCTCATAACCTAGAGAAGATTTTAGGGTGATCCCTATGTTGCAGTAGGATACTTTGATTGTCACACAATTACAGAAAAAGAAATGTTTTTACATGAGAAGAATATGCCACTTTATGCCACCTACATGATGTTGATTTCTGCCTGATGCATCTTCATGCATTCATGCTTTATTATGCTGTATCCATAACATTAAGACTCATCCTAAAAGAAACGGGCCTTGGATAATTAAGCTTAAAACCTAATAAATGAAATACGTGCATGCTCACCTTTTGCAAAGAAACCCAAGGTTCCTGAAGACGTGATGATGTCACCTAGTAGGAGGTTATCCTACTGAGATTCTTCATTTAGATTCTCCCTCCCTCTGCCTTTTCTTCCCGCCACGTCTTCAGAGTTCAATGGCGATCTTCATAATCTTCATTGATGTGCCCACATGAGAGATGCACTACGACCTTGCCCACCGTTCTTATCATTTTGCGGGTCATTATGTTGTCCGTCTTTTTATCTACATGGATCGCCTCTTCGCATATCTAGTCTCCAGCTTCCGTTTTTCCCCTACCTACCATTTGGCGATGACCTTGTGTTCGAGCGTGCATGCCCTCGTGAGGAGCGAATTCGCCGCACCCCACCGACCGCATCTGCTATCTGGGATTTCCCGTAGTATGCGTCTCGCTCCCCATCATCATTCTCGGAGACAGACCCTTCCGAGGACTCCGCCACCCAGGTGCCTTCTGAGGGGTCCTCCCCCACAGTGCTAATGGACTTTGGAGAGGGCAGTGAGGCCACCATCACACAGCCGATGCGCGGGGGACGAATGAGGATGATTCCTCGCCGAGGAGCCCATGCCTGGTCGATGAAGCGTATAGCCACCCCGGCGGAGATAGCTCAGTGGATTGGGTACGTTCCTCCTCTCTAGGGAGGTCAGCAGTAGGAGATTGCAGATGTGTTCTGGTGCCCGAGCTTTTGACTAGATCAGGATAGCCTACTTTTATTTTAGGAGTTATCTAGTGTAGGTGCACCTATTTGAGATAGGGGAGTTTCCTTTTATGCTTTCTGTTGTCTTTTCCCTTCTGTTGTACTTTCATTTCAGATGTATTTGTTCCTATGTTGTACCAACTAAGTCCCGCTCTTCATGAATGGGCAAATTATATATATATGCAGTTAGTTTTATCATGATGTGCAATTACATGCTTTATGTCTTGACAGATGTTTATTTAATCTTGTGTTTTATTTCTCTATTTGCCCCATTGTTCGTTATGTTGCATGACTCTCACTTTGCATTTGCATTTCAAAAAAACAAAACTTACCTGTATTTTTTGCTAAGTATTTTAAAGTAAAGAGGAAACTATGACGTAATAGACTAATGGTGAACCTAAATATGTTCTAGGAGTATTGGGTTAAAAAATTAGGATGCTATACAACCAAACAAGTGAGTGATCATAGACCCTAACATTTTCCTCCATTAGCAATAAATATGTGTTTATTGTTTAAACTTTTATTATCTCTACATTCCATCATGCAGAGACGATTGTGGTGTATATGTGACAAAGTACATTGACATGTGGGATGGGGTTACTACATATGAAGGGGGTTACTACATATGAGGTAAGTTCCATGTTTTATTTGGAATCCCTTAAATACCTAGTAAGTTGTGGACCTGTATGGATAATTGTTGCTGTCTATTACCACAGGTTCAGCTGGCATACATTCGACGTGATTTATTAGTTGGGTGGGTGATGGACAGGGAGAACAAATTTAGGGATAAAGTAATTTCAGCAGTTGAACCCTAATTAAAGGCTGCAAGCTTTGTTCCTGAAGCTACTTGTCCTGCTGTAGAAGCCATTGCGAAAGAGGCCACCAAAGCTACTCAACTAGAAAAAAGGGCACAAGCAGGCCAAGTAGCCCAGGCCTCAGCTAACCAATCCATATACCACATCATATGTTAGGCCCAGGACAAGGAGGAAGACGACCGATGGTGATTGATTTCTATGCAAATATGGGTTAACATATTTATTTGTTTGGATATTTCCACCATTCTTTGTAGCCGTATATATAACCTTTGCATCTTTTGTATTTGTAGATAGGCTAGGACTTTATATTTGTTTTGATATTTCCAGCATTGTCTGTAGGCATGGATATATTTGTTGTAAAGCATTGAATAAAAAGTTGTAAATCTCTAGGAAAAAAATTGTAAACTCGTGGGAAAAAAATTGTAAACTTGTGTAACAAAAGTTGTAAACCTCACATTAAAACGTTGTAAACCTGTGCATAAAAAGTTGTAAACCTATGGGAAAAAAGTTGTAAACCTCATATTCCAAAGTTTTAAACCTGTGAATTAAAGGTTGTAAACCTCTGAATTAGAAGTTGTAAACCTCTGCTGAGGAAGTTGTAAACCTGTGAATCAAAGGTTGTAAAGCTCTGAATTAAAGGTTGTAAACCAGTGAAATAAAGTTGTAAATCTCTTATTAAAAAGTTGCTGCCCAATGCTTAGATGTTGTAACCATTTCCATGACAAAATAGATGGACATGAAATCTATTCTTATAAAATGATAAAGTAACATGGAAGGCCTACAGATGTACTACACATAATGGCATTCAAGAATTTTCGAATGAGCCTCGTATCAATACAACTTATTTAGTACAGATCTTCATCAGACAAATTACCATCAATAGCATAGTCAGGCTAGTTTCTATGGCCTTTATCGACGCCATCAAATGCACATCTCCTGGCCCTAGCTAAATCAATGGCCTCTTTTTTATTCAGTGTGATTTGCATTTGGTTGTTCTTGTGTCGAATCATATTAACTGTCTTCTCTAACATAAATGGGCTGTCTTTGATTATAGTAATAGAACGACGCTTTGGGACTTTTTGGTAATTAGTAATCAACTCAATCCTTATGTAATACCCTATTCTTTTTAGAAATTAAATGAAGCTTTATTAATGAGAATTTTAGGATGTTGATAAATATGGAAATGATGAGACTAACTCAAGGAAGCACAAAAAAAAAAAAACGTGAATAGTGTCTTACAGGCCCCACAGGTCCGTCGGAACAGCCGAAATCCTAGAATTGGGCCCAGAGATGCCCAAAATTGAGAAATTATAAGATTATGTTTAGAAATAGGTAGGAATAATGATTTCATACCCGAAATTATTTTTCGGGCAATATTTGATTTCTCGGGTACACTGTTTCGTCCGTTTGTAGAAATTTCAGTGTTCGATTTCTAACACCGAAAACTAGTTAATATTTGCAAATAATGAAGTATATCCACTTGAATACCAAGTGAATGGTTAGGATTTCATCTTGGATGAAAGATCAAATCCTGGCCATTGATTTTAAACTCTTTTAATGGAAAGAAATTATATTTTATTTTTTCAACCAATCAAAACACTCCTTAATAGATATACTTAACCCACCTAATCACATCTTTTTCATCATCATCCTCGGCCAAGTGAAGAGCAGCAGCAAAACTCATTCCTTCTTCATCCAAAAACCTTTGCTAACCTTGAAAATTTCAACCTCCAAAATCCTAGACCAAATCTTGCTAGAATCAAAAACTTCCTTAAGCAAACTTGTTCTACACTTCAACCTCTACAAATATAACCGATTAGATTTTTCAAAACCTCACTTTAGTACCTCACTCAGCACTGATTAGTGGAGGATCTAGGTGTGTTTCAAGAGTTTTGGGGTGGAGAACATCTACCTTGAAGTATACAAAAGCTAAAGAAGCATTAGCTTCCAAGGGTAGGGTTTTATTTGTCTTCTTTTGTTTCAAAATTTCCTCTGAAAATTCTGATTGGTTTTGTCCTAAAATTTCTGATTTTATTGGTTAATCATATGTTGATATTGATGTATGAATTTTGGTGGAGTGTTTGGTGTGGTGGAAAAATCATTTACATCAAGAGAGACTTGGAATTAGTTTGCTGGATTTTCGGATTTCAACAAGGCAGAACTTGTTGACAAATTTTCTGGTGCAATTGTGTTCCATTTTATGGGCTATAAAAATTATATGTTGAAGGTAACATCCTGAGACAACCCCATGATTTTCCTTGGGTCATGTGAACGATTTTCTCTGCTTGAAAAAAATTCATGATTCTTGAACATTGTTGCTGGAAAATCCCGGTTTGAAGCAAGCAGCAAATTTTGTCGAATTTTCTAATATATCTAGAGATCTTAGATTCAGTTGAAAATTTTATGGGATGTAGTTGCCATGTTAGGGGGTCTCTATTAAAAATTTGGGGTTATTCTGGATACTTTTTCTGTGTTTAAAAATTCAAGAACCGAAGTTGTGACTATGCTGCCTGAAATATTGAAGCTGAGGCAGTAAAATTGTGTGATTTTATTATCATAGTAAACGATGGGTTTATTCTTTGAAACTTTTATGGGAAGCTGATAACACATTGAATTGTAACTGTGAATTTTATTTTGAGTTTATTTAATCAATTGGTAGGGTCGAAAATTATGAGAGTCCTGATCTAAACTGTGAACAAGTGGTCTCTAACCACTAGATTGGAAAAGTTTAGTTGATAAGGTTAGAGAACACCGTTTGTTTGGAAATTTGTACAGGGCCTTTTACACACATTGACATGTCATAGAGAATTTTTATGGCTCTTAAATTCGCTGTTTGATAGAGAAATTAATTTTGAATTCTAGAGTAATAAATCTGCTGATTGCTGAAAACGGTAAAAATGTCTTGAACTAATGATAGAATGGCTTTAGATACAAGTATATATCATGTTAATGCATGCTAATTGTTTGAAAGAAATGTTGATGAGATATGGATGAGACTCCAACATAACTGTATGCTTACCTGTGATCTAAGCAGACCTTTGAAAGGAGAAGTACACTATGTGATTATTGTGAGGATAAAGGAAAAGAAAAGAAAATTAACATGACTTTTAGTTGTGCAATTTTTAACATATGGGGAAAATAGAGACAAGGCTTATGTGGTTGAACGGGAAAGACAAAAGTAAGAGCTTTCCTGGGAATTTGATAAGTCGATAGACATATCGACATATAGGAATGAGCTCATGTCCTAATGGTAAATAGTTCTTGTGGAGTGATTCCACTACAGACATCACTTGATGTGGGATTAAGCCTTTCCTATGTTAATGAGAAAAAGAACAATACACGAATTATTATTATACTTGTACTTGATTTTACATGATGTATATACCTTGATATTGCTGTACATAGTTTTGCATGAGTATTCCCACATGAATGAGCTTATCAATTGTGTTTCACATTATACCTGAGGGAATACCCTACTGAGGATTTTATAATATTCTCATCCCTACGGTTGTATTTACTTTGTGTTAATCAGATCCAGCAGATGTCGTCACTAGTATTTTACCTTGACTCGCCACAGTGGGTGTGGCATTATGATCCTGCTCTTGACTCTCTCAGATGTAGTGGGTTACTCGCAAGTTCGTGTCTATGTGTTTTTCGCCGCTCTTTTAGTACATCAAGATTTACAATGACTTTGACCTCGCTTTCCCTTATGATGGTGTGCCTCTCCACTTGGCACACCCAAAGGATATTTGATATCCCACTGCACCACCAGCCTCCCTCCAGCCAGATGATCCCTCTTCATCCTCGTCTTGAGCACTGCACCCATCGGAGGGTCCTGATGCCCCAGGCGGAGGTGAGGCTATCATGCCGATAGCCAACGGTTTCATCTAGTAGGACGTGAGACCTTCAGGGACTCATGATATGTATATAGTGGTAGTTTAGTACTAGTGACCCTCTAACCTGCAGATTTATCGTGTTAAATGTTGTGGGGTTTATTTCTGTTTGTACAAACTTTTGCTAGACCTCAACTTTGAGCAGGTTAGATTAGATACTGGAGGTGTTCCTTCCTTTTGTGAACTGAGTTCCTGATGAGCTTAGGAGTTAACCAGTGTAGTATCAGTACGGTGTACACATTGCAAACTTAGAAATGATGTTTATATATGTATATACGAGTTTGGCCATATATGTGTCTGAATTATTTGATTTCAATTATTTTCGACTAGTATAGATTGTGAATGTAAGTAATACTTTTCTAATTACTATGTTGATACTCGAGTAAAATATGGTAATTCGGAGGGTGTTACACCTTAGCCTATTATTCTCCTCGAATCGATATGCCCATTCTTGCTCATACGTGTGTATGTTTCCCATAGAGAAGCGCTTTACAAAGCACATATCATATTTGAACATGTTCTTTTCTAGAGCCGACACCCGATTCATGCAATCTGTAACGCCCCGGTTTTCTTTCCTATGTACAAATGACCAAAATACCCCTAAGGTCATTTTACCGGGAGAATGAAGATCACCAACCCCGCCCATCCTCAAAAGCCTATTTTAATATTGAACGGGGACTATGTGTGTTATGTGTGTTAATCGAGCAGAAGAATCTCATTTTTGGGTTCCTACGCGCATAATTACCAAAATACCCTTGCGATAATTTAACGTGAGATTAACTGCCGAGTGGACCCGGACCTTACCCGGGAGTTTGAAATGTCATTTTTAAGGGATGTCTAATGTCTGTCTAAGCCCGGATGGTCCCAGAGAGTTTTTGTAAAAAATTACCGTTTTGCCCCTAATTAAAGGCATAATGAGCTCAATCATATGATTAACAAAACCTAAGCAATATTAGGCTCTAATTAAATATTAATTAATTTTAATAATTAATCTAGAGTCAAAATAATTAATTAAGGTTAATTAGGGCCTAAAACTGCTTAAAGTAACTCAAAATCCCTTTCTTAATTCAAGACTTTATGTCATATTTCATTGAATAGTATTTTCTCTCTCCAATTCCTTAAATTAAGGAATCAAAGATGTGATTGTAATTCTTGTTGAATGAGATTTGACTCTACTGAATGAGCAAGAACACTCCTTAACCATGTCTTGAGGGGCTTTAATCACTCATTTTCTCATCTAAACACTTGATTACAAACTCCTAATCAAAGGCCTAATCAAATATACTCCTAAACACACTCCTAATACACATGAAATGACAAAATTTCCACCCCATTTTTCTTCATGAAATTGGCGACCACTCCCTCTCTATTCATCTCATCACATTTTGATTTATTTACTTATACACATGAGGAAAGCCATACCTAGCCGTACCCAAATCCATACCTAGTCATTCTATGAAATGATACACACAAATGAGATATTTTCTCTCCTCCTCCTCTTGATGTTGCTGCAGCCTCTCCTCTTCTTCTCACCCTCTCATATTTCAATTTCTCTATAAATACACACTCAAGGAATCTTACAATACCTCTTGCTCATTCTTGCAACTTTAGTTCAAAGCTCATTCAAAGATTTCTCTCTTTTTCTCTCATTCTAAGAGTTCTTCTTCTTTCTCCTTCCTCAAAGAAACCACCATCAACCACCACATTTCAACCTCAAACCACCACATAACCACCATAGATCCTCTTTAAAACACATAACCTTTTCACTTCCAAGATAAAAAAACTCAAGACAAACCTTTCTTCCTTTCCTTTTCTCATTGGCCGAAACCTTGGAAGCTCTCCAAGGAAGATTGTTCTTCTTATTTTCTTCCAAGATCAAGCTCTTTTTTCTTTCAACAAGAAAACCATCGATGGTGGGGAGTTTGTTTTAAAATTTTCATTCTTTTCTTTTGAATCATTTTTGGTTAGAATGTTGGATTAGTTGGAAACATTCTCTTATTCTATGTTCTCTTATTTTTGGGGTTTGAATGAATGTTAGAGTCTTGGTTCTCTCCTTTTCTTTCTTTCTTTTTGGTTTCAAGTTTCCTTTTTCTTTCTTTTCATTTTTTTTTGGCCTTGATCGCCTTATTGTTTAAGAATCATGGCTTGATGATGAGGATCTTTGATGTTAGTTGCAAAACCATCACTTGTTTAACCTCTAAATCTTAAGAATTCATTTTCAATTTTAAGAGTTCCTAGCAAGTGAAAATGTTGTTTGGTTTCCTTTAATGGTTTTTCCTTTAAACTTGATGGTGAGTCTAAGGAGACAAGGTTCTTGGAACCATAATAATGAGAGACTTTAAAGCTCATATCCATTTTGTAAGATTGATTGGTGTTTTAGAGTTGCTATTCTAAATAGGAGTCTTGAGCCTAGAACCTAAAGAAATAACAAATGGAAATACATTCATATTTATGTTTCAAGTCTTGCATTTCATATTTATATTTGAGCATTTCATATCATGTTTATTTCAAAGCTATCACCTAAAGCTTGAAGATAAGAAAATGAACTTGCATTTCATGTTTATATTTCTTATCAAGCATATTTATATTTCAAGTCATCACCTAAACTTTAAAGATTAAAAATGAGCTTGCATTCTCATGTTTATATTCAAGTTTTCCATATTATATTTATATTTTCATTGCCATCACCCTATAATAACAAGATTAAAATGAAGCTTGCATTTGCATGTTTAAGTTTATGCTATCACCTAAATAATCTAGAGCTCAAGATTTACTCCTTTCAACTTACATGGGAATTTCAGTTCCAGGGGCATTTGATCCCTTAGATGCATAAAAGAATAAATACAAAAGTTAGGTTTACCTGATTTAGAGGTTTAACCGATTAAGAGATAGTAAAAGTGCTTATTTTAAAGAAGTGATGTGATTTAATATACTTAAGAATTTATGTGATGATTATGTTTGCATACTTGGTTACTACTTACAAGAATTGTTGTGGCATGTTATGGTTACACTTGGAATGTTTAAGATGCATGTGTTTAAGTAATATGAAAGCATATGACATTATATGATATGTTTGTGTTCTTGCATCTTAATATAACATGTTAATGTCAAGGTGACATAAAACATATGGAAATGATCCTCTAGACTCCCCGAATTAAAGGCTATGAGAGGTGATCCAATAAGAAAGTAATCCTTTGGACTCCCCGAATTAAAGGTTATGAAAGGTGATCTTTGCCCCCTATCCCGTACTTTGAAAAGTCAGGTATTGACTTATCATGAGGATAAGAGTATGCTAGTGACAACTAGTGAGGTATGAGCTCATAACCTAGAACTCTCTAGACGAAAGAGTAATAGGGTAGCCCCCAATAAGAGAAAGAATAGATTAAGTCACCTAAAGAATAAAATGAAGTAACTCATGCTGTGTTTACCATATTCTATATGCATCAGTTATGTTTTTATATAGTTTGTTGCACCCTATATTGACATGCATTTTATGATGAGGTATGATACATTCACAACATTCAAGACTCATTAAAATGAACGGGGCTAGGTAATCATATTATAGAACTTAATAATTGAACCTTATGCATGCTCATTATTTCATAATGAAACCCGAGGTTCCTGAGGACGTAGATGATGACACTAAGATAGGAGGAAGCCCTACTGAGATTCTTTATCAAGTTTCTCACTCTCTCTGTCTTTTCTTCCCATCGCGTCTTCAGAGGATAATGGCATCATTTGTGATATTCGTTGATGCGCTGACTTGGGAGCTCCATTTTGATGCCACATATCAGTCTTGCCATTTTGTGGGCCGCTGTTCCGTCCGTCTATTTGTATTGTCGGACCACCCGTTTGCTCATCTAGTCACCAGTTTTCGTTCTCTCCTACTTCGCCTTTTGCCGATAAGCTTCTCTTCGAGCGCACATGCCCTTGTGGAGAGCAGACTCGTCATACCCCTGCTATTACCTCAACTATCTGAGATTATCTAGAGTACGTTCCCTGTTCTCTCCCTAATTATTTGGAGTCTGACCCATCGGAGGACTCAGCCAGCCAGATCTCGTCGATTGGTTCTTCCCCCACCGTGCCTATAGAGATAGGTGGAGGTAGTGAGGTTACAGTAACTCAGCCAATTCGAGGAGGTAGAGTGAGGATACAACCCCATAGTGAAGCTCATGCCCGACCCCCTCACCATTTGGCTACTCCGGCAGAACTGGCCCAATGGGTTGGTTATGTTCCTCCTCTTTGGGACAAGCAGCAGTAGGAGTTGGCAATAGACTTAGTAGTCCATGCATGCATATTTTACATAGGATAGCCTTCTTTTGCTTTTAGAGGTTATCTACCTTAGATGCACTCAAGTAAGCAAGGTGTTTGGATTATGTATTTTATGTTTCTTTATGTATTGCACGGATGACTGTATCGACTCAACCTATAACGGTGGATCTAATGCAACTATTATGTGATTTGGTGTATAGTGAAACTTCTATTATATATCTATGATGGTTGGTTATGTTTGAGATCTTGTATTCCACTTATTATATGAATGTTTACTCTTTATTATATGCGAGACAAACGACGTAGTTTTATTTTATGCATGGCTCACGTTTTCATCTTTAATTTCAAAAAAAAAAATTACCCATATTTTTGTTAAGTATTTTCTAAAAATTAGAATTAAGAACTGGAATAAAAGAGTAATAACTAATAATTAACTTGAATACATCCTAGGCATGTTAAGTTAAATATTAGGGTGTTACATAATCAAATATCTTATCAGGAGAGTAAAATAGTGTGAGAGAAATCTCCCAAAAGAAAGAGTTTATGCCATCCATGCATAACACGCTTGTAGTAAGATATATGGCTACTTAGTCCCCAAAAAGAAGTTTCAAATGGTTGTATTTATAGGAAAATCTTTGACATAATATGCGCTAAGTGTTAAGAGTAAGAGAAATGGTGGACACTTCATTCATTCACGTGTTAGTTTTTTGGGAATCCTGGCAGCTTACTTTGCATAGTTCACATGGGAATAGTTGGGGTACAATTTCCAAGGAGTGTTCACACACTGTGAGATATAGTACAATTGTATGGATGTATCCCCTCAATCACATGGCAAAAGATATGGGATTTGGAAGGATGTGTGCATGAATTCACGAGCACATCATGTTTGGATTAATGGATGCATGCTCCCTTTCATGATGGCACAGTGCGTGCTACATATGGTACATTTATTGGGTTCCCATTGTTTATTAGTAACTTCATATGCCAACAATAACTATGGATACACTACTACAAAGCACTATTAACAACATGAGTGATTACAGATACATCCTACGTGATCTGGGGTGGAGCTATGAGAAGCAAAGAAGTGATGAAGGAGAATTTCAAGCAATTAGGGTTGAATGGGTTTGTAGGGTGGAAAAGTCTCAAGATCTATAGGTTGACTTGTTGGAACTTGGACTAAGAGTCCAAATTCCAAGCTTGATTGCAAAAGACGTGGCAGAGAACCACAAATACATGTGAAATGGAGCAAGCCCTACTATGTATCAGGCTGAGAATAACACAATGGCCCTGCAAATGGCACATTTTTCCATGCTCAGCATATCCACAAATTTTGTAGAGGTAAATGGGAGAAGTTTAAGCTTGCTAAGGAGACCTAATCCTAGAGAATGATGAGTGTTGAATATGATGTATTTTAATCTTGCACGCAATGAATGAAGGTCGCATAGAAGTAGTTGATTGAGTTTGAGTACCTTATTGGGGGTTGTACTTTCGTATCATCTTAATTAAGAGTAATTAAATAGTTGTGATTCTTCCAGAGGTTTACAACTTCTTAGCATATGTTTACAATATTTTAATCTATGGTTTACAACTATGTCACAGAAGTTTACAACTTCTTAGTCATTCGTTTACATCTTTTTCATAAAATGGTAACAACCCTTTTTTATATGCTAATGAATTGATTGTTGGAAGAATATATGAATTTATCTAGTTGCTTTTATTCAAATGTGTTTCTATGAGTTTATGACATTAGTATGTTTTCAAGATTTAAATTTCAAGCTATGTTTTGAATACTCAGTTCAGATAATCATATATATGTTAGAGAAATGTGAACAAGAGTGTGACCCAATTTTACAGATAGATATGTTATATGATTTTCGAGTTGTAGGATTACGAATCCCAGTACTCGAGCTATGATTTTAGACTTATCAAATATATGAAAAGTTAAGTTAGCTAAAGATTGAATTTAGAACTTTAGTTTTATGGTACCAAGAGGTACGGAATTCAATATGATTCTTAGCAACTGCCAAATATATATTCTTTGGGCTGAAGATCGGGTTGCCTACAAATGGGTGATCCCTTGGACATGATTCTCATAGTCACAGTTATGCTAAAGTCAGATTGTTAGAGTTTTATGAATCCAGAACTCCCAGTGTACTAAGAATTTAAGGCTCTCCAGGGATAGAGTACCCATTTTTTTAAGCAATGGGTTTTTGTCAAACTAGTTTAGACGATAGAGATCCGGACACAGATAGTTAGTTAACGGCTGTCTGAGATCATTAACCTTGGTACCAAGTTGTTCGTCAAAGGACAATATCGCCCCACAGAAAATACAAAAAACGAGACCTAGATAGGTACCCATAGCTCATCTACCAAGGACTATGTGACTTTACAGCTTCAGTTGTTATATAAGTATTTATTCAAATTTCAAATAGACATCAAGTTTCCCTAGGCTCTGCCACACTTTAGTTAAAATGATTTCATATTGCTTGTGAGATTACAATTGTGTGTTTATGAATTTATGAAATGAGAAATGATTTTCTTTTAGCACAAGAACTCAAAGATGCTTTTCTATAAATTTACAAACACAGAGATATCTTTTCTATATTTATGTAGTTATGCATATGAATATCAAATGATTTTGAATGTTGCATGCATGATATTATATGTATATTCCATGGTTGTTCCATGTGGGTGATGGGTGAGAGCTCACTCACTGAGTTCATTAACTCACCCATCTCCCTTCCTCTCATAGTTGCTGGTACGGATTTAGTTTCCATCCAGCCTAGTAGACTCAGCAAAATTCCAGTGGTAAGCCTTATTTGAAGTAAGGCTTAGTTTAGAATTATGTCAGTAGTAGAAGTCCTCCAATAGGTGTGCAGGCAGGACCCCGACTATGCATATAGTTTCAGAGTTTATATAAAATTTCAGTAATTGAGATAGTTATATATACGTTTACAGTTACAAGCATAGATTTGAAATGGTAAAGTTGATTTGAGTTTATGTACAAGCCATAAATGTATATAGAGTTCAGTTTCCAAGTATTAAGTTGATTTTCAAATTTAAGATTTAGATTGTCACAATGTACTCGGAGGGCGCCGCAACGAAGAATGATGACCGATTTTAAAATAATTAGTAAAAAAATGGGAGTCACCACTAATTTTAATTCTGGTTAAAATTGGAAAATCTTTTGATTTGCAAACTGTTCTTTTAAAAGAGATTTGAGGCTCAAGAGTCTGATTATGATTAGAGAATGGTAGAAACTTAATCCCACGATATCCCTAATACATCTGTATAAATACGATTACCCTAGAACTCTTTATGCAAATTAATTATAATTTTAGCAATATTTATTTTTCCCCAAAAGTCATAGTAATTATACAAGAATAAAATAAAAGAAAAAAGAACATTAAAAGAATAAAATTTAAAGAAAAGTTAATTTTGGCTTGATATTTGTTGGTTACGCCAACGTATCCTCTAGTGCAATGAGGAACTCAAAGCCACGTCGTTTTGTAGAAAATGATTATGTGTTGGATGGATTTTAATTAATTAAAGAAAGTGTGTTGATCGATTTTAATTTTTGAAAGTGAATTTTTTTGGAAATGCTTTTTATTATTAAGTGAAAAGGAAAAAGAAAAAAAAATAACAAACACAACAACACAAAAAAAACTTAATAACTATTTTCTTTTTAATTTTTTAATTAAAAGAAAAACATTAAATCCACCTAAAATCAAAGAAACAATTAAATCGATCTTTTTTGTTTTCATAATTAAATATTTTTTGAAACTAATTTATTTAATTTCACTCAAATGATTTAAAAAGAAAACTAAGAAAGACATATCATAAACTCTTTTCTTTTTTTTTGATAAATCAAAATGCTCAAATATTTATTTTGAATCAAATTAAATAAAACCTCTTTTTCAATTCATTTAAACCAAACTCAAACTCCAATCAAACAAGTCCAAAAGATAAATAAACACTAATCATGTAAATAAACTCAAACAAACAAACAATTTCTAACCTAATGAAATGAAACATAATACTATCAGAATAATAATAACACTACTACTAATAATAATAATAAACAAAATACCCTACCCTACGCAGTCACACACACACATACAACACATGGCTCTCTCTCCCCTTTTACACACACATGCACAAAGCACACACACACAAAGAGCACATACACAAGGTCACACAATGAAAAAGAGAGATAGACATGGAGACAAAGAGAAAAGGAAAAAAAAAGGAGAAGCAGTGAGAGAGAGAGATCGCTGCAAGGAAAAGAGAGAATGAAAGCGGGCCGGCGCTACGGCAAGCAACTGAGGTAGCGGCGCTTGAACCATCGCGAGTCCGGGTGGAGGCAGAAGGATGATCCAGCTTCTACAGCAGTGGGGTACGTAGAGTTGGGTTCATCACAGAGGGAGGTTGCGATTCAGCTGGGGTGGAGATGATGAGGATGTGTTGGTCGTCGGTGCATGGGTGAAGATGGCAGATCCGACGGTTTATGGCTAAGAAGCGAGGTTGCCACAAGGTGTTCTTGTTTGAGGAAGTCGGTGGAGGTTGTAACACCCCGATTTTTCTGTCCAAGGGAAATGACCAAAATGCCCCTGAGGTTATTTCCTGATCCGAATTCGAGGGTAACTAACTCGGTCATCCTCGAAGGGTCAACTCAATGTTTGAAGGGGATTGAATGGCCTTTGAATGCTTCCGGAAGTGAAAATCTCGTTTTCCGCAGTTTCGGGTCAAAATGACCAAAATACCCCTATAGCGTTTTTACGCGGGTAGAAGTGCCGCTTATACCAAATTTTTCCCAGAGGTTTAAAAACACGTTTTCATGTGTCTAGAGGTCTCTGTTCAAGTCCCGGTGGTCCCGGGCAGTTTTAGTGCAAAATTATGATTTTGCCCCTAGAATAGTGTTTTTGAGCTTAATGACGTAATTAAGCAAACCTAAGCAATATTAGGCTCTAAATGAAGATTAATTAATTTTCCTAATTAATCTAGAGTCAAAATAATTTATTAAAGTTAATTAGAACCTAAAATTGCTTAGATTAAACTTAAATCCCTTTTTAGAACTCAAGATTCCTAGTCTTGGAATCTTGAATAGTGTTTTCTCTCTCCAATTCCTTAAATCAAGGAAGTGTGTCTAGAGTTGTTTAGACTCTAAATTGAGGATCTAACTCACTAATGGTGCAAGACCACTCCTTAATTATGTCTAGACCACCCTAATTATCCATTTTCCTTACCTAAACACTTTCGTACAACTTCCTAATCTTAAGCATAATCAAAGATACACCTAAACACAACTCTAAACCACAATTAAAATGCAAACACAACCACACATGGGCTGATGCATATTCGGCCATCTCTCTCCTTTTACCACACATGTTGAATTGTTTCTCACTCAAAGAACTATGCTTGAGGCCATACCTTGAACCATACCTCACCATACTTTGAACCATACCTCAAGACCACATTATCTCACCTCATGGAACTCATGGGATGCCCTCCAATTCTGCACACATGGCCGAAGCCCTCCTCCTCCATGAGCACCCTTCATTTGTTTCATTTCTCTATAAATAGAATGCCTTGAGGAGCTTGCACCACTTTTAGATCATTTGCTAAGTTTAGGAACACTCAAAGCTTTTCTTTTCTCTCAAAGTTCTAGTGTTCTTCAAGTTCTTCAAAGTTCTTCATCATCTTCATCTTCTTCTTCCATCTTCAAGTTCATCACATCAAGTAGGGATTTTCTTTCAAGTATTCCTTTCTTTAAAGTTTTTGTTCTAAGCTTTATGTTTATAGTTTCTCTTGATTCTTTTTAGAACTTCTTTTCTTCTCCTTTTTCTTTCTCATTTTCGGCCATGGGCCTTGAAGTTCAAAGAAATGAGAGCTTGATGATGAGAGTTTCATGATGATGTTCATCACTTGAAACAAACTCTAGAGCTTGATCTTTGTTCTTGAGTAAAATACTTCTAGTTCTTCCTTTCTCTAACTTTTGGAATCTTTAACTTTGATGATGTTTTAAAATGGTTCTAAGGACTCAATGATGAGGTATCATGATGTTGGTATTAATATATCATCAAGATCATGGACTCTAGAATTTCAAAATGTTCTTTTTGTTCCTTGAAATTTCGGCCATTTCCTTTTCTTTTACATACAAAATGTTTTGATTTTCTAAAAATGTTAGGTTGAGTTCTAAGAACTCTAGACTTTACTTTATCTTGGTTTGATGAGTTTGGGTTGAGGTTTAAGTTCCTTTAAAGTCTTGTTAAGAGCTCTAGAAAGATAAAATGAACTTGCATAATTTATTTTATGCTTGCATTTATATTTACATTCTTGCTATGCACCCTTACTTTCAAGCTATCACCTAAGAACATAAAGATTAAAATGGAACTTGCATCATCACTTAATTTAATTCTCAAAGTCTTTCTATTTCGGCCTTAAAGTCGATTGTTGTTGGGCCTAGAGCACTAAAATAAAGAATTGAACTTGCATCATCACCTAATTAATTTCTCGAATGCCTATCTATTTCGGCCTTAAAGTCGATTGTTGTTGGGCCTAGAGCACTAAAATAAAGAATTGAACCTTGCATATTTACTTTCAAACTTGCACGTTTAAGATTATGCCTTGCATATTTAATTTAAGTCATCACTTTGTTTTGTAAGCAAGATTAAAAGCGAAAAGTATGTGCACGTTTAGTTTATGTCATAACTTAACAACCTAGAGCTCAAAGACTTGCCCATTTCATTTCAAGTTAAAGTTTAATGTGAATGCATTCCTTGAATGCATGTTTTCGGCCAAGTAGTGATGATGGACTTATAATGAGTGTTCATCTAGCTACAAGGACCAATAGTCTATGTTCTAAGCTTTTCTTAAAGCTTTACAAATCTTTTCAAGGTTATGTTATCATGAGGTATGACTTTATCCCCTTTTGGAAGATGAAATATATTTTGGTCATCGACCTAAGGCTTCTCTTAGCCTCTTGATGAATTAAAATGATTTGCAAAGAGTTTTAGAAATTCTAAATTGACTCCAAGAGAAACTAGTTAACCTATGTACCTAGAAATGTCAATTTAAATCCTTTACTGAAGCTAAATGTTTTCGGTTCTGATATGATGAGTGTGATGTTGTATGATGATGTTTCGATATGTTAGAATGTGTGAAAATATCATATGATGATGTAGAAATGATTCTATGCATAATAGGTAAGAAACTAGCTAACTAGAAATACCGTAAAGCTAGAATTTAACATAGTTTTGACCCATTTGTTTATGAAACTTATCCAAACTGTTTTAATGGGAGCATAATCAGATTAGGATTGTTTAGACATGAAAAACTTGGTAACATTTGGATTAGAATCAAATTCTAGCACCTATAGGGAAACTAGTAACTAGAAAACCGTAAAAGTGCAAGTTTAGGACTCTTAGAACATTTATTTTTCTGGATTCTGTCCAGCACCCTTACAACATGATAAACGTGATTAATAATTAGTCCTTAAGCATAGGAATGCCTCATAATTGATTTAGATTTAATTCATAGCGCCTTAGGCGAAGACGAAACCGAGAAAGGGTCTAAAACGTAAGTTCTAGAACCCCGTAATCACAAGTTAGGAATTCTGCCCTATGCTATTCAGATTTAAGTGTGAACATGAGGATTATGAATGATGTTTAATTATGAGCCCTTAGGTGCATAAAATATGAGCGACGGATGTTAGAGAACCATATCTCATGATTAAGACCCGTAAGGGTCAAAGCATAAGCTACCGTAAGGATAAACAGTTGAATGTTCCATGATGATGCATGTGGTATGTAAATGATGATGATGTTATTCATATGAGGAATTCATGAGGATATATGTTTATGTGGCATAAAGCAAATTTGGAAGGAATTCGGCGTAATGCCTTTGTGTCACCAAATTCCCGACAAATTTGGGGACTTAAAGAGATTTTGAAAATTAAGGTACTAAGATAGGTTCTAGGATGACACCAGTTCGGCCGAGCACCTCCATAGAACTCATGTGACATCGGTACCCATTTATACTCTTAGGTGACACCGGTTCGGCCGAGCACCCCTAAGAGAATTGCCCCCTAACCCGTACTCAGATAGTCGGGATTTATGATTTATGATACGCTTATCGTTAAGTGGTAAGTAAGAACTAGTGACGACTAGTTAAGGTATGAGCTCATAACCTAGATATGTGACACGTTCTGGGTGACATCGGTTCGGCCGAGCACCCCCAGTTCAATTGTCTTTTAGGGTGGCCTTTGAGGAAGAAATGTTTCATGATTATGATTATGTCACTAAGTTTGTCCCATATGAACATTACTATTGCCACTTTATGCCACTAAGTATGATGATGCTTGATGTTATGTTTTACGTATGTGCATTAGGTAGTGTCATGCATACATTTGCTATTATGTTGCATTCATGACATTAAGACCATCCTAAAAGGAATGGACCTTGGCTAAACAATGTTTTAGAATTCAAAAATGGACTTAATGCATGCTCACTCATTTGTATAATTAAACCCAAGGTTCTTGAGGACGTAGATGATGACACCTAGGTAGTAGGAGGCCCTGCTGAGATTCTTTAGCAAGATTCTCACTCCCTCTATCTCTTTCTTTCCGTCACGTCTTCAGATGGCGACTTCCTAGTGTTCGTGGACACCCCGACATGGGAGGTGCACTATGACCCGGCTCACGGGTCATATCATTTTGAGGGGCAGTGCACGGTGCGGGTTTTCATGTTCGTAGGATGCCCCTTCGCTCATCTCGTGCACACCCATCGATTCTCCCCGACTGCACCCTATGGCAACGATGAGCGGGTTTTTGAGTGTGCGCGTATGCATGACGAGAGAGTGCTCCGCATGCACACCGCTGCCTTAGCCATGCGAGACTATCTCGATTACGTGCCCCGGACCTACTTCTCGGAGACCGACCCGTCCGAGGACCCGGCTACCCATCCGTATAGCGAGAGCTCTGCCCCCTCTCCACCATTGATGAGGAAGGGCAGTGAGGATACCGTGACTCAGCCACGACTTGCACGGTGACCGGAGATGCGGCCACACCGCGGGGGTCACTCTCGATCCCCGTTCCGCCTCTTTACGCCCGAGGAGCTCGCCCAGTTTCCCGGATACTTGCCTCGTTCGCGAGATGGACGTCAGTAGGAGGTGACGATCGACCGATGGAGTACCCGGTTAGAGCACACACCACTTAGATGGGGATAAACCTTCTTTTGTTTAGAGGTTATCCCATTAGATGCACTCGGGTAGGGGAGTAGATCGTGTTTATGTTTATGTTGTATTTCCTTTCATGTATTTCCTTTGTACCAAATTAAGTCTCACACTTATAAGTGTGCAAGTTATATATATAATATGAGGTGATATTTAGTGTTTCTCATGATGTGCCTTTATGTGCCTTATGCTATGACGTTATGAGATGTATGTTTTGTCCGTACATGTTATATCGCATCACGCGGCTCTCACTTTATATTTCAAAAAAAAAATTTACACGTATTTTCCGCTAAGTATCTCAAAGTTAAATTGAGAACTATGAAGTAACAGACTAATGATTAACCTAAGTATGTTCTAGAGTATTGGGTTAAAAATTAGGATGTTACAGAGGTTCTTGGTTGAGGAAAGCGGTGGCTCGTGACCTCTGGGATCCGGGTTTCTTGCAGTGGTAGCTGCTGGTTTCGCGGTATGGGGTAGAGCTAGCCGTGATGCTCAGCTCGTGCGGTGCTTGGCTGGGAGCTGGCCGCGAATTAGGTTGGAGCTGGCCGCGCATGGCCATGGCTCAAAGAGGAGGCTACGTAATGGTGTGGTTGATAATGGAGATGGTGAAAAGATGATGACGAGGTGAATGACGAAGGAGGACAAGAGGAAGGGGGTGAGGCCGCAGTGGCAGTGAAGAGTGGAGATCTGCTGCGGCCTATTTTCCCCTTCTACTTTATTTTATTTTTTGGTTGTTTTGATGATGTTTGATTTGGTGTAATTCTGTTGCTGGCTTGGCTTTGGTTGGATTGTAGATGGTGATGTGTTTGAGATGGTTCCAGTATTGTGATAATGGTTGAGAAGGTGATGATGATGATGGAGTGGTGGCTGTAATGGGATGTTGATGGTCTTAGTGGTGGCGATAATGGAGGATGATGATGGAAGCGGCTGTGGTGATGATGATGCCAGAAGTAAGAAGGAAAAGAACCAGGGGACGAGTCCCGCGGCGGTGCGGCTGGGTTGCAACAGGAAAGAAAGTGGCGGAGCACCGCAGCGGGTTCTTCTTCTTTTCTCTCTCCTTTTTTTTGTGTTGTTGATGTTAGTGTATATTTTTTTATTTTTCTCTTTGAAATTCTGCTTGCTAGTTGATTGAAATTTTCTTGCTGAATTTCCCCCTCCCTCTAGTCCGTTGATGATGGATGTATTGTATATATGGTTTGGTCAAATGAAATTATTATTGATTTTATTTTACCGTTTGACTGGTGGGAACCTGTAATCATGAAAGCGAAAAAGAAAAAGAGAAGGAATACTTTGGGGGAGGAGTGGCCATGATGATGTCCGTCACTCCTCCCACTTTGCTTTGAAGAACCAGGGATCCAACGTCCCTTTCCATTATTTCATTTTTTTTTTACCAAAAGCGGGGGCCTCAAAGAAATAAAATGGGCTGGACAAATAGGATGGACCAAAATGAAAATAAAACAAAGTGGGCTACAACAAAAAAATAAAAATGGGCCAAAATAGATTGGACAACTGAAATGGGCTACTATAAAATAAAATAGGTTGACTCTTTTATTATGCAAACAAAAACAGCCAATAAAAAAAAGATAAATAAATAGACAAAATATGGTGTTCACATAGATCAAATGATAAAACAGTTTATGTTTTCATGGTTTACATGTTTACCGAAAATGTCATAAAGCTTTCTATATTAAGGTATTTCAGCTTTGTTAAATTGGATATTAGATTTTGAATAAATATTTGGAGTATGATTTAGAAGAAAATCATATTTGAAGTATTATTTTATGATAAAGTATGCATTAATAGAGACACATCACCTAGAAGGCTTAGTGGGGATGAGATTCCTTACGTGCCGGTCACATTTCCAAGCCGAGTCGTGACATTGCACTTCGTGAAATTTAGTGTAGGTATCCTACTCCTGGAATTGTTGCTCAATAGGGGAGCTCGAGCTACAAGGTATGGTTGTGTTCATGGATTTAAAGTCTGTAACATCCCCTGCTATTTTATGGATTAATGACTGTCCCCATAAACCAACACGGGCCCTTCTAGCATGCTTTGTCCTCACTCACACGCTTCCTAGGAAAACTTCTCAGGAGGTCACCTATCCCAAAATTGCTCCAGGTTAAGTACGCTTAACTGTGGAGTTCTTTAGTGATGGGCTACCGAAAAGAAGATGCATCTTGTTGGTATAGGTAGTACAAATCAATTCATATAAGCCCTCCTTAACTATATAGTCTCATACCTACATAGTCTCAGGGTCCCTCTTATTCGGGTGTGTAATCAGATCATTCATGTGCCCCTCCATTTAGAAGTCTGCCAGGAGCCGCTCCTTGTCCATGCCTTCTTTACACCGGCGATCACTCCTCAACTTTGTCACCGGGCGTTGCAAAGTCAACTTTATCCTCTTTCTCAACCCTGCTCCTCAGAGTGTTATCAAATTGCCTTACAAATTACTGCAAGCTTGTGTTTGAATTTACATACCCATCAAAGAATGAATGTATGCTATTACTTCTTTGTGTAGTAGAAAGCCTAGCCCAAAAATCCTTCTTCAAGTAGATGGGCACCCACTTATATCAATGCTCAAATAGACCATACAAGCATTCATTGCCCTCAAGCTCACACTCTCTGACAAAGGCAACCCATTTATCTTCAAATTCTTGCTCCCCCAAAGTTTCGTACACAACTTCCTGCAAACCCCTTTTAATATTGTCATATTCAACATATCCTTTAAGTTTTTCTGGGACCTTCTTCATTATATGCCATAAACACCACGTGTCGAGTGTGTGGCATAATGATCCTTATCGCCTTCTTCATCGCCCCTGCACTGATCAGTCACAATACCATTGGGTGGCTTAGAAAGCATGCATGCAATCCAACTATCAAATAACTAGACAAAGGAATCAATGTCTTCAGCTAACACTAGCCTACATCCAAGCAGAACTGATTACCAATGATGATTGACTCCCAAAAAGTAGCAAACGGCATGTCATACTAATTTGTTAGGTATGTTGTGTCGAAGCTAACAACATCCCCAAAATACTCGTATGCTGCTCTGCTCCTTGCATCAGCCCAAAATATATTCCTTACTTGAAACTCATCATCTAGGTTTATCTCACACAAAAATCACTGTTCTCTGCCTTCATCTTTGAAAAGTACTCAATCAAGGCTTTTGCATCGCCTCCCTTGCCAATCTTATGCCTCTGTTTGCCCATGTAGTTCCACGCTTCCCTTTCACCAAATGATAAGTTTTTATAACCACCAGACTCTTTCACAAGAGTTTGAAATGTTTTCGTTATCCTCACCTCTACAAAATCGCTCAATTCAATAGCCCTCTTCACATGCAGGCTTAAGTTCTTGTGCACATTCAACATCTTGACTTGATTGGGCTAACAACATGGTTGTGATCAAGCACAACTTTATTAATGCACCATTTACCATCCGCTGCCTTGCTTGCTATGATGTTTGCATCCCATTATGCCTGCTTAATAGGCCGTACCCTCAATGCTCTAGGGGTTTTTGAGGCACGTCTTCCCTCCCGTGAACAAGAAAGTAACATGTAATTTAATTATCCATCCGAATCCTTCCTTGAATTTCTTACTTTGAACTCAAAACCTATATTGCTTGCATAATTTTTATAGAATGCTTGCACTTCCTCATCTGAATTAAATACCATCCCAGCAATACGCACCTCCATCTCATTATTCACTTCAAGATGATCTATCTAAACTTCCACATCAACATCAGCATCAACATCAACATTCATTGTATTCTCCATTTTGTACACTTTTTTATAACAACAAACCCTCCAAAAAAATTAAAGCACTTTACAATTATTTCCCATAACTTCACAAACTAGTTTACACCCTTTTTCCTTCACTAATTTAAAACTTGTAATGGATCCATTCACAGTTTGTTTTTTGGCTAAAAAGACTGATAAAAAATACAACAAAAAATAATATCCATGCATAACTTCTTCAGTTTACAACATTTTTAAAAGGGTTTACAACTTTTTTGCTGATGGGTGTACAATATTTTACCAATGGTTTCCAACTTCCATCCATGCCTTTATGGGATCACCATTACACTATTAATACTAGCTGCCAAGTTCTAATAGAGCCTTTGCCACTTTGTTTTGTTGCTGAAGAGACTAATACAAATGAAACATACATAAATACCAATGTATAACAGGAGTTTACAACATTTTGAAAAGGCTTATAACTTTTTGCTCATGGGTTTACAAGATTTTGCTCCTGGGTTTACAACATTTTGCCCTTGGGTTTACAACATTTTGCTCATGGGTTTACAACTTCCTTTACTGCATTTACACCTCACATTTCTACTCAACATTGGCTACCAGCTACTAACATAGCCATTGCCATTTTCTTTTCTTGCTTAATATATTCTAATAAATGAAACTATATTTTCTGAGATCAACCACAAACACATAAACAATCATACCAGAAATGACGAACTCACATACCTCATAATACAAACAGAAACGCTTTCACAACTCTTGAACAACTGTCAAAGAACTCATTTTCAAGTTCCCTCTCCTACACTTCCTCATAAATTTTTTACAAAAACATGAATGGTATGAGCCATGAGCCACTGCAAATGTCTATTGGTTTTATGCTCTTCTTCTTCTATAAAAACATGAATGGTATGAGCCATGAGCCACTGCAAATGTCTACTGGTTTTATGCTCTTTTTCTTCCTCCCCTGCACGATGCTAAGAACGAGAGCTATGAGGGGGTGGGAGTGATGACCAACTGATGGACAAAGAATGGAAGCTTTTAGAAGGGGGTTGGTGAGAGTGAGCCTCTTCCCATTTTTTTGCTTTGTACACCACCATATGTGCACATTTCTTTTTTATTTTCCCTTTCTGTTTTTTCCCAAAATGCCCCTTCGTATCTATACTCCCTTTATACGCCACTTTTGTCTTCTAGAACGGCGTAGGTAAGTGGTGGATGTGTTGTGGTGTATGAGTATCATTCCTCTTCCAGTTAATTCAGATTGGATTAAGCAAACCACATAAACTCCATGTGAGCTCATACAGAGTAATACAACCTCGTATTCCAACCAACCTGTACAGCTATAAGGGAAAAAATATCCAATGGAATAGGTAGATGTCAAGAGAGTTGCAAACATCTAACTTTGAGAAGATTGCACTGAAGTCAAACATAGTACATCACCCTAAACATCCGTGGGCCACAAAAGATCATATCTCAAGTCATGGATCCCAAAATATAAGAGTTGTTATAATTAGCTTCCTCCGTAACCTGTAATATCAAAATATTTTAATACGGTAGATAGGGATATTGCATCATGTATGATTTATAATTTTTGTTTCTTGTGCTTTATCATAATGAACACTTCATCTATCAAAAAGAATGCTTTTAAATTAGTTTTCAAACCAATGATAATAAAGATTATCAAAAAGGTGAAATACTCTAAAGGTTCTGATAAATGCTTTATAACTTGAATAATATATTATCCAGCCTAAATTATCTTCACGGAACTTGACCTTTTATAAACTTTTAGTTCTTTTGCCCGAAATCACATTCTTATCTCCTAATACATTTTTTTTTATAGATTTTCCTTATACTATTATGTCATATTTAGCAAGGATTGGAAGGGGATGAGCAAATAAGGAGTGAGGCGAGCATATGCATTGAAGTTGGGCCACAAGGGAGTGCACAGTTGGTGGGACCATGGCAAATGTTGGGGTGCTAATTTCCAGTCACCTATCCTTCACCATTGGGATGCCACATAAAGGAAGCTATTCATCTTGCCAGAAGACCTTGTACATGGTTCTTGCATTCCCCTTCTAAGCTTGGTACTTCCAAGATCTGGAAGTCACCATCCTCCTCCCTTCGGATTTCCTGAGAACATCCTTGTTCTCTCTAGCTCCATGGTGCGACCTTGGTTCAACAGAAACCTTGGCACCGTCTGGGCCCCCGGTGCTTCAATTCGATGACTGCCTGGATGCTAGAGGCCTCCTCCACTAGCCTGACATTAGCGGAGCTCACCACTGACGCCATTTTGGAGACACCGGAGTAGTAGAATGCCCCGACATTGAGATCGGAGTCGAAGTCGGAGGAGAGGAGATGGGGCCCCATGAGTCGAGGTCGAGCTTGTCCTCAGACTTGTGGGTGCTAGAGCAGCCGAAGTCGTCCCAATCAGCCGGGGAGTCGAGATCGGTGAAGGAGTCATCGGCGGCGAGGGGGTGCATCCTCGAAGTCCTCTTGGGAGAGAACTAGCATGAAGTGACAAGCCCTTAGAGACAGAGGCAGCACATTCAGAAGCACCAAATGCCGACACAACTTGGCTCTCCCTGATATCAACAGTGTCTTCTCTGTTCGTGAAGCTGATGATGGAGCCATTTGGAAATCATGGACTTTGGGATTTTTGTGATGCTCTCCTTGCCTCCCCAGTAGAGTCACCAAATGTTTTCGGGGAAGGGCTCGTAATTTCTTTACAAGGCAGGAAGAGCTCACAGTCATAGGAAAGGAAAAATTGAAAGAAAGGATTAGAAAGGGGGTGCGTGTGTCCTAGTTCTGCCCTTTTTCCATTTCTTTTCATCATATATATAGTGGTGCCAACAGCAAGTGGGGGACAGGAGGGAGTACTCTGACGTGAAGGAAAATGCCTCCCTGTTGCTATGTTGTTATGTCACATCATGTCAAATCACAAATGACTCTTTTATCTGTTGGGTAATTATGTCTTTATTTATTGAATAATAATCGTGACCAAATTATGTTGTCACTTTAGTGACACGCTTCTATTGGTAAACGTTTTTTTTTTCCTAATATTTTACTCCAAAACATTGCATAAGTGAGTTTTTTTAATTTTTTTTTTCTAGTTTGTCTGTAGGGCGTTAAGTTCTTAATTGCTTCCCACGTGCCAGCACAGCTTATATCCTGCTGGTTGTAGTGCAGATCTTGTCATAGAACAATAGCATATTAAATGCCCTTATTGGCATCATTGACTTGTGTTTCTAAATTTTCATTGCAAGAAAATTAGAATTAGCTACGGATAAACCCGTGGCATGTTATACACATTATCTGTGTAATACTCACAAAAATAATCGTAACATTATCAAAGGAAAACCATCATGATGAGGGACACCCACCACCATCATAGTTGAGGTTGTGAAAGGTAGCTAAGTGCTAATTTTCTGAGGGTGTTGAATAGCTTTGAACCTTTAACTGACAACAAGCAGATTGAAAACAATGAATCAAATAATTTGTTGAGTACACAGGCTATCATTAAGGTCAAGAAATAAATTGTTGCACAAGCAAAATCAACCAATTAGTGTCTCTTTCTGACTTTGCTGTTTGCTTTTGATTCTTTCACTGTCAAAGTCATGGCCCGAATGTCTCTAACTTGAAAGTTGTCAAAGCTTGTTATTTGGGGTTATTCCAATCTCATCGCTGCCCTCTCATTTTCTTCTTGATGTGTAACTTCACTGCATAAAGAATGGAAACAGAAAGAGACGAAAATTATCTCAAGCTTTAGGCCAATTTCTGAAATAATCAAGCATACGTGAGGCCTGTTAAGAGCGATCCAGATGTTAGTTCCATATAACCATAACACAAAGGTTATATACTAGTTAGTAATTCTGTCTGTCCTTGGACTTAATTTTGTATAACTTTATTTGCAATCAAGTTGCTTTTACAGGTAAATTATGTTTAGTCAGTGTTAGTGAAAATAGCCAACGAAGGTGTAATTGCATGAAATAGAGTCTTTAGTTTACTTTGGATCTGAGTGGTTTAGATTGTGTTCAAAAAACTTAGTAGAAAATATGCACCAAACTTTATTTTCATGCAGGAAAATGTTACTTCTGTAGTTAAAGTATAGAATCACATTAAATTGCTATGCGTGGTTTTGCAGGAAGATAACCAAACAACTTGACAACATCATTTAAACACACTCGACAACTCAAATGTGACTCTCTATGGCCCCAACCGTAAACCATATACTAGAAAATATTCAACACAGCAGCCAACAAATTTCCCTTTTAAGTCAAAGAAAGTAGCTGGACTATCACTCCTCAACATGACTAATTGCCATCCACGGTAACAAAATAAATGAAAGAGCAGAAACGGTACAGGTTGGCTGTTGGGCCATAACTGTCAGATAATAAAAAATTTTGTTATCCACTCTCCCGCGTTTCCTCAATGGGGTAAAATATTTTACTTATTTTGTTCAGTGTAATTCATCATTCTTTATTCTCTTCTGGGCTGAACTAGAGTCATTTGTAGTATTACTACACATTATCAACAATAAATGCATGATGGCTGAAACATGAAATTGTATTAAATTAGAGATAAAAATTGCAAGCTTGCTCTGGCTATTGGCAGGTTAAATATGTTACTTCTTCCTTCTCAACTCATCTGTGAGCGGGCATTTTATTCCTCTTATGCAACTATGTAAGCAAAGGAAAATGAAATATATAGAATGATCAGTCATTGCTGGAAGCACCTGAACATATATTTTTATGGTGAAATATGTGATCATGTCTTGGAGGCATCAGCTGCGACACAGCTAAAGGCAACGGCAGTCTTTGAGCCAGATGGACACCCCAAATGCTTGCTGATAAATTCCCCAGCTAACATGAGCTTTCGCAGATCTACATTGGTTTTCACGCCAAGCCCATTCAGCATGTACACAACATCTTCAGTGGCCACATTTCCTGAAGCTCCCTTAGCATATGGACAGCCACCTAGACCAGCAACAGAAGAATCCACTGCACTAATTCCCATCTGTTCAGATATACAAATTAATAATGTCCATTAACAATTGTTTCAGAATGTTAAATGATAAAATCCGGATGCCATTAAGCTTGTTTACACAAATCTAAATTCTGCATGAAAGAAAACAAGTATCAACACCACACGACAGGAGTGAAATCTTTGACAGTTCAAACTTCAAACATTAGTCGCATATCATTCTGCAGAGTAGGTGATCCAAAGCAATCTGATTCCATATCATTTTTCGTTGAGCTTATCAAAGAAATGTACACCCTTTGAGGCTTTACATAAGGGTGTACTTTTTTATGTATAGCTAGTAAGGGATCCCAAATGGTCAATATTAATATCATACATTTTACGAATATGTTTATGGAATTTTATAGTATTTTAATATGAAAATTTCTATCCAAAACTTCAAAACAACTTGAATAAAGTAGGAAACAAAAAAGGATTTAGTTAAGATGAATGCAGGGATTGCAAATAGTTTCCGTTTATTAAAAGTAGTTCAATATGCTCAATAAGAACTTTTTTGCATATATAGAAGAAGCAAGCTCAATATGCTGTATACATCAATATTTTACAAGCAAATCAAAAGTCCAAGATATAGTTTGTTGACTTACTTGGAGGGACACAAGAATATTAGGAAGGGACTGCCCATAAGTATCATGGAAATGGACAGCAAGCTTCTCTGCTGGTACAACAGCCATTACAGCCATAAGCATAGGGACGACAGTTCCTGAATAGAACACAATGAACAGAGAACAATATAAGTAAAAAGATCATATTCAAGGAACCATTAGCAAATTCTCCCAAAGGATATGCATATTCATGATTAAGTAGCAAAGCACAAACTTTGACATTCATTCCTGAATTCTTCAAAGAACAGACATTTTTAACTTTGCTGTTAAGCATACCAGTCAACAGCAGAAAGTCTAACATACAATCAGCACAATGACAAGCCGTCAGGAAAAATTCAAGATTCAAGTATATGCATAAACATGCTGATGAGAACAACCAGCAAACGCAAAGCAGATCATAGATGCATCCACCATCCCGTAATGCTTGAGCTTAAAACTCAAATAAAGGAACAAAATGCAAGTAGAGGCAAAAATTCAAAATAAATTCCACTAAAGAGAAATGTTTTTGATAATCAAGATTCTTAGTATATTGCATTTTCACATATAAGGGATGTGCTGTAAACATATTGTGACAATCAACACTAAACAGCACAGGTAAGTTGAGAAGTAGACCTATGCTCAATAACAGTTCTTAAGAGTTAAAGAGATATGTTGAACTAGATATGATATGATTGGGCTAATATTGGTATGTTTTGCCATATAACATTTGTGGCACTGAAAACATTAGACACTTAGGAAATAACTACCCATTAATTATTTGTTCTTTAAAAAGTGCCATGCATATATTCTTTGATTAGTATATATAGTGCTGCCAGTTATCGATACCAACCAGGCAAGAAAGAAAGCAATTCTGCCATACTTACAAGTGACGTGAAAGTTTTGGGGGAAATATAAGTCTGCGTGAAAATTTTGAGCATTTAATTTGAGAACTTACTTTTTATAAATTGAAAATGTAGTTCTGTAACTTGTGACTGAGAGGATGGACTTATGTAAATCAGAGAATATAGCAGAGAAACTTCCGAAGCTCAGAAGAACGAACTAATTAACAGAAGGGAGGAAAAAAGTACTTACTTTGGGACTTAGAACAGTAGATATAAACAATAAACTTTATGTCACTCCTCATTATGAATGACAGAACGTCTGAAATTGAATGTACAAGTACAACTTAAGAAAATTTAGCGGCCAAATAGGAGATCCATTGATAGATACCATGGTGTCACTAAGCAATATGCCAAAGACCAACAGAAGATTGTTGAGTTCTATACAATAACCCCAGACCAAAAAAAAAAAAAACTTTAGAACCAGAATCTCTTAAAGTATCAACTAAGCAGATTGGAGATCCTTTTTTTTTTTTGTGGGGGGGAGGGGGGGGGGGGTGTAAAAGATTTGAGATCTTCATTGCAATAGAAAGTAGTTAACCAAATAAAAAAGGTAGCATTAAAGATCCCTTCCTTATCAAGTTCACAGTCACACTCAGAAGAACCTATACAACAATCGAGCACCTCGTCCATCACAATATGAGTAATTTACCACAAGTTCTATATCAAGCATCCAAGGTTTAATCTCCTGACTTTTTTTTTTTTCCCTTTAAAAGAATGTCATCTAACTTATCACCTGGTGTGCCGACTCCAATTCTGTCACCAAGGGAGATTTCAAAGCAACCCATATCATAAAGTGCTTTAGCCACATATGCCACTTTTGACGGAGGGATAGGTCCCTCTATCGGGCAACCAATAACGCATGACACATACCTATGGAATTTAAATACAGAGAAACTGACATGAATAGGCAGAACAGAAAAGAGATTCTGTCAATAAAATACACAAGACGACCACAACTTGCACATACACATGTCTAACTATTAGACCTTGACCTTATCACCTATTAAACAAACCAAGAAGGGTCATGATGAATACCAAAAGTTAACATAATTTCATTAAATTCTAGTGAAAACAGCAAATAAAGACGTAATAACTGATAGATATAACCAATTTGGAGAAAAATTCCATAGAATTATGTGACAACAATAAGAACAGTGGTTATGAAGGAAAGAGATGTTCAAATGGCAACAGCACGATCAATTGAAGAGTAGGAAGCTTCCCTTTAAAGTTAATACCATTCCTCATACATAACCCTCATCCTTCTATTAACTCCAATTCCAAAGACATAAACCTATTAAACCGCTAAAAGAACAGAAATAGATGCCCCAGAGACCATGCAAATACTTCACTACTGCCAGACAACTTGTTCATTTAAACACAAGCTACTACCCAAAAACAAAGAATGAATTGCAGCGCAATAAATGCAAATCCTTTAGAACATATGAACATGAAAAAACTATATATATATATCGCTTTCAGACATAAATGCACACTGGAAAATTTAGTGAAGTGGAGAGCATATGATGGATGCTTAGAATAATGAAAGGGCATACCCTCGAACAGGAATCGAGAGCTCTTTAGCAGCACGAGTAACAGCTATATAGCGGTCAAGACTCTTTTCAATACTACAATTAATATTTGATTTTGAAAAGGACTCAGAAGCTGATGCAAAAACAGCTACTTCCCTAGCACCAGCTGCTATAGCACCTTCAAAACCCTATAAATGTAAAAGATCATCAGAAATCTGAATGTAATACAGCCAATTTATGGTTGTTCTAGAGATATACGCACCTTTAAATTAGGAGTCAGTACTGGCAATCTGATGCCTCTCAAGTTATGAACTGCTTCCATTACATGCTTGGCATCAGCTAACTGAAAGATAAAGAAACAAAATGATAGTTAACCAGGTAAAAGTTAAAACTCAATTCTTAGTCTAAGTAACTTGGTTAAGAACAAATAACAACTAGTGCTATAATAGTCATTGTTTTTGAAAAACGGACGGATAGTGTAAAACTGTGCACCAATCGAGTGAGGTCTGCTTAGATTGAGTGATTTTGAGGAGACTGAATGTGGAGGGGAATTAAAAAGGGTGAGAATCTAATATTCCTTTGTTTCAAACACATAAAAGAAATTGGCTGGAATGGTTTTGGAGAAACATTCATCAGTTCAGTCATAGAATATGGTTTTCGACTTCTCAAAATTTACATGGGATTGAGAAATGAGAACTGATGTCATTTAAATGCAGCATGGAGAATTACCAAAATGATCATAATATCTACATCATGTTGCAATAAATATTTTAAATTCATAATACCTGTGGGACCCATTTGGGAGACACAAAACTGGTAGCTTCAATAACAGATAACCCAGAAGATGCTAGTCGATGAAGCAATTCAATCTTTACAGCCGTTGGTACAATGCTCTTCTCATTTTGTAATCCATCCCTTGGACTCACTTCTACTATCTTTACAAACTTTGGTATACCTTTCGTAAACTGCGTTGTCCAATTAAAATAAACCAATCAGAGGAAGCTTAAGATTTATATTATATATGCACAATGGAAACATTCACACTACATAAATAACTAATGTAACAGCTAAAAAAAGCAAAAAAATAAAGAAAAAACTTGACAAGATGCTGCAGCCATTGCATTACCTTATGTGTCATATCTTGTATGTCTCTATTATTACACTTTGGGCTATAATGGTAATCTCAGGAATAAAATGAATTATCAATCATTCCAAATATCATCGAGTTCCTCCCCATTGTCATAGTCTTTTGATTGAAAGAGTCACCTCTGGACATGTATCTTGTTTGCCTTTTCCATGGGAAGATCTCTGCTGTATACTCTTCATTGTCTTCACTGCACGAAAGGTAGGCTTAAGCATGGTTATGTTATGTATATAGTAGGCAGATAATAGGTTAAATACTACAAGATGGCAGATAATAGGTTGAGTGATATATAAAAAATTGCATGAGTCTGAGTTGTGATAAATTGCATCATTTGACTCACTTGCAGCTGTTAGATGTGCTGCAACTTTGTCCTTCAATCCAGCAGTTTCCCATACCCACATTATCTACTCTGGGACGGCAAGCACCAGATGAGAACCTTCGAATTCTATCAATGGTACTCATGCTAGGCAACTTGTCAAGACCAAGTGGCTCCTCCAAACTTGACATGGTGAAGTGGATAGGAAAAAGGGAACTGGCAAAAGATATCTGAGAGTAAGTACTGTGCATCAAGAACTTATTTACCCTTGCTATCATAATCACTAGGCTGTAAGGAGATACACATATTATCTGCATATTAAGTGCCTATTCATCTTCCCACGGTGAAAAGTAGTGACAAGTAATAGTCCTCTGGTTAAATAACATGCTTCATGCACAATGAAATGCCATCAGCTAAAATTGCGAGACAAATATTTTTGTCTTTATCAAATAAATGTACTACAATGCTGTCTCATAAAAATATTGATATGACCAGTAATGCAAATCAAAATTCCTTAGATGACAAAGGAAACAGCAACAAAATCAGCTCTACTTCGGCTATGCTTGCTTGAGTAGGTGGAAAATGAGAAGGGGAGTGAAAATGAGGTCAGATGGATAGAAGGTAGAGGAAAATCACTTTCAACTCACATTCATTCAATAGAAGGGCCTACAATCTGCCATGATTTTCACACGTTCTCAACTTTCAACCTCGCCATAGTTTTGTTGTAACATACAAGAGTGAAGTGATTTTTGCTCCAACTTTTCCACCTCCCTAGTTTTTGCTTACTCAAACGAGGATATCCTTGGTCACAAAAGGTATTTGCAAAAGAAACTGATATCCATTTATTCAAAGTCATTTTGCATGTTTGGTATATATCCTTTAGGATAAAGTCTGAAGTAAAAGGTTTGATAATATAAAACTAAATGGTCTAGTATAAGTTATACACAGTATAATCTAATGTTTGGTACCCTATATATTATTATATAATTTTATCCCATTTAATATTGATTATGCACCAAGAACGGCCCCTTTAATTTGGGGGATAAGGCTGCATTCATCTATACTTTCAAACCCCACTAAATGCGAGCCCTGTGCATTGGGCAACCTTATTATTGAGTGTGCAATAGTCTTAATTGACAAGATTACTCTTTATTATAAAATGACTTATAGAGTTTATTTTGCAATAAATTTAAAAATAGATGACTGAATTTTATCCAATCTAATAAAATACCAGTCTTATTAGACCCAAGAGCGTTGACTGTATAAATTCATCTTATCATATTTCAGACCAAATATATGATAAAAATTGATGATATAGTATAAACTTGTACTACCCAACCTTATACAGGATGACAAACAGGATCTAACACTATAGAGCCCAAGGCCTTTCAAGGCATATCTTGCTCTCAAGTTTCAACCATGACCACAGACTCAAACAGAAATGTTTCAACAAATGCAAACGGCCACTACACGACACAAAAACTCCAAATAAGTCCTAACCTTTTTGAATCTAAATATTAGAATTATATATTGGACAATCCATGATTGCTTCTGGAAGATATATGAAAAACAAGTTCCTCTAAAATATTGGCAGCCTATTTACAATACAAACTTTGTTAATAAAAATAAAAGGTAAATTCTATTGAAAAAATTTGAATATACAATCAAGAATACCTATAGCATGAAATCAATTCAGAAGCAAGGAACGCAGCTAAAAGACGGCCTAGAAATTCCTTAACAACAATAACTTCGGCAAAGTGAAAGTACTACAGTACCACGTGCAAATGCATGAGTTAATCAGAGCCAAATATTGTACTGTATCTTAAAAAACAAACAATTAAAACGTATGCATTGTTTGTTTAAGATCATAAAACAGCACTATTCTTTGATTTTCTTTCTTAAATTATAACTGATCCCTTTTTGAAATTGTAATCAATTCCTTTGGTTTAAGATGTTAAACAAAGACTTCATTTCTCATCCAGCTAAATATTAACACAGTTGACTCCCAAGTGTGAAGTAATCAACCAGAAAAAGGCAAAACTCGAAGTTTAAGGTTGACGTCGAAACCGAGGCATTGAAGGGGGGAAAAAAACACAACAAAACAACACACACACAATCGTATGCAACAAGCAAAATTGAATGCATACTCAATCACCACAATATTTCTTATGAATCTGTGTGTTCACGAAATTCCATTCAGTCTACACTTAAAGCAGAGAATCGGAAGAAGCTGACGGACCTGAAGCCATGCAAAATTAGAAGAAAGACTTAGAAGGAAGGCAACAGGTCAGGGTTTCAGAGAAACCCTAGAAATTGGGGGTGATTAGAATTTCGTTTTATTTATGAAAATGCCAGAAGACGAATACAAGGAAGAAGAAGAAGAACGTGACGGAGCTGTTTAGAAGAGTAATTTGGTTTGGTCGGTAAAGGAGTGGTTCAACGCATGAACAAGAATGCGGTCATCGTTTTATTTCGAATTTTTGTTCTTCTCTTTGAATTTGATTAGAAAATGAAAAGAAATTAAAAAAAAAAAGCAGGAAAAGAATTTTTTGATGGTTGCTTCAGAAGAAGGAAACAATTGAATGGTAATTGGGATTTGGAACACACGCAACAGAGTGACTGAGAGAGAAAAGAGGTGGCGGGTAGTTTTCCGTTGGATGTTGGTAATGGTCACTGTTTTCCTTTCCAATTTATTTATGGAAGGTATTTCCCAATTTCTAATATATCAATCAATGCCCCGCCACTTAATATTCGCGGTCGGCAATGTCTTTATCGTAGGAAACTGGCTTAGTAAATAATAAATAATAAATTAAAAATATTTTCCGTACAGGATTGTTAAATTTTTCGAAAAAATATTTTATTCTTTCAAAAAATATAATACTGATTAATTCGTGATGTATCGATTGAAGATGTTGAGAGGATCAAATTACGACCTCAAATTTATTTTGAGGATCAAATTATGACTTCTATAGGTGTTGGTTGAAAAATTAAATTGTAAGAGTGGGGATACAACTTTATCTTAATATTGTCTAACCTGACAATTGCTTGATACTCTTTCCATCTTCAAATAACTGCTTAATTATAAATAAATATGGGATTAAAGTAATAATTGAGAATATATTAATATTAGAAAAAATTTAAACTAATTTATTAAATTGTCTTTTTACCTTTTAACTATACTTTTCTCTCTCTTTCTCCATTAATTTCTCTCTCCTCCTTCTCTCTCATTATTTAATGAGAGTATTTGTAAAAGAAAAAAAATAGTACTATCAAAGTTTGTGAAATAGATAATTATTTCTACATAAAGCTCATCTCTAAAATGGATAGTTTGAGGATAGATAAAGCATTTTATCAATAGCTTGAGCTATAAATTTCTATTTGACCAAATTCTTGTTGTGTTTGAAAACTAACTCAAAGGACTACAAGTGTTTTTTCTACATCTGAGGTGTAATTCCAAGGTTGTTGTCTTAGGCGCTATGGCGCCTTAAGGCTGCGCTTTAGAACCAAAGCTCCTTACTAGGACACTTTAGCGCCAAAATTCAATCAAAACTATTATAACCTAATAATTAAAATGTGATAACACAATAATTAAAATTTCAAAAATTATTTCTTTTCTATCATTTTAGCATGTGGCATTTATTTCTTGTTGACTATATATATGCATCATACTGTTCTTTATCTACTAAAAAGTTTAGAAGGTAGCTGCAACTCTCTTGTTTATTACTTTTAGGTCATGGTGATGCTCATGCTGCTAAGTATGTGAAACAACACTTGTTTAGTATAATATGATCAAACACTCGAAATTCATTTTCGATTATTATACTGACCCTTTTTTTCTATTTATGATTGTACAGGATGATTGTTACTCTCTTTATTATATAACACATACTCTGTACATAGATGAATTAAGTCCAAATGTGCATTATATTTTTTTTGGAGATGTGTTAGACAATGGAGTATTTTAAGCAAGAAACCCTAATACTAGTGGGTATAGGAGAAGTGCAAGGAAATTTTTTTTTTTTTGTATAATTGGAATATAATAGGTGGTTTATTTGACGACACATGGTTGATAGTAATTATGTACATAAGTAGTAGAATTTTGTCTAAGTCCTTGTATACTCCACATGTGCCATCAAATATACTGATGTATTTTGTAATGAGCTGATCTTATGTATAAAAAGGTCAATATTTCCATTATGAAGAAATCAGAGGTTGAAATTTTAAGTATTGATTCAAAATATATTTATATTTAGAATATTATTTCATTCTATAATACAACGAATTGATACTGAGCACAAAATCTAGAGTGTGCCCCAAAACCAAAGAGATTTCAAATATTTTATGGGTTACATTTTTGCTGACAAATAGTTTGGTGTTCATGATAAGAATATGGTATTATATCAGTTTTGTTAATGTTAAAGGAGATTTAAGTTTGCCTGGGAGAAATTGAGTTTGAGGACTTAGGGTCCCTTTGGATTAATGAATTTATGGTCAACATAACATCCAAGATGCTCTCCACGAACAAAAACTGGTCTAACCTTTTTTTGATATCTGTTGGTAAGTGATGCATAAATGTTGGTATTTGTTTCTAAATTTGTTGGTGACCAATACTAAAAGCTAGTATGCTATCAGTTTGGGGAGGACTAATATGGGATTTGAGTTTTCTGGGGAAATTGACAGTGAAAATTATTATAGAGGACGTGGGGCCCTTGGATTGATAAATTGGTGGTCTACACAGCATTGGTGCTTGTGCCCAAGGACCAAAACTGAACAAAAATTTTCTGATGAATATTGGTAAGTCATGCAGAAATGTTGCTGAGTCATGATAAAATTGTTGATGCGTATGGCAAAAGCTGGTATATTATCAGTTTTGAAAATACTAATAGAAAGTTGAATTTCCTTTGTAATTTTAGAGTGAGGACTATTCTAGAGGACTTAGGTTCACTTTGGATTGATGAATTGATGCTCTACACAGTATTTAAGTTGTGCCCAAGGGCCAAAACTGAAAAAAAAAATTCTGCTAAACATTGGTAAGTCATATAGAAATGTTGATGAGTCATAATAAAATTGTTAGTGAGTATGAGAAAAGCTGATATATTCTCAGTTTCACACTTGTAATCGATTACACAAAGCATGTAATCGATTACCAGCAATATGACCCGTGCCAGTTTTAAAATTTCAAACTGGTAATCGATTACACACATGATATAATCGATTACTAGCAACATGAAATGTTGGTGAGTCATGATAAAATTGTTGATGAGTATGGCAAAAGCTAGATAAGTCTTTCTGGTATGCGTTGGTAAGTGATAGAGAAATGCTGGTGATTGTTGATACAATTATTGGTGATCGTGTCAAATGTTGGTATATTTTCAATTTTGGTACTACTGAAAAGGGGTTGAATTTTCTTGGGAAATTGAGATTGAAGACTATGGTAAAGGACTTAAGGGCCTTTTATATTAATGAATTGGTTCTCTCAACAATATCCAAGACATGCAAACCGAATAAAAATGACCAAAATACACAATGAAACATGTTAGTAAGTGATGGAAAAATGTTGGTGATTCATGTTCAAAATGTTGGTGAGTAATCCAAATGCTGGTAAATTTTCAATTTTGGCAATACTAAAAAGGGATTGAATTTTCTTGGGAAATTGAGATTGAGGACTATGATAGAGGGCTTAGGGACCCTTTGGATTGATGAATTGGTAGTCAACACAGCATGTAACCTATCAAGAGAGTTGGTATCTTTTCAATTTGGTAAGTGGTAAGTGGTCTAAATATGTGGTAAGTGGTAATTTGGTATTTTTTTTCAATTTGATGAATTGGACCCTTCTGATACAAATTGGTAAGTGGTCTAAATATGTTGGTGATTCGTTATCAAAATATTGGTAACCTATTGAGAGTTTATATCTTTTCAATTTTGATTTAATTAAAAGTTACCAACATTTTGATAAAGAATTACTAAGATAGTGGGACTAGTTACCAACTTATATCAAAAAACTCTTTGAATAACTTTAGTGTTTAGACACAAATTAGATGTCATATTGAGGCTCAATTGATCAATTCATAGAGCCCAGGTCCTCTAAGCTAGTACTCTAACTTAATTTTTTATAAAATTCTTGTTTCATTTAATTTAAATAGAAATTGAAAGATACCAACTCTCTCAATATGTTATCAACATTTTGATAAAGAATTACCAATATATTTAGACCACTTACCAACTTATATCAGAAAATTTTTTCAATCACTTGATCTTAGAATACAAATTGGATGTAATGTTGAGATTAGATTCATCAATTTATAGAACTCATCTGATGAGTTCTAAACTACTTCTCTTACTCAATTTCCTATAAAATTTCTATTTTCTTTAATTAAATCAAAAATAAAAAGATACCAACTCTCCAGATAGGTTACTAACATTTTGATAAAGAATTACCAACATCTTTAGACCACTTAATATCAGTAAAATTTTCAAATCACTTTAGTGTTAAATTATAAATTGGATGTTGCATTCAGAATCAATGTGTCAATTTAGAGCCCTAAGTCATCTAAACTTATTTTTTAACTCAATTTTTATGTAAAACCTAAATAATTGCCATCACTAATGTAAATCAGAAAATATTTCAAATTATCAATAAATTGATAAGAAATCATCAACATATTAGCATCCCTTGCCAATGTGAATAAGAAAATATTTCGAATCTCTTTGATCTTAGAGCACATATTGGATGCCATGTTGAGCATCAATTCATCAGTCCACATAGTCTATGAGTCCTCTAAACTATTTCTATAACTCAATTTCTCACAAAATTCATAACTCCGTTAATAAAAAAAAATTGAAAACATACCACCTTTTTTCTAAAAGATACCAATATTTTGATAAGGAATTACAAACATATTGGAAAGCTCACAAATTGACACAAACACCTTATAGAGATTACTTTGATTTTTCAAATAATGAGGTAATATAGAAGATAGCAATACACTACTTTGATTTTTCATATACACAACACTTGAACCAAATTATCTTTTGTCTATTTGATAAAATTAAAATCTTAGGCACAATGGCATGGAGGAACTTCTTCATTCTCCCCAAACCCAACATGCTCTTGTACATAGATCTAACAACCATACAATCCATCACCAATTGCAAAAGCAATGAAGCACACCCCAACACCATTAGTGGGAGGCTTTTGGAAGCAAATAAGTAGAGTCCTAGCAGCCAGAGACATCACAAGTAAATGAAAGAATCCCTTTGAATGCAAGAATAATGCTCATGAAAGATGCAACCTCCACTTGAGGCAGGAAATACTTCATCTTTCCTCTTCATGGAATTAGATGCTTGGATGAGCCCTTGAATCCCTTTGAACACAAGAAAAGCACAGCAGCACAATGGCCAAAAACATGTGGAGAACAAAGATTGAATGGTTGCTGCTGGAAAAACAAAAAAAAAGAGAATCAATTAAAGCCAAAAGTAAACATATTCCAAAATTAGAAATAACAGCATGACTTGGAAGGTTCATTCCCCTTATAATTTTTTAATAAAAAGATGTGAATTTTCATGAAGGATTTTGACAATGAACCATCCATTTTGCAACAAAAAGTAACAAAAACAAGAAAGAAGAGTAATATACTTGTTGTTGTGGGGTTGGAGTTGGAGTAGAGTAGGGTGAGAGTGAGAGCGTTGAGATTGAGTAGGTGCAAGAGAAGGAGTTGCAACACTGGTGTTGTTGATAATCACAATCCTTAATGGGTTTGTGGGGTTCAGCCTGTTAAACCTGGAAAGTTGAAACTCTTCATGGTCATTGTGAGCATCACCATAGTTATCATGATGATGATTATCATCATCCTTGCTATGAATTACTCTCTTTTCAAAACCCACTCCTCCTTTCTCTAAATCCCTTACCCCTTCCTCATCCTTTGCAACCCCTTCTCTCACTTCAGCTTCAATTTCATTCTCTTTCTCAACCACCTACCACGACCCTCAAAAAAGACAAATTAGAACTTTACATGAAACATTTAAATTTTATTCACACATTGTTCAAAACATTACAAAAATCCTGGCTCTAAAGCACCCATGTAGGGAAGTTCAATTCCTCTAGCGACGGCGAAGACAACAGTGGCAGTGTTGGGGTCTTGAGAATGCTATTGTTGTTGAGGATGATGGATGATGTTACTGGTTTTCATTGTTGTTTTTAGTTTGTACAACCAGGATTAGGTTGGGAAGGAGGAAGAGGTAATTAAGATTCAAAGAGTTTGGGATTAGTGAGTTCATTGGCTTTGTTCAGAAAGAGAGAGAATTTGGGGTGGGGGAAGAGGGAAGGATTCACAGTTCCTATTTTTATTTTTTCAAATATTTCTTTAATCAATTTTATTTTTTTTATTCTCTTAGCCTACTATATTCCCTCAATATAGTAGTACATACTAAGAATCTCCCTTCTCCGTACGTATGTGTCACCGTATGCATCACTTCTTTGCGTCAATGTAACATTATTCTTGTGATAATTGTTGAGAGATTTGTCCCCACTGCATCTCAACATTTATAGAGGCTTCTTGATGAGTAAATCTTGCATCATAAGCCTTGAACCTCTCTTGAATTTTCTTTGCAAGCTCAAAATGACTCTTCATAAATTGTTGGAACATTTGCTCCAATCTTGGTTTCTTGTCATAATGAGAAGGTTTGAATGGTGGTTTGTTTTGGTTTTGGTTGCTCCAAGAAAAATTCAGGTGATTCCTCCACCCTAAATTATAGGTGTTGAAATAAGATTGTTTCTTGTGCCTGTTCAACAAAGTTAACTTTCTCCTCCAAAGGTGCTGTGCATTCTCCATTGGCATTGCTCTTCATGACAAAAAATCACACCTAATAACTTGAGCTGCTGAACTTGTAGGGTCCATGCCCAGGTGTTTCTAAATGGCAGTTTTTAAATTGAAATGGCTTGAAGCTTAGCCATGACAGTTGTGTTGGTGTTTGTCTGCGTCACTCCTTTCTTCTGTGATCTTTCACTTGGCTTTTGATAGTTATTACTTGCAATGAGGTCAAATAGCTCACTGGAATCTTCTGGACTCTTGCTATTAGGTGATCCACCAGTTGTAGCATCTAGACAACAAACCATTATAAAAGTTTGCACTTGCATCTATTGAGGGATGCCATGATGAGGACATCTAGCCACAAGCTCCTTATATCTTTCCCAAGCCTCATAGAAAGACTCTCCATCATGCTAAATAAATTATGTAATGTCATTCCTCATCTTTGCGGATTTAGCGGGAGGAAAACACTCGTAAGAGATCCTTGAGGCAACGACTTCAACCATGCACGCGCCTTGTCCCTTGAGGAGAAAGGAAATATTCTCAACCGAATGGCATATCTTGATTGTGTCCAATACCTCCAAGAAATTCTGAATGTGCTCATTAGGGTCTTCATTTGGTCCACCCCCAAATTGTCAATTTTGCTGGATGAAGTTGACGAAAGATGTCTTCAAGTCAAAATTGTTGGCTTGAATAGCCGACCTCGCAATGCTACTTGAGAAGCACCCCATAAGTGTTGGAGTGAGGTAGTCCCTCACAGCTTGATTGTTTTGATTGTTGGGATTGTTTTGATTTGCTCTGTTGTCCACCATGTTTGCACAGCTTGCTTTGCTCAGTTGCCTTCTTCTCTTTCCTCAATTGAGTTAGAAGTCTCTTAATCTCCGGTTCGTAGAGAATATCTAATCACCATTGTTATGAATATTGAACGCTCTAGTATCTGTTAATGGAAGCCTTCTTGAGAGATTAGGGAAAAGATGGGCCTGACAAAGGAGGCTCATATTGTGCAAACTTAATTATTAAACTGATATAACCTCGCTATGGTTTTTTCTTTTTTTCTTGTCATCTATTGTTGTATTATTCAAATAAAATGAAGCGCACATCCATTTTTAACTATCAAAGTAAATATTTACTCTAAATAAAATAGTATGATCCTGATATATTTGATCCCAAACGTCGAGGTCTCATATTGAGAGAAGTAAAATACCAAAGTTGATGATATTATATCTTAAGAAGTGGCCAGGCTCATTGCCTGCAAGTTTAAATACAGTCTTACAAAGAGATTAGGGAAAACGAAAGCCGGGTGGAAGAGGCAGATATTCTGCAAACTATTATTAAATTATTACAACCACCCTATTATTTGATTAAACAAAAAACTACTGCTCCTAATGTCATTGATCCCCCAACATTGACATTATTTCTGGCTAGCTTCATCATCGACCCGAACCTTAGTCCCACAGCAGGGCTTCTTGTTGTGCTTCATAATTTCTGCCTTTCTCCCACAGCAATTGACATCCTTGTTACCAAGCTCTGTCCTCCTCTCAAGGAATTCAGAGTTCTCCTTCCAAACCTCTCCATTTGTATAAACCTCCTTTTTCCAAATAGGAACTGTTGCTTTTACCTCATCTATTAAAAATCTACAAGCATCTAGTGCATCAGCCCGGTGGACTGACGAGACCGCAATGAAGACACTTGTTTCTCCTACAGCTACTGTGCCTAGACGATGAGCAATGGCGATGGAATGTAGATTCCAGGATGCTCTAGCAGATGAACAGACAGATTTGATGCAACGTATTGCCATTGGAACATAAGCTTCATACGTCAACTCCAAGACTGTTTTGCCTTCAAAGGTGTCACGTGTTGTGCCTGAAAAAGTAGCTATGGCCCCAGCTTGAGGGGCACTGACATAATTCATATATTTAGCAACATCTATTGTGTTTTCTATGATTTCAACAAGATCCTTGTCATCTTCAGCGGCCATTTGTACCTAAAGTTCAGATAGTATGCTGATGGACTCTTACTTGAGCCTTTTCTTCTCTCAGTAATTAAAGTAGGTTAGTCACCTGTTCTTCATATTGATCAATGATCACAGCTTCTCATAGTTGCACAAGACACACCGATGAAGCTTGTGCAATATCAAGTTAATATGTCAACATCAAATGACCTGTATAAAACAAAGGAAAAAACAAAAGGATCAAGTGATGACAAAAAGATGCTTAGGCCCTTCAATTTTGGGAAGGGCAGCTTCAAGCTAACTTGACTTTCAGTATTTCATGATTCATCAACTTGAAAAGTTAAGTCAGACTGATACAATTCACAAGAGTACTTCCATTCACTAAGTACTGTCATTCATCAATCGCTTCAGGAAATTTCCCCCACAATAGGGGATAATTTAAGTTACCTTCGTTTAACTACGCATCATTACAATAACAAGACTGAAATGAAAACAAGTTTCAGCCCCAAAACAGGTATTATATAGTTGCATACATCTCTGAATTGGCCAGTCCACGACCTATTTTCATGGTCTACCAGAGATTTTAATAACAAGATGATCAATTTACCCATTCAAACAATTCAGCCAATTTTTCATTTAGCAGTCATAAAGGCATGTTTCACTCCAATGATCTTTCCAGCACAGATAGGTGATAGAATCATAGTGTCACATAAGAAAAATGGAAACATACTGTGTAATCTGTATGTGTGTTGGTATCTGTGTTAATCACAAAATAAAAGAAATAAAGATTGTGAGGTATTAGAGAGACACAATTGCTCTCTCAAGTCCCAATTTCAATTTTCAGATATCATTTTCATTATCCTTCTCCTCACCTATATAGGCTCTTCGCTAATCAATTGGAATATTCTTTCTTTGCCTAGATGGCAGAGTTAGTTACAAAACCTCTTACCCATTGCCCACATACATCAACAGCCCCTTAGGTAATGTGTGTATCCCTATAGAGATTAATAGAGCCTTAACAATATAAGCCCCAACCACTCCTTAATAGCAAGGTATTCAAACTGCACATTTTAAACAAAAGAATCATCAGACATTAATTCTGTAAACCAGGTTTAACGCTCAAGTGGAACAGAGCAACTACCATTTGATTCTTTAAAAATACTTCCAAAAATATGTAATATCCAATCACAATCTAATCTTTTAGCTCTACAACATAAGAAATAATACACGAAAATAAAAACAGCTATTATCAAGAATTCATGATTAAAAAATTGAATAAAAGTGCATATTCATCCCCAACAAATATTGTGAAAGACAAATAAATCTCTCAAGATTCAAATGTCCTTCACTTTTCATGAAAGAAGACATGTTAGTCCCTATATTAACTCGACACTCCAACACTTAGCGTAAAAGCATACATTAATCATTAGATTGTCGATATGACCTTCTATTAAGCTTCACAGGGGCTTATCATTAATTCTCTCACATCAAATGATCAAAATGAACATGTTTTTCTTTTTTTTTTTCTTTATTAACCACGCTTATGCATCCTGAAACCCTACCCCCCCCCCCTCATTTTCCATTTTGTAACGCCCCGATTTTCTGTCTGAGAGAAAAATGACCAAAATGCCCCTGAAGTCATTTTCTGCCCGGAACTCGAAGGTAGCCGGCCCAGCAGTTCTCAAAGGGTCAACTCAATGTTTGAAAGGGATTAGATGGTCCTTGAGTGATTTCGGAAACGAAAATCTTATTTTCTGCAGTTTCGGGTGAAAATGACCAAAATACCCCTCTAGCTTTTTTACGCGGGTAAAGGTGCCGTTCGGGTCAGAAACTTTCCCCGAAGGTTTAAAATGATATTTTCATGCGTTTAAAAGTATCTGTTTAAATCCCGGTGATCCTGAGCAGTTTTGTGCAAAATTACGATTTTGCCCCTGGAATGGTGCTATTTGAGTTTAATGATGTAATTAAGCAAACCTAAGCAATATTAGGCTCTAATCGAAGATTAATTAATTTTCATAATTAATCTAGAGTCAAAATAAGTTATTGAAATTAATTAAAACCTAAAATTGCTTAGATTAAACCCAAATCTCTTTTTAAAACTCAAGATTCCTAGTCTTAGAATTTTGAATAGTGTTTTCTCTCTCCAATTCCTTAAACTAAGGAATTGTGTCTAGAATACACTAAAATGAGTTTTTATCTCACTAATGAAACAAGAGCACTCCCTAACATTGTCTTGAAATCCTTAACTGCATCTTTAGTCACCTAAACACTTTCTTACAAATTCCTAAACTTGATCCTAATCAAAAACACACCTAAACACAACTCTAAACCACAATTAAAATGTGAGATTCTCTTTCCCCTTGGTTGATGCAATTCAGCCACTCCCTCCCCCCATTTCCATCACATATTTGAAATTTCAAACACTCAAAGAACCATGCCTTGAACCATGCTTTGAGCCATACCTCATCTTACCTTGAGCCATATCTCACCATGCTTCAAGGACACAATATCTCACTTCATGGAACTCATGGGGCTACATGCATTGGCTGAAACCTCCTCCCTCATTACACCTCTCATTTGTTTCATTTCTCTATAAATAGCATGCTTGAATGAACTTGGATCACTTTTAGTCCATTTCCTAAGTTTGAGTTTTCAAGAGTACTTTGTTTTTCTCTCTCTCAAGTTCAAGAGTTCCTCTTCTTCAACTTCTTCACTCACCTCAACCTCAAAATCACTTGGTAGGGATTTTGTTCTAAGCGTTTCATTCATTAAAATTATTATTTAGTAATGTGTTTCATGGTTTCTCTTGAATCTTTTTAAAACTTCTTTTCTTCCTCTTTGTTTTCAGCCAAGAGCCTTTGAGAACTTGAAAATGAAAGCTTGATGATGAGGATTCTATGATGATATTTATCACTTGTGCAACCTCTAAAGCTTGACACTTGGTCTTTGGACCATGAGAGATTTCGATTTCTTCTTCTTTTCTTTGGCTTAGATTTAGAAATTGACAATCTGTATGGAGCTGTTTGGTTTTGTTTCTAAGCATAAAAACTAATGAGAATAATTAGTTGTAAACCCATAGGTGCATAAAAGGCTAATAGCCAAAATTAGAAAATTATATCTCGAGTTTAAGCTCCGTAAGGGTCAAAGCATGAGACACCATAGGTTTAAAAACATAACGAGCTTTAGTGTTTCATGTAAATGCATGTTTTACTATGAGAACAACTTGAGCATGTGATCTCCTATTAGAGTATATAATGTTGACATATTGATACTCATGCTATGATGCCTTATGAAAAATTACAATGTTATGATACATATGATGTTTATGATGCTTATGGTGCATATGATGATTATGATGCTTATAACACATGATTATAAATGACTATATATATATATATGAATGTGCCATAAAGCAAATTTGGAAGAAATTCGGTGCACTGCCATTATGCTGTCGAATTTTTGACAAATTTGAGGACTTAGAAAGTTTTCAAAAAACTATGAGTTTTTAAATGTGACATAGTACTGTAAGAACGCGTTCTGGGGGACGGCGATACGTAACGCCCCAGAAACATGTCCTTGAGGGGGACGACGATACGTAACGCCCCAAAGAGGACAATATTTGCTTTGTACTTGCTACCGATGCAACGCGTTTTGTTATGATTATTATTATTGTGATTACGTTTATCAGAGGATAAGTAAGAACTAGTGATGACTAGTTAAGGTATGAGCTCATAACCTAGAGAAGATTTTAGGGTGATCCCTATGTTGCAATACGATGCTTTGAATGTCACACAATTACAGAAAGAGAAATGTTTCTACATAAAGAAGAATATGTCACTTTATACCACCTGCATGATGTTGATTTCTCTATGAATGTTTAATTGATTTCTGTTTGATGCATCTTCATGCTTTATTATGCTGCATCCATAACATTAAGATCCATCCTAAAAGAAACGGACCTTGGATAATCAAGTTTAAAACCTAATAAATGAAGTATATGTATGCTCACCTTTTACAAAGAAACTCAAGGCTCCTAAGGACGTAGATGATATCACCTAGATAGGAGGTTGCCCTACTGAGATTTTTTAGCAAGATTCTCACTTTCTCTATCTCTCCTTTCCGTCACGTCTTCAGATGGCGACATTCATGGTCTTCATGGATACCCCGATGTGGGAGGTGCATTATGATCCAGAGCATGGATCATATCATTTTGAGGGTCGATGTGCTATTCGCGTTTTCGTGTTTGTCGAACGACCCTTCGCTCATCCTGTACATACCCACCGTTTCTCCCCGACATCACCCTACGCCGACGACGACTGGATTTTCGAGTGCGCCCGCACGCACAACGACGGGGTGCTCCGCATGCACACCACTGTTTCGGCCATGCGCAATTACCCTGACTACATGCCTCGTATATATTTCTCAGAGACCGACCTGTCGGAGGACCCACCTACCCACATGTATAGCGAGAGCTCAGCCCCTACTCCGCCGCAAATGAGAGAAGGCAGCAAGGAGACTGTCACGTAGCCAAGATTGGCTCGGAGGCCATATATGCGCCCACGTCGTGGAGGTCACTCGCAATTCTCTAGCGTGCCCGTTCCCGCCGAACTTCGACCATGGACTGGATATGTCACACCCTTTCCAAGACCCCAGCAGTAGAGGCCCGTTGGTAGAGATAGTGCACACACCACATAGATGAGGATAAACCTTCTTTTGTTTAGAGATTATCCATTTTATATGCATTTGGGTAGGGGAGTTTCCTTTTTCGCTTTCTATTGCATTTTTCTTCTTGATGTATTTTCATTTCAGATGTATTTGTTCCTATGTTGTACCAACTGGGTCTTGCTTCTCATAAGTGGGCATATTATATATATATATATATATATATATATATATATATAAGTTTTATCATGATGTGCAATTACATGCTTTATGTTCTGACGTTCGTGAGATGTTTATTTAATCTTGTGTTTTATTTCTCTATGTGCCTCATCATTCGTAGTATCGCGCGGCTCTCACTTTGCTTTTATCTTTTAAAAAAAAAATTACCTGTATTTTCCGCTAAGTATTTTAAAGTAAAGAGGAAACTATGACGTAATAGACTAATGATTAACCTGAATATGTTCTAGGAATATGTTCTCAACTGCTTGATACCGCGATCCACGATCCTCGTAGGCGGCAGATTGAAAGTCAGGTCCTCCTTTAACTGTACATACTCTAGTTTTAAGACATGGCTAGGGTCGGACTCGTACTTCCTCAACTGAGACGTGAAAGACGTCATGAAGATTGGAAAGGTTGTAAGCTACTGATCCTACTTTTTAAAGAATTTCAAAGGGACCAAGGAATCGGGGGCTCAACTTTTTGACTTTTACAGCTCTTCCTATGCCTGTAGTGGCAGTGATTCTAAAGGGTACATGTTCTCCGTCATGAAACTCTAACGGCTTGCACCGCTTATCCGCATAGCTCTTTTGTCTACTTTGAGCCGTAAGCATCCTATCCCGGATCCTCTTCATCTGTTCTGTGGTTTCCCTCACTACGTCGGGTCCTAGCATGCTTTGCTCTCCAAATTCATACCAACACAGAGGGGATTGACACGTCTGTCCATATAAAGCTTCGTAGGGTGCCATACCGATGCTTGCATGATAACTGTTGTTATACGCAAATTTAATCAATGACAGATACTTGTCCCAGCTTCCCCTCTGGTCTAAAACACAGACTCTCAACATATCTTCGAGGGTTTGGATCGTTCTTTCCGATTGCTCGTCTGTCTGTGGATGGTAAGCTGTGCTTAAGCATAATTTTGAATCGAATGCCTTTCAAAAGGCTCCCCAAAAACGTGACGTAAACCGCGGATCTCTATCCGAGATTATCGTCGACGGTACACCATGTAATCTTACGATCTCTTGGATGTACAGCTGTGCCAATTTATCCAAAGAGTACATCACTCTAATCAGCAGGAAGTGAGCCGACTTGGTTAGTTGATCCACTATTACCCATATAGCATCATGGCCAGCTTGGGTCCTAGACAATCTCGTCACAAAATCCATAGATATACACTCCCACTTCCACTCGGGGATTGACAGGGGTTGCAACAAACCTGAAGGCTTTTGGTGCTCGATCTTCACCTTCTGACATAACAAGCACTTACTAACCCAGGCGACCACATCCTTTTTCATGGTATACCGTCGGCTCACTTACTATGGGTGATAGTGGATCGACTAACCAAGTCGGCTCACTTCCTGCCGATTAGAGTGACGTACTCTTTGGATAGAGTGGCACAGTTGTACATCCAAGAGATCGTAAGGTTACATGGTATACCGTCGACGACAATCTCAGATAGAGATCCGCAATTTACGTCACGTTTTTGAGGAGCCTTTTAAAAGTTATTCGGTTCAAAGTTATGCTTAAGCACAGCTTATCACCCACAGACAAACGGGCAATCAGAAAGAACGATCCAAACTCTCGAAAATATGTTGAGAGCCTATGTTTTAGACCAAAGGGGAAACTGGGATAAGTACTTTTCGTTGATCAAATTTGTGTATAACAACAGTTACCATGCAAGTATCAGCATGGCACCCTACGAAGCCTTATATGGACGGAAGTGTCAATCCCCTCTGTGTTGGTATGAATCCAGAGAGCAAAGCATGCTAGGCGGCAGCGGCGAGGCGAGGCGGCAGCGGCGAGGCGAGGCGACACGACGCTGCAGCCCTGCCTTTCTTCCCTTCCTGGCTTCCCCTTTTCTTTCTTTCTCTCTCTGCAATTGGGATGCGTTCTCAGTTCTTCTCAGTTAGGCTTTGACAGTCATTGGATTAGATTGTGTTATTTTTTGTTTTGTTATTTTTCAAGTGTCTTTTTTATTATTTTTTTTGGTTTTGTCAAAGAAGTGAATGAATTGAAAAGAAATAGCCCAACTACAGCCTCAGGAAAGAAAAATAAAAGAGCCCAACTAAAAGGTGGGAGAAAATAACAACAATTACAAACAACCCACTAGTTGGCAATACAAACGGACCAAACAAGCCCAAATTAAAAGGGGTAGTCTTGATTCAAACATGCTACTAGAGACGGTGGTGGTTCAGTAACTCCTCATTTTTTTTTTTTTCCTATGTGTGTTTCACTTCCTCTCTATATGATATTTGTTTTTATTTTCCTTTTGGTGAGTACATCTTGATAGTAGCAATGTGTGAATCACGAATTTGGAGAAAACCTAGCTATGTTATTGACTTATATGAGCCTATATGCATGAAACTAATTGTGTTGGTTTAGCAATAGTTGCATGCTTTATGCCTCGTGCAAGGTGATGAACATTGGCTTAAATTGAGAAAGTATGACATGAGATATTATGTTACTTATGACATGAGCATATGCATGAGTAGGAATGTTTGATGACAATTAAGATGTTAAAGGTTAGCCCTTGGTCCCTAGTCACATATTGGGAAGGGAAGCTAGCTACTTTGGTCCCCAATATGTGCTAGGAAAGGAAGGTGATTGATAAATACCCCCTCTATACTATTATTTAAATCTAGTGGCAGCGGCAAGTTAGGTGCAGGCTCAAAGCCTAGGCAATTGGGAGTTTGGAGTTTAGGTGACACGTGAAAATCACCGGGGTGGTCATACGGATGGATTAGGTGGCACAAGAGAAGGTAGAAAATCAAAATAAAATGCTAAGCTAATTCACATATGAGAAAAAATCAAAAAGCAATGATCATTGTGTTCATGTGCATGAGCATCCTTTATGAACTATTTGCCTATATGCTACGATGTGCCTTATGCTTTGCATTATTTAGTAGCATAAGTATGCATTCATTATGGATTATGTTGCATCACGATACGAGGTAAAATGCATTCATGCATAAAGACAGGTGTATAAAAGTAATGCCCACTTTGGACTTGAACATTTTGTAAACTTAAAATGAACATTGTGTTAGCTCTATAGGGATACACATGTTACCTAAGGGGGCAGCTGATGTATGTGGGCAATGGGTAAGGGGTTTTGCAACTAATTGTAGGCAATGGGTAAGGGGTTTTGCAACTAAGTCTGCCACCTAGGCAAAGAGGGAATATTCTAATTGATTAACGAATAGCCTATATAGGCAAGGGGAGGGATAATCAGAGGGGTATCTGAGAATTGGAATTAGGACTTGGGAGAGCAACTGGGTCTCTCTAATACCTAGCAGCCTTTATTTCTCTCATTTTGTGAATAATACAGATACAAACACACATACAGATTACACAGTATGTTTCCATTTTTCTTATGTGACACTATGATTCTATCATCTATTTGTGCTGGAAAGATCATTGGAGTGAAACATGCCTTTATGACTGCTAAATGAAAAATTGGCTGAATTGTTTGAATGGGAAAATTGATCATCATGTTATTAAAATCTCTAGTAGACCATGAAAATAGGTCGTGGACTGGCCAATTCAGAGATGTATGCAACTATATAATACCTGTTTTGGGGCTGAAACTTGTTTTCATTTCAGTCTTGTTATTGTAATGATGCATAGTAGGAGAGAATTAATTTAACACTTAAAAGAACTACTATTAATAGGAAAAGAATTATTAGTTTACTGAATTAAGGCACTACAATCTAAACAAAATAATAATCAGTGGCTAAACTAGAGAGAGAGAGAGAGAGACAATATTTGTTTAGTGTAAAGGCTTGTGCACTAAGCAGGTTCATTCTACTAAACTGGTCTGATTATTAACATTGCCACCGGCGGATGTGATTATTTTCCTCAATGATGGCCTTGAAAACGACAAGGAAGAACAAAATCATTAGACACTAAACCATAATTCTTCAATTTTAAGTCTCTCAATGCTACGTAGTTTTCCACTACTTCCCTTACCCGTTTTACTATAACATCACTGTAACTTTGGATGTATGTACCAGTCCACACTACCTCATTGAGATTATTGAGTGTTTCATCATCAATTCTTGACCTTGACAGTTTCAACACCGCATGTTGGGAAACATCAAAGTCTACCTCAAAAAGCTTCAATCCTGTATAGGCTAAGTTCAAATGCCTTATCTCATAGCATCTTTTTAATACCTCAGCAATACATTCTTCAAATATACTCCCACAACATTTGAGAGATAGACCACTTACCACCACATACCATATGTAGGGACTAAATGAAAAGCTTAGTTTTATTTTATTATAGATGTTTCAAATCCTAATCAATCATTGAGGTGAATAGCATCTTTTGCATTCCTCATTGCAATAACCAATAAATATTATGTCTAAAGTATGTTTTTCTCCACAAATTGGCTTGAGATATTTACGTGTTGGTAAGAATAAAATGGTAGTATAAATATACCTACTGAGTTTTTGAGCTATACTCAATATAGTAAGCAGCTCCTATCAGCTTCTGCAACACCCCACCCTTGTTATTAACAAAATCGAACATTTTCAATAACCAAAGACTACTGAATAACACATAACCATACATGGCCTAAAATGAACAGCTTACCTTCAACAATAATGAAAACTAACATCTCACTTAATCAGTAGCAAGCTAGATATTAGAAATTAGAATAATGACAGAACCAATTTCACGATGTAATTTGGAAAAGATCAATAAATAAAAAGGTGAAGAAGGATTTGAGAGAGGAATTGATAGAGCTCTTAGCAGTAGTAATTAACAATCCCAACTAAATTGTAAATTGAAAAAAAAAATCATTCAACATAAAAAAAGATGCAATCAAGCACAGGAAATTTTTTGATTTCAAAAACAATATGAACGATGTAAAAGTGATTAGGCTTGAAAAGTGGACATTACTAACATGAACCCCAACAGTTTAAAAGTGAAAAATTCATCGACTTTTCACTTTGAATCGAAAACCAAAATGATTGAATTTAAGAGAAACAGGGAACTGAAAAAAGCGAAATGCAACTGGTAGAGAGTGAATGAATATACAATATGACCGCAAGGCCAGCCGCAAGACGGCAGCGAAGCTAGCCGTGAGACACCGCAAGATGACACGAGGCTGGCCACGAGACACTGCGATGTTACGACGCTGGCAGGGTTAACAGGAAGGGAGGCCATCAGCAGTTCTAATGGTGGTGGTGGTCGCAATTTGGAGGAGTGGTGGCTGTGGGTGTTAGCATAGTTATCAGACTCGACTCGACCCGGTGCACGACTCGGTCAAGGCACCGGGTCACTGATTGAACCGGATTTATTAAAAAATATATAAAATTATAAGAAAACATAAATTTATATATACCAAAAATAGATAAATAGTATAAATTCTTAAATATTGTCCACAATACAAACAAAGTTTCACACCATAAAGTCACAAACTCATACACAAACATAAATTCTTAAATATTGTCCACAATGCAAACCACTGCCTTTTGTTTCTATTCTTGTAAAGTATCAGAGAACATACTAACATATACATTATTGAACATTCAAAACATCTCTTCTATAGGGGTTTGATTCTTTTCCTTTGACAAGCCAAAACAGGTACACACGTGCCCAAGGGTTGTTGGTTTAGATTGCATAAACTAACAAGGCTTAAATTCAATTCTCGTTATTAGAATTCATCATTCAATTACTGAGACTTTTACTGAGATTGCAAATACTAACAAGGCTGAAGTTTTTACTGAGATTTTTAACAATATTCTGAACTAATTTTCTCTGGCATGGTACTTACCCGAACTTCGTAGGCGGCAGCCGGCAGTAGGGGGAGGGGCGAGGGAGAGAGGCACACGGCGGCAACAGGGGGCGAGGCGAGAGGCGCGGCGCCGCACGGCGGAAGACGAGGGCGACGCCACGCAAGGCGCGAAGGCAGCAGAAGAGGCGACGCACGGCGCGGCGGCCTTTCTTCCTGGGTGGCGTTATCCTGCGGCCCGGGCGGAGCAGGCGGGACGGCGGGAGCTGGTGGTCTCGATCTCACCACAGGACACACTCACACTCAGCCACTTCAGGGATTTTGGAATAGGATCCTCTCATCCTCTGTTTTTAAAGGAAAAAAAAAATAACCAAACGACGTTGTTTCGTAAAAAAAAAAAAATTAAGCATGACCAGGCCTAGTTCATAAGAACCAGTCGGGTCATCGATATCCATTAAAACTGGCCGAGTCACACCGGTTCTCACCGATTCCGATACGTACCAGATTTAAAGAGCAACTCGGTCTGATTTACACTGGGTTAATCGATTTCAATTAACTAGCGAGGATCGAATGAGTTTTATAACACTTGGGGTTAGGGATCTATCTTTCAAATGATTTCTACAAATTTGGAATAGACCACAAGTATTCACCATAGATTTTTTATGGAATTCAATTTTTAATATAATTTAATTCAATTTCATCTCATTAAAAATTTCTAAAAGACATATCAGGGAAGGGAAAATTATAGTGGGAAAATTTTTCAGATTTTTAGATTGATGCCTTTTTTTTTAATGGTAAAATATAAGGGTAGTAATGTATTTTCTGTACCCACTCACAAGAAAAACAAATTATAGTGATGATAAAATATAGTTTATATATCCTCTGTACCCACATTTACTCAAAAGGATATAATATAAGTGTAGGCAAACATCCTTTATATTTATAATTAAAAAAAATAATTTACACTAATTTCCTTTGAGGTTTAGTGTAATTATACTCAATACTCATTTATTTTATAAAATTATCATTGACCTCCCTTAAGGTTCACTAAAATTACACTGACCTCCCCTGTAAATACTAGTTCATTAATTTAAGTAATAAAAAAAGATAACATAAAATGCATATATGATTATTAATAAAAAATTATCATATTTTGATAATATTTAACATGTCAATTGAATAAACTATATTTTGTCACATAAAAAACTTATAATAAAAGGAACATTTTCATCAAATTACAAAAACTTATAATTATAACTTAAAATAAAAAATGGTATTCTAGTTAATATATATATATATGTCTAATATTGTTAAAATGTAACAGCCCAGACCCCCGGCATTGCGATATTGTCCACCTAACCCCTCCCGGTCGGTTCCAGCTCAGGCGGCTGGTTTTGTTCTTCCCCCCCCCCTCGAGGGGCAAAACACGTCGCAATGGGGAAGGTATCCACACCCTCTTATAAGACATGTTTCGTTCCCCTCTCCAACCAATGTGGGACTTTCCACCCCCCAGGAGCCAGCGTCTCATTGTGCACCGATCCCGGGACCGGCTCTGATACCATCTGTAATAGCCCAGACTCCCGGCATTGCGATATTATCCACCTAATTTATAAGAGGGGAACGAAGCATGCCTTATAAGAAGGTGTGGATACCTTTCCCATTGCGACGCGTTTTGCCCCTTGAGGGGGGAAGAACAAAACCAGCCGCCCTAGCCGGAATCGACCGGGAGGGGTTAGGTGGATAATATCGCAATACGGAGTCCTGATCACATAGATGGTATCGAGCCATCAAGGATCGGTGTGCCAGCGAGGACCCTGGGCTCCCAAGGGGGGTGGAAAGTCCCACATCGATTGGAGAGGGGAACGAAGCATGCCTTATAAGAGGGTGTGGATACCTTTCCCATTGCAACGCATTTTGCCCCTCGCGGGGGGAAGAACAAAACCAGCCGCCCGAGCCGGAACCGACCGGGAGGGGTTAGGTGGACAATATCGCAATGCTGAGGGTCTGGGCTGTTAAAATATTATAATTTCATTATTAATAATTATGTATATAGCACATATTATCTTTTTTTGTCATTTAAATTAACGAACTAGTATATATAGGGGAGGTTAATGTAATTTTAGTGAACATCTAGGGAGGTTAATGATAGTTTACAAATAGAGGAGTGCTACGTGTAATTATACTAAACCTCAAGAAGAATTAGTGTAATTTTCTCTAAAAAAATGTAAAATACACTCAATTTCTTGAGGTATCGACACTCTACCCTATTTCACATAGAGTTTGTATAGTATATTCTCTTTCATAATTTTATTTTTATAAATTATATATTAAATAATAAAATAATTATAAAATAAATAGTAAATTGAATTTGTATGTATTGATTTCATATTGTTTGAAGTCTACAACGTCTTAAATAAATTTATATATCACAATCACTTTATACATCAAAATGATAGATAATTTTAAAATTTAGAATTAAAAATTTATTTTAATTCAAAAAATTTGATTTTCCAGGATATCTATCGCCAGACACAATGACAAACGATGGAAATCTTCTATCCTCAAATGGTGTTTGTTTTTCTATCCTCTAATCATCGATTAACACGTGGAAGACACATTGTGTATTTAATAACTTATAAATTTTTAAATTTGTTTTGGTTCTTATCTTTACATTTGTCAATAAATGATTAGAAAATACCAGTTAGGTACAAAAGATTTCCTTCCTATTGACTAAACAATTTGTATACTGTAGGTTCATTTAAGAAGATAGACGCTGGCAACTGGTTCTAAAGCTACTCTATTTTCAAAGCGAAAATCGAACTCTCGACACTTGATTAAGAAATGAGAGAACCCTTATTATCTTACCTTAGCCTTCGTGGTTATTTTAATTAAAAATTCAATAATATATATTTTAAATAAACAATAACTGACAATTAAAATTTTTAAAATAATGATAAAATATATAAATTATTTAAAAAATTATAAACATGATAACTAATATAATTTATAATACAAAATATAATTATATATAATAAAAATAATAAAATTAGAATAATTGTTGTGAATTAATATTTTAATTATAATTTTTGAGATTTATCTATAAATAATTTTTAAATAATAATACATTGGTTTGTTTTCTATTTATTACATGTATTATAATAAAAATGTAGAAGTTGGAAATATTAAAAAATGTATACGAAAAAGTTATATATTTTTATTGTTTTTATATTTTATCTTTCAAATTACATGAAAATAAAATATTATAAAAATAAAATTATAATAAAATAAGAATTTGATTTTAATATATTGGCAGTATAGAAGTTTTTTATGCTATTATCAAATTATTCGTCCCATTTAAATGAGTTTTCAAGTAGTACATATAGGAGTAAATCATTTTGACTGCATGACAATGTATGCTTCACTACATTATAAAAATCTTACGCTATTAATAAATAAAAATTAAATTCAAAAAATAATAATTATAAAATAAATCAACAAATAGAAATCTCAAAAATTGTCAAATCATGATAGTTAGCTGCTCAACATGATAATTGTAAGTGAAATGTAGCATGAGAATAGGGGGTAGAATCATGCTTCTTAATTCTTTTTACTTTTTGAAAGTAAAACAATATCTATCAAGTAATTAAACTTGAAAACAACAAAGATCAAAGGTTAGCAAAATTCAAAAAGTTGGTTTCTGAAGTGATTAGAAAACTTGATATAACCTCAAAAATAGATTAACAATAATATAGAAGATCACACAACCAAAATTAAATCACTAGCAGAGATTTAAAGAGATAAAGAGGGAAAGATATCACTTAAGAATTTTATATTAGTTTAGCCAAATACTGTCTACATCCAATCCTCAAAAACTTATTAAGTTCCACTAAGCAAGCACTTTGATCAAGTAAGATATTCTTTGAATAACCTTCTCAAGCTATCTCCAGTGAGCAGTAGATACACTTTAGTGAACTCAAAAGTAGTTTTATTATAGCATCTCCAAGCTAATCACATTTCATCACTATTGAATCAGGGTGCAATAAGTAAAAGTTTTGGGGTGTAACACTCCAAGAAAAACACTCAAGCTTCCTACGATACTACAATGTTTAAAGAAGTAACTTGAGAGACTTCTTTCTAATCTTCCTAAGAAGATATGTTTGCTAAGATGAATAAGAAATAAGATTTTCTTTACAGAGATTGAATACAGAAAGTTTCTTCAAGTTTGAAGGCTTCATCCTTTAATACTTGGATTTTGAAATGGACCATTATCCCTTGATTTTCCCTCATCATGACACGCATTGATTTTCCTTTGTGTCCCAGGAATTGCCTTCTAGAGGTGTAGCTGAGCTATTTTAGAGTTGTCCTTGTTAGTACGAAAACCATTGACATTAGTTATAGGTAGAAAAATACACAAGAAGGGGGTTGAATCATGCTTCGCCTTTTCTTTCCTTTCTTGTTTCTGAAAAGCTTAAACAATTTACTATCAAGTATTTAACTTGAAAAGCTGTGGAAACAACATTAGTTACATTAGAAAGTAACTTTCTGAACTATAACAAATATGATAAAAGCGCGTATGAACAAGTTTTTCAAGAAATAAGATATAACAGGCACAAAGCAGTAAATAAAAGAGAGTTAAGGAAGAAGAAAATATTTCACAGGTGTTTTTATACTAGTTTGACCAACATATCTACATCCAATTCTCAACCACTGTTGAGTTCCACTAAAACCTTCTTAACCCGAGAAAGTTAGATATTATTTACAGTAGCCTTCACAAGCTCTTACTAGTGACCAATAGCCCACTCTACTGTCCATAACTGAGTTGTCTTTGACTACCCTCTCTAAGCTAATGCAGTGACCAGCCTCTCCAAGTTAACACAGTGACCAATAGCTCACTCTACTGTCATAAGTGAGTAGTCTTTGACCTGTCTCTCCAAGTTAACACAGTGACCTGTAGCTCACTCTACTATCACAAACGAGTAGTCTTTGACTAGTCTTTCCAAGCTAACACCGTGATCATTATCTCCCTCTACTGTCACATTACAAGTAGTCTTTGCTTAGCATCTCCAAGCTAACTCACAATGATCACTACCGGATCAAGGTTACAAATGTTTGTGCTTGGATTGGAACACTCAAACTACCCAATACTCGAATTTTCATAATATGAACAATAACAAATCTGGAAAACTTGAATCTTTCTATCGATTCTTCCTAGGAAGAATATATAATCTACTAAGAACATAGAAAGAAGATTTTTATATATGAAACTGATTACAAGCAATAATGTCTATACAAAAAAGATGAGGAAAATTTTTTCAACTGTTTAAACACTTCTTCTTTGAAAAAAGTTAATTGAGTTATAAGCATATCATCTCTATTTATAGATTATCTGCATTTAAAATCGTTCCCCCTGATCTGTTGTCCAAGTGACATGTGTTGATATTCATTTTGTGTCTTGGAAATACTGTCTAGAAGAGTAGCTCGTCGTTATCAAAGCATTGCAGAAGCCATTGTCAAATAGAGATTTCTAATGTCACCTTCAAAAACTACTTTTTACCTCCTGAACAAGATTTTTGAACTTTTCCTTCTAGAAGCTAGGGCAGTTAACCAAGACGATAGAAGAGATATCATGTCAGTCTATGATTGGGTTTGACTTTAAATTTGAATTTTAAATTTACCTCCTTTTCCTGTAAAGTGCACCGTTTCACTATGAAACTTGCTTTCTGACAAGCGCTTACAATTTCTGAACTTTTGGTTGATATTCTTTTCTTCAATCAAAGCTTATTGTGAATGCTAAGATTGTGAGCATGATGATTAAAGATGGTAGAACACATTTGCTATAGAGTTTGATGAAATCTTCACTTGAATTTCACTTTTTGAAGTCACGTCCTACTTTCTAAAGAGCTGATTGTTGGTTTCTCGTTCCTAAGAGTTTTCTTTCATCCATTTAACATATATACATTCATTCCACAATATATTTTTCACATACATTTGTAGGTGAAGATGTGCATAAGAAGGAGGTTGAATCGTGCATTGATCATTTTTTTGTGTTTTTTGAAACTTCTGAAAATAATTACTATCAAGTGTAAAACTTGAAATGCAGTAGAAATAAGTTAGTAGCTTCAGAAAGTAGATATCTGAACCCTAATAAGTAAGATGCTCATTATTAAAAGAATTAACAGAAAGCGATATATATATATATATATGTATATATAAAATATATACTCACACACAAAAGAAAGAAAGAAAGATACTGCAGAGATCAATAAGACAGATCAGAGAAGGAGAGAGTGGACAAAAGTTCAGCCAACTTGCCTATATCCAGTACTCAACAACTGTTGAGGTTCCACTATAATAACAACTTTCTCAATTTAAGAAAATAAATATGGATAGTCTTTGCATTAGCCTTCCTAAGCTATCATCTGTGGGCTTTAGAAATCACCTATCACCACATATATGAGTAGTTCTATACTAGCCTCTCCAAGCTAACATGAGTAATATTGTACTAGCCTCTCCAAGCTAACATGAGTCATATTGTACTAGCCTCTCTAAGCTAACCTGTGATCAGTAGCCACTCCTACTATTACGTTGAAAGTAGTCTTGACACTGGCCTCTCCAAGCCAAACCGTGAGCAATAGCAACCTCTACTAACACATTGAAAGTAATCTTGCTCCAGCCTCTCCAAGCTGCAAGTAATCTTTGACTACCCTCTCCAAGCTAAACCATGATAAGTAAGAACATTTTACTATCGCGTTGCAAGTAGTTTTACTTTAGCCTCTCCAAGTTATGTCTCACACCGATCACTAACGAATCAAGGTTACAAAGGTTTGTGTTTGGGTTGTCACTCAAACTAACCTACATTCAAGTTTCCTTAAAGATGATACATTTAAAATAAACCTAGGAAACAAGAATGACTTCCTCCTTTTACTTCTTCTTTCGGAAGAACATAAATCCAATAAAGAGCATAGAGAAAGATTTTTAGATTAAGGAATCTGATTACATAAAAATAATGAACCTTACAGGATAAGGAGAGATTTAAACAGGGTTTCTTCTCCTTTAAGCATAAGTCTCTCTAACTGTCATCATCCTTTTTAGCATGGCATCTCTCTATATATACCGGTCTTCCCTTCATAACCGTTGTTTTTAATCAAATCTCCAAGTGACACATGTTGATCATCAGTTATGTCTTGGAAGAGTGAGCTAGAAGTGATGTTGACAGATCTGTCACATCGATTCCAGAAGCCGTTGTAAAATGAGATTTCTAATCTTCCTTCAGAAACCACTTTTCTACTTTCTGAGCTTGCTTTTTGAATTCCTCTTTTGTGAAGCTAGGTTGGTTGATCAAGTTGGTAAAAAGATGTCATACAGTTTTGACAACCGGGTTTGACTTTGAGTTGAAATTTGAATTTCAAAATTCAAATTTTCCCTCTTTTTTCCTATCGCGTTCAATGCTCTACACAAAAGAGAGCTTTTTGAAGTGCGTAACAGATTCCCTGATGATTCTTCAAACTTTGGATCTTTAATCAAATCTTCTTGATGATGATTTCTTTGCAATTATGATATTGAAGATTAAGTAACACGTTGCATATGGACATATTCTGGTTTCTTCATCTTGAGTGTACTTTCTGATATCTCGTACTACTTTCTGAAATCTCTTTCCTTGATTTCTTGTAGCGTTGTAGCTTACCTCTGATCATTAACCATCAAAAGCTTGGATAAGGATATAATTTCACTTCTATTTTATAACGAATCTTGTAACATGAAAACATATGCATAGTGAAATATATATATATATATATATATATACTCATTTGAGTAAGCCTTGCTCTTGTTAAACAATAGATATCTGTTATACTCTTACAAGAAACTCAAGAGAAACATCAGTCATTTTTCAAAGTATTTTCTTTGAATTATTTTTGTTGTCATTCAAAACACATGAGCACGTATGGTTCTGGAGCTAACAATCTCCTCCTTTTTGATGATGACAAACCAATTTGAAGAAAATCTTTTGGAAAGATAATTGAAAGAAATATCGTAGAACCGTGAACGAGATATGCATATTCTTTCAATATAATATAATGAGAAATTTTCAGGAAGTTCTTTTTCTTAAGGCATGATATGAATCATATAAAAACATTTTAGCCTTAAGTGATCTTTGGTTTTGTTTCGATCTAAGCATAAGGCAAACTTAATGTATTTTTTGATCGTTATGAGAGTAGATGTTTAAGATAAAGACATTTAAGCAATGGATAAACAACCAGCTTGATCATTTGTCAACAGAAAGGAACTTTTTGAAGATCCTTATGCTTGAAAACTGAACAAGTAAAGCTTATGGTGTTTTATCTTAGCTAGATCCATTTTCAACAAGTCTTAATCCAAGAAAAACTTTGAAAAGAATGCTCAAAGGTATGAAAAATGAAACAAAGCATTCATAATTTTTGAAAAGCAGACTGAAGCTTATGTAGTTTCTGATGCTCAGAGAAGCCATAAGAGGGATGGGATCAACATATTGCTATGTAGAGTTTCTAAAGCTCATATGGAAATCAATCCCTGAATAACTAGGAAAGAGCTTTTTGAACTGAGATATGAAACTTTCCCATAAGAGCCAAATCATGAAAAAAGAAATTTTTCAAAACAAAAGATGTATGATCCTTTTTAAAACAGGTTTTATCAAAACAAGGACACATTACTCTTCGAGAGATTTCTGAAGTTTGTTAACTGATCTTGATCTTTTTATCATGTGTAAGTTCAAGTTTCTGAAGACAAGTCAAAAACTATATACAACCAAACATTGATCAAGTTATGCTCAACACTTTAGAAAACCATTTCTTATAAGAGTAAAAAAAAAATGATTACGCTCATCATGTATATCAAGGCTTAACTTATGAATTAGTATCAGAGCAACAACCACCTTGTGCTCCTAAAGATACTTGGCCAAGACTAATCACAAAAAAGCATGTGAGCTAGCATCCAGCGTATATGAATAGACATGTCAAAGCATACTCATTCAAGATAAAAAGCAAACAGATATATGTGATTAGCTGAGCTTAGATAAAGCAATGATATGATTCAGAGCTTAAGAAAACATGAAGCATGATAAATATGTATGCATCAAACACATGAGCTAAAGAGGATATACAAAAGACATAAAGGAACATAAAGAGATCATGATAAAAGAAACTTAAATAAACATAAAACACATTTAAAGATATACAAAAGGAAAGTTTTATGCCAAAAAAGAATGCTAAAAAAATTCTCTAGGCTCCCCCTCAATATATTTCCCCCTGAGTCCTATGCCACAGCCCTTATTTCAGCATAGCTCCCCCTAAATCCTGGCAGCACGGATTTTCTTAAATGTAAACTTCCCCCCTTTTGACATCATTAAAAAGGAGGTGTACCAAGAAACCGAGGACACCATATTCAACCTCTTCGCCTCAGTTCTTCTAGGATGTCGGAAATATTCTGAACAATCTGGCGCAAAAGATCATCATGATTTCAAGACCTTTCTTCTAGATTTTGAGATGTTTCTTCCAGATTGTCCAATCTAGTAAAAATATTTTGTTGATTGTCCAGCAGTCTCCTAATTCCAGGATAGGAAAAGTTCGGAGGAGGTGCCATTTGATGACAACTAGAAAAGGGTTGATCACCACCTTGATCTTGAGTTGGTTGATATAGAGATGGAAACGTAGTGAAAGGTTGTTCAACATGAGAAGGAGAAGAATTACCAGCAGGAGCAAGGATAGTTTTAGGTACTATACTTCCCATAAAAGTTGGGGAAGACCTATCTTCATGTATCCCGATCCTGCTTCCTTAATTAGTTCTAGATCTTGAGGGTTTAGATAAAGGGATGGTGTCACTACTGGGTGTTGTCTTTGAAAGAGGCTTTGTAGAGTCTTCAGAGCTACTGTTCAGAGTGATTACATGCCTTTTGCATGGCTTTCCTCGACAGTGAGATCTTTGGTGGGTTTCTTCAGAGTTTTGAAGTGAGATATGGCATATTCAGTTCCAACCATATACTCAAACCATTCATTTTCCAAAAGATATTTCATATACCCAAATACCCTAGTCATCAAAGATCCACATGGCACAAAATATGAAGAATCTTTAGAGGCATAATCAATATGATCCAAAATCAGTCAAGGTAGGTTAACTTTCCTTTTAGATAGGAAACAAAATAGCAGTATGCAATCCATGCCTTCCAGAAGAGGCATGGTATTGAGCCTTGGAAGAAGAGTGCATTGAATAAGAGTAAGATCCTTTCTTTCATTCGTATGAAGCATATCAGCAGATGTTTTCCATTGTAGAAAGCTTGGGTAACCAGTGAAACTAATGGAAACTTCTTCAACGAGATCCTAAGAAGGATAAACCAACACTTTTCGGATGAGCATATAAGACCCTCATCAGGAGAGTGGATGATATTGGAGAGATCGGTGCTGGCAACTTCTATATCAATGCCTTTGATATATGAATTTACTACTAAATCAGTTACTTGAACCAGTTGCGAGTAAAAAGCAGTTACCACTCTGGTGAAGATTCTATCTTTCATGTTGATGAACTCTTCCAATCCTTGGAAAGAAATTATGTAACACCCTAATATTTAACCTAAACACCTAGGACATATCCAAGTTAATTATTATCCGTTACTCTTTTGTTCTAGTTCTTAATTTTAGTTTTTAGAAAATACTTAGAGAAAATACAAGTAAATTTTCTTTTTTTTGAAAATAAGTGATGAAAATGTGAGCCGCGCATATGATAACAGTACGTCGTGTGGGTTGTAAACAAATAATAATAAGCCATTCATGCGAAGAATAAGGGCACAAGATCATAACATAACAACCATCATATATATATATATATATATGTATATCTATATCTATATATAAAGTTCAACCATACATCAAGTTTAGATAGTAATAATAGGTACAGTCATCCAAAATACATAAAAGCAGAAAGTGCATAAACCATAAACCCTTGCTTGCTCTAGTGGATCTAAAGTAGATAACCCCTAAAACAAAAGGGGGCTATCCTACGCCAGTCATATGCTCGAGCACCAAAACGATAGCTACCAACTCTTACTGCTACCGCCCCACCAGAGAGGAACATATCCAACCCACTGAGCCAATTTAGCCGGGGTGGCCAAACGGTGCACAGGTTGAACATGGGCCCCACGATGGGGTATCATCCTCACTCGCCCTCTGCAGATCGGCTGCATCATGGTGGCTTCACTGCCATCGCCAAAATCCATGGGCACGGTAGGTGAAGAGCCCTCGGAAGGTACTTGAGTAGCGGAGTCCTTGGAAGGGTCTATCTCGGAATGGTCCATGGGGGAACGGGGCACATACTCAGGAAAGTCGCGAATGATGGAGGCGGTCGGCGGAGTGCAGCAGGTCCACTCCTTGCGAAGACGTGCACGCTCGAAGATGTGGTTGTCGCTGAAGAGGGAAGCAAGAGAGAACCGGAAACTAGAGATTGGGTGTGCAAAGGGACAGTCCATGTAGACAAAACAATGAACTGTACAACAACCCACGAATGATACGACCGATGAGCAGCGTCATAGTGCATTTCCCAAGTAGGTGCGTTAATGTAGATCACGAACATTGCCATCAGCCTCTGAAGACACAATGGAAAGAAAAGACAGCGGGAGTGAGAAACTTTCTAAAGAATCTCAGTAGGTTGTGCTCCTATCTTGGTGTCATCATTTACATCCTCAGGAACCTTGGGTTTCATTATGAAATAGTGAGCATGCATAAGGTTCGACTTTTAAATTCTAAAATATCATTTACTAAGGCTCGTTCATTTTAACATGCTTCTTAAATGTTATGAATGCATCATACCTCATCATAAAATGCATGTCAATGTGAGGGATAGCATAAAATATATACAACATAGTGATGCTCATGGAACATAACATGAATTACTGTATCTTATCCTTTAGGTGACTTAAACTGTTCTTTCTCTTTCCTTAGGGCCACCTGGCCCTTATTACTCTCCGTTTTGAGAGTTCTAGGTTATGAGCTCATACATCATTAGTCGTCACTAGCGTAATCTTATCCCTTTTGATAAGTTAAACACTCGACTCTTAAAGTGCAGGGTATAGGGCATTAGGATCACCTTTCATGACCTTTAATTCAGGGAGTCCAAAGGATCACATCTTATCTGGATCACATCTCATAACTTTTAATTCGGGGAGTCTAGAGGATCATTTCAATGTGTCTTATATCACCTTTAATCTTGACATATTATGTATAAATGCATGGTAATTCATAACTTATTTCTCAAGATGCCATTGATCATAATTATGCATCTCAACCAAATCACATAAGCATGTTCATAGTCATTGCAAATGCCTTCTAATGAATTTCTAATTCAAATAGGTATCCTCATGATCCAGGAATAGTCATGCAAGATCATAAATCCAATCATACAAGATTATAAATTCCTGTCATACAAGATCATAGATTCATGTTATACAAGATCATAGATTCATATCATACAAGATCATAGATTCAAGTTATACAAGATCATAGATTCATGTTATAGACTCATGTTATACAAGTAGGGAAAATACTTATTTGCACATTTTAGGTTCTAGTAATCGATTACATGAGCCTTATAATCGATTACACAGCTCGAGTTTTCAAAACAGGAAAGTTGAGGGCTCTGGTAATCTATTACATGTGCCTTGTAATTGATTACCACTATTGAAAATGCTTTCTGGGCCTCAAGAACATCTAAGTAATTGATTACATGAAATGGTAATCGATTACTAGAGTCCAAGAATGTGTTCTGGGTTTTTCAAAATCTCGTCGTGTAATCGATAACATAATGTTGTAATCGATTACTCAGGTCAAAAGTTCATACTCGGGTATTGTAGACCACTCTGGTAATCGATCACATCCCCTTGGTAATTGATTATCAGTAACTCCAAAGTTCAAAAATTCAAGTTTTAAACATTTCTTGTGTTATTCTTTCCTTCTAAAACCGTTTTGAACCTTATTTTACTTTCTTTTTGAAATCAAAACACCTCTACAAGGTGAATGCCCATGGAACCAGAATTCCTAAGTAAATTGAAAGGGGTAAGCCTTGAGCTCTAAATTTTTAGATGATGACATAAACTTAAATATGCGAATGCAAGTCTCATTTTAATCTTGGCATAATAAGGTGATGGCAATGGAAATATAAACATAATATGCAAGGCTCGAATTTAAATACGATAATGCAAGTTCATTTTAATCTTTGAGTTTAGGTGGTGGGTCGAAACATAAACGTGCTAGAAAAGAAATATAAATATGGAATGCAAGTTCATTTCTTATCTTCAAGTTTTAGCTGACAACTTGAAAATAAATATGATGTGCAGGACTTGAATATAAATATGAAATACAAAGGCTTGAAATATAAACATGAATGCTTCTCCTTTTATTACTTCTTTAGGCTCTAGGCTCAAGACTCCTATATAGAGTGATAACTCTAAAACACCAATCAATCTTACTCAAAGAGCATGAACTTTAGAGTTTCTCGTCATTGTGGTTCCAAGAACCTTGTCTCCTTAGACTCATCATCAAGCTCAAAGAAAATCATCAAAGGAAAACCCAACATATTTTTATTTAGTTCTTTAAGGTTTGAGCTCAAGACTCCTATTTAGAGTGTAGACTCTAAAACACTGATTAACCTTAAGTTGAAGGGGGTAAGTCTTAGACCCATAAAAATCAAGTGATAACAAAATCATAATATTTCATTTTCTAGAAACTCTTAAAACCAGCTCTAGAGGTCAAACAAATTATGGCTTTTCAACTAAGATCAAAGATGCTCATCATCAAGCTATAGTTTCTAACATTTAAACAACATCAAAACAAAAGCGAATAGAGGAGAAGAAGAAGCTTAAAACCGAAAAAGAAGGAAAAAGAGAAAAAAGAAGAATTTAACATAAAAATCCCTACCAAAGATGTGTTTCTTGCAAAGAGAAAAACTTGGTCTTGGAAATGAGATGAGAAGAACAAATGTTCCTTGGAACTTCAAGATGATTTTTGGCCAAGGGGGGAAAGAAGGAAGAGAGGTTGGTCTTTGATTTTTGATCTTGGAAATAGAGAAGTTAAGTGTTGAAAGGAAGATCTATGGTGGTTGAGTGGTGGTTCAAGGTTAAGGAGTGGTGGAGGATAGTGGCTCTTGAAGAATGAAGAAGAAGAGGAGAAGGACTCTTAGAGATCAAAGGAAGAAAGCTTGAGATTGCAAGAATGCTCAAAGTTTCTTACAAGCATTCCTTGGTATCTATTTATTGAAAAATGAAACATATGGGGAGGTATGAAAGGGGGAGTGTGGCCGGCCATGGAGGGAAGGAGAAAGAGAAAAATATCTTTTTTCATGGTATGGTATAGGCATGGTTTAAGGTATAGCTAAGTATGGCTCAAGGTATAGTTTTTTAGAGTGATGGATGAAAATAAAGGGAAGTGGTCGGCTATTTCAAGAGGAAAATTGGGGAGGATTTCTTTCATTTTAATGTGGATTAGAAGTGTGTTTAGGAGTGGATTTGGTTAGGCCTTTGATTAGGGGGTTGTAGTTAGGTGTTTAGGTGAGAAAGTGAGCAATTAAGATGGTTCAAGACAAGATTAAAGAGTGTTCTTGTACAATTAGTGCAAATCCACCTTTATTAGTAAGAAATCTCATCACATGACCATTCCCATGATTTAAGGGATTGAATAGAGGAAATACTATTTTAAATTGACATGACTTTAATTCTTGAATTAAGAAAAGGGTTTTAAGGTTCTCTAAGCAATCCTAGGCCCTAATTAACCTCAATTAATTATTTTGACTCTAGATTAATTATTAAAATAAATTAATATTCAATTAGAGCCCAATATTGCTTAGGTTTCGTTATTATGTAGTTAAACTCGTTATGCCCTTAATCAGGGGCAAAATGGTAATTTTTTGCAAAACTTCTTGGGACTACCCCGGCTTAACCAGACATTAAGCAACCCTTAAAAAATATTTCAAACTCCCGAACAAAGTTCGGATCCAGTAGGGGATCAATTCTGTGTCAATTAGACACAGGGGCACTTTGGTTATTTCGCGTGTAGGAACTCAAAAATGAGATTCTTCTACTCTATTAACACATATAACACACAAAATCACCGTTCAACGTTAAAACAGCCTTTTGAGGATGGCTAGGGCCGACTATCCTTATTTTCCCAGTAAAATGGCCTCAGGGGCATTTTGGCCATTTGTACACGGGAAAAATCGGGGTGTTACAAATGACTTCTAACAGAATGTGAGCCATTAAATCATCGCTTAGACGTTTTCCATGGCTATTTGACGATGAACAAAATTATTGGCATAGTGTTGCTGATGATAAGATTCATCAAACATGAGGGTATTCCCTGATCAGCAAAATTTTGTAACATTCTCCCAAGTGCAATGTCATCTTTAAGTCATGATATCAGACTCGAGAGTACTTACTTATAAATTAGCGGACCTTTCTTAAATAACTATAACAAACTTGATTAATGCATGTAATGACTAAACGTAATTCTATTAAAATATATAACAAATAAATATAACATTTTTTGAATACATAGCTAAGTACAAAATACGGCTCTTTTAAGAGCTTTAATACATATAGAATCTCTATTACATTTACATACATATGACTCCAACTAAATACAATGAACCAAAATATCAATTACTGCAATTTCGAGTTCCTTCAGGTAATAGCCCCATAATCCACTGGATCAATCCTGGAGACGACATGGGAATACAAAACACGTAGGGGTGAGAATTATATAATTCTTAGTAGGGCAATTCCCTAAATATGTAATCATAATGTGATCATCATTGTCCCAGCCACTTCGGTTTATTAGAAAAAGATTGATCATACACTTTATAACAATGGTTCATTTTTAGAGTTCCAAATCACATCTCCAAAGTGGGTAGTTTTTAATGATCAATCACTTAATGCGTATATATTGTAATGTTCAAACATCTGGTAAATCATCCTACGCAGACAATTCAAAAATAACAACCAAAACATAAGTAGAAATTTCATTTTTACAAGCATTATTGAGTAAACTTATATGCAGAAATAAGAATCAATTATACATTTCTGTTCATGGTGGAGGAACTTAATCTGGTGCATTTTTCTCTTTTCATTGATATTGGAAAGACTTAGCTCATATCATGCTGTAAAACTCAATTGAGTGCAACTTTCTCTCTTCATTGACATAGGAGAGACTTAGTGTATACAATTTATACCAAATGGTATTTATAGTGGATAACACCAAAAAAGGAAATAGACTGCTTATCAGGATGAGCTCAATCCTATACGTGATCATTGAACTACATTTTTGTCCATTTCCGAATCACACACAGTTCTATTCCTAGCTGATACGTTTATCGACTCACAATATCTCGGGGGAAGTTCTTATTTTTGTCTTTCCTTCAATTCAATCCAAGTCTTGTTTCTGTTTTCTCCATATGTCAGAATATGCACACTCATATTATCTCAGGGAGGTTCCAATTTTTGCCTTCCTCTCATTCAATCTAATTCTTGTTTCTATTTTTTGCATATATTATAACATGCACGATTAAAGTTCATATATTCTCTTTTGCCACATGTGTATACCATTCACTTTTCTTTTCCAAATGCATGCATGTGGCACATACACATATTCATTCACAATATTCATTCCAATCATGCCTCAAATCATTCCTCAAAGTCACTAGCATGCACTCATATATACCATACTTGAACCAAATGTCATTATTCCATCAATTCAAAGCATCAATTCATTTTCATCACAAATACAACATGTTGGTAGAATTCATACCTAAGGAGTACTATTTATTCTGCATATCAAAAATCCATTGCAAGGGCTATAAAAATTCCCCAAGACACCTAAATATGTCCCTAAGGTTCTCTAAAAATTTCAAACCAATTAGAGGTCTCTAATTATGATAATAAAATTCAATAAATTTGGTGGTCAGAGACCACTTAATCGTAGCTCAGAACCAGAATCTCATAATTTTTAACCTTAGAAAATGATTGAATCAACTCATAATAAAAATCATGGTTACACTTCAATATGTTATCAATTCCCTATAAAAATTTAAAAGGAAGAATCAATTATTTACTATGGTAACAAAATTAGCAAAATGCACAGCTTCAGAGTTAACATCTCAGGTAGCATAGTTACAACTTTAGGTCATGATTTTTCTCAGGCAGTAAAAGTCCTTATCATGAACCGTGAAAATTCATTAAGTTTCCTTAATATGTTAAATTCAACATATAATTTTTATAGCTGATAAAAATGATTACAATTGAACTGGAAAATTCATAAACAAACTCTATTTTGTTGAAATCTGAAAATCTAGCAGCATATGTCAAATTCTCTTATGACAAAAAATTATTTTTCACAACATCAAACCACTGCACCAAAATTAACACATTAATATCAATATATAATCAACCAATTTAACTAAAAATATTCAGCCAAACCAGTAGGAAAATCATAAAAATAGAGTTTAATGCAAAAGAGGTTTAAAATGCCCCTATTTTGGTGGCTTTAAGGATGTTGGCTTCAAGGATATTCCAAGAGTGATCTTGCTCACTTCAAGGCCACCAAATCAACATCAAATCCTTCCTTAGGCAGTGAAGAATGATCTCTCAAAGTGAAAAAATGTGATGGATTCAAATTCTAATTGGTTAGTTTTTTAGGTATTGATGTGTAGAACAAGTTTAGGGAAGGGAGTTTGTGGTTTTAACAAATCTAGGCTATGAGTTTGGAGTTTGGAATCAAGTTTTCAAGGTTTATGTGATGAAGAAAATGGAGTTTTTGTAGTTCTCACATGCTGGCCGAGAATGAAGAAATGAAATTATGAGGTTTGGTGAGTTATGTACATCTTATACAAGTTGAAAGCATTTTTTAATATATAATCTAGTGTCTTTATAAAAGAAACTAAAATGGAGAGCTAGGATTTAATCTTCTTAGTCAAGACTAAATCTTGGCCATCTACTTAGCTTTTAAAAGATAAGCATTATCATATTGTAAAGATTAAACTATCTTTTGGTGTTAGAAATCGCACACCGAAATTTTACTGAACGAGCAAAACACCGTACCCAAGTAATCAAACATTGCCCGAAAAGTGATCAATCCTATAAAATCTTCAATTCTCACTATTTCTAATCTCAATCCTATAATTTCTTAGTTTTGGACATCTTCAGACCCCAATTCTAGGGTTTTGGCTGTTCCAACAGGCCCATAGGGCTCGTAAGTTACTATTCATTTTTTTTTTTTTTTACAAATCCCTTGTACCATTCTCATCATTGCTAAAACTGTCAGATTTTTGAAATTATAAATAATAAAGGTTGAATTAATTTTTAAATAATTTTTAAGGTATTACAAATTTCCTCTGAAATTCTTTCGTTTAGCCATGTTAACACGAAAGGTTGAAGCTTGAAAGGGTCTTAGGTAGATAAAGGATATATGATAAGAGAAAAGTGAAAAGGTATCAAAGAACCGTGTGGACAGTCTTAGGGTGAGACGTAAAGAAAGATGAAACATTCGATGAAGAGGTTAGGGATGGAAGGTGAAGGTAAAAAAGGTAGCTTGTATAAGAATATGAGAGTAAAGAAACAAGAGTAGGGGTTTTACAAGATATGATATGACGTGACTGAAGGTGAAGCGACATGGGAGAGAGAAACTCTGACATCATGGATAGAAAGAGAGTCTTCTAACTCTTGAACTCATTTTCTGAAGAAATTACTTTCTGAGACCTCAGGGTTTACTTTCTGACTCCTAGAGGAACTTTCATATCTTATCCTAGATTCTTCTTCTTGCCCTGATTTCAAAGCCTTCAAATGACCATCATTCAATGATCTTTTAGAGCTTCTTTCTGACCTAACAACCTTCTTCTGAACATATCTTCTTCTTTTTGATCGATCCATCTTCATACTAAGCAACCTGATTCCCTTATAATCTTTACAAATTGATACACCATTCTCCACAGAGATATGTGGTATTGTAAACTGACTTCTAATATACATGCTGGTAGGACTGATCTTGTATACTGATCTTCTGACGTTATTTCAAATTGATAACCAGAATCTTCAAGAGGATGTGTACTTTGATGATTTCAGATTGCTTTGCTTGATCTTCAGAGGAAAGTGTAGAGACACCACCCAGAGAGTTTTATGCAGGAATGCTTATGCATATATGAAAACTTAAAAACTTTTTAAAGCCAGAAAACAACCAAGAGATTCTCTGTTGTAGATATTATGATTACATCTTGATACAAGATCTTCAGTAAACATATCTATTTACTAAGCATCTCTGTGTTTTTTTTAAAAAAAAAAAGAAAAGAAATTTTTCACAAACAAACTTGGATAAGGAGTGCTGATTGGATTCTTATAAGGATACATAGCACAACATTATTTCAGATAAAAGAAGGCAACTTACCTTAAGAGATGATCTTGCAGCTTATTCTTTATCCCCAGCATCTGCGTTTAAAGATCTTACTATGCTTAGGCCTTTCTTCTTGCATGGATCTTCTTACTCTTGATGCTATTAGATTTATCCAGATAGTCCTTGAGCTTCCTGTTAGTATGGATGATGATGTCTCGAAGATGATGAGTAGACTTTGCTTTTCTCTTGAACTTGGTTAGCATATATAGCATAGCTTCCATCCAACTTTGATAACACAAAGCTTTCTCAACATTTATAGATACTGTGCTGGTGAAGAAAGCACAGTTGATAAAAGACCAAGAAATGACTTCGTACTTATTTCCCTGGAGATACTCCAAGAACTTTGACAATAGAAGATTATCTTCAAAACAGAACTTTCATGAATTTACTGTGCATTCAGATCCTCCAACTTCTATGTTATCTAAAAACTACTCAAGTTGTACATCAAAAAGATTGCTTTTTGATCATCTTAAAAATCCAAGCATACTCTCCCAAACACTGAGGTTCTAGAGTTCACTTTCTAAAGCTTTTAGCTTTCATCTGTTAGCTTTCTGGAGATGCCTTAAGATACAAATTCTTAGAGCTTTCTTCATGATAAACAGGATTATTAACAAAGTCTTTCTTAAGCTTTTTCTTCATCATCATCATCATGAGAGATTATTGAAAGGATTGTTCCACAGGAAATTGTGAAAACCCTTTGTAGAATCAAAGCATGATATCTAGAGGAATCATCATTAGAGTGTTTCCTTGAATGTTTCAGACAGAGGGATGTATCAGAAATACCTGCAAGAAGGCATACAGATTTTAGTACCCAGACTTTTTAGGTCCTTTTTAGTTAGTTTTAGATAAAGAGATTTTTCCAATCTATCTAAAGAAAGTCCTTTCTAGGATGCGTTTGTTGTAAAGGTATCTCTTTAAACATTTTGAAGAACAGAAGTAAAAGAATATACATATATAGCAAATGAAGTTGCATAGATCTTTCTCCTTCTGTTTCACTTGCATATCTTAATCTATTTCTAGGAAATAGACTGACCATTTTTAACAAAAACATAGTTTTTGAGTTTTATTTGATAAAACAGGTCATATCTTAATATCCATGAAGTCCTCTCAAGAATTCAGAAGAAATTTCTGACATGTTCATATGGCTTTTTGGAGGCTTCAGAAACATATAACTTGAGAAGAGTAAACTCTCTTGGAGTATTTCTCTCTTTCAACTTTCCAGTTTTAGATTAGATCTTCTCGAGTATTCATGGTAACCCTATGAGTTCTTACACAAATTGAGATATATAGATGAATGGGTTTGAAAACATTCTAGCAACTCATCTTATAAAAGTAATAGAGGTGAGATGCAGAGACATTTACTTCACATGTCTCTGGTGATGTTCTTCAACTAAAAAGCACAAAATGACAGCTAGTTTTAGCATAATAAGTCTCTTTGACCAAGACTTTCTAGATGATTGGCACATTCTTCCTTTTTGCATAGGGATATGTTGATAAAGAGCTGAACAGATACATGATGTGTGACATTTTTGCTATAAGCAAATGTTCTTTCTTAATATGATCTTTGTCCTGATCTATCATTCACGAGATTAATGACCTTTTGATATGGTTGTTACAAACTTCAGACATGATTCAAAGATAGAGAATTTTTCTTTAAAGCCAATCATAGATGACAATATCATATCTTTCTACTTTATAGAGAAGATTTAGCAATTTTCATTGCTTCAACTTTGTAAAACATCTGACATGTTACAATATGGATCAAAGACATCTTGATACAAGTTGAGATCCTTCAACATCATGTACTGATTATCTTATATAGCCTTTCTTATCTAATAACCCATACATAGGCAACATATATAGTTTAAGCTTGATGCTTAAATGAGTAGAGACTTGACTTGATTGAAATGATGAACTTTCTTCTTTGTAAAGTTCATGTCAACATGTCTCTTTTGAATCCCTTTCATCATATGAATGAACTGTGCCATAACCTGGAGTCATGTTAGCAAAGAATCATCAGATAAAGATTGATCTTGTAAAGATGAAATAGACCATTCTGTCCCTCAGATCTTTGTCCTCTACAATCGTTGGATTGCTCAACCCTTCAGAGGCCAGGCTTTGATACCACTTGTAGGTGAAGATGTGCATGAGAAGGGGTGTTGAATCGTGCATTGATCTTTTTCGCATTTTTTGAAGCTTCTGAAAATAATTACTATCAAGGTAAACTTGAAATGCAGCGGAAATAAGTTAGTAGTTTCAAAAAGTAGCTATCTGAACAAGAATAAGTAAGATGCTCATTATTAAAAGAATTAACAGAAAGCAATATATATACATATATACATACATATACATATACATATACATACATACAAAAGAAAGAAAGATCTTGCAGAAATCAATAAGAGAGATTAGAGAAAGAGAGATTGGACACAAGAAATTTTATACCGGTTCAGCCAACCGACCTACACCCAGTACTCAACAACTGTTGAGGTTCCACTATAACAACAACTTTCTCAACTTGAGAAAGTAAAGATGGATAGTCTTTATATCAGCCTTCCCAAGCTATCATCCGTGGGCTTCAGAATTCACCTGTCACCACAAATATGAGTAGTTCTGTATTAGCCTCTCCAAGCTAATATGAGTAGTATTGTACCAGCCTCTCCAAGCTAACATAAGTAGTCTTATACTAGCCTCCCCAAGCTAACCCATGATCAGTAGCCACCTCTACTATCACGTTGAAAGTAGTCTTGACATTAGCCTCTCCAAGCCAAACTGTGAGCAGTAACAACCTCTATTGACATGTTGAAAGTAGTCTTGCTTCATCCTCTCTAAGCTGCAAGTAGTCTTTCCCCAGCTTCTCCAAGCTGCAAGTAGTTTTTGACCAGCCTTTCCAAGCTAAACCGTGATAAGTAACAATATCTTACTATCGTGTTGCAAGTAGTTTTACTTTAGCCTCTCCAAGCTATGTCTCACACTGATCACTAATAGATCAAGGTTACAGAGGTTTGTATTGGGGTTGTCACTCAAACTAACCTACACTCAAGTTTCCTTAAAGATGATACATGTAAAATAGACCTAGGAAACAAGAGCAACTTCCTTCTTTTACTTCTTCCTTTAGAAGAACATAAATCTAATAAAGGGCATAGAGGAAGATTTTTACATGAAAGGAATTTGATTACATAAGAATAATGAACCTTATAGGATGAGGAGAGATTTAAACAGAGTTTTCACTCTTTTAAGCACAAGTCTTTCTAATTGTCATCATCATTTTCAGCATGGCATCTCTCTACATATAGTGGTCTTCCCTTTATGACCATTACTTTTGATCAGATCTTCAAGTGACACGTGTTGATTATCAGTTATGTCTTGGAAGACTGAGCTAGAAGTGAGCCTGACAAATCTGTCACATCGGTTCCAAAAACCGTTGTAAAATGAGATTTATGATCTTCTTTCAGAAACCACTTTTCTACTTTATGAGCTTGCTTTTTGAACTCATCTTTCATGAAGCTAGGTTGGTTGATCAAGTTGGCAAAGAAATGTCGTACAATTTTGACAACTAGGTTTGACTTTGAGTTGAAATTTGAATTTCAAAATTCAAATTTTCCCTCCTTTTCCTGTAGTGTTCAATGCTCTGCACAAAAGAGAGCTTCGTGAAGTGCGTAACAGATTCCTTGATGATTCTTCAAACTTTTGATCTTCAATCAAATCTTCTTGATGATGATTTCATTGCGATTATGATGATTGAAGATTAAGTAACACATTGCATATAGACATATTTTGATTTTTTCATCTTGAGTATACTTTTCGATGCCCCATACTACTTTCTGAAGTCTTTTTCCTTAATTTCTTGTAGCGTTGTAGCTTACCTCTGATCGTTAGCTATCAAAAGCTTGGATAATGATATAATTTCACTTCTATTTTATAATGAATCTTGTAACATGTTTACACATATATAGTGAAATTTATATATACTCATTTGAGTAAGCCTTGCTCTTGCTAAACGATATATACCTATTATAATCTTACAAGAAACTCAAGAGAAACACCAGTCGTTCTTCAAAGTATTTTCTTTGAATTAGTTTTGATATCATTCAAAATATATGAGTGCGTAGAGTTCTGGAGCTAACAACATTAGGTCTCAATCTCTTTAAGTAAGATCAAACATGTTTACACATGTTATTGTAAGAATATTCTTATTTTAAGAACTGTGTATGTTTATGTAGAAAGACCTTTTGTAGCTTCAAGAAACTCAACAAAACAATTTGTCCTTCTTCAAAATATCTTTGTAATTAGAATTGGTTATATTATCATTCAAAACATTTTGTGTGAATGATTTTTGAAGGGTTCTGGAGCTAGCAATGGTATCTGAATAGAGCTTCATCAAAAACTATTTTTGTATTTTCAACATGATTTCTAAACTTTTTCTTCTAGAAGGCGAGGAATTTCAAGGCATAAAGTTGATATGTCACTATCAATATTTTTGAGAGTTAACTTTATTTGAAATTCAAATGCTATTCAGTTTCTGTTGACCAACTGTTGTTTCTGATCTAGGTGTGCTTTCTGATATAGTTCTACATTTTTTGAGTTTTTTGTATGTCTTCTAAACTTATCTCTAGGATTGATAAAGATCTTCTGATGATGTATATGATCTTCAGAGATGATAATTGACGTGATTGATGATGATATGCTTGAGATGATTATGAGAAACCACTTTCTGAACGCTAGATATAGCACTTTCTAAACTTGCGAATTACTTTCTAAAGACCCAGATTTAGTTTCTAATGCTTAATCTTGCTTTGTCACATCTCTTACATATTTTAATTCACTTTCTGAATTATTTTTACATTCTTAGGATACTGAATCTCTTTGAATGAGATTTTAATCATGCTAAAACCTGCTATAGTGAAAAATGTGTCACGACTTGAGTTTATATATTATGAGAATGGTCTTGTTAAATAGTTTAGAAACTCAAACAAATTGTTAGTCCTTTCTTCAAAATATTTTCATAAAATTTGCTTTGTTGTCATTTAAAACGTATTTAATAAATGCTTTCTGAAGGGTTCTAAAGCTAACAATCTCCCAATTTTTTCATGATGACAAACCAAATTCTGAGAAAATCTTATGGAGAACACTTGATAGAATTTTTTTTGAGGTTAGAGACTCCAAAAAATTTTCTTTCAGAAACTTAATAAAATTTTTGTCTTACAACTTAGTCTTTTCAAAAAGTAAATTTTCTGAATGTTTCTTATTGTGAATCAAAGATTTTATTAAGTTTCTGAATTCTTTAATATAAGAAACTATCATAAAGATGTATCACAGTTTAAACAGATAGTGTTAAGAATCTTGTGATATAACTAATCATTCATGTCACAAGCCGCTTTGAGAACATGATTAGCAAGTGAGAAATCTCATTCCCATGTAAGTTTCATGGTCGCTAAGTCGTACTAGATGCATAATTTAAACATAAATCCATTTTCAAATATAAATCCATGTGCATTTCAAAATATATAATAATCATGCATAACTTAGTTTAGAAACTAACCCTGAATCTATGATCATAATAGAAATATATTTAGATTTGCTCTGGACAAAACCATGAAAACTATAAATCCATAAATACAATTTTCTAATCGAATCATGGTACAAAAAGCAAAAGCATGCATGGTCCATGACTCTGCACGCACTTTCACTAAAGAATTCTAGAAAAACTTAGAAGATACTTAATTGCAAGTGAAGCTCACCAAGCTAGACTACTAATGCTGCTAGGGAGGAGGCTAAGAAGGACTCAGAGCACCTACTGTATCCGCAAGGGGGAGAAAAAGAGGGACGTGAGTTTTATCTAAAACTTAGTTAGTAGATTCTTACCCACAACCCCTATATGGGACAATAAACAAGAATACATAACCATATAATAAAATGCATCAATCATAAAACCGTTTGTGTAATGCCTCTATTTTTTCTACTGTGCAAAATGACTAAAATGAGATAATTTAATATTAGAATGAGACTATATGATTTAAATAGCAATTTGTGTGAAAATCACAGTTCCCATTTTTTCCTGTGTACAAAATGATCAAAATGTCCGTAAGGTCATATTTGCAAGGAAATCGAGGATGACCGGTCTCGGCAATCCTGAAGGGATTATTTTGATGTTTGAAGGAGATTAGATGTGTTTTGAATGGCAATAGATATGAAAATCTCAATTCCTGATTCTTTCCATGCTTAAAATTACTAAAATACCCCTAAGGTTATTTAATGCGGGATTAAGTGATGACTAAACTTGATCATCACCTGGGAGTTGGATATGTTAATTAGAGGGGATATATGATATCTAGTGAGTCCCAAGGAGTTTCTATGTAAAATTGTCAATTTTATCCCTAGTTATTGCTAATTAAGAATCAAAGCAATTAAGGGCATATAAGCAATATTAGGTTCTAATTAAAGATTAATTATCTTTATTAATTAATTTTGAGTCCAAATAATTATTTTGAGTTAATTAAGGCCCAAAAATGGTAAGAGAAACTTAATCGTACTCTTAATTTAAAATTAGTGAGAAAGAGATAAAAAGTGCTTTATGAGACCAAAAAGCAAAAGTATAAGACAAATGATACATTCTCTATCTTTCTTTTCCTTAGAATATAATTAGGGACATGTGGGTGTTTGAATTTTAAATTAATCAAGGCTAGTCCAATTAATCATGCAAGACAACTCTCTAACCTTGTCTTGAAAGCCTTAAACACCTAATTACCAATCTCTAACCCTTCCCCTAATTAAACTTACCCTTAATCCCAACCCTAACACTCATGAAACACAAAAAAAAAATCCCACCTAACCCCTTAGAACTTTCGACCAACCCTCCCCTCTTTTTCTCTCATATTTTGATTTTTCAAACACTCTCACACTTACACTCTCTCATTTTGAGCACCCACTTTTTGGGCCAAAACTTGTGCATTAAGTTATGTACAAAAAAAACACTCTTGCTCTCTGTATCTTGAGCTCTCTTCTTCTTCTTCTTCTTCTTCTTCACCTTCAAGAAGCTCCATTTTTGTTTTCCATCCAAGCTTCAAACCTCAAATAAACACATAATCACCACAGATCTTCCCCAAAATACTTAAGCTTTCATCCCCATACACAAGAACATAACAAAAATCTTTCCTTTTATTTCTCCTCCCCTTGGCTGAAACTACATTCCCCTCAAAGAGAACATTTTTCTTCTTTTTCTTTCACAAGAACAAGTATTTTTCAACTTGCAAGAAAGAAACATCTTTGGTAGGGATTTTTTTTCTTATGTTTTCCTTTCCTTTCTACTTGATGCGAGTTGCCGCTACCCGCAACAAATTAAAATATTTTAATAACTAAATCTTACCAAAATGCAATTAGGGTGCAATCCAGGCTGTCTCATAAGGAATTATTATAATTTATTCAAAAAATTAAGGGGGGTTTGGAAACTAATGAGAGCAAAATTAAATTGAGAAAATATGATAGGAATAATTATCTATACAATGATTTTCTCAGATTTAGAATTGTTCAATTATCAGTTCAAAAGATAAAGTTCATGGCAGTGGTTGTTTTCATAAATTATGCTTTCACACAATAATGATGCAATTTTACTTAATAGTTATACAAACATATTTCCACTAAGGGTTTGACTAACACATGAACTAGTGATTCACAATCATGACTCTATGAACTTATGCCAGTTTAATTATCAATTGCAATAACCTAATTCCTAAATGGAGTCAATTTCAATTCCTTATCAATTGGATGTAGTTTAATCAATTGACTAGATACCCCAATAGAATCATGCAAATGAACACACAATCAGGCAACCTTCCAAAATATAATTGCAATAATTTTCACAACCAAAATTAAAAAGAGAAGACAAAAGGTAGAGAAAAAACTAACCACGAATTGCAATTTAAGATTGGGAATCTCAAGAGCAAACTTAATCCTTGCACACGGTAAAAGAATTACTCCTCTATAAGGGGGAAGATCACAATCATTATTAAGGGGGTACAATTTGCATTCCCAAATGGGAGCCAAAACAAAGATTGGATGCTCCCAAAACCTAGAGAGAGTGGAAGGAAGAAAGAGGCTTGAGAGAGAAAGTGTTTTTTTCACTGATATAAAAAAAAAAGGAATCAAAAAGTACGTCTTCCCATATTCCCCTAAACTAGTTATAATGTAGCATTAAAATACATCAAAGTGAGTACATTGGCTAAATAATTGAGAAGCTTGCTGATACGATGGTGCATAAGTCACTTATGATCGCTACAGCAGTCCTACCATCATCGAGCCCAAATACTCAAGATCTCACACTCTGTTAACTGCTATAGCCGTTGGGAACCGCTATAGCAATCTTGGCCTCCAGGCTCCAAATTTCCAACTTCTGTCAACCGCTATAACGGTCTTGCTTAGGCCATTCCACATTGCTTCCAACTATCTAACACCTCTGAGTCCTCTTTCTTGCTTTGGCACACTAATTTAGGAAGTTCTTGTCACCAAACAATGCTCACACAAAAGATTAAAAGCACATGTAACTTCCAAATACAATTATTTACTGAAAAATGGTGCTAATAGCCATGAAATCACTCAATGATGCATTATGAGGACAAAATCCAAATTCACCAGTTAACTATCAGTTAAGCACAATTTAAATGCAAAATATTCAGAGTTATGATGGAAAATAGGTGCATAAATGCAACCTATCACTACTCTTTTCTTTTGGTTTGGTTGTGATCAAGGCCATAGATTGATGATGGTAGTTCTTGATGATGGCTGTGATACTATCATGTGTATGACCTCTAAAGCTTAAGGCTTGATCTTTGGTTTCAAAAAAGAGAAAGAAAGAATGTTTATTGGTTTTCTTTGGTTATTTTTGAGCTTGATGGTGAGTTTAAGAGAAAGAGGTTCTTAGAACCATGAAGTTAAGGGACTCTAAAGCTCACTTTTATTTTGTTAAGATTAATAGGTTTGAGAGTTTCACTTTTTGATGTCTTTGGTTAATGATATATAAAAATGAACTTGCATTTATGTTTATGTTTCAAGTTTTGCATTTCATGTTTATGTTTCAAGTTTTGCATTTCATGTTTATGTTTCAAGCCTTGCATATCATGTTTATATTTCAAGTTGTTACCTTATAATCTGAAAGGCTTAAAAATGAACTTGCATCTTCATGTTTATATTTCAAGTCTTGCATTTCATGTTTATATTTCAAGTTGTCACTTTATAATCTTATAGACTTAAAAATTGACTTGCATTTTATGTTTATATTTCAAGTCTTGCATATCATGTTTATATTTCCAAGTTGTCATCTTATATTGTTACAGACTTAATATAAGCTTGCATGACATATTTATGATTTTAGTCATTACCTATGTCTCTAAAGCTTAAGAGTTGGCCCTTTTTTGCCTTAAATGGAAATTTTGATCATGGACATATATAAACATATATATTTTGGCCAAGCAAGGACTTTGGATTTGAAGTTGGTTTTATTTTATTTTAGGACTTGAATCTTGTGTCTAGAGTATATAAAGAAATTTTGAAAGAGTTGAAAACTCAAAAGGCTCAAAAATGTGATTTTTAGGTAAATGAAACTTATTAATGAAATTTTAAGATTAGCCACTGTTTTAAAAATAAAATTTAAGTTCTCCAAGTGTTAAAATGATTTCATGTGTTTAAAATGTCTTAGAATAGTCTTTGGGAAAAGCTAATAACTAGATAGGGGTTAAAACATAATTTCCAAAAGTTTTTTCGTATTTTCAATTTTTGCCACTGTTACTCACTGTTTGGTACTGTTTTGCACTATTTAGGTGTTTTAAAATATTAATAATTGTTGTAAAAGTTATTTTTAGCATTCTAGGTGTCTAAAAGGACTTGAGAGAGTTATAACTTGGAACTTCTTAAAAATGAGAATTTTAGCCAAATGAATTTAATTAGAGTTAATAATGATTTGGATGTATTCAAAATACCATTTATGATGTTAAGAATGATTTTTAGAAGTGCTAGCACTTACGAAAAGTGAAACTTTGCACTTTGACCCTACAAATCTAATAAAATTTGGCCAGTGGCCTAACAGGATTGTTATGATGAATTTAAATGATTTCTAAGTGATATGGTTCTCTTCAAAGTGCACATTAATTTTGAGAGTCATTAGTTTGAGAAAATGTGTTGAATGAGAAATTTACACTTGCACCTATAAACTTTTAGAAATTTCAGTTTTGGCTCCTTTTGGGGCTAAAGTGTAAATATCAAGACTTGATGATATTGATATGAATGATATAGTATGAGAGTTATGTTAATATGAATTGTTTGGAAATTATATGACTTGAAATGATTATACAAAATTATGTATTGATGACTATGCATGCTTGATTTTTGAATTATACAAGTGATAATTATTGTCTATATTGTACATATATCCTGTTGAGTATAACATATGTATTAGCTGAGTCCGATCTTTAACTTCCACCATACTGGATAGGAGCATGTTTACCTTTCAATGAGATGTTGATGATAACATGCTTGTGGATATATGTGAAATGCGATGCATGCTTATGTGATTAATGATATGATGATTTGTTGCGTGTTGTGATTATGAATGATTAATTGAGATGCATGATTGATGTGTTACATGAAAGGAAGCAAATTTGGAGAAACTCCGTTCCTAACCATTATGCTATCAGATTTTCGTTAAATTTGTGGACTTAGAAAAATTATAAAGTTGTGAGCATAAAATATTGAATGATAAGTTTTGATGATGGCCATGATCATATACTCATGTTTGTATCTCTAAATGACATGCTAAGATTGAAGGTGATGTAAAATACATAGAAATGATCCTTCAGACTCCAAAAATTAATGGTTATGGGAGGTGATCCTTTAGACTTCAGGAATTAATGATTATGAAAGGTGATCTTATGCCCTTTATCCCATACTCTGGGACTTGGGAATTAGTTTATCGAGAAGAGAAGTATAGACTAGTGATGACTAGTTAGGTATAAGTTTATAACCCATAACTTTTAAGAGGAGAAAGTATTAGGGTGGTCTTATATGAGAGAACAAGAAAGTTAAGTAACCTAAAAGAGTAAATAGGAAAGATTATGTTATGATGTTTTATGATCCTTATGCTATGACAATTGTTATAATTTTGGTGTGATATGTTGCATAAGGCATTGACGTGCATGTATATATAGTGTGGTATGGTGCATCCATGACATTAAGACTCATGCTAAAAGGCACAAACCTTGGCTAATGGCTTTTAAACTTAAAATAAATGAACCTTACTATGTCCACTATTTTCATAATGAAACTCGAGGTTCCTGAGGATGAATATCATGACATATGTTTAAAGGCGAAGGCCTTACTGAGATTCTTGTTTAAGTTTTTTGTTCTCCCTCTTTTCTTTTCCCATCTTTTCTTCAAAGTCACATGGCAACGTTCTGACACCTCCATTTAGGAGATGCACTGCGACCTGGGTAACCAGTCATATCATTTTGTGGGCCATTGTGCTGTTCATTTATTCGTGTTTCTAAATCATCCATTTGCGCACCCTATTACTAGCTTTTGGTTTTCTGCTGCTACAACCTTTTTGCTGATGATTTTGTCTTCGAGCATGCATGTCCGCGCACGCCAGGCTGCATCAGCCATCAAAGACTTTCCTGTGTATATGCCCAGGTCACCACCTTGCCCTTTTGAGCCATGGTTAGACCCGTTAGAGGAGTCACTTTCCCAGTATTCCTTGGGCGATTCTGCTCCCACTGTCCCCATGGAGTCTAGCACGCTCGTAGAGGAGCCACTTGTCCATGCCGAGGAGCTCATGTTCATCTCGTGGGTCATCTTACTACCCCTGCCGATCTTGCTCGCATGTTTGGTTACCTTCCTCCCTCTCGGGAGCGCCGTTCGTACGAGCCAATGGTGAACTTATTGGAGCGCTTATGCATATTTCCTGGAGAGGATAACCCTTTTTTGTTAGTATATTAGAGGTTATCTACTCTAGGCGCGTCCCAGCACGCATAGTGGAAAGGGAGGTTTTTAGTAGACTGTTATTAGTTTCTATCTCTATACTGTTTATGCTTGTATTGCATGACTGTACTTAGCCCAACCTCTGTTGGTAGGCATGATACTATTTTAGTAGTTTATTTTGGTGTGTAAGGTAGAATATCAAACGTAGCCTAAAAGCATCTCCAACGACGACAATCAAATTGCCTTCCTAATCACACGAAATGGCTGGACAACCATTGTTGCTCCATTGGAGCTTAAAATGGGATGTCCCATTTTATGTGGGCCTATTGCTGGAAATGGGACTGGTTCCAACTACTAAGGATTTATCCCATTTTTTTTCAGCCACTATTTGATTAACATAGGGCACTTTTTACTCATTAAAAAAAATTGAGTGGAACCAAAATTGGGATCAAAGTTGATCTTTTCTATTAGAAAGAAGAGTCTCATTTGTGAGACACTTTACTTTTTATGAGCATGGGCCTACAAATGGGATCTACCCATTGGAGATGGTCTAAAGTTTTGAATCATTTCAATTTTATAATATACCCAAATTATAATAAAAAACTTGAAATTTAATATCTTGTTGTGATCACCTAACGCTCCAAGGTGGTGTTTTATGTCTTGTTGGCTAATTTTACCTTTATTTCATTTTTTTTTATAACTTGGCTTGTTGGCTACATTTGTCGAAAAGATAAAATTGAAACATTTTAAAAAGGGTAAATAACAACAATTATTCTTGAGGTGTGCTCAAATGACACTTCACCCCATTCTCAACAAAAAAGAAAAAAACAAATAAAGAAGAAATTCATAAAAAAATAAAAACTAGCCAAATAATGAATTTTAAAAGTAATTTTAGCTTGACATGTCATTTCGATTAAACTAATTTTTAAAATTCAAATATTAAATTTCATAACGTCAATACCTAACTAAAAACAAAATTAAATTAGTCGAGTTACTGCATAAGAATAACATGTGAGTCTTGCGATTGAAAAATAGTGAGAAATGCAGGATAAGTTAGTCCATTTTCAGTATTTTTGAAGAATTTACAAGACAAATTAATGCCTAATTATTTATAAACTCGTTCAAATTGGTCTTTAATAAAAATATAAATAGAATAAATAAATCACTAAAATACTAATGAACAATTAATTCATCCTGTGTTTTTAATTGGAGAAATAACACGTGACCATCTTTATACCTACACCAACTACTCTCACCAAACTAGATGACAAAATAAATGTATGGGGATTGTATAATTACGGAAGGGCAAAGTGGGAAGAGGAAAGAAGAAAGAAAAAGCAACGTTTTCCTTCTTTCATAACTTGTTATCTCCTTCTTTCTTGTTTCTCTCTCACTCTCACCTAAAAACTTTCATTTTCTCTCTCTTTTTCATGTTTATCTCTTCATTCTTCATCGTTTATAGGAGAAAGAAGAAGAAGGATAGTCAAGATCTGTTGGTAGCGAACAAAACTAATAATCACGGATGAAGCTTAGCTCATTCCATTTGATTTCTTATGTGTTTGTGATTTATGTCTCAAGACATTGATTTTTTTTTTCCAGTTGTTTCAGCAACAAAACGAATTAAGAATGACTTTGCTAGAAGCTAAGATTTGCTATTATTGCTAAAAACTAGAGTTGAAAAATTATAAATAGGTGTTATGAAAAGTTGTAAACAAGTAGCAAAAGCTTATAAATCATTACACAAAAAGTTGTAAACTAGTAATAAAATGTTGTAAACTAATTAAGGACACACACTGAATAGGTTGCTGAAAACTGGAGTTGAAAATTGTAAATGCGTGTTATGAAATGTTATAAACTAGTGTGTGAAAAGTTATAAACCATTGCACAAAATATTGTAAACCAATAACAAAATATTGTAAACTAATTGAGGACACATACTAACTAAGTTGTTAAAAACGGAAGTTGAAAAATTATAAATGCGTGTTACAAAATGTTGTAAACCAGTAAGTAAAAAGTTGTAAATCATTGCACAAAAAGTTATAAACCAATAGTAAAATATTATAAACAATTGAGAACTCTATGTTTTCACCTATTCAAACTCTTAAATAGTATTTATATTAAACTATAAAAAATTAAAAAGAATTGATTATGTAAACTAAACTATATTTAGTATACACAACAATCTCATTAGCAATTAATAAATATAATTATCATTATTAGACTAATTAACATAAGACTCTCGATTAAAATTAAATTTTTTTAGTATATTATTTAGTTCTATTTTATATTCATACAATTATGAATTTTATTAATACAATACTATTAGTACAGTTTCAAAATTTTTAAATTTCCTATTTGATCTAATTTTAAAATCTTTAAAGTTAGATTATGTTTTTAAGAATAATGTTATATGTACCTGTGAATATATATAAATGATCTTACTTTTTTCACAACAAATCAAATTAAGCACCAAATAAGACTAATAAATATGTTGCTAATGACTAAAATTTAATTTTATTATTATATTTAAGTCTATTTTATATTTATAAAATTATGAAAACATAAAGCCTTTAGTTTGTTTACAACATTTTGCTTCCGGTTTATAACTTTTTGTGCAATGGTTTACACCTTTTTACATTTTACAACATTTGCTACTAATTTAGAACATTTGCTATTGGTTTATAACTTTTTGTGCAATGGTTTATAATCTTTTGCTACTGGTTTACAAGTTTTCATAACACGCATTTATAATTTTTCAACTCCAGTTTTCAATAATAACAGCAAATCTCAGCTTCTAGCAGAGCCATTTTCAATTCGTTTTGTTGCTGAAAAAACAAAAAAAAAATTCACATCTTGAGACATAAACCACAAACACATGAGAAACCAAATGGAATGAGCTAAGTTTTATCCATGAGAATTAGTTTTGTGCGCTACCAACAGATCTTAATTATCCTTCTTCTTTTTCCTCCTGTGAACGATGACAAACGAAGAGAGAAATGTGAGAAAGAGAGAAAAAATGAAAGCTTTTGGGTGAGAGAGAGAAATGAGAAAGAGAGAGATAACAACTTATGAAAGAAGGAAGACATTGCTTTTTCTTTCTTCTTTTCTCTTTCCACTTTGCCCTTCCATAATTATACAAACCCCATACATTTATTTTATCTTATAGCTTGATGAAAGTAGTTGGTGTAGGTATAAAGATGGTCACATATCATTTTTCTTTTAATTGTGAGGGATCACAAATATATTTTTTCTTAAGAGATCAATTTATTTATGCTATTTTTTTTTATCAGGGGCCAACTTAGCTGTTTACCTTTTTTTTTTAATATATCTGCATTGTTCTTGTGCGGCATCTCAAATAAATGAATAACATAATTTTGTTTTAATTGGATATGGATTTGAGGATATGAAATTTAAGATTTGAATTTTAAGAATTAAGAAACTTGTTAAGTTAAAATTACATTTATAAAATTTATTCTCTTTCACTAATTTTTATTTTCTATTTTATTTATTTATTCTCTATTTTTTTTAAGAATGGGGTAGAGTGTCAATTTTGGAAAAGAATATGATATAATATCATTTGAACAAACCTTAAGGATAGTTTTTGTTATTTACCCTTTTAAAAAATATACTTAAAGACTAAATCGAAACATTAATAAGATGCGATCAATCTAATTAAAGCTTTAATCATAAAAAGGCAAAATATTTTTTCAACTGCTCATATCTTGAGTGCTAACACCCAATCTATAACTGATAAATTTGATGTAATACCAACATAAAAGTAAAAACTTTGATTATTTACTGGATTGAGTTTCTATACAAACATACTTTTTGGCTGGTAAAATAATAAATTAACAGCAGCCTAAAATAAATCAGAGGGAAAGAAGAATCGCTGCTTTAAAAACCTCGCCTATGTCGCTTATTTTCAGGTTTTTTTGGCATTGAAATGGAGAAGTGGCCTGCTTCACATTAGCCAGCGAAAGTGCCTCCAGCGTTGAAACTGAATATCCAACGGGAAGCGAGTTCACGTCACCATGATAGGTCATCCCCTTCTTCTTCTTTCATTTCGATCATGATGCCGCAATTGAAATTCTGTATTTTCTACTCACCACGATGTTGGGTTTCCGCGTAACTCGCATTTGGGATTTTTTTTTTCTTTTGTTTCTTATTTTAATTTTTTTCAGTTCTGTAGCTAACTGAGGTTTTTTCTTTTTTTCTTTTTAAATTTTTTAAGGATACTTGGAGTTATGCTTGTAGTTTGTTTTAAGCTGAAAATGCGAGTTTTTTTTTTCTCTCTTTTTCTTTTTATAAATTTGGTTGGAGTACAATAGTTCTAGTATTAGTATCATCCTTGTCTCTTGTCTTCTCTAATTTATTTGGCCCATTTCTTAGAAATGTTGAATTCTGCAATGATTGGTTCTCCTGGACATGTTATTACAAATGATCATTCTTAATCTGATATAATATGTCAACAAAATAAGCAAAGATAGTTTGTTAGAACCTTGAAAGACTTTATAGCTCTTTAAATTTTTATGTGATGCGATTTTCGGACTTGAAGCTTTGGTTAGAGTTTTGTATGTAGTTAACATTTACTTTGAGTTTTACTGGAGGAACATATCATTCTTTTGTATGACCAAGCAATTGAAATGTGTTACTGTTGATTTTCATCTGTGAACCTGAAAGACACTTAGGGTGTGTTCACAAGTTAGGTTTAGAGGAGGAATGGAGGGAAGGGAAGGTTTAAGCGGTTTTACCCCGATCATGAGTTTTACTTTTTATGGTATGAGGATAAAAATGGGGGAGAGTTTTTTCATGGATGAGTTGAATTTTTCGCATGAAACTCATCCATGAAGTTTTCTCCCTAATTTACACTAGAAATATTTGTGAATGAAAAGTTTAAAATATATGTGAATCATGTATTAATTTTGTGATAGGTAGGACTCGGTAATGAATGATAGGTTACAAAATTTTGAATATGAGAAAAGGGGAATTATGTGCATAACTGTTTCTTTGTTTTCGATAAGTATTTGTTCATCGCCATAAGATCTTGTTCTTTGTATAATGATCAACTGTTGATTCCTTTATAAGTAAGTATATGCAGTGCTTTCAGCTTAAAATGCTTGTACACGCATCTGAATGTTGATAGTTGCTCAATTTTCTTTATTTGTGTAGTTTTTTAAGATCAAATATATGTTGTTCATGGTTAATAAGTTCTACTTTCCAGTACCCAAAAGAAAAAATGCATTTCTAAAGTGATTATGAGAAAACTCTGTATATATTCTGCTATAAAAAGAACTGCTGGCATGGCTTTTTAGGATGTAGTGTATTTTGCCTTCACTGGCTTTTCTCAATCTTGATGTGGGGGGGTTTTCATATTCCATATTGCCTTCCTATCTGGGTTGATTGGCATCTATCTAATGGTGAGACTGGATTAAATCCTTGCTCCTGCTCCAACACCTTTCTTTGTCCTTACACAAAATGAAGTGCAACACTACATTGGTTATGTTTGTTTGTCTTGTTGCCTTAGAAGCAAAAGTTTCATAGGTTGTTATATGGATTTTCAGGGTTGCATCGTAAAGTATACCAGACTCGTAGTTCTAATGCCAAAGAGAAAATAAGATATGTGGTCTGGACAAGTGAAATGGACCATTGCCTCACCAAGGTACTTGCTGAGCAAGTGAAAAAAGGGAACAAAGTAGATAACATCTTGAAGCCTGCAGCGTTTGCAGCTGCAGTGAAAGCATTGAATGAAAAGTTTGGTATGTATTTGACAAAAGAACACATAAAAAATCGGCTGAAAACATGGAGGAAGCAGTTTGGGATTTTGAAGGAACTCCTTATTCAAAGGGGATTTGTCTGGAATGAGACACAAAAGATGGTTGTTGCAGATAATGCTGTTTGGAATGAATACATCAAGGTAATCTCGTTACCTGTGATACAATATGCTCTTCATCAGTTTGCTGTTTTATGTTGGTTGGTTGCGTGATATTCTTATGTTACTTGCAGGTACACCCTGATGCCCGGACTTTTCGAGCAAAGTCTATTGAAAACTATGATGAATTGTGTATTATCCTTGGAAATGATCAGGCAGTTGCAAGCTTTTCTGACAATGTTACAGAAATTGATGAAAACTTCACAGTTGATAAGGGGGATCTAGATCTTGCCATCGTGTCTGAAATACAAACTGATGGAAACCAGAGCAAAATCTTGAGGTGGACGGAGGAAATGGACCGTTGGCTTGGAAAGATCCTTGTAGACCAAGTGAGGAAAGGGCTTAAAGTAGATAAGGTTTTGCAGACTGAAGCATATGAGACAACTGTTTCAGCCTTAAATGCAAAATTTGGGCTTCAGCTAACGAAATACAACATAAAAAATCGTCTTAAAACTTGGAAGAAACAGTATGAACTATTAAAGGAACTTCTGTCTCATGCTGGATTTAAGTGGGATGAAACAAGGAAAATGGTCACTGCAAATGATTCTACATGGAATGACTACATCCGGGTATGTTGTCACCTGTATTACTAATGGAATTGTTAGACAACAATTATTATCCTTTTTTTTTTTTCAATGTATCTTCTAATCGAACAAAAAATCGTTTGAATGATTTTATTTGCTTTTCTCTTCTTTTGGTTTTAGGGAGAAGGAAAAAAAAAAAATTCCTGTACTACAAAAATGAAATTTTCTTTACATTCATTTCAAAAGTCATCCATACTCTGCATAAATAAAATTAATTGAGGATGAAATATGGGATGCATGCTTATCTTTTTGAGCCTATTGCTTAGAAAGTTTCTTGTATGAACTTACTTTGGATTTTCTTTTGAGCTGTTCAAATAAAGCTGGTTAGAAGAAGTATGCTTGGTAAAATTGGGTTTCTTCGTCCAAAGATATCATCTGCCTTAATATTTTTCCTTTTATTCAGTACAACCATTATATTTTCCCTTGTTGGATGACTTTGTCTTTTTTTATTTATGTTTTATTTGATTGACTAGCAATTTTTCCATTTTTAGGATAAAATAATTGGGTAATAAATTAATTTCCTATTTTTTACAATTCTTTAGTGAAATGGCTAAATCCATTTTTTACTTGACATTCCTTTGATTCCAGATTTTCGGTTATTAAAACCTGTTTAGAGTCCTCAAGGAAAAGGATATATTGCAAATTTCATTCAAAATTCACTTGTCTACCATGTCAATTTTCAACTATCTACCTCTTAGTTCTGAGTTCAGATTTTATATGCTTGTCCTGGCCAATGATGAATGATAGCTATTAACATTTAATTTAGAAATTTTTTGCTTTGATGATTATGTCATGAATGGACAAAAATTGCTGAAAGAATTATTAAGGAATCATCTCTCAGGGTTTACCCTCCTATTATATTTTTTGTCCTTATGTTTGGGTGATGGTTTTCATATCAAATTTTAGGAAGATATTTGGGTTGGTATTGCTTCCCTTTCAGATATATATCCTAGGCTTTTTTGCTTAACTTCTTTGCATGATGCCTATGTAAACCAATTTTTTCACAGGGTGATTGATCTTGGAACATTCATTTTATTCAAAACTTAAATGATGAAGAGGTTACTGAATTTGAGTCCTTTCCTTGTTTGAGATCAAAGCTTTTGTTCGGATCTAGGAAGCACAGACACACCAATTTGATGGTGTCCACATGTTTGACGCAAATGGGACACCAACATTAGATGGACAGCCACATGACACATGTCTGACATGTGTCAAGAAGTGTCCAATTTTAAAAATATATGTTTTTTTTCAGTTTGGCGTGGTGGACATGGCTGACACAACTCAAATACCTTAAGGACATGGCTTGGAGACACCACGGACATGAGCAAACACATTTTTTTATTTTTTTTAATACTTTTCTGGACTTTTTTCATTTATTTGATGGACCAATTTAAGAAATATCAAGCTCAATCAAACCCAAGTTTAGTTTAATTAAAAAAAAATTTTTTAGAAATTACGAAAACAATTAAGGAAAAAAAAAGAATGAGGGCATAGAAATAGGAATAGTTTGACATCTATAAATATTTAAATGTATTGAAAATATTTATTTCACACACACACACACACACACACACAGATATATATATGATATTATGAGTTGTGAATTTTTTATCTCAAATTATATATATATGCCGTGTTCATATCTTGTAATTTTTTGAGTTTGGTGTGTCTCCATATTCGTGTTAATGTCTATGTTTCATTGGTTTGGACTGTTGTTCTTAATCAGATCAACACTAATGAATAATGACATGCTCCAAAAGCATAGGCCCCTGACTGCGTTGTCTCCTAACATGTGCATTATGTGTGGTTTAGATTTTGAATTGGCTACTCTTCTTTCAGCATTTCTCCAGGCTTTTTGTATCTTTGATGAATCATGGGTTTGTCCTATGCATTTACATCAGTTTCTACTCACGAACTTCAAATGTTTTGGATCGTGCAAAGAAGTGAAGATTCTATGGTAGTCCTTATTTTTTGTTGTGATTTGGTGCATTTGGTTGGAAATGAAATCTAGAGTTTTTAATGATTCCTTTTCATCCATTGATTTTATTTGGGATACTGTTACTTTTTTCGGCAGCGCTTTGGTGCTTTGCACAAGGCCTGTATAAGGGTGTTTTTCTAGTTGATATTTAGAGGAATCGGAATACTTTGATACATGGTTTATCCCTATAGGTCTTAGTTACTTTTGTATCTATGTTTGGATTTCTTATCCTTTTTTGTACACTTTCTTCAAACAAGAGTTTGAGTCATGGGCACTTCTTGTTACAAAGTCGGCAGGAGGATGCTTGAAGGCACTTTTCTTGATCAACTTAAAGGAAGAGGTAAGAATCAAAACCAATTGGCACCTAGTAGAATCTTTGAACTACTTGATGAATGTAGCTGAGAAAATTGAATATGAAGGTATGATCTTCCGAAGATGGAGACCAACCCTTGTTTTGGGGAGTCGATATCAAAAAACAGGCCCACAAACAAGGAAGGAAGAGGAGCCACCAAAGGAGTCGTAGGAGACGAAGGATGAATGACAACCTTCATTGAGATGCATGGTGGTTGATTAGAGAGAGAAGCCGCGTACCGCTCAGCCCCTAACAGAATTTTTCATTCAAGAGTCATGGTCGATAGGTGCAGTGACTATGGTGGATGAACAAAAGCAGCAATCATCGCCGGTGGGGTTCCTCTTATGACAACCTAGGCAGAGGCAGCTACAATGACACAACGTTTTGGTGGAGGACAATGGTGGAAGATCGTTGCAATGGGTATGCATATGGCTGTTGGTGAAGTATTTTTCGCCATTGAGATGCATGCAAGGAAGGCAATGCCACTTGAGTAACTCCAAGGAGGAAGCATGGTAGGAGTGGTTTTGGTCATAAGTATCAGGGGAGTGTGTTGGGTCCCACATTGCACAAGGGCATGAACGAGATAACCTTTTTAAATACTTGGGTATCCATCCATCCTAGAGCTAACTTTTGGAGTGGAATTAGGCCCAAAATCTTAAGACTTACCGCCACTATTCTCCTAAGATCGGGAGCCCTTATGCCAATTGATAGAAACCTATTATAAGATGAAGAATTGGAATAGAAGTATCATTGAAATATGAAATAAAGCTCTATATTTGGGCTCTAGCCCTCCCTCATGTTCCAAAAAAGGAAAAAAGAAGAAAAGTGTTAATACTGATTTAAGCTTGAATTCCAATGGGGAGTCAAGTCTGAATTTTGTTTGCAAGATAGAAAATGCAAGAGAAAGTCCTTAGGACAATCCAAGAAACCACTAAACCCTCCGAAAAGTCCACTCACTATTTTCCAACCTAGTCCCACTCTCAACCCCATACAAATTTGGCTCACTCCCCAAATCACATGAAATCCTCCCTCCCTCTGAATTTTCATTCTAGCTCAGTAAGTAGCACTGTAGGTAGTTAGACACTCTTAGGATTGCATTGGCTTGGCCCTTTTTAGGCTCCACTCTTGCATCTATCTTCTTTATTTTGAGGTTCCATCAACAAGTAGGTAAAGATTATATCTAACATGTCCCTTCTTGTAGAGTCCTTCATAGTTTGATTGTGGCAAATGCATAGGTTCATCTTGTCTTGTCCATATGGGAGCAATAAGGATTGGATTTTGATAGGATCATAGTATCAGATAAAGAGAATAGAAACATATTGTGTAATTTGTATTTCAGATTGTATTTGTATTAATTTCAAAATACAAGAAATAAAGGGTTAGTAGGTATTAGAGAGACCCTGCTGTTCTCCCAAGTCCCAATTCCAATTCCAAGATACCCACCTTGATTGCTCTCCCTTGCCATTATATTTCATCCTCCCATCCTCCGCATGACAGAATATTCACTCCCTCACTCCACTAACCTCGCCTATGTTGCAGAGTTTTAGAAAACCCTTCCCTCACTCCTTTAGTCACATGCTCCCCATTCCCCACATGTGTCTTCCTATTCTTCCTAACATCTACATTAGCAATTTAGCATAAGGGGTAAATGGATCATACTACGTAGTGGGGGAATATTCTAAGGGGTCCTAACAATACTTCCCCCCTAAAAATTACCTTGTCCTCAAGCTGATGTACATAGAGCAAAAGAATAGTGCTGAAAAATAAAGGGCTTCCTCCTGGGTCCCATATCTTGAAAAAGAATGCACTCTCTTGTGATGAAGGTAATCCCTGTGTTGGAAATAAGAAACCATGCTGCTTCAAAACATGATGCATTCCAGGGAAGAAATCATCCAATAGGAGTGCTCCTCCAATCTCATATTTTACCCTTATCCTTGGATTCACCTCATGTGTCCTGTAATGCCTTGGACTTTGCTCCTAATTGGTTCCATTAGTCAGTGATTTCAAGTTCCCCATGCCCTTTTCTCTGTAATTCAACTCTTTTTGTTTTTGATAAGCCCTATTTTTCAGATAGTGCTAGGCCTCCTTTAATTGAAGCTTTAATTCTTCCAGCATCTGATTCTCCTCTTCTACCATTTGGTTTGCCCTTTCAACCACAGCAATTAGTAGAAAGTCTTCACTCCAGTAACCACACGCTTCCTAGGGAACAACACTATCCTGATTAAGGGGATAGGTGAGATACTTGAAGGCTCTCATAAGGCCAAAATACTGATTTCGTAGAGCACTTAGTCGCAAGGTAGTCCAACCCCTTTATTGACTGATGCAATTATCCAAGACAAAGCTTTCTCCCTATTAGTGTTATTCCCTCTATTCAATTGCTCTAATAAAAGGTCAATCAAGTACCTGTCTCTTTCCACTGTGCTAGCTATTCTCAGAAGTTCTCCGCTAGCAAAAGACTCTTGAGTACTATCCATACGATAATGAAGTAGGTCCTTCAGAAAACATTGTGAAACCAAACTATATTCCTCTGCCAAGACCATCTACTACTAGTCCATGATGCAGGTCAAGAGAGCTTGCAATAAACTCCTTCTCATTTATGCATCTTCTAAGAACAGGTTCAGTGGCTTAAATCCGAAACCTAATGAATCATTTATAGATGTTAATCATTTCAGGACAAGAAGGATACCTTTGCCTAAATTCGGGACTTGCAACTTCTCCTTAAGAAGCAACGATGTTCCGAAATAGAACCATTTGTGTGAGTTCTCTGTTCGTTCCCCATTGATACACCCCTTTTGCTTGTTTCGCCTGCTCTTCGCCCTCCATGGGTTCCCCTTGGTAGCTTTTCAAGACTCCAGGTTAGCAGTGATAGCTGCTGGGTTGCCTATTCCTATTTCAACATTTGCATGGGTTTGAGGTCCCATTCTTATGTTTGTTTCAGCAAAGTGAATAAGTGGTACCTCACATATTCGGGCTTGGCCCATTAGTGAATTCCCCCCATCAACATCCCTATCCTTCTCCTCCTTGAGTTGGGCTTGCTTCCATAATGTCACATCATGTTCTCCATTATTTGAAGCTTTTCGTTCCTTTGGTTGGTTTTGGGCCTGAGCCATTGGGTCAACTTCACGATCCAATTTCAGGCTTACCCAACCTACTCTTCCTCCCTTCTTCCCCTCACTCACGCCAAGCTTGGTTGCACCCTACAATCGCTATCTCCGCCCATATCCTCTTGGCGATGGTCATTGCGGCCTCAAGACTCGGTGGCTCCAGTGGTTCTGTTAGCAGAAGCAAGGGTGGCGCGCATGAGGGTTTGAACTGCATCACGACATGTGTCTTCTCCATCGCCCCCGATGAACTGGGTTCGGCGATTGTGACATCTTTGCCGTGACGGCCGTCGCTTCGTTTGGGTCAGGCGGCCTTGGCAGTGGGGGGTGGTCGGTCGGTGTTCGCGAAACGCCATGCTCCACAATAGTCGCGTACTCCTCCCCCTTGAGCTTTTTCCTTCTAGCATCGGTTGTGACCGCTGCTGTAGTAGTCGACGTTGCCCTTAGCTCTTGTGGGTTGGGTGGTTTTGGCAGAGGAAGCTCGACCAACATGTTCGAAAGCCCAAACTCAATCACTGCTTGTGACTTCTTTGCTGTCCTCAGTGACGTTAGTTCAAGTGGCTCGGTTGGCGGCGGTGGCGGCGCATGTGGTTTCGTCGGCTCCATTGACTCCAGTGTCTTAGGTGGTGGTTGAGTAGCCGAGCTATTTCAAGCTCAGATGACTTTGTCCTTCACTCCCCAATTCCCCCTCTATTTGACTGTCTTTATACCATTCACAGAGAGGTCGTCTTCCCCACTGTGCTTTTCTTTCGTCTGTTGATTGATGGGATTGCACTCTGAGAGGGATTTTGTCTCTCCTACCCCTTTCATCTCAATGAAATTCGAGGAAGGGTAAACAACAGCCACTTCTCCCCTTTCCTCTTCTTCCACCAATTCCTCAATCGCAATTGAATTCGAGAGCAAAAAATGGTAATTGGTCTCCACTTCCTTTGGTTCAACATCTTCATCCGGTTCCTTCTCTTCATTCTGCATGCTTTTACAAAAAATGAATGAACATTAGGACGCCAATCGTTCATGGAAGATCTTTTCCTCCACCACCGATTTTCATCACCCTCCCATACAGACAGCTGACGACATCGGTGGTACCCTCCTCTTACTAGCTTTTTAATTTTCTTCAGATTCTGGTCCATCATCATCTTTTGCTTCATCTTCTTCTCCAATTCTGACTCCTTGGCAGTAGTAGCATGCGTGGTTTTTGGCATAGGGCTCCCAAGACTGGGAGCTCTGATACCATTTGATAGGATCATAGTATGAGATAAAGAGAATGGAAACATATTGTGTAATTTGTATTTGGGATTGTATTTGTATTAATCACAAAATGAACGAAATAAATGGTTGCTAGGTATTAGAGAGACCCAGCTGCTCTCTCAAGTCCCAATTCCAATTCCGAAATACCCTGCTTGGTAGCTCTCCCCTGCCATCATATTGCATTTTCCAATCCTCCCCATAACAGAATATTCACTCCCTCACTCCACTAACCTCGCCTATGTAGTAGAGTTAGTTAGAAAACCCTTCCCTCACTCCGTTAGTCACATGCTCTCCATTCCCCACATGTGTCTTCCTATTCTTCCTAACATCTACATTAGCAATTTAGCATAAGGGGTACATGGATCATATTACATAGTGGGGAAATATTCTGAGGAGTCCTAACAGATTATAAACCACGTGGGATAAAATTTCTGATAGCATGTTGCGCATCTCTCTCAAATTCTTAAAAGGTCATGTGAAGGCACATGAATGACTATATATTAAAAACATAAATAAAGGAAATAAGGAAACTAACCCGTTTCTGTCCATATTTAATATTTCTATGGAAATATACATCAGGTGCCTAGGGAACTTCTCCATCTTTGTGCTAATATATCTTGGGATATAGGGAGGTACAATATATCCAAGAGGCAAATTCAGTAATTGCACGCATAAAAGGTTTATGGTGTGCTCAAAGAGAATTGATTGAAAGATTAGTAGGTTGATGAGTATAAACGCTATATATACTTCTTACCAATTAAGACATCCAACAGGGTGCATCTGATCATTGCTGACTGATGTGTGTGCAGTATATAATATACCATAAAGCAGTTTAAAGCCATTGGTTCTGTTATGTCATTTCAATCCCGTGTGTTGGCTGACAATGCTTTCTAAAAAGCAAACACATTCAAACTTGCTAGTACAACATAAGTTCAGAATGATTTATCTTACTTTTACTGTATTTCAACTATCATAATTCTGAATTTGTTTTAAGAATTAGATAGCTCAGTTATTATTTATTATTTATTCTGAAAGACCATATGTTATGTATTACCATTGGATAACATGATTTTCCATTTAAAAGTTGTTGTAAATTTTGCGTAAATTCAAGTTACATATTCTTTCATCCACATGCTTTCTATCATGTCAGACACATCCAGATGCAAGGGTTTTCCGTGCTAGAGTTTTTGAGAACTATGATCAATACTGCACTATCTTTGGCCATTGTGATGAGCCTTTCCATTGGAATGATTGTTTGCCTTGTTACAAGCCTGTGGAGCTTGTAAGTGTCTGTCCAGTTAACTGTGACAGCAATGTTAAGGATCAAGGGAAGAATATAAGGTGGACAAGTGAAATGGACAGCTGTCTTAGTGCAGCCCTTGTGCAGCAAATTAAATTAGGTAACCGAAGTAAATTTGACTTCAAATTAAAACCTGCTGCATTTGAAGCAGCTGTGTTGGCTATCAATGAAAAGTTTAAGCTTTATTTGAAGAAAGTCCATGTAAAAAATCGTCTTAAAACATGGAAGAAACAGTATGATATTCTGAAGGAACTTCTGGGTCAGAGCAGCTTTGAATGGGATGAGGAACGGAAGATGGTCATTGCAAATGACAATGTATGGAATGAATATATTAAGGTACACGTGAACCTAATTTTAATTTTTACACGTAATTCCTGATCAGCTTATTGCATAATGATATTATTGTGGTGCTTACAAATGTACTCTCCTGGAGCAGATAAATCCTGATGCTCGGGTTCTTAAAGGACGAGTTATCAGAAACTACAATGAATTATGCATCATTATTGGTCACAGGGATCCACCTGCCAGTCTTGCAATTGGTGCTCATGCTAACATGGGTTTGACCATTGATGATAAAATTATGGCAGCTCAAGAGACAGAATACCATGGAACAGACAATGCTAAGGACAAAGGCAAATGTGTGACATGGACAGATGAGATGGATCATTGCTTAACCAAGCTGCTGGTCAAGCAGGTAATGCTGGGAAACAAGTTTGAGACAAATTTCAAAACCTCAGCTTATATAGCTGCTCCAACAGTTTTAAATGAAAGATTTGGCCTTAATTTAACGAAAGAAAACATTAAAACCCGGTTGAAGACATTGAAGAAACAGTACATCCTTGTGAAAGAAATTATCTCTCAAGGGAGGTTTGTGTGGGATGAGGGACGAAAGATGGTTGTTGGAAAGGACTCAGAATGGATGGAATGCATTAAGGTAAACCCCGTTCCTCCTTCATATTGAATTTAGTCTTGGAAGATAATTTGGAATAACTTTGTCTGCTATTGTAGTGCTTTAGCTAGCAGTTGCCTGATGTCAAGACTCAAGATTAGGTCATAAACCCCCTAAATGGTGATAATCTTCAACCACTTGTTTTCTTCTTCACTTATTCCTTTTAAAATGTGATCGACCAAACCGTAGGTATCTTTGGATCATATCTTTGTTTTTTCTTCCTTTCGATGCGGTAGATAAGTGGAGATGGGGATGTTGCGATAAATAAGTGGACCACCACTAGACATGATAGGATTAGGAATGAGTGCATTAGAGAGATAGTGTCGGTGGCACTCATTGTTGAAAAGATGGTAGAATCCCCCGCCTTAAGTGTTTTGCACATGTATAGAGGAAACCTGTAGAGGTCCGAATAAGATGAGTGGGTCAGGGAGAGGGTAGTCCTGTGAGTAGAGGTATGGAGAGACCTAGAAACACTATAAGTGGAACAATTAAAAGAGATATAAATATTAATGGTTTAGACATAACTATGATCTGTGGCAAAATATTAATGGTGTCGTTTGATCCATGTAGCCAACTCTACCTGGCGGGACTAGGCGTATTCGTTGTTGGTGTTTATCTATTTATTTTTGAATGTTTCAAAAGTGCCATATATTTTGCATCTTCGTCCAATTGCAGTGATCAACAGTATATGTCTTTCTGATGCATTATTGGCCTGTCTTTATTCAGAAACATCCAGATGCTAGGCTTTTGCAAGCCAGGCGGATAGAGAACTTCCATGAGTTAGGTATTATTTTTGGAAATGAGCAAACCATTGGAAACTGGTCTGAAAACTCTGAGAGGTTTGATGTAAATCTTACTCCCCACTATGAGGAGAATGCCGCAACTCCAGCTCTGATGTTTGGTAACGAAGAGATGAGTCATGATGATGGAAGTGACGGAGCTCAGAGTTTATCTGAGCAGACAAAGGCGAGGCCATCATCATCGCATTCGAAACAGCCATCAAAAAGGAGACACACCAGTGATGTTATGCTAGAGATGATGAGTGTTATGGCCGCAGATATTGGTAGGATAGCTGATGCACTGACTGAAAGGAACAATACGGCGTGCTTGGAGGAAGTGGTTGAAAAGGTACAAAATATTCCTGATTTTGATGATGATCTAATCATTGAAGCTTGTGAATATTTATGTTTTGATGACAAGAGGGCGTTAATGTTTCTGAAGTTAGATGAGAGATTAAGAAAAAAGTGGCTGTTGAAACGATTGCGTTGTTAAGGTAGTCAAAGGGATGTCTTGGTTCTTGATGATATAAATCTTGGAATTCTTCCATCTTAGGTTTGTTATAGTATAGTATCCCCAGTTTAGGTTGTCACATTCTCTATATATAAATAAAAAAAAATGGAAAATTTAAGTGTAATGAGAAGGAATTATTGAATGACGGGTTGCTTCAGCATTCGTTCTGCACTTCGCCTTTTGCTTGCTTCGTATTATTATTTTTAGGTCGAAATGCTTCGTTCTTTATTTAGGTAAATTTTCGCATGGGGTTTTGTATCCCTCTTGACTGACGTGACAGAGTGGATATTTCAGTTAGTTTAATTTACGTATTGATAATATAAAATTTATTTACATTGGATGACAGTGTAAGATGACAGTGTAAAAAAACTGTTGATACATAAAATTTAATTTCTTTCAATTGCAAAAATAGCTTTTTTCCCCTAATTGGCCAGAAATAGTGTGTTTAAAGTTAATGCATATAAACAGCCGTTGAAATGACTGATGAGTCGAGACTGACGTATAAGTTCAAATAGTCTAGAACAGGGGCGGCTTCTATGACGTGGCAAATAGAGTTGGTGATCATTGATCCATATGCTCACTGAATTTCAATTGAAACCTCATTTAATGGTTGATATTAAAATTTTATATTATAAAAAATAATTTTAAAATTAGCTTTATTTATATTTTAATGTTTATTGAAACTTTCACTTATCATTTTATCGTCTCTCCTCCAAAGACTTATTGCTGCCCCTCCTTCACCCTAACCTTCTGGTGTTCCCTCCGGCATCAATGCTGCCGCCTTTGCCCCCGATGTCGGTGCTGCTGCCTCTACCTCTGCTTTCCCTCACTACATTCCACCTTCCCAGCTGCCACTACTCCCGCATTCCCACAAGTCATTTCCCACCCCCCCCCCCCCCCCCCCCCCCATGATGATGAAAGCTAATCTTACGAGTGCAAGGAAGAAACTGCTGGCACAGAGGAGGAAGCCCATAGAGAAGCACTTGGGGTTGCAAATCACAGCACGGACCGCAAACTCCCAACGCAAATAACCAAATTTATTACCATCAGCCTTGAACAGAGACCAAATACTCGTGCTATTCTTCTCTTTCCCTTTTTTCTTAGCTTCGTGCTTGGTGGAGGAGAGGAAGGATAGAGGAGGCTTGAAGAAAAGGAATAAAATAGTTATTTTCATCGTTCTGTTTCATTATAATAATTTTAGTAACCAAAATGGCTGTGAAGAGGTGGATAAAGTACAAAAGCACCATAAAATAGAGTTTGGCTCATCTATAGTGAGGAGGAGGTGGATAAAGTGCAAAAGTGAAAAGTTAATCACTCTTAGATCATATAATGGGAAACACATAATCCACATATAATGGAAGTTATTAATTCAAGGGTGATTAATCTCTCATTTTTACACTTTATTAATTTTTTTATTTTAGAGGAGCCAAATCCTCTGGAAGAGTGAGTTGGGATGAAAAAAAAAATAAAGTCAAGAAGTTATTCTTGTTGAGGAATGATAGGCGTACATCATTATACGTTCACCGTGTACTTACACCGCGCTAAAGGACAAAATTGGCGTAGAAGGAGAGTACGGATACAGAGGGGCATTTTGGGGAAAAACGGAAAAATGAAAGAGGAGTTAAAAAGCGTGTGCACACACATTAAAGAGAAAAAAAAAAAGAAACGTGCAGATGTGACGGTGGATAAAGCAAAAAGGTTGGAAAAGGCTCACTCTCTCCAACCCCAGGCTCACTATCTCCAACCCCGCTTCTGAAAGCTTCCATTGTTTGTCCATCGTTCGATCATTGCTCCCATCCCCTCAGAGCTGTCGTTGTTGGTAGTGCGCAGGGGAGGAAGAAGAAGAGCATAAAACCAGCTCTTGTTCTTGGCATGGCTCATGTCATTCGTGTTTTTATGAAAATTTTATGAGGAAGTGCAGGAAAGGGAGCTTGAAAACGAGTTCTTTGATAGCTGTTGAAGAGTTGTGAAGGCGTTTTTGTTTGTATTGTAAGGTATGTGAGTGCATGTTTTCAGTATGAGCGCTTACGTGTTTGTGGTTGGTGTGAGAAAATATAGTTTTGTTTATTAGAATATGTTAAGCAAGAAAAGAAAATGGGAATGACTGTGTTAGAAGCTGGAAGCCAACGTTGAGTGCAAACGTGAGGTGTAAATGTTGTGAAGGAAGTTGTAAACCTTTTTAAAATATTGTAAACTCATGAGCAAAATGTTATAAACCCATGAGGAAAATGTTGTAAACCCAGGGGCAAAATGTTGTAAACCCATTAGCAAAAAGCTGTAAACCTTTTCAAACATGTTGTAAACTCTTGTTATACATTGGTATTAATGTATGTTTCATTTGCATTAGTCTCTTGAGCAACAAAACAAAGTGGCAAGGGCTTTGTTAGAACTTGCGAGGTAGTGTTATAGTGTAACGGTGATCGCATAAATGCATGGATGGAAGTTATGCATGGGTACTATTTTTGGTTGTATTTTTTTATCAGAGTTTTTTCAGGAAAAAAAACAAACTGTGAATGGATCCGTTATAATTTTTAAATCAGTGAAGGAAAAAGGGTGTAAACCAGTTTGTGAATTTGTGAGAAATAATTGTAAAGTGCTTTAGGTTTTGTTGCAGGTTTGTTGATATAAAAAAGTGTAGAAAATGGAGAATACAGTGAATGTTGATGCTGATGTTGATATGGAAGTGCAGATAGATCATCTTGAAGTGAATCATGAGATGGAGGTGCCTGTTGCTGGGATGGTATTTAATTCAGAAGAGGAAGTGCGAGCATTCTACAAAAATTATGCAAGCAATATAGGTTTTCAGTTCAAAGTAAGAAATTCAAGGAAGGATTCAGAGGGTTAATTAACTTACATATTACTTTCTTGTTCACGGGAAGGAAACGCACCTCAAAAACCCTTAGGGTATTGAAGGTGCGGCCTACTAAGCAGGCACAATGTGATGCGAAGATCATAGCAAGCAAGGCAGCAGATGGTAGATGGTGCATTAATAAAGTTGTGCTTGATCACAACCATGTTGTTAGCCTAACCAAGTCAAGAATGCTGAATGCGCACAAGAGCTTAAGCCTCCATGTGAAGAGGGCTATTGAATTGAGCGATTCTGCAGGGGTTAGGATAACGAAGACATTTCAAACTCTCGTGAGTCCAGTGGTTATGAAAACTTATCATTTGGTGAAAGGGAAGTGCGAAACTACATGGGCAAATAGAGGCGTGCGATTGGCAAGGTAGGCGATGCAAAAGCCCTGATTGAGTACTTTTCAAAGATAAAGACAGAGAACAGTGATTTTTGGTATGAGATAGACCTAGATGATGAGTTTCGAGTAATAAATATATTCTGGGCCGATGCAAGGAGCAGAGCAGCATACGAGTATTTTGGGGATGTTGTTAGCTTCGACACAACATACCTAACAAATAAGTATGACATGCCGTTTGCTCCTTTTGTGGGAGTCAATCACCATAGGCAATCGGTTCTGCTTGGATGTGGTCTAGTGTCAGCTGAAGACACTGATTCGTTTGTTTGGTTATTTCATAGTTGGATTACATGCATGCTTTCTAAGCCACCTAGTGGTATTGTCACTGATCAGTGCAGGGCGATGGAGAAGGCGATAGGGATCACTATGCCACACACTCGGCATATGTGGTGTTTATGGCATATAATGAAGAAGATCCCAGAAAAACTTAAAGGATACGTTGAATATGACAATATTAAAAGGGGTTTGTAGGAAGTTGTGTACGAAACTTTGGGGGAGCAAGAATTTGAAGATAAATGGGCTGCCTTTGTCGAAGAGTATGAGCTTAAGGGCAATGAATGGTTGTGTGATCTATTTGAGCATCGACATAAGTGGGTGCCCATATACTTGAAGAAGGATTTTTGGGTCGACTTTTCCACTACACAAAAAAGTGAGAGCATACACTCATTCTTTGATGGGTATGTAAATTCGAACACAAGCTTGCAGCAATTTGTCAGGCAATATGATAATGCTTTGAGGAGCAGGGTTGAGAAAGAGGTTGAAGCTGACTTTAAATCCATGAACATAGTCATCCCTTGTGGCTCGAGCTCCCCTATTGAACAACAATTCCAGGAGGAGTATACCCACGCTAAATTTCAAGAAGTGCAAGCAGAATTTAGAGGGAAAATAAATTGTGTTCCAAGTGTGAAATCAGTGTGCAGTGCAATTGTGACATTTGAGGTGGTGGAGGAGGCCACATTGTTTGGTCGAGCAGCGGAGAAACATTTTGAGGTTGTCTTTAATCGTAACAACCATGATATCAGTTGCCAATGCTTGTTGTTTCAATTTAGGGGGGTGATGTGTAGACATTCCCTTTGTGTCCTGTCTTTCGAAAGGCTAAAAGAGGTGCCGGGTAAGTACATTCTTTCAAGATGGAGTAGAAGGATAAAAAGGAGGCACGCATACATAAAGACTGGTACCATTTCTGGGGAGTGTATGCCTACGATGGAGAGGTATGATAAATTTGTTAGACATTTCTATAAAGTGGCAGAATTGGCTGCAACTTCTGAGGCCGGGAGCAATCATGTCCATGGCGCTCTAGACAAATTAAATGGTTGGTTGCAATTAATGCCAAAATTGGGTGATATGAATAGTGCTGTAAAAGATGATGGCCTTGGTGGTCATGTTGGCCTGGGCTGTGCAAATGAGCATGTTCAAATCCATAGCCCTTTATGTAAACGGCATAAAGGCAGACCACCAGCGAAGAGAAAAGTGTCTGGATTAGAGAAAGCGGTGCAGAAGTGTACCAAGAAAGGAATGCTAGCACAGAAGAAGTTGCAAATGAAGGTGTGTTACATATCTTTTTATCGCTTGATTGGTGTGAATAATAATGTTGTGTTTATGGACTCGTTTGTTATATTTAATGTACTCTTTCCACTCAATGTTGTAGGAATCATTTGAGGCAACGATTTCCCAGCCATGCGCTAGCAACTTGTCAGTGGAGTCATACATTGAGGTCAGAGACAGTCGAAATGTACCTGATCAAAGGATAGTGGTGTGTGTTCAGACTGAAGTAACTTTTAATTTGCAAATTTGATTTAGGTTGTGATGGCATAATTATGCAGTTGTCAAAGTACCCTTCAATAATGATTTCCCTATACCAATTTGTATTCATTATTTGAGGTTGCATGTTCTGACCACTAGTGGATGTAAATCACCACTCCTCGAAATGATATGGACTGCACATTATGTTGTTCATTTGTTAGGTAGAACTCATTACTGTATTGTTAATACTATTTCTTTCACCTTGTACACTACAATTGTGCTTAGGGGTGTTGGCTCCAACACAAGTGTTGAGAATGCCAACAATGATTCCAACTTTTTAGTGTCACATGGTTCAAACCAACAATATGGTGGATTTCTACAGGTGCTTGAATCATATAGTGAAGATCTTTGTATGGATGATATGTCGCTAAGTAGTGTGCTACTTAGTGGCGATTCAAGTGCAATGGCAATGCAGTCAACTGATCCACCTAGTTGTTACACGAACCAATAACTAAGTTTCCTGCAGGTGGCCTCTTTGGACGTTGGTAGCTCATCGGTGGTTCTTGCTTTTTATACATAGGTACAACCATCACCACCATATGCCCAATTTAATGATAATTATGTAATGGTATTTGCTACTTGTATATCATAAACTATCATTTGTAATCTCATCCAATGCATTGATTTTCATTTTTTGTTTTGAGTGCAGGGGAAGAGTATACATTTTGCATAGTGAAAACCTACGTTGTGTGTCTTGTGCAGGATAAAGGGAGTATGTGTTACAAGCATTATTTGTTTGGCTTGTGATTATATTTTTGGGTGGACTATTTCATGGCACATTAATAGGGTTGTTGATAGATGCATAGGTGGACCATGTAAGAGTGGAAGGAGCTAACCCATGTATGCTTTTAAATATTCCACATAAGCGAATACTGTATGTATAAGTTGTGCCAAAATAGAAGGACCCCTAACCCTCAGGAGATTTGTGATTAGAGAAAAAAAAAGTTGTAAACCGTGAAGCAAAAGTTGTAAACCTAAATACAACAAGTTGTAAACCTCTCAACAGATGTTGTAAAGCTACGTTGCAAATGGAAGGACTCCTAACCCTCAGCATGATTTGCAATTACATAAAAAAGGTTGTAAACCTTGGAGCAAAAGTTGTAAACCTAAGCACAACAAGTTGTAAACCTCTCAACAGATGTTGTAAACCTACGTTGCAAATGGAAGGACTCCTAACCCTCAGCATGATTTGTGTTACATAAAAAAAAAGTTGTAAACCTTGGACTAAAAGTTATAAATCACTGACCAAAAAGTTGTAAATCACTGATTAAAAACGTGTAAACCTATGCTTAAAGGTTGTTAGCCCCTGAAAAAATAGAAAAACTCCTACACCTGATAACGAATGTGATTTAGAAACAAAAATAAGGGCTGTTATGGTTGTATGAAAAAGATGTAAATTAAAGAGTAAGAAGTTGTAAACTAAGTTGACAACATCGTAAACCACAGTTTAAAATGTTGTAAACATATGGTAAGAAGTTGTAAACCTTTTGGACGAATGACAACTTTTTAATTACTTCTAACCAAGATGACTTCCCACATGTGTACAACTTTTTTATGTCAGGTTTACAACCTTTTTCCCACAAGTTTAGAATTTCTTTTACCTGCGGTTTACAACTTATTTTCATGAGGTTTACAACTTTTTTACGTGAGATTTACAACTTTTTCCCACAAGTTTACAACTTTTTCCCGCAGGTTTACAACTTATTTTCATGAGGTTTACAATTTTTTTACCTGTGGTTTACAACTTTTTTTCTATAGGTTTACAACCTTTTTACGTGAGGTTTACAACTTTTTTATGTAGGTTTACAACAGGATTCCCACACGTTTACAACTTTTTTATATGAGGTTTACAACCTTTTTTACGTCAGGTTAACAACTTTTTATTGACTGATTTATAGCAAATACATCCATGGCTACAAAGAATGGTGGAAATATCCAAACAAATACAAAGTCCTAGTCCATCTACAAATATATTTGAGGCAATGATTATATACACGTCCACAAAGAATGGTGCAAATATCCAAACAAATAAAAATGTTAACTCATCATTTACATACAAATCAATCACCATCAGCCGTCTTCCTCCTTGTCCTGGGCCTAACATGTGATGTTGTATACGGGGTGGTTAGCTGAGCCCGGGCTGCCTGGCCCGCTTGCGGGAATATGTCCTTTTTTCTGGTTGAGTGGGGTTGGGTGCCTCTTCAGCAGGTGGACCATCAGTAGATGCTGGAACAAAGCTTGCAGCCCTTAGTTGAGGCTCAACTGCTGAAATGACTTTATCCCTAAATTTGTTCTCCCTATCCATCACCCACTCAACCAATAAGTCACGCCTTATGCGCCATAGCTGAACCTGTGATAATAGACAACAACAATTATCCATACACGTTCACAACTTACTAGGAATTGAAGGGATTCCAAATAAAACATGGAACTTACCTCATCCCATACTGGCATGGTCAGACCCCCCTCATATGTACTAACCCTGTCCCATATCTCCATATACTTCATCACATATACACCACAATCGTCTCCGCATGATGGAAGGTGGAGATAATAAGGGTTGAAACAATCAACACATATTTACTGCTAATGGAAGCAAATGTTAGGGTCTATGATGACTCACTTGTTTGGTTGTATAGGCAGGGCCTGTATCTTCAGCTCAAGCTCAAATTCAAGGTCCATATTTGGGTTGAGCCATGCCAGCAACTCTTTGAACCGTAGAACCTGCCAAAATGAATCACCAACAGTGTGAATTGGTGTGAATTATCAGAATCCAGTTGAAAGAGTGATGCATCAATAAATGAGAAATGATAAATGTCCACCACCAAACTTACACCGTATACTTACACCAAGTTAAAAAGTTGTAAACCAACATGCAAAAAGTTATAAACCAAGATGTAAAAAGTTGTAATCCAATTTGCAATGTTGTAAACCATCTTGGTTTACAACTTTTTGCAGATTGTTTACAACATTTTGGTACATGGTTTACAACTTTTTATACACTGGTTTACAACATTTTACGTGGTGTAAATATATGGTGTAAATTTAGTGGTGTGCATGTATCACTCCTCTAAATAAATTGTGGCACATAATTAACATATAATGAGAGAGTCCAGGACATCCTTTTTAGTTGGAGTCTCCTTCTTCGGGTTATCTTCATCTTTGGATCCACGCCCCAGTGAATCCAGAATAGACACTAGTCTGGCTTTACGGTTAAGGACATAGCACCACCAATGCTCTTTATACACGCAAGGAGCAAATATCTGTAACATCGTGTACAACACAATGAACTGCTGTTCATGAAACTTTATCCTTCAAAATTAAATAACGCAAATTACCTTGGCATCCAATTCAGAAAATATCACATACCAGATTTCACTGTGACAAATCCCCATCAAAATAGGCCCTCCATAAACCAGAGTCCAATAGAGGAGCCTCTCCCTGCTTGTGCTTATCCACATCGTGAGCGACTGTTTCCTACAAACATATCCAAAAACATCGATATCCATAGCCCAAAACTCATAACTTGACGACTATCATTTATTAACATGAAATGCTAAAACAAAGTTCTAAATACCGCAAACCAAGAACTCATATAGAATCTGCTAGGGTTGGGCTTCTTATTCTCATAAAAATTAAGGTATCTAGCATGGAAGGAAACAACCTACAAGCATAGGACAACACAATTGGTCAGAAAAGGGATCACCATAATCGTATAGAAAACCATGGGCGTTTACATATTCCATACAATGTTGCTTATCCATTGTCTTCGTGCCAGAGTTTGAAGCTCATCACGGTGAAGGAAATGTACATCAATACTGACAATTTCCCTAAGCAATAACAAACAAGCTGGTTAATACATGAAATGTTGTAAACCAACACACAACATACTAACCATCAACACAAAATAGGCTGCCAACTTGGCCAAAATGCAGTTTTGGAAACGAGATTTAAAAAGCTGTAAACCTATTACAATAAAGGTGAAAACCTCCCTGAAAAAGGTTGTAAACCTCTTATTTAAAAGTTGTAAACCCGTTAAAAAAAGTTGCAAAACCCACAACAAAAAAGTTGAAAACCTCTTACAAAAATAATGCAAACCTTTGGAAAAAGTTGTAAACCTCTAGAAAAAGTTGTAAACCTCTATAAAAAAAATTGTAAACCTCTTGCCACTAACATGTAAACCTCTTATTCAAAAGTTGTAAACCTGTAACAAAGGGTTGTAACCTAGTGCAAAAAAGTTGTAAACCATCACAGAAGAAGCTGTAAACTAGCCCAGCCGATGTTGTCAACCGTAATCATTAAACATCTAAACTAAACTATTAAGCATTTCCAAACTATCTTTACCAACAAAAAGATAGGACTTACTCATCTTTTTCGCCTGAATTATTTCGTTTCTTACCTTTCTTATGCCTGCTATGGTTCTTCATGCAGTAAGCATATACGGCATCGGCCACTACATCATAAACTTCAATCTTGCTGGTGGTTATTAGTTGGGAAGCAGAAGATGAAGCTGAAGCTTGTCCAGCCCTGTCCACGGATAATGGGCTGACAATCAATGCATTTATCTCCTAAAAAACCACATAATATGTCATTACCCAAGTACTGTACACATCATGTTCAACATAAGCTACACAAAACACGAGAAAAAACCAACCCTTACAATTTTCTATAAAAAATACGAATTACCTCAGATGATGAAAGCTGAATGCTCGAACGGGATAAGGGAACATCCTTGGCCAAAACCATAAGTTGTAAACCTTGGCAGGGATTACCTTCCACATCTGCACGTTCCTTCGAGTGCATCTCCTGTTTGATATCACACCGAAACATGAAAACATGATAAAATCCAACCCATGACATGCTATCCACTTCCACAAAATAAAATTAACATAAATAACACAAGTGCATAATGTGCACATACTATGGAAGGACCCTCAAGGTAGCAGTGCTCCTTTTCAGCAACTGAGCCCTTGCTCAAACTACCTCCAATGTCCTCAGCTACATCACCGGAGTCAACTAGAGGACCAGTCTTATGACCCTCAGTGGAAGCATCATCAGCAGAAGCTCCCGATTGGGGCTTCTTTGGTGGAGGGGGGTGACTCAACAAGTGCAACATCCACTTTCTTGGCCAAACAAGGCTTCTTCTTTGGCTTACAAGAGGCCTTGTTTGGTGGACGTGGAGGGGGTGACTCGACAGGAGGAACATCCACCTTCTTGGCCAAAGGAGGAGCCTTCTTTGGCTTGGAAGGAGCCTTCTTTGATAAAGAGGACATCTTCCCCTCCATCCTCTCCCTCTGTTGCTTCAACACTGTCTTAATGACCCCATTCACCATTTCCTTAAGGTCCTGCACAACAACAATTCAAATCGTTCATTTAAATTTAAATCATTGTTATGTAACGGCAAATTCTATGCATAAAAATATACACATCTATGCGAATACTGCATTCAAATCCAAGTACCTCATACTTGAAGTGGGTGTCAAGAAACTCCTGGATAGTGCCATCAACACTGTCCTTCGGAGGGTTGACGAGACCCTGTAAAAAGAGGGGTTAAATTTCAGTCACACAGCAATTGACCACATTTACCTTCTTAATTACACAAAAGTTAGCACCAATGTACCTCCTCATTCCTCCTCTGATCATCGAATCGAGCTTGGGCAGTGTCCTTAGTCCAGTGTTTGACCAGTGGAGGGTCGTTGTTTCCTGAAGGCGACCCAAATGTTGAGTGGAGGTACCAAACCTATTACAATTATAAATTTGATTACTTAATTTGTTCTTGCACCACTAATTAGGGACATAAACTCCTATCAATTTGACATACCATTAGGAAGAACACACAACCTTCAATTGACCTCACCACCCTTTTCCCAGTCTTGTAGTCTTTCACGCTGTCAACCAAATTGTCAACAACGAGTTGACCCCAATTGTACTTTGCTGGGTCATCAACATCAATTACATGGGCCAACATCTTAAAGGTTGTTGACCCTTTCATAAATGGGCAAACGAATGTGCAGAGGACATAAAAGATGAAGGCTTTCTTAAACCTGTCATCTGTTGTGCCTTCCCTAATGATCATCTCCAACTCCTTGATGGTTTTCTTCTGGAACTCTTCCAGAACCGTCAACTCCTTATTCGATGCATTTTGTCTGACTTCCTCACTTTTAAACACAAAAAATTTGATGGAATCATAACATACATTTGGAAAAACAGGAAAAAAAAAAAGACATATGAAAATTAGCATGCTAAGTTTAGTTAACTTAGTACCAGAACAAGAAAGCCCAAGCACTAAACCCACAGATGAGGCTATGACAGGTACGGAGCGATCGTTCAAAATGATGCACCGCTGCACATGATCGAATGCCTTCATGACCTCCAATATGAACACCCTATTTTTTTGCTTCATCTTCAGTTCAAAAAGGCCTCCAAAGCCCATGGCCTGAACTACTTCTTTTTGAGGGACACTTAAACTCTTGTCCCACAAATCAAGAATCATCGCAGGGGACCATCGGCTACTGAATGTAGGCTGCATGTTATGCATGACACAACCAAAATATAAGTTCGTAAACCATATCACCATTAAAAATGGCCAACGCAACAAACTAATATACACAACCATTGTACGCAACATTCACAAATCCTCTAATTGTAGCACACTTACAAGCTTAGCCTTTCTTCCACTGCTGCCCTGCACAACTTCAACACTCTTGCGAGGAGCCATCTCTAAGTTGTAGCTGAAAAATAAAATAATAAAATATTTCAGTCTTACATCACTAATTTAAATATGCAAACAAACTGCTAACACCATCGAGGAGTGATACATGCACACCACTAAACTTACACCATATACTTACACCAAGTAAAATGTTGTAAACCTGTGTATAAAAAGTTGTAAACCATGTACAAAAATGTTGTAAACCAATTTGCAAAAAGTTGTAAACCAAGATGGTTTACAACATTGCATATTGGTTTACAACTTTTTCCATCTTCGTTTACAACTTTTTGCATGCTAGTTTACAACTTTTTAACTTGGTGTAAGTATATGGTGTAAATTTGGTGGTGGACATTTATCATTTCTCTACAAGCATTTCAGTTTTGGGGTTCAAAGTTATAAACCATGCACAAAAAGTTATAAACCAATGTACAAATTGTTGTAAATTACTGCACAAAATATTGTAAACATTTTTCATAAATTTGTAATCCAGTGCACAAAAAGGGTGTAAACCAATCCAATTCGAGTTGTAAACCAGTGGCAAAAAAGGTTGTAAACCAATGGGAAAAAAGGTTGTAGACCAGCAAAGAAAAGGTTGTAAACCTTGTTCAAAATGTTGTAAGCCAGTGGGAAAAAGGTTGTAAACCAATGGGAAAAAAGTTGTAGACTAACAAAGAAAAAGTTGTAAACCGTGTTCAAAATATTGTAAACCTTCTTCAAAATGTTGTCAACCTTGTTCAAAATGTTCTAAGCCAGTGGGAAAATTGTTGTAAACCAATCGGAAAAAAGTTATAGACAAACAAACAAAAAGTTGTAAACCGGGTTGAAAATGTTGTCAACCTTCTTCAAAATATTGTAAGCACAGTTCAAAATATTGTAAACTAGTACACAAAAAGTTGTAAACTAAAACACAAAAAGTTGTAAACCACCAAAGAAAAAGTTGTAAACCTTGTTCAAAATGTTGTAAACCTTGCTTAAAATTTTGTAAACCAGTGCAAAATCAGTTGCTAACCAATATAGAAACGCTGCAAACTAATATAAAAAAGTTGCAAGCTTATCTCATAATCCGTAAACCCTAAACAAAAAATTTAGAGGACTTGATGAAAAACCCTAAAGCATAAACCTGTTTCATGGCGACTACTACCCAAAACCAGTAAACCAAACCTAAAAAAGATCTAAATCTGGTAAAAAATGTTCAAACAACTTCCACGCCAAATGAGCACACCCACTAAACACGGTTAGTCAAATAAGTTGCTATCAACTAGGGTACAAAAATGTTGTAAACCATAAACAGAAATGTTGTAAACCCTACACATAAAAGCTATAAACCATCAACTAGATAGTAAATCTTTTGCAAAAAAAAAAAATGTAACTCTTTACTACTTACAATGCAAATGCCAGAAGGAAGAACACGAACTTTGTCAGATCAACAATGCAAACAATGCACCAAATCCAGTGGGAAATGAAAGCTTAAGAGAGCTTTAGGAAGGGAAGCAAACGTGAGCTCGAACGTACGCGAACAGGGGTCCAACGTCGCAGATGTAGGGTTGTGGGAGCTTCTGATTCGAACTAGAGAGAGATAGATGGGAAGTGCCAAATGTGAGTGCACGCGTGTTTTACCTCCTCTTTCATTTTTTCGTTTTTTCCCAAAATGCCCCTCCATATCCATACTCTCCTTCTACGCCAATTTTGTCCTTTAGTGCAGTGTAAGTACGCGGTGGATATATAATGATGTACGCCTATCATTCCTCTATTCTTGCTTCCACTCAGCCCAACTAAATTTGGCGTGACCCAAGCTGACTTAGTATGTTTTGGGTTGGTAGGCCAGGCCTGATGGCTCACACTACATCTTTTTTATATTATGTAATCACTGATCATATTACTATTTGAGTTTGGGTTGTTTCGCTATTTTGTCTTTGAAAAACAAGTTTATTTTGCTAGCGGCTTCAGAAAAAAGTTTGAATTAATGATGTTGACAACAAAACAAAACAAAATAAAATATAACACTTCACTTTGACATAAAGATAAGTTGCTAAGTTTAATTATAAAATTAAAAAAATACTAGTTTATTTTTTTCTTTTTTTGCTTCTCATGTAAGATAAGAATAAGATCATCATTTGTTTGTGATTTTTGTCCATTGGCTTTTTCCATGGACTATAAAGTTAAAAAAATTGGACAGGCAAGAAAATAAGAAGCTAGTTTGAGATACATCCGGTGCTTGAATAGGATCAAGCTAGTCTAGCATTTTGCTAATTGAGAAATAACTTAGTCCAAATGGCCTCGTCATGCTTGACTTAAGATGGCTCGACCAATTTCCACGAGAAAAATACTATAGGACCCGAATTAGTGCCCGAAATTTCATTTTCGACTGACATGGCACGCTAGCTACCATTACTACATCATCATATTTTTTCACTTTGAATTCCTCTAATCGTTGTCGAGCGAACAGCTCATTACACCGTTTTAATAATACAGCCACTCACACGCTTAAACACCAAAATCATCATCATCCCCCTGCCAAGTTCTCCACTCCATTGAAAGATGGATACATTTAGATCTATGACCTTAAAATGAGGGTAAAAGCATCCTAAAACATGAATTGGCTCCTCTAAAGTGAGGAGGAGGTGGATAAAATATAAAAATGAAAGGCTAATTACTCTTGGATTATATAATGAGATACACACATAATTCACATATAATAGAAGTTATTGATTCAAGAGTGCTTAATTCCTTATTTTCACACTTTACCAACTTCCTCACTTTAGAGAAACCAAATCCTCTAAAAGATGAGTTGGGATGGAAAAAGAAAAAAAAAAAGAAGTCAATAGAAGTTATTTTTACTTTCACTCAGTCTAACTCAATTTGGTGTGACCCAAATTGGCTTAGTCTGTTTTGGGTTGGGTAGGCCCGATGGCTCATGCTAAATCTTTTTATATTGTGTAGTCATCTATCATATTACTATTTAGTTAGGGTTATTTCACTATTTTGTCTTTAAAAAAAATTATTTTGGTTGCGGCTCCAGAAAGAAAAAAGTTTGAATTGATGATGTTGACAATAAAATAAAATATATCACTTTACTTTTACATAAAGATAAGTTGCTAAGTTTAATTATCAAATTAAAAAATTACTGGTTTCTTTGTTTTTTTCTCATGTAAGATAAGAATAAGATCATCGTTTGTTTGTGATTTTTGTCCATTTGCTTTTTCCATGGATTATAACGTCACAAAAAATTGAACAAGTAAGAAAATAAGAACTTAGTTTGAAATGCATCCGGTCTTTGAATAGGATCAAGCTAGTCTAACATTTTGCTAATTGAAAACTAAGTTTAAAATGGCCCAATCATGCTTGACTCAAGATGGCTCGACAAATTTTGACGAGAAGAGTGCTATAGGACTCGAATGAATAATATTTGATGTACAATAAAATTATACAATAAATACATACTACATATTTTATTATTATTGGATGTGATATGTAATCTTCACCCATTCCATTCAGTCATCACATATAATGGTAATAAAGTGTATGGTATATATTTATTATACAATTTTATTATACACCAAATATTATTCGAACTGAATTAGTGCCAGAAATTTCATCTCCCACTGACATGGCACGCTAGCTATCATTAGTACATCATATTTTTTCACTTTGAATTCCTCTAATCGTTGTTAAGCAAACAACTCATGACACAGTTTTAATAATACAACCACTCACACGCTTAAACACCAAAATCATCATCATCGCCCTGCCAAGCTCTCCACTCCACTGAAAGATGGAATCCTGAACTACGAAGTTAAGCCACTGTCTTGCATTTCATCTACTTTTGGAGACAAGATTTCATATGTTTCATTGCTAGTAGTGTTGGGTTTTTCTTGATTTGCTTCAATTCTCTACAAGTTTGCTAATAGCTAACTATTATATTTACTGATTTTAACGGTGGTGGCTACCATTGCCTCTCCAAATATAGGTCTCAGTTCATCTTAGGTTTTCTTTTTCATCTACTTTTGGGACCAGGTTTAAAATGCTTTGTTGTTGGTAGTATTGGGGTTTTCTTGATTTGCTTCAATTCTTTGCAGGTTTTGGTTATGAAAAATAATTATTTACTGATTTCAACGATTTCTATGATAATGAAAAGAAAAAATGGACTTTATTCCTAATGACCTGACTAAGGTTTAGAAAAAAACAAAGAAAAAGTTGCTAAAACATGGGAGCGGAAAGGATTGCCGTGTTTTCAGTTAATCACCTTATTAAATTGTTTAGAAATTACTAAATCAGATAAATGACATGTAGTTAAAATATAAACAACCACCGCCTTCTGGCAGCATATATCGGGTAAAGATTCTAGTTGAATTAGAAGGTGTTACGAAAAATTAATAAAAATTAAGATAGGCTAGACTAAAAATACATTCTAAAAACTAAGGCTAATGATTTTTTTTCTTACTTCATTTCATGCCAAATGATTATATATATACAGGAGGAGGAAGGGACTCTATAACCTTCACAATCTTATCATAACCGTAGAATATTCCTCATAATTATTCTTTCTTATCACTAACTACACTCATCCTAATTTTAAAATATTCCTATAAAATATTCTACTGTAACATTATCATCCCTTAGATATCAACCTTGTCCTTAAGGTTCTTAATACAAAAATAAAAGACAAATTTAAGTAACTAAAAATTATTAATCCTATGAAACTACTAATTTTTTGGGGATTTTTAATTTGTTTCAAGTACATAAAACAAAAAAAAAATTCTAGTGGGATCTCATTGCTTGATTGGGCTGATAGAAATTTGATCTTGGTCCACAAAGAGCACAATAGGAATCCAAGGGTGGTGATGGAGCTCGAGGTGTCAACCTCACCTCTGCATGCAGTTGATGAATGTCGATGGGTCTACAATGGTTAGTCGTCGTGATCGCATGAGGCCGCGGTGGAGTTTCTCAAACAGCGACAAGCCAGTGGTCGAAGTCGCCGTGATCGTTGCCGCGCGACAGCTTTTCCCCCTCTAGTTGCCTCACTTTCTCTGTTGCGGGGATCGTGTGGCTCGCGATCGCAATAGAGTTACGGCAGTAGGAGCAGCGGCTACCTCGCCGCTTGGAGCAGCATCTTTCTCGCCGCCCAAATCTATGACGTCCTTGCCATCAGGATTTGCGGATTCAGCATCACTTGAAGCTGCGGCATTCTCTTCGCCAGAAGTAGGAGCTGCAGTGATGGCCTTGCCAACGGCGCTAATCTCACTGCTGGGACTAACGGGGGACAGCACTGCTCAGAGCAGCAGCCATCTGGTGTTCTGCTCGTCGTTCTTCATCTTCTTTTTGTGGTTTGGTTTTGTTTCTGCTGTTAGTGTTGTGTTTGGTACTGGGTTTGTGTGAATTGCTAAATGATTTTGGGGTGGAGGTTGTGTTGGTGGTTGTTGTTGCTGCTGTTGTTTTGGATGTTAAGTGTACTGATTGGCTAGTTAATAGTGTGTGAAGTGGTGGTGAATTTGGGGGTTGATGTGGGTGTGTTGGTTGTGGTGCTGGTTGTATTGTCGCTGAAAGTGGATGTGGAAGTACTGTTTGTGGTGCTAGGGAATGTGGTAACGGATATGGAGTTGATTGTGTGGCCTCCACCACAAATTTGAAGGTGTGGTGTTGTTGTATGGAGAAAATCCTATAGGAAAGGCAGTGGTTGTGGTGATGTTGGTACTTTCGGATTTGGTGGCAATGGTAATGGTCGTGGATCCCGTGGTTTCCATCACAAATACAAAGGGGGTGGTGGTGCTATTGTTGTAGATAAATGAACAATAAAATACCACAACATTTGCACATCGTATGTGGAGAGATAGAAAAAGACAAAAAGTGAAAAATAATGCTGATAGATGTACAATAGAGATTTACAACATATTTACACCACTAATGAAAATACCACAAAAGGACCAAAAAGTATGGGAATAAAGTAGAGGCACATGGTAAGGGAAAAAGAAGTTGAAGTATGATAAGCACCCCGTCTTTTCTCTTTCACCTTGAAAAAAACTCTCACAACCTTCTTTAGATGAAAAATGCTTACTTCAATATGAGGGAAAGTGCAATGTTTCGCGCCATCACTCTAAAAACCTCTCTGTAACTCTCTATCTCTCAATTGCCCCTCTGCAAACCTCTCTCTATTCTTTCTCTTGCCATCACTCATTTGCAAGTGTTGTTTGTCTTCTTCCTCCAAGCTGTGAGCTGGATTCATCCACAAATTGGACTTGCTAAACTCTCACTCCTCCAACCTATGAGTTGATTTTTCTAAAAGAAATTCGACCTTATAACTGGCTTGATCATTATGATTTGTAACATCCTCCCAATTACAATATCAGTTTTAAGCTATGATATCAGACTCGAGAGTTGTTAGTTATAGATTAGCGGACCTTCTTTAAATATTTATAACAAGCTCGATTAACGTGTATAATAACTAAGCTTAATTTTATTAAAATATATAACAAAGAAATAAAACATTCATTTAATACAAAGTTGAGTATAAAAGGAAGCTATTCTATAAGCTTGAATACACCTCTGTTCTCTAATATATTCTCATACATATCCTTTTCACTAGATACAACACAATAAAAGCATTAACTACTACACTATTGCAATGTCGAGTTCTTTTACGTAGCAGCATCATAGTCCTTTGGCTTAACCTAGAGACGACAAGGAACACAAACATATAAGGGTGAGAATTTTAAAATTTTTAGTAGGGCATCTCCCCCAGATAGACAACAAAAGTTATCGTCATCGTTCCAGCCACTTCGGTTTATCAGGAGAAAGGATGATCATGCATTACATAACACCAATTCATTTTTAAAGTTTCAAATCATACTTCCGAAGTGGGTAGCTTTTAATAACCAATCACTTAATGCATATATAGCCCAATGTTCAAACACCTAGTAAATTATCCTAGGTAGACAATTCAAATTAATATGCATATGCATATGATAAATGTCAAAATCTTTAATGAAATCATCTTCACTTATTCTGGATATATCAAAGGGAATTATCTAGTTTCCTCTTGTAGTTATAGAACTTAATTCGGTGTATTTTTCTCTTTTCATCGACATAGGAAAGACTTAGTTTATTATATTATACCGCAAAACTCAATTCAGTGCATTTTCCTCTTTTCATTGACATAGGAAGGACTTAGTTTATACCCAACGGGTATTTATAGTGGATCACACCACATAAGGGAAATAGACTGCTTATCAGGACTGAGGTCATTCCTATCTGTGATCATCGAACTTCATTTTTTTCCCTCTTCCAAATCACACACAGATCTATTCTTAGCCAATACGTCTATCGACTCATAATATCTTGGGGGAAGTTCCTTTTTTTGCTTTTCCCTTAATTCAACTTAAGTCTTGTTTCTATTTTCTCCATATGTCAGAACATGCATGCTAGGGGTTCCTCTTTTTACCTCTTCCTCATTCAACTTAAGTCTTATATTTGTTTTCTCTATATGTCAGAATATGCACAATTGAAGTTCACATATTCTTTTTCGCCACATATATGTATCATTCACTTTTATTTTTCCAAATGCATGCATAAGGCACATATACCCATTCTTTCACAATATGATTCCAATCATGCCTAAAACCAATCCTTAAAGTTACTAGCATGCAATCATATACATCATACTTGAACCAATTATGTCACAATTATAATGCCTTAGCATAAATACAGCACATGGGCAGATTTTACACCCTTGTAGCACTAAGTAACTTGCACATCAAATAATCAATTCAGAAGCTATAAAAATTACCCATGACACTTCAATGTGTCCAAAAGGTTCCATAAAAATTTCAAAGAAAAATAATTCTCTAACTATGTTAACAAAATTAGACAAATTCGGAGTTCAGAAACCCCCTATTTATAGCCAACAACCATAGTTCCCAATTTTATTACCCTATTAAATGAGAATATCACATCATAACAAAAAAAATTCATAGTTGGATTTCAATATGTCCTCAACACCTTGTAAAAATTTCAAGAGATAATTCAATAATTTGATATGACAACAAAATTAGAAAAATTCAGTGTTTAAGAATTGGCTGTCCAGACAACTCAACAATAGTCTCGGTTTTTTATTTTTAGAAAATAGTAAAATCCATTTTTAACATCCAAGAAAAATCATGAAGTTACCTTAGGATGTTAGTTTCAACATATAATTTTTATAGATGATAAAAACGTCTACAAATACATAAGAAAATTCGTGATTCATAACTTGCTAGTACAAATATGAGAATTCAAGCACATGATTTAAAACTTGTTTTGCCAAAATGGGTTTTCTAACTTCATCCAAACATTCCACCAAAATTAATATATAAATATCCATATATTATCATCCAATACAACCAAAAATATTTAGCCAAATCAGTAAGCAACTCATAAAAATAGATTTGAAGTAAAAGAGGTTTAAAATGCCCTACTTTGGTGGCTTTAAGGATCTTGGCTCCAAGGATGATCCAACAATGGTTTCCTTCACTTCAAAGCCTTCCCAACAACACCAAACCCTTCCTTTAACAACAGATTGTGAGCCCTCAAAATGGAAAAAAGTGATGAATTCAAATTATAATAGGTTAGTTTTGTAGGTGGTGATGAGTAGAATAAGTTTAGTAAATGGAGTTTGAAGTTTTACCAAGTGTCTGTTAGGTGTTTGGATGCTCAAAATCAAATTTTCAAGCTCTTTGAAGGAAAAGAAAATGGAGGTTGGCTGGTTTTATTCTTGTTGGCCGAGAAATGCATTGTGGAGTGATAAGGAAGATTGGTTTAATGGTTATCTTGTATTAAAGTTTAAATATTTTATAATATAAATGTATAATTCTTTAAAGAAAAAAAAATAATTAGATGGCTAGGATTTAATCTTGTAAACCAAGATTAAATCTTAGCCTTACACTAGGTTTAAATGGATATATATTATTATTTTGTAAAGATTAAACTATCTTTCAGTGTTAGAAATCTCATACCGAAATTTTAACAAATGGATGAGATATTGGCATCCAGGTAAAATAATAATAAATGAAAGGCCATGATTAAAAATTGCTTTTCAAGTTTCAATCCTTGCCATCCACTTGACATAAAGTGGTTGGTAAAGGTTACTTGGCCACTAAGGCTTTGTTTGGGAGTTTGGAAGGGAAGGGAAGGAAAGACATTGGAGGGAAAGGAAAGGTGAGGGAAGGAAGGAGTTTAGAGGATTGATCCTCCATTTATTTGGGAGTGCAAGATATATAGAGAGAAGGGAATTAGGAGATTTATAATCTAGTTTTACAATTTTAACCTTTTTTATAATAAAATAATATAATTATTTTATTTTTATATAATTGACTATTTTAGTTAAAAATGCATATTTTTACTGATTAAAAAAAATAAAATTAATTTTTTTTACACTTTTCTCCCTTAATAATATATTTAATTATTTTATTTTTTAATAATTAATTATTTTGGGGAAAAAATTGAAAAACTACTTCTCCCTCAAAATTTTCTACTCCACACAATAGATCATTTTAAAAAATATCTTTTTATTTTTTATATCTAAAAATGACTTTTCTCATTAATATTTTAAAAAAGTCTATCAAATTTTTTTTAAAAAAAATCATATTTATAAAAAAATAATATCATGCAAAAAAATAATATTTACAAAAAAAAATTATGAAAAGGGACAAATAAAAAATATAACTATCAATTAAATAGACAATGGCAATTTGCATAAAAGGAAAAAATAACAATATTCCATTAATTGAAACTCAAATATTCCAACAATATCAAGTATTTAATCAACCTAAATACTAAATCATTAGTTCACAAATAGAATCCATTTAACAGTTACATCAAATAGGACCACTAGGACCAAACACCATCTCAAATAACAACCTCTTACGTTTGTCCTGAGGACAACCGATTACTCCTCTAATGCACTCGGGATGACCAAGAAGATACATGTATACCCGGTTAATCAAGTGGTCTTCAATTTGCAAATCTTCAAGCATCTTCCAGACTTCACTTTCTGGAATTGGAGCCTTCTGCTTAGCTCTTTCATATGCAGCAGTGCTCTCCCTAAAAGCTCCAACAAGATCTTGAAGAACCATCTTTATCCCTTCAGCTTCAATTTCATCTCTAGACGTTCTAGGCCTTTTACCTTTGGGCCCTTGGCTGCGAGATGCGGGAACTTCTGGAGATGTGACTTCATTGCCAATAGTGTCTTGAACACTATTCAAATTGAACTCACTGGTCTCAAGAGACTCTGATTCACCAGACACCGCCCTTTTGTTTGTAATCTCCTTGGCAGTCTCCGCATGCTCTCCAGTAGCTCTATCTTCGCCACACAATATCATCATCTTATCATAATTTGGGATGGGCTTTTTCATCCATTCTTCAGCTTCAGGTTTAGTCTATCAAACCAACAATAATAACTTCCAAGTTTAGAAAGATACTAAGCATTAATAACTTTAAAGGAGAAAATCACAATTCAGCAAGTAGATTCATCAAAGAAGGATATTTAAATAAGTTAAACACAACAATCAGCTGAACTATAATTTTGTTAAAAAGCTAAATTATTACCTCAATTAGTTTTTGCCAAACTTCGGGTTCAGCACACCAACGCTTTGTAACTGGATCCCAAGCAAACCCGCTAAGCCCATTTTTGAATAAGTCGTAACATCTTGAGAAACCTCTCTTGATTAGCTTCCAGTGACTTTTCACCTTTTCCTTTGCAAAAGGCCTTTGAAATTTTTCTTGTAGTTCATTTGTTATTGCTTCATAGGCTTTTGACGTGAAACTCCCACCCACTTTATTTCCCATGTTTAGCTGATTTAGGAAAGCATCAATAAGAGCGTTATCCATCTCTTGTGTCCATGTCTCTCTTTCTGACTTAGACATAATTACCTGTAATTGAGAGGGTTGGCAATTGAAATATGGGTAAGAATGTGTCAAAACAGGACAAACAGGATTCCTTTATTAGTGTGTTCACCTGATTTAGTTCAGCAGAAAGTATTATTAGTGTGTTCAGCTGATGTAATAATCAATTATTACAGATATCTTGGGGCCTTTGTTGCATGCTGATATCAGTGTACCATCAATGCACAACAGTATTTAACTTCATAATCAAAGCTCAAGTGAAAGCAACATGGATAGTGTGATAACAGTTATATAAATTTGAGTTTCTACACATGTTCATAGATGTGGAAATCATTGATACACTATAGATATTGAAAGACATGAACATTACACAGATCCTAGATGTGGAAATCAACTAATATAATCTCTCCACATAGCTTCTGCTATAGAATTTCTAAAATTCTCCCCTAAACGAGTATGTTCTTCATCCTCATCATCTACTGGGTCATGAACATGTTGGTGAGGTGCAACTTGATTGTTAATTTATTCATCCACCTCAGCAACCAAATCTTCATCAGGATCTACCATCATCAAGTAATTGTGCAAAATACAACAAGCAACAATGATCCTATTCTGAGTCTTGATTCCATAGGTAGGTTCAGTTCCACTTGCAATGATAGGAAATCTTTTTTTCAAAACTCCAAATGCCCTTTCAACAGCATTACGCAAGGATGAATGCCGATGATTAAATAATTCGTGAGGCGTTCGAGGTGGATTTCTAAAGGAGAATTCTTTCAAATGATAACGTGTTGTTCTATAGGGTGTAATTAATCCTTTTCTTAACATGAATCCAGCGTCAAGCACATAGTATTTACCTAATAAAAGGGAAATATTCCATTACTACAATATATCTAATAGAACAAACAGGAAATTGAAGACTAATTATATTAATTACCTCTAGGTATTCTAAGATTGTCTGTTCTATGTAATGCATTTTTTAGTATCCTTGAGTCCTATGCGGTGCCTTCCCATCCAGGTAGAACATAACTAAATTTAAGGTCAAAGGAGCATGCAACCAACACATTTTGTGTTGGGAAATCTTTCCTGCCTTGATACTTTGAAGCTTCAGCTGATGGCACTTTTACACGAACATGTGTACAATCAATTGCCCCAACACAATCCTAGCATAGATTTTTTTTTTATTAATATAATTTCTTTTAAAATATTTTTGAATTATGAATTAAAACAAATTTACCTTAAAGAACGGGTTGAACCGGTTGCTCCTCAAAATTTCCATAGGAATTTGTGAGCCATCAGGTTGTTTGAGATATTTATCTTCTAGCTCAACTATTGATCGAAGCACACGATGAAGATGACGACTAGTGGATTCCCCAGAGCGTCGAAACCAGAACTGGACCTCTCGATTTCTAACATTATGTGTTAGAATGTAGAGTGTTTTGGCAACTTGTTCCTCTAAGGTTACCCGTTGTGTTGGTTGGAGACCACCTTCTCGTTTTAAGATATCACACAAGTCTAAAAAAGCTTTGGGACCCATTCTTATTATCTTACGACCTTCACTACTAGCAATTTGTTTCATTATTTTTGCTCGTACCCTCTCCTTCTCTAATGTTAAAGTACGTTCAATCATTCTATCTTGAGAACGTTTTCTAGTTATGTAATGATAAACTACAAGAACTACAACTTGGACAATAATCATCCTATGTTTCTGCCTCCAACTTAACAATGTAAGGTTTATGTTTCCTCCTTGATCATCCATCTATAAATTATCAAGAAACAAATTTGTGCAGTCAATAAATTATCACATACAAACTGCAACCACAATTAAACACTATATATACAATCAAGCCAAGCCAGGGCCTATCGAGATACTCAAACTAATCAAGTACAACAAAACTAAATATTTTATAGCAAACTCACCTGAATGGGAAGAAGGGATGACAACAATTGAAAGAATACCCCTGTAAAATGGTAAACAAAATATTTTACAACTCTTTAGCACTTAATGTAATTCCATCCATTCAAATTAATTAGAAGTTAAAAGCAAAAGGATATAACTGAAAAGTAATAGTGCAATTGAATGTGCAATTGAATTTTCTTCACGGATATTTGAGAGTCTTTGATGCAAACTAACTGAAACGAGCATGTAAAAATTAAAGAGCTTTAACTTCTTAGCAAAACAGACGCTGACAGTATCCTAACCTACAGCCAAAGTTCTTAAGCTCTGAACTTCTCATTGACCCCAATACATAGAGGAAAGTACATTTGAATTGATAAGATGATTAGAGTCTATCAATTAGTCTATCATCATCCTCTCTTTCTGACTGATACAGAACTGAGAATTGGTTGGAAAGGAATAAAAGATACAGAACTGAAAAACTTTTTGTTTTTTCTTCTTAGTCAAAAGGTTCAGAAAAAAAAATTAGAAAGCGGGCCAACTACCCATGGCTACAAACATCCAGAGTACAAACAAACAGCAGCTGTCTCATGTTTTACACAAACACAACTCTGAGAAGAAACATGATCATTGAATATGTGACAGCTGGTTCACATATTGTTACTTGCAGAATCAAAAGCCAGTAAGATATATAGTACATTGTAACAGAAAAGTGATATGAAGACACAACAGAAACAATTCCATAGACAATATGAATGAAAAAGACACCTAAATCTACATGTTCTGTGTGTGCAGAGACTAGAAAAGGAATCTGAAATTGAACAATATGAATGAAACAACACAAGGGCTTCTGAAAATGTAATGGAAACTATTTTGGGCCTAAGTTCAATGGTCAATTTCTTAGTTCTTTCTATCGCAAGTTTGTACTTCTAAAAGACCAGGATCTTAATATCCAAGTTAGTTAATCATAATGCAATCATTCTGTTACCAAGTTACTCATATATGTACCTATAAAAGACTATTACCTTATACAGAAAACGAATTAAACATCCATAAATAACAATTGATTCAATTTGTTAGGAAGTAGTAACCACATACAGTGTAGCATGTTAGACTCACATATAATGCCATAGCACACTTTGTTCCATCAGTGGCTAAAGCAAAGCCCACATGAATTGCAATTTTTAAATCGTTGCTTAAGAAGAGATACTGATAGATAGCCACCAGTGTAGTATTTTAGATTTTTGAATTATATATTGAAAACAATCTTATCCATATTTAACATATTGCAAAGTCTCTAAACACAATCAAGTTAAATTTTAAAAAATGCAGAGAATAAATTGTAAAAAAGGGCCCAAAACCTATGCATGTATCGTCTATCATGATTTTGGCGATAAGATCAAGACCATCACCGGAAAGATCGAAAGCTATCTCTCAATAATCAAAGAGGTGGCAGAGCACAGTGATGATGCTGCTACACCTTCAATGAATCGGCTATTTGGAGTCACTGATTCGCTCAATGATTTGTGGGACCTGGTGGAGGATCAAGAACTTCCAAAACAGAGCAGCAACATTGCATCATTTTTCTCTACCTGTAATCGTACACCTCACAGGAGGCGCAACCTACTTCTCAAACTTGAGCAAATCGAGAAGCAACTTGGTGAAGATGTACGCGATGGTGAAGAAATGCAAAGAAACAGAGATGCTAACCTTGTAATGGCGAAATCAACAGCACGGAAGAAACATAGAGATTTGTCCTCGTCGAGTCATCCTCGTCAATTCGTGCTTGTTAATGGAATCGATAGAATCAAGTGGAAGAATGAGGGATTAGGGTTCGAAGAAGATTGGGATTAGGGTCGCACAGAGAGAGAGAGTGATTTTCTGGCGTGAATGTGGTGTTAATTCTGAAATTGTTAAAAATTAAGAAGGGTAAAATAGTACTTTCAAATTATATATGTTAAAAACCCTCCAAAATGGAGGAACTTAAAATGGGGGTGAAGAGAGGATATAGGAGGATTTTAAAAATCCCTCAAACTCCTTCTTCTATCACTTTTAAAAGTCACAAACACAGATTATTCCCCCATTGCCTTCCCTTCCCTTCCCTTTCCCCCCAAACCCTAGCTTGCAAACAAAGCCTAAGTAACTTGTATGGTGTTAAAAACTACACATCGAAACTCTACCGAATAGGTACAATACCATATCCGGGTAATCAAACATTGCCCGAAAATTAATTCCAGGCATAAAACTTTGTTTCTAACCTTAACCCTACATTTTCTCAGTTTCAGGTATCTTCGGGTCTCAATTCTAGGATTTCGGCTGTCCTGACGGGCTTGTGGGCCCGTATTACTATTCACACTAACTCAAAAAAAAATTTCACACATCCATTTGGCCGTCCTTATCATTACTAAATCTGTCAGATTTTTAAAATTATAGTTAAGAAACCTCAAATTAATTTTTAAATAATTTTTAGAGTGTTACATGATTGCCTTCCCTAGGTTTTTGTGAAGAAATTTTTAGGGGATGGTATTGAGTTTGAGTGTTCTTTGTCCTTGTATGTGAAACGGATCACAACACAAGTACTTTTTTGTATGTTGGATCATGATATTGGGTTTTTTCCCCTTTGTTTTTCAATAGAGTTGCGATTGTTCTTGAGATTTATTTAGGACACGAATTGTTAGCTATTATTTATTGTAAGCACCAAATTTAAAGCACCTACGTGCATTTATGACTAGACTGATCAGCATATACAATGTTCTTGCATGGACAGAACATGGTCATAGCATTAGTTCCGTTATGTATTTAGTATGTATGCTACGTTGGTTGGATTTGGATCTGTTTGTCTTGACTTAGTGTCCTCGATATGTTTTTCCTTACTTTTGATATTATCATAATAAGTGATGGCTAGAGAAACCATAGAGGATGAAAAACCCTTCAAATTTAGTGAATAATTTTCTTTTTCATGTTATGCTCTATTCTATGGCTCCTTTCAAATTGAGAGTTTGAGACTCCTATTAATTAGAAAAATTGATAAAAGAAAGAAAAACTATGTCACAAGGCAAAGCAATACTGACTCTATTGTTTTCTTTTTATTTGTTTGTGATAAGGTTGTATTGTTTATGATATTTTTGTGAGACAAGTGTTGTGATCTCTTGTTATTTATTATCAGACTTGTAAAAACTGCACAATGACTAGTAAAGTGACCACTTACGTGCATTTATAAGTAGACTTATAGGCATATATATAGTTCTTATTTGCGTGGACAGAACATGGCTATGATCTCAATTCCATATTATATTTACGTAAAAACGAGTGTAACTTGTTTACTGATATATATAGTATAAGTTGTTACTGTCTAGCTAGAGGTAGAAGATGAGTGTGTTTAGCTAGAGAATGAGATGCCCCTTACCTCTACAAGAGGGGTGTATATATACTGGCCAGGCATTAAGGGGGCTTGCAAAGCCTTAATGAGAGAGATTATGATCTTGTCTTTCACCTTCACATGTTAGGTCAGCACTAGTTAGGCTAGGCAAGGGGGTGTCAGGAGGTCGATTTACATGAGGATGCAGGTCGGTCTAGTACCAACTAGTTCACAAGCCCGCTAGTCTTGAAGCACATACGATCGAAGAGACTTAAGCATGAAGGCTAGAGATTTGAGAGTGTAGGTTAGACTAATGCTGATTGATCCAAAAGCCCTCCAGCCTCGAGTTCAATTAGGAGTAAAAAGGCTATACAGTCAAAAATCAAGGTCGTTTGTCCTGGCCGGTCCACAAGCCTTCCATCCTCAAAGTCGAGTGCGAGTGAGGAGGCTAAAGAGATAGAGATTGAGGTTACTCATCCTGTCTGATCCACACAGATATAGCCCTCTAGTCCTAAGCTTTGATAAGAGCAAAAGGACATATAAGGGAGTTTTAAATGATGGTAGGTAATGCTTCTTAATACTACCATGATCTAACATTGCAACTTGTGGCTTAGTCTTGGAGTTGTTGGGCTCATTGTCAGATCTGGTACTAAACCTCATTGTCAGGATTTTTTTTGCCAGTTAGAGTCGATCTTCCAGCAAGAGTCAAGTTTATGCCCACCTTTGTTCGACTATTTCCTGGCCTTGAGTACACTTCATGTGAAAGTAGTTTAACTGTTTGTATGATCCATGAGCACTTATTTTGTATTGATCAGTATGTGGTGTGGCAGGTCAAAATCTCCTTGAATGATTTGTTGTTAGACTAAATGAAGTGGAATCCTCTTCAATTTTTTAGCATGGCAGGTTGTTTTATATCAAGAATTGTTTTACCTAGTCTAAACCAGGGTTTTTTAGCGAGAATTAGGATTAGTGTTACTATGACAAAAGTCAAGTCTTCCGATAAGAGCTGAGAGCATAAAATAAGCTGAGGATTGTCATTGCCTGATCAGAGCCGGGTCTTCATATAGTACCGATGAATACCGGGCTCCATTGCTCGTGATACAAGACTTGGTGTTGGTGAATACCGATTTTTCATCTAATGCCGGTGATGACCAGGTTTAGTAATTGCCAGTGAATACTAGGCTTTAGATAGTGCTGATGAATACCAGGTCTTAATATAATACCGGTGACGACCGGGTTTAGTAATTTGCCAATGAATACTGGACTTTAGATAGTGCTAGTGAACATCAGGTCTTCATATGACTTTGTAAGGATGTCGGGTTGGGCAGGCTTACACCTGCCGGGTTAGACAGACTTATAATAAGAGGCTGCTAATTTAATTTATTTAGGTAGTGCTGTTGATCCTGCATAAGAGCATCCTTGAGCAAAAACTTCTTATTCCTGCTATTGACAAATTGAAATAACACAATCACAACGAAAATTTCCAAAGTTAGCACATGAAACCAAACAGTAAAATTTCCTTCTTCACTTGTCCTGACACTTATTTGTCAGCATTATTACATGGCACCAATAACAATTTGAAATGTCACAAAAACTAAACAGGAGGAGAAGTGGAAGAAAAAAAACTGAAATTAATTTTTACCAATTGAAGGAAAATTATCGTGGCAATTAGTAGTAGTAACAAATTTTGTTGCTGGAAACCAAAAATGGAAAATGTAAAAATAAAGGTAGCAGTCAAATATTCATGGTAATGAGAATATTAATATTGATTAAAGAAAAAGAAATGTGGATAGGAATGTGAGTAATAATTGCGAATGCTAATGAAGAAAATATGCGTCATCTCACCCGACTCATGATAACAACAATAGAAGTATGTACGATGAAATTATGTGAGAAAATCATCATTCTAACACTATTTTTAAGGTAAGTCATGAAATGAAATAATAATTATAAAGGTCGTTACTTTTCCTCATTAACAGACAAGGCAAAAAGTAAAATGTGATTAATTTGGAATATATAAAAAATATAGCAATCAAAATAATTAAATCTTCAATGGTTATCTTTCCAATCATAAAATGCTACAAGCGTTTGAAATTTTTAAGTATGGAATCAATGTCATTAAAAATTAAGAGCAATTTGTGATTAAAATGACCTGAACATATGCTAATTGAATGCTAATCATGAGTATTGATGTTTTCCCATTGCATTGGTTGTGGTTTTCAAGGTCAGACATTTACTAGACATGGATAAAAACGGTATAATAGTGCAATCAAAACAATTGATATTATGCTTAATTGGCAACAATATGGACTATAATTTAAAAAAGAAAATGACAACAAACTTTCCACTTATATCAATCATGATTAAATAAATTATAGCCGTTATATCAATCATAATTCATGGAGAAAAACCAGCATACAGCGGTAACAATTAATAGCAAGATAATGGTTATATCAATTATATTAATTGAGAAATACCAATCATATATCAAACAGAAATTTATGGTCAGCATTAAAAGGAAATAATTTTTGGTGCTACAGTTTGTTAGATACCAAAGGAAGCCTGACAAGAGCAATTATACTAAGAAAAATGCAAACTTAATCCAATAACTAAAGCTCCAAACTTCTTAATCCTGATGTGGGCAACTATACATAAAGCTGAACTGAAGCCGAATGCATTTGAACAGAACTGCACAACAGTATACTATAGCCATAGCCAATGGCCTTCGAATTCAAAAGCATAAATCATGATTCAACATTTCAACAGGAAATAAACATAGTTAACATAAATAAAGTCCCATGGAATGCCTTGAGATATCATAAAAATAGTCTGCGACAGCACATTGAACTACCACAACTTGATCATACGGAAGAATGATTTCAGAAACCACTGAAATCAGAAAGCAGTTCTTTTATTTGTACCCTATTTCTGTTGCTAATTAGCTCTAATTTGATAATAAAGATTATCATATCGTAAAATAATAATAATAAAAAATAAATGAAACATTTTCAGATCCCCAGTATCCATCCAAAAGTGATATTGGTAAAGAGAAGACAGGTGAGGAAGTAGTGTACCTTTGGAAGTAGGAAGGTCCTTTCCGTCCTTTCGATAATATTTGTGATTAGAGACCAACGTTTTGCCTCTGAAATTCTGGATGGTCACCCTTTTCCTCTCTGACAAGGAATTTATGATGTAGTCTACTGGCATCCCGATCAATATCTTCTTGTACTGCCCATCCTCCATCATTTCTAGAGTAGCGGGGGCCACGGGGCAGAGTGACGTTGTATGTTGGTGTAGCTATTAGTGTTCCGTGTACTGCACGTGATAGCCCTAGTGATGGTGAAGTGTGTACAGCTTACGAGCATAATGAGTGTTTAGTGGAAGAAGTTTTACCTCTCTCCACGTACGGTGCTAAAATGTGACTATCTCACTAGAGGTAGCAGATGAATGTGTTTAGTTAGAAAATGAGATACCCCTTTCCTCTTCAAGAAGGGCATATATATATTGGCCAGACATTAATGGGGGGCTCGCAAAGTATTAATGGGAGAGATTATGATCGTGTCTCTCACCTTTATATGTTAGGTCGGCACCCATTGGGCTAGGCAAGGATGTGTCAGGGGGCTGATCTACATGAGGATGAAAGTCGGTCTAGTACCAACCAATTCACAAGCCCGCTAGCCTTTGAGGCATGTGCGATCGAAGAGATTCAAGTATAAAAGCTAGAGATTTGAGGGCGTAGGTTGGACTAATGCTACTGATCCATCCATAAGTGAGGAGAATAATATTTTTTTCTCACTTTCTTTATATGATTTCATCCTATATAGTTGTATTTTATGGAGGTGTGTTAGCTGTTAGCTCCAGAACCCTTGCGTTTTTTAATGATAACAAAACCAATTCAAAGAAAATACTTTGAAGAACGATTGATATCTCTATTGAGTTTCTTATAAGATTATAATAGGTATCTATCGTTTAGCAAAAACAAGACTTATTCAAATGAGTGTATATATTCACTATGCATGTATGAACATGTTACAAGATTTGTTATAATAAAAAAGTGAAATTATATCCTTATCCAAGCTTTTGATAGCTAACGATCAGAAGTAGGCGGTAATACTACAAGAAACCAAGGAAAGAGACTTAAAAAAGTAGCACATGACATCAAAAAGTACTCTCAAGATGAAGATATCAAAATATGTCCATATGCAACGTGTTACTTAATTTTCAATCATCACAATCTCAAAGAAATATCATAAAGAAGATTTGATTGAAGATCAGAAAGTGACACAATTCTTCAAGGATTGATTACGTACATTAGAAAGCTCACCTGTGAGTGAAGCAATGAATGCTATAGAAAAGGGAGGGAATTTGAAATTTTAATTTCAAATTATCAAGTTTAACCCAGTTTTAAATTGGTACATCATCTCCTTTGCCTTTGATCAATGATCCTAGCTTCATAAAGGAGGAGTTCAGAAAGCTCGCTTAGAAAGTAGAAAAGTAGTTTTTGATAGAAGATTAGAGAGCTCATATTTACAATGGCTTCTGCAACCGATGTGATAGTTTTGTCAACCACTCTTCTAGTTGTTTCTTTCAAGACACAGTTGATGATCAACACGTGTCACTTGAAGAACTGATCTATGGCAACGGTCACAAAGAAAGACCATTATATAAAGAGATGCTAAGCTTGAAGAATGTTGAGAGATTTAAAGATTTAAGAAAGGAAACTTTGCAAAAATCTTTTTCCACTTCCTGGAATATTCAGTCTTTCTCATGTAATCAGTTTTATCCTTGAAGTGTAAAGAAAACCTTCGTTCTACATTCTTAGCTAGATTTATGTTTTTCTTATGGAAGAAGTAGAAGAAGGAACTCATTCAAGTTTACCCAGGATCTTTTTAAATGTATCATCTTTAAGGAAACTTGAGCGTAGGTTAGTTTGGGTGGCAACCCAAACACTCAACCTTTGTAACCTTGATTCGTTAGTGATCAGTGTGAGACATAACTTGGAGAGGCTACTGTAAAACTACTTGCAATGCCATAGTAAGATGTTCTTGCTTATCATGGTTCAGCTTGGAGAAGTTAGGGAAAGACTACTTGCAGCTTGGAGAGGCTGGGAATAGACTACTTGCAACGTGCTGAAGGAGTTGTTTGTCAATCACGGTTGGTCTTGGAGACGCCATTGTGAAGACTACTCGATTAGGCCTGGAAAGGCTGGGAAAAGACTACTAACAACGTGCTGAAGGAGTTGCCTGTCAATCACGGGTTGGCTTGGAGAGACTAGAGTCAAGACTACTCATGTTAGCTTGGAGAGGTTAATACAGAACTACTCAAAATTCTTAGCTACAGGTGATTTCTAGAATTCTTGGATGATAGCTTAGGAAGACTAATGCAAAGATTATCTATCTTTGCTTTCTCAGGTTGAGAAAGTTGTTGTTATAGTGGAACCTCAATAGTTGTTGAGTACTGGATGTAGGCAGGTTGGCTGAACCAGTATAAAATTCCTTGTGTTCAATCTCCTTTACTCTAATCTCTTTTATTTATCCCTGTTGCACCGTCTTCTTACTCTTGATCTATACATATATATATAATATCTTCCGATCTCTGTTATTTTACGTATGAATGAGTGCTTAAATTAATAAGGTTCAGAAAACTATTTTCTGAAGCTACTAACTATGTTTCCACTGTTGCTTCAAAAAATAGAAAAAGGATCAATGCACGATTTAACCCCCTTTTCTCGTGCTCAACTTAACCTACAAGTGGTATCAGAGCCAAGTCTCTGAGGGGTTGAGCAATCCAAAGATTGCAGAGGACAAAGATTTAAAGGATAGAATGACATATATCATCTTTTCAAGATCAATCTTTTATCTGATAATCCTTTACTAACAAGACTCTAAGTCATGGCACAATTCATAAATATGGAGAAAGGAGAAAGTTTAGTTTTTCAATCAAGTCAAGTCTCTGTTCATATAAGCTCTGAGCTATAGCTGTATATACTATCTATGTACTATATGTTACATATGAAAGGCTATATGGATCAGTTTGGACATGATGTTGAAAGTTTTCAGCATGTATCAAGATGTCTTTGATTCTCTTTATATCTTATCAGATGTTTTACAACGATGAAGCAATGAAAATTGCTAAAACTTCTCAGTGAAGTAGAAAAATTTGATATTGTTATCTGAGATTGGATTCTCTGTATGTCAAATATGTCTGAAGTCTGTAGCGACTATATCAAAATGACATCAATCTCATGAATGACAGATCAGGACAAAGATCATCTTGAAAAAGAACATCTACTTATAGTAGAAGATTGAAAGAAAAAAAAACTAGAATAGTATTTTACAGGAGATAGAGAATGACATGGGAAAGGAAGAAGGTAAAAGAAAAATTGCAAGAATTGAAATTGTAATGGTGTTTGAAAAGAACAAAAGTAAAAGAAAAATAATTCTAAACAAAAAGGCTAAAATTAATGAAAGAATCATTTATGGTGGAACATGTTGGGGGATGGGATAAGTTGGTGGAAGAGAAGGGTGAGAGGAGATGTTAAAGATAGAGTGAGCTTGAGAGTGGGAGCAAAATTGAATCTGGGATTTAGAGAGAAGGAAGCAACAGAGTTATCTTTCAAAGATGATGAGAAATAAGGGTAGACACTGATGCACTACACTTTTTATTCCCTGTCATGGGCCCTCCTTATACGTCTTTTTCGTCATTTTGTGCCCAAACAACATAACTGTGTATACGTTGTGCATTTGGGTTGTGCACGCATCAGCACTGTATCGGAAGTCCATATAATTTGCCGTGTTATATAAGACGCGGAACTACGTGAGTATGGTAGATATGCAATCCAATGGCGGATGACAAGACTTGCTGAATAAAGAGGCGAGCTGCAAGTGCACATGCACCGCCTCAGACAGAGACACGAACAAGGCAGTGTTCCATGATATTCCATTCCCATGTCCTCAAGAAGTACCACCCTCCGACTCTGAGACTCAAACTAGCCCAAAAGACACACCTCTCTTCACTCTCCCCTTCCGCTTCCAACACGCACGCTCACCCAAACCTCCTCAAGCTCTGCACCCTCTCCCGCGCCCTTTCCCAGACCAAGCAAGTCCACGCCCTAGCCCTCCTCCATGGCTTCCTCCCCCGCAGCGTCTCCCTCTGCGCCTCCCTCATCCTCCAATACGCCTCCTTCGGACACCCCACCGCTTCTCTTCTCCTCTTCCAACACAGCGCTCCGCATTCCCGCAGCGCCTTCCTGTGGAACACCCTCATCCGCGCCAACTCCATTGCCGGAGTTTTCGATGGGTTCAGCACCTACAACCTCATGGTTCGTTCCGGTGTTAAGCCTGATGGTCACACCTACCCTTTTGTCCTCAAGGGTTGTTCTGATTTCTCGGAAGTCGAGAAGGGTAAAGAGGTCCACGGGGTCGTTTTTAAGCTTGGTTTTGACTTGGATGTCTTTGTTGGGAACACCCTTTTGCTGTTTTATGGTAATTGTGGGATTTTTGTTGATGCATTGAAGGTGTTTGATGAAATGCGTGAAAGGGATAAGGTGTCGTGGAACACTATTATCGGGCTGTGTTCTCTTTATGGGTTTTATGAGTGGGCCTTTTGTTTTCTCAGAGAGATGATTGCGGAGGCTCCGGGGTGTAAACCGGATTTGGTTGCTGTTGTTAGTGTGTTGCCTATGTGCTCGGAGACTGAGAACGTGGTGATGGCTAGGATTGTGCACTGTTATGCTTTGAAGGTTGGTTTGATGGGTCATTTGAAGATTGGAAATTCGTTGGTTGATGTTTATGGGAAATGTGGGAAAGAGAAGGCTTCCAGGCAAGTTTTCGATGAAATGGATGAGAGAAATGAGGTTTCCTGGAATGCTGTTATTACAAGTTTTTCTTTTAGAGGACTCTGCAATGATGCTTTGGATGTATTCAGATTGATGATTGATGCAGGAATGATACCAAACTGTGTCACAATTTCTAGCATGTTGCCTGTATTGGCAGATTTAGGACTTTTTAGGTTGGGAATGGAAGTCCATGGGTTTAGTTTAAGGATGGGGATTGAGTCTGATATTTTTATTGCTAACTCATTGATAGATATGTATGCGAAATCAGGATCTTCTGGTATAGCTTCTGCAGTATTCAACAACATGCGAGATAGAAACACTGTATCGTGGAATGCCATGGTTGCGAATTTTGCTCAGAACAGGCTTGAATTTGAAGCTGTGGAGTTAGTGAGGCGAATGCAAGCTCATGGAGAAAACCCCAGCACTGTCACATTTACAAATGTGCTTCCAGCTTGTGCAAGATTAGGTTTCCTGCATGTGGGAAAAGAAGTTCATGCCAGAACAATTCGGATGGGATGCGCTTTTGATTTGTTCATCTCTAATGCTCTCACTGACATGTATTCCAAATGTGGATGCTTAAATCTTGCTCAGAATGTCTTTGATATTTCTGTCAGGGATGAAGTTTCCTACAATATACTAATTATAAGCTATGCTCAAACTAGTGACTGTTCACAGTCTCTAAATTTGTTTTCAGAAATGAGACTTTCTGGTTTGGTGCCTGATATTGTTTCATTCATGGGTGTCATATCTGCTTGTGCAAATCTGGCTTCCATAAAGCAAGGGAAAGAGATCCATGGACTGCTGATAAGAAAGCATCTTCAGACTCATCTTTTTGCGGCAAATTCTCTGTTGGATTTGTATACAAAATGTGGTCGAATAGATATTGCTAGTAAGGTATTTGACCAAATTCAAGACAAGGATGTGGCCTCGTGGAATACTATGATTTTGGGCTATGGCATGCTGGGTGAGTTGGATACTGCAATCAATCTCTTTGAAGCAATGAAGGAAGATGGTGTGGAATACGATTCAGTTTCATTTATTGCAGTTTTGTCAGCATGCAGTCATGGGGGGTTAATTGAGAAGGGGAGGAAATACTTTTTGATGATGCAGGATCTTAATATTGAGCCGACTCATATGCACTATGCTTGTATGGTTGATCTCCTTGGAAGGGCTGGCCTAATTGAAGAAGCTTCAGACCTTATTAGAGGCCTCTCTATCAAACCAGATGCTAATATTTGGGGTGCGCTGCTTGGAGCGTGCCGGATATATGGGAATGTAGAATTGGGACGCTGGGCAGCTGAGCATCTGTTTAAATTAAAGCCTCAGCACTGTGGATACTATATTCTCCTTTCAAATATGTATGCAGAAGCAGAAAGATGGGATGAGGCAAACAGGGTCAGGGAATTGATGAAGTCAAGGGGAGCTAAGAAAAATCCTGGTTGCAGTTGGGTTCAAATTGGAGATCAGGTGCACGCATTTCTAGTTGGTGAGAAAATGGAGAGCTTGGATACTTGCCTTTGGCTGTCAGAATGATAAATTTGTTTCGTAATAGGAACACGAGGGTATCTGTCCAGAGAAAAAATAGAAACAGTTGTGTGCCTGAGTTGTTTGAGTGATTTTTAAACCAGTGTGGGGAAGATTTTTCCAAGTGGCAGCTGTTCCTTCATTGTCTTCTAATGTACTCTTCCACAATCCTTACAATTTTGGGAAATCACCAATTATGTTTCAGCATATTAGTAAATTTAAATTAATAATCAAATCAAATACTATCATAATTTATCTTATGGATGCATCTAATTAGTTGGATATCCAAATGACATGAGCATTGAGCAATGTTATTTCATTATCTTATTTTTATTTTTATTTGAAATTAAAATTTAGAATAAAATACACTTACTTTCTTTGAGGTATTAAAAAATAACACTTTATCCCGTTTGTTTAAAAAATCTATACTTCACCTCATTTTACTAAGGGTGTGTTTGGTGCTTTCTCTTTTATAATTTAATTTTTATAAATTATGTACTAAATGATAAAAATAATTATAAAATAAGTAATTAATTTAATTTCTATATACTGATAGTATAAAATAAAATATTGATAGACAACTTTTTACCAAATTTGACACCTTTTTTGAATTTTTATATATTTATAGTTAAAATTATTTTATATTGTCGGTCTATGAAACTAAATTTATAAATAAAATTAAGAATCATATTAAAAGTTAATAATAATAATTTTATTGAAAAATTACTAATAAGAATTTTAAATAAAGAAGATATAAAAATTTATAGCAATATTAAAATATATAAATAAACATTAACTTTTTTGAAAAATTCAATAAAACTTGCTAAATAATATTAATAATAAATAATATTAATATAAAATATAATTATATGAATGAGATCAAAAAATATTAAAAATAATTTTTGTAAATCAATAATTTAATTATCATAGTTAATAGTTAGTTATATATCATGATTTGACACTATTTTAAATTTTTATTAGTTTGCAATGGAATATCATATTTACACTCTACACTAATAAAAGTTTAATAAATTATCAAACCATGATTGATAGTTATTACAATAGGCAGTTACATAATTTAATTTGACACTTTTTAAAATTACTTTTTCTTGATTTATTTTACAATTATTATTTTTATAAATTTAATTTTAATGAATTGATAGTGTAAATTTTTTTTATATTGTTATCTAATTAATCATTTCATTTAAATGACTTTTTAAATAGTGGATATAGGAGCAAATCCCTTTGGCTATAAGACAATATATGCATGAATATATTATAGAACTCATTCATACTATCAGTACATCAAAATTAAATTCATTAAAATAATAATTTTAAAACAAATCAATCAACAGAAATATTTATTATTAATTTAAAATAATTATTATCATATACTTCTTAATATTGGTTATAAATTTAGTTTTTATAAACTAACAGTATAAAATAATTTTAACCGTGAACCAATAAAATTCAAGAACATGTCAAACCCGATAAAAAGTTATCTGCTAATATTTCATTTTATGCTATTAGTGTATAGAAATTAGACTTATTACTTATTTTGTAATTAATTTTATTATTTAGTATATAATTTATAAAAAAATAAATTATAAAATAGAATACACCAAACACATTCTTAGTGAAATAGGGTGGAATATAAGTTTTTCAAATAAATAGGGTGGAATGTCATTTCATGATACTTCGAGGAAAATAAGTGCATTTTACCCTAAAATTTATTTTTCTACATAATTAACTATGTTACATGTCTGCCCATTGTGTTGCCCAATAATTAGGAGGGTTTCTTCTTTCTTGCATCTTGGTGGAGAAGCTTTTTACCCAATTACATCACCCCCACCTTCTTCCGTGACTCTATGGCTACCTTTCCCTTAATATTCCTAATATCTAATTGTATTCAACTCTTTTTTATTCATCCAATCCTTGCTCCTTAGGGTCTATTCAGATAATACAACTTATGACTTTTTTTAACTTTTTGAAAGTCTAAAGTCATATTTTTATGTTTTGTCCTGTTTGGCTAAATAACTTATCACTTTTTTAAAAGTTATTCTTGATTTTGTTTAAAAAGTTAAAAAACTTAGTTTCTTAAAAAACACTTTCTAAAACACTAAAAATAAGTATTTATTATTATTATGTATTTGAATATAAAATAACTTATTCATAAATTACTTTTCAGAAGTTACTTTTTCATAAGCACTTAAAAAAGTTATTTACCCAAACGGGACGTTAAATCTTATCCAAACCAATTTCTATTCACACGTTGACATTTCTACTTCCTTTTTTCTCTTTTCCTCTGCATTTACTTTTCTTCTTGGTTTCTGTTTTCTCTGTTTGCTTCCTCTTAGAAGGATGGGAGGAATCGAGCTTTCCCCCACTTTCTAGGTACTGCCATGTTAACATTCTCAAATTCTATGATCCCTTTAGTGTTGCAAGTTTCATATTTTTCTAATATTAATGCTTTTGTTTTGTAGGAGGAATTGGAATTAGAGAGGACCATGGAAGATCAATCTCTATTCCTTCTTCCTTTGTTATGTTCATTTCTTCCAAGGCATCAAATGAACTTGAGAAAAAAGTTGAGCAAAGTACAGATGAAGTTTGAATCCAGGGATTTTTCATGTTATTTATTTTTTTTCTTTTTTATTGTCTACTAGGCTAGGGAAGTAGCATTTTTATTTGTAGCAGTTGTGAATATTTAATTATTTTGTGATTAACTAAAATGTGTGATTTACAAAAGGTAGTGATTAGGATTAAGGTTTATGAAATTTTTTTAAGTTAGTGAGGACTTCTCTAAATAGGTTTGCTTGAAAAAATTTCCAATATATTTTATTTTATTTTTATTGAAGTGTGGAAAAGCTTATTCATTTTAGTTATCTGTAAGTTTTAGTCTTCTATTGTTATCATTGTAGAAACTCATATTCTTTTTCATAGAGTCAAGACTTTCTGGTAGCGTATGGGATATGAAGCAGTTGAGGTTGCTGAGGCCTTGGGTCATTCGGGAGGGATTTGGACGTTGTCAGTTGATCATCACTTGAAGTTCAGATGCCTTTCTAAATGTCCTCAAGCCATTACTTTAGAAATGGTTTCGGGGGGTAATGCTTGGTTGTGTAGTGGTATTTATGCTAGTCCCGTGCCTTCTAATAGAGACATTTTGTGGAACTATCTACGATAGACTCAGAGCACTTAACAGCTGCCTTGGGTTGCTTTAGGTCATTTTAATGAGGTGTTGGATTCCTCTGAAGTTAAGGGTGGTGATCTTTATCCTCGTAGGATGGATGTTCTTGCTAGTATGCTTGATGATTGTCAATTGATGGATCTTGGAGCTGTGGGCCCTCGTTACACTTCGTCCAAGAGAGTTAGGGGTAATCAGCTTGTGCACAAGAGGTTGGATAGAGTGGATGCTTGCTCTGAATAGCGATCTTTCTTCTGGGAGGCTTTTGTTGAAAACCTCTATCGTCTTTATTCGGATCATGCTCCGATCCTCCTTCATTGTTTTGGTTTGCCTAGTCTTATAGGTAAGCACCTTTTCAGGCAGCTTGGACAACCCATCCTCTCTGTAAAAATGTGGTGTGTCAAGCTTGGAGTAAGGATCAGTCTGATGCATTGCACTGTCTTCATTATATCAAGAAGGATTCCTTGACTTTCAATCCCAAGGTTTTTGGTAATATGCACAGGAAGAAGAAAGAGTTGGAGTCTCGTATTCATAGTGTTCAGCAATGGTTAGAGAACATAGCCAATCCACATTTGGAGCAGCTTGAGAAGGACCTCCAGGTAGAGTATAATACAGTTTTATTTTAGGAAGAACTTGTTTGGTTTTAGAAATCTAGGGAGAATTGGGTTAAGTTTGGTGATAGAAATGCAAAGTTTTTTCACTTGTAAACTTTATGGTTTGAAGGAAGCGGACAAGGTTGAGGGTTTACATTTAAAATCTGGGTTTTGGTCTGTTGATCTTGCGGAGTTGCAAGAAGAGGCCCTTCATTTCTATCAATCTCTTTTTTGTTCTAAGGGAAAATATTGACCTGAATGTTTTAAGTAATAATCATTTGCCGTAGCTTAGCCAGGAAGGATGTCCCGCATTAACCAAGCCCGTTTCTATTGAAAAAGTCAAAGTTACTGTGATGGTAATGAATTCTTATAAGGCCCCAAGCCCAGATGGGTTTCATGCTCTTTTCTTTAAGGAATATTGGGATGTTGTAGGGAATGATGTTGTTAGTGTTGTGCAGAATTTTTTGTATGGAGGTCAGTACAATCCAATTCTCTTTGATACCTTGATTGTTCTTATTCCTAAGGTTGATCAACCTATGCGTATGAAGGATTTTTGGCCCATAAGCCTTTGTAATGCAATTTACAAGATTATTACTAAGGTTTTTGTGAATAGGCTGAGGCCTTTCTTACAGGAGTTGGTGGGGCCCATGCAAGGGGGTTTTATCCCTGGTAGAGATTGTGCGGATAATGTGATTATGGCTCAGGAGGTAATGGATTACATGAGAAAGATAAAAACTAAGAAAAATGCTCTTGCGTTTAAAGTTGATCTTGAAAAAACTTATGATAGAGTGGATTGGCGCTTTCTTGAGAGAACTCTGTGTGACTTTGGTTTTCCCGAGACAACAGTGCGACTTATTATGATGTTTGTTGTCCTCTGTGCTTAGTATTCTTTGGAATAGTAGAAAGTTGGATGGGTTTTCTCCTACTTGGGGTCTTAGACAAGGAGACCCTGTGTCCCCTTTCTTATTTGTTTCTTTGTATGGAGAGGTTAACAGTGATGATCAACAGCTTGGTGGAGGTAGGGCACTGGAAGCCGATTTCTATTTCGCACAAAAGGCCCAAGGCTTTTCCCCTTATGTTTGCTGATGATGTTTTCTTATTTTGCAAGGCTGAGAGGTCTCAGGTTCATTTAATTATGCAAGTTCTTAATGCTTTCTGTTCTGCCTCTGGTATGAAGATTAACTTTGATAAGTCTAGAGCACTTTGTTCTAAGTATGTTTCAAGACATCGCAGAGAAAATTTTACCAGCATATCTTCTATTCGTTTTACTACGAATTTGGAAAGTACCTAGGAGTCCCTATTATTGGTGGTAGAGTAATAAAGATTCATTTTCAGCATATTCTTGATAATATTAATACCAGATTTGCAGGTTGGAAAGGGAGACTTCTTAATAAGGCCGGGTGTATTTACCTTGCCAAGTCTATGGTTGCTTCTATCCCTGTGCACCAAATGTAGCTTATGGCCATGCCTAATGGAATTTGTGATGCCATTGACAGAAAAACTAGGCTTTTTATTTGGAATGGTGGTAGTAGCAATAGGAGTTTCAACTTGGGGAATTGGAAAACCCTTATTGCTCTAAAATGGTATGGTGGTTTAGGTATTAGAGAAGCTAGATGTATGGACATCTCGCTTATGGGTAAACTGGCTTGAAAATCTTGACTCAAGATAACACCCTTTGGGTTCGTATTCTTTCCCACAAGTATCTTAATAGGGTTGGTTCTAATTTGCTCTCGGTGGAAACTTCACCTAAGTCTTCTTCCATTTGGTGTGCTATTGTGTTTACTGTTCATAAGCTCTGGGAGGGATTCTCATAGGGGGTGGACTATATTCTGTCCCTATGGTATGATCTTTGCTTTCCTTTTGGTAGACTATGCGATCTTGATGATTATGCGCATATTTCGGATACTCACCTCACTATGGGAGATTTGTGGGATGGTGACAATTGGACTATCTCGTCACTTTGGACTTCCTTACTGCCTCAACTTCGAACCCTAATTCATGAGTTTTTGATTATTAGTCAGTCTTCTTCTTGAGTGGGTTGGTTTTGGCAGTCAGCTGGGAGTGGCATTTATTCTGCTACCAGTGCTTATAGGTGGCTATTGTTTCAGTCTTTTCCTTGGGATCTTAATCTTAATTGGATCTGGATTTGGAAGGTGAGGGCTTTGGAAAAGGTCAAGATTTTGCTTTGGTTGTGCATTCATAATAGTCTACCTACCAATTCTTTTCCTTTTCATCGTAGCATAGTAGATAACAGTGCCTACCCGCGCTGTGGCCAAGAGGAGACTCTTCTTCATTCGCTGAGGGATTTTTTCAAGAGCCATAGCATTTGGAATAATATTGGCACGCATCTCTTTTCCCGGTTTGAGATTGATGATCCGAATGTTTGGGTGAAAGATGGTGCTCTTAGTGCTAATGATGTTCTTTTTTTAACTGCTTTGTGGTGGACTTGGCAAAGTTGTAACTAGGATATCTTCCATTTTGACCCTTGGTCTGCTCCTGTGGTTGCCCGCTGGGCGCGGCTTCTGGCTGATGACATTGCTTCCTCTCCTGTCAATTGTGTCGATATGTCAATTTGGCGCCTTCCTTCCCATGGTGCGGTTAAGGTGAATGTTGATAGTAGTGTGTTATGGAATCGGGGATTAGCAGGCTTTGGCTGTATAATTCGAGATTCTCATGGGGGATGGTTGGCTTCTTGCTCAAGATCAGTTGTTGAGTTGCAAATTCTTCGAGTAGAGCTCGAAGGTATTTGGCATGGTCTTTCCCTGGCTTGGATGCTAGGCTACCGTTTGATGTATGTTGATATAGACTGTTTGGATGCCTTTTTGACAGTTCCCACTGTTCAGATTTCTCCTTACCACTTGGACCTTGATTTGCTCTTGTGGATTCATACGTTGACTTTGTACAACTGGAATGTTTATTTTGATTTGGTCCCTAGGACTGCTAATTGGGCTGCAGATCATGTGGCAAAGATTGGTGCTACATCGGGCTTGGACTATTTTAGGTGGCATGATTCTGGAATGGAGCTCAATAGCATTATTTTTGTTGATTTAACTAGCTAGTCTTTGTTGTGTCTTTGTATTTTCCATTACCAAAAAATTGATTTTGCTGTGGGCGCACATAACAGGGCTTCATGTTGCAATACTGTTTCTTGAATACAAGGAATTCATAGCTTGAGATTTCAAGTTTTGTTTTGTGTACACCTACTTGGATTAATAGTAGAAATGGATTGCTCTTTTTTAACGATGGTCCTTTGCAGGTAGGTATATAGAATTCATTTATTCTTTTTACGTTTCTCCGTTTACAAGGAGAATGTGCTACTAAAAGGGTTGAGGTTGGCTTCGTTGTTCTTGCAAATCTTCCAGAGTTTCCACTAGCCAGAAACTTTCCATGGACTGCAGAAATTAATGATAAATCTCGACAAAAGTTTTGCACATTTATAATATGCCCAAATATAGAATTTTGTCCATAGTTTATCATCCAAAAGTGAGTAAGCATTGACTTATGATTAGATCGAGTGGTTCCATCATCATTATTATTGTAGAGGAGTCAATATATGTAATATTTTTATTTAATTTTTTTTTTTTTAATAAAATAATTTTATTTAAGTTTGAACGTGTTTATTGTGGGTCCCTCAGACCTAGGGACTAGAAGATACAATCACATGATGCAGGCAATGATGATGCGGTGGCAAAGACATATATAAATTGATCATGTAAGACATGATAGGTGCGATCCTACTAGTAATATTGCATCTGATTCTATGAGAACTCTATAATTAAGTCTGCTTAGACGAGACTAGTATTGGGACAAGTGATCGCTTAAAAAGTCCTTGTGTTTTGTCTTTTTTTTTAGTTTCTTTATTTACACGCCGCTTGGGGGTCACCGTATGTAATTCCCTCATACATATTCTGATCGTACTCGAACAGAGCTCCAAGCTGAAGCCAAGTTTCACCTTTCACTGATTCAACGTGGCTCGTTTTCACTGTTTCCTAACGTTTTCACGAACCTGATTTTTTCTTTTAATTTCTTTGCTTTTCATCTTTGCATCATTGCTACATTTTTGCAAATTCGAATAGTTTCCTTTCTTTCTACTTGATTCAATGTTCGATATTTGTTGATTCAATGTTTGATATATCATTAGTCTTCAAAAAGTTCTCTGAAGCCTTGAGAAAGTTACAGTATCCATAAAAAATGTATCAAAAGAATAAAACACGATCTTAAGAAAGATGTCGAACCTTCAGAGAGATGAGTCTTATGCTTGAACCTAATCTAAGAAGTAAAAAGAAGTCTTACGAAGGTTTTTGAGCTATCAAGAAACAAGTTTCTCTTTTTGTTTCGTTCAGAAGTTGAAAATGAAGTAACATGTGTCACATCAATAGACAAAATGGACAATAATACTGCTTCAGCCGTTATTGTTCCTGTGATAGTTGCAAATAGGAATTTTGCTCAACGCACTACTATTGGAAAAGCAACCCTTGAAACACGTTTTGATTGAAAGACATGCATATGATAATCCTACAACCTTGGACAACATTCAAAAATTTGAAGATCAATTACAAAAGAACCACCATTTGAAGGTGCAAATGTTACTAACATGTAAAAATGAAAATATCTTAAGAAACCACATCCTTCTGATGCACCAAAAACATTATTTTGTTACTATTTCATTAGGAAAACCTTCTTACAAAATCTTGGTCCATAGGCGACCTAATTGACCCCAACGGGTAAAATGTCCTTGGGCTTCAGGACCCCATAATAGCAATAAAGAGTGTGTTAGGTTAGCTAATATCCTCCTTGTGATTTCAACGGGAAGAAATCATTCAATTGACTCTCTATTTCATTGTATATCTAGAGAGCTTGAATGTAGTTTTGAGATTTGAAACCACAACATTTATATAAACTCATTTTATTTTTGACCCGGTAGTAGTCACAGTAAGTTAGCTAGCAAAGGATAGAACAAAAGTATTCGTGGTTAGTTTCAGAAGTTTAGGACAATACCATCTGTTGTAAGTTTGAAAAGACTTGTACAAAACTACTCATAGTGGAACTCTCGTTGATGGTGTTAAGAACTAAATGTAAGCAAGTCCATAGTTAGCCGAATCAATATAAATCCTGAGTGTATCTCCATATACCTTTCTCTTTTATTTTTAGTATGTTCATCTTGCATTGTTTATTAGTTTATGTTATTTTGTTTCCTTTTATCTTTCTAAATTTTGATATTTGATTATGCTTCACTCCAAGTGCTTGTAACTTGAGATAGTGTATTTAAGTTTTCAAAAAGCAAAGATTTTTAAATTTGCAAAATCCAATCCTCATTCTCATGCGCTGCTTTCATCAATAAATGTTTTATAAGGGCTGTAATGTTCCAAACTGATAGGACTATGATGTTAAAACTAGCTCGTATTTCTATTTTAGTGTTAAAATTTCAAGAGGAGAGTCATTAATGAAAAAATTGATGAAAATTGTAATGTTGATGGAAAAATTGGTGGGCGGTGAAAATCTTTTTCCAAGAGTGTAGTTTCTATTTGGCTTTATTAAAATTCTATTGAGCGATTGTAGATCTGGTAAAATTGTTGAGTCTAGAACCCTTCAAAAAGCTCGATAACTTATGTTTTGAGTGATAACTACGCAAATTTTATTAAAATATTTTGAAGATAGGACTAGTATTTCAGTTGAGTTTCTGTAGTGTTTAATAGAATCTTTCTCGTTACATATAAGCTTAATTAATGACATGTTTTTCACAATATCATGTTGAAACTTGATTGTAATCTTATTCAAAGAGATTCAAAGATTAAATGATGATGAAAGATAGTTTAGAAAGTGAGATAACTTACACTAGAGGCATGAGAAAGCAATATCCAACATCAGAAACTAAGTTCAAATATTCAGAAAGCAACTCACGCGTTTAGAAAGTGCTATATCATTGAAGAAATCAATTTCTCATGATCATATCCTAATCATAATCTTCTATCACAATGGCTATCAACTCTAAAGACTCATTATAAGCTTAGTAGATCATTTTCAAGCTCACAGTTAAACTAAGAAGATCAACATGAAGCTCAGAAAGTATGAAGCTACATTATAAAGTATGCTTTGTTTAGAACTTGCGCTGAGTCAATAGAAATTGAAAGAAATTTGAAATTCAAATTTAGTCAACTTTCGAAAAAGTATTGATAGTGACATCACTATTGTACTTGGCAAAATTCTCATCTTCTAGAAGAAAAAAGTTCAGAAACCATATTTAGAAAGTAAACATTGTTTCTGAAGCTCCATTTAAAAACCACTACTGTCAATGATTCTGCACTTACAAGGATAGCTTTGACACAGCTCAGCTACTTTTCTAAAGGACAGTTCTTAAGACACTAAAAGAAGATTAACACGTGTCAATAGGAAAAAAAATGACAAGGAAACATTCATATTCAAAAATTCAAGTATAAAAAGAGGAGATATTCATACCAAAGAAAAAAACTTTTGCACAACTAGCGTTGATATTCTCATATTCATTCTGAAAGTTCATCTATCACTTCTCATAATAAGTTTTTGTTTTTTTTAAAAAAACTTCTTTCTAATATTTATTAGATAACATCTTCTTCTTAGGAAGAACATAAAAAGAAGTCTCTCAAGTTTTCAGGTTATACATTGTTTCATTCTTAGAAAAACTTGAGTGGTCTTTGTTAGAGAGAACTAACCTAAAATTATATCCTCGTACCCTGCTCTAGTAGTGATCGAGTAAGGTTAGCTTGAAGAGGCTAGTAAAAAGACGACTTGTTATAAGAGTAAATTGGAACTACTGCTTATAACAGCCCATGCTATCTTATGGATTGACAACTATCCCCACAAACCAACACGGGGTTTTTTCAGCGTGCTTTGTCTTCACTTACACCTTCCTGGGAAAATTTCCTAGGAGGTCACCCATCCCAAAATTACTCCACACCATGAAGTTCTTCAGTGATAGGCTACTAAAAAAAAAGATGCATCTTGTTGGTATAGGTAGTATATATCAATTCATATAAGTCATCCTCAATTATATAGTCCCATAGTAGGTGCAGATGTGCACGAAAGGGGGGTATAATCATACATTGATTCTTTTCGCGTTTTTTGAAGCTTCTGACAAACAAATATTATAAGTGTAAAACTTGTAGTGCAGTGAAAACATAGCCAGTAGCTTTAGAAAGTAGATTTCTGAATCTTATTAAATAAAACATTCATTATTAAAAGAAACAACTGAATAGCAAGAAAGATATAACAACATATGAATAATTAAAACGCAGTAAATACAACATGAAGGAGATTAGAAAGAGAGAGAAATAGAAGACACAAAGGTTTTATGTTGGTTCGGCCAAACTGTCTACATCCAGTACTCAACAACTGTTGAGATTCCATTATAATAACTTTCTCAACCTGAGAAAGCAAATTTGAATAGTTTTATATTAGTCTTCCCAAGCTCTCACTTGTGCTATCAGACCAACGCAGAAATTGTCACAAGTTGAGTATTCTTTTACCAGCCTCTCCAGGATAAACCGCGTAGTATTGTACTAGCCTCTCCAAGCTAACACGAGCAGTATTGTATTAGCCTCTCCAAACTAACACTTGTGCCAGCAGATCAACTCAGAAACTGTCATAAGTTGAGTATTCTTTTACCAGCCTCTCTAGGTTAAACCAAGTAGTATTGTACTAGCTTCTCTAAGCTAATCCATGATCAATAGTAACCTCTACAGTCACACTGAAAGTAATCTTCACACTGGTCTCTCCAAGTTAAACTGTGAGCAGTAACAACCTCTACTATCATGTTGAAAGTAGTCTTGACACTAGTCTCTCCAAGCCAAAACTGCGACTAGTAGCAACCACTACTATCACGTTGCAAGCAGTTTTACAATAGCCTCTCCAAGCTATCTCATAGCGATCACTACCGGATCAAGGATATAAAGGTTAAGTGTTCAGATTGCCACTCAAACTAACCTACACTTAAGTTTCCTTAACATATACATGAAAGGTTTCTGGGAAAAATTGAATAACTTCCTTCTATTACTTCTTCCCTAGGAAGAGCATATAAATCTAACTAAGAATGTAGAAGGAAGATTTCCTTACACTTCAAGGATAAAAGCTGATTACATGAATATTCTAGGAAGTGGGAAGAGATTTTTGCAGAGTTCCTCTCTTGAATCTTCAAATCTCTCATATGTCTCTAAGCATAACATCTCCACATATAGTGGCCTTCCTTTGTGACCGTTGCCATTGATCAGTTCTTCAAGTAACACGTGTTGATCATCATATGTGTCTTGAAAGAAACAACTAGAAGAGAGGTTGACAGATCTATCACGTCAATTACAAAAGCCATTGTAAAGTTTAGTTTTCTGAACTTCCTTTAGAAACTACTTTTTTACTTTCTGAATCATGCTTTCTGAACTCCTCATTTACGAAGCCAGAGTGATTGATCAAACAGGTAGAAGAGATGACGTACCAGTTTGAAACTGGGTTTGAATTGAACATTTGAAATTCAAAATTCAAATTTCCCTCCCTTTCTAGTAGCATTCTGTGCCCCACTTACAGGTGAGCTTTCTAATGTATGCAATCAGTTCTTTGAAGAGTTATTTACTTTCTAATCTTCGATCTAATATTCTTTGCTGATAAAATCTTTGCGATTGTGAAGATTAAAGATTAAGTAACACATTGCTCTTGGACATAACTTGATTTCTTCATCTTGAGTGTACTTTCTAATGTCCCGTGCTACTTTCTAAAGTCTCAAGTCTTGGTTTCTTGTAGCGTTGAAAAATTTCTTCTTATCATTAGCTATCAATTACTTGGACAATTTCACTTCTGTTTTAATTCAAATCTCTTAACATGAGATAAATATGTTCACACATGTATAGTGAAATATATTCTCATTTGAGTAAGCCTTGCTCTTGCTAAATGATAGAAACCTGTTATATTCTTATAAGAAACTGAAAAGAGACATCAGTTGTTCATCAAAGTATTTTCTTTAAATTGACTTTATTGTCATTCAAAACAAATAAGTGCAGAGGGTTCTAGGGCTAACACTATGCCTACATAGTCTTTGTATTCCTCTCATTCTGGTGTGTAATTGGTTCATTCATGTACCCCTCCGCTTAGAAGCCTGCCAGGAGCCAGTCATTATCTATGGCTTCTTGTACCGCCGATCACTTCCCACCCTCATCATCGACCCTTACATGCCCACCATTTTTCATTTGGTTTGTCCCCACACTACACCGTACTGGGAAAGCTGTTACTTTGATACCATTTGTAGCAGGCCATGTTACAAATGTCCCTACAAACCAACACGAGACCTTTTTAGCATGCTTTGTCCTCACTCATATGCTTCCTGGGAAAACTTCCTAGGGGGTCACCAATCCTAAAATTGCTCCATGTTAAGTACGCTTAACCATGGAGTTCTTTAGTGATAGACTATCGAAAAGAATATGCATCTTGTTGGTATAGGTAGTACAAATCAATTCATATAAGTCATCCTCAATTGTATAGTCCTATACCTATACAGTCTTAGGATCTCTTTTATTTTGATGTGTAATCGGTTTATTCATGTATCACTCCGTTTAAAAGCCTATTAGGAGCTGTTTTTTGCTTTCTCCTTCTTGCATCGGTGATCACTCCCTGCCTTTATCACTGAGCGTTTCATGTAACATGTAACACCCTTCCTACTATAAAGCTATGCTTAAGTCATAACTTTATAATGAGTAGTTATTACTTGTTAACTCTGCTTGACCTTAGAGGAGTATATATATACTATTACTTATGCTTTTGAGACAACATAAACCAACTTCTCTCCATATCTCTAAGTTTGTACATAAATAACATGTCAAAAATACATAATTGTATTACTTGATGTCAAATCAACAGTATCCATAACTATATCAAACCCTTACCCTGGTTCACATAGGAATCATCTAGTCTAGATAGGGTACTACTCAAAATTCATTGAAAGAAAATAAAAAGACTAATCAAATTCTCTATCATTGGTTCATCAAAAGATCTAGACCGTGATATGAATACTATCTAAGGATCTCTACAAAATAATCACCATCATTGCAATCCATGTAAAAATATGATAACAATAGGAATGAAAATCAAAGATTCCTAGTAGGAAAAACACTAGTCTACTACAGAGTGATATCTGACATAGTATTAAAATAACTAATGTATCTTCGATTCCCTTTAAAATATATAGTTTGCTTATCTATTTTCTTACTTAACATAGTATTATGAGTGCACTTATGCTTAAGGATAAAATCATAGGATTCGTAAAATAATTACTCGGTATTCTAGTTGTTTGTATAATAATTAGTTTGTTTGTTTCATCGCTTCCTTATCATAGGCTTATTAGTAGAATATAACTCATAGGATTCATGATATACTCCTCATTTGATATATTGCCAATGATGTAACACCTCCTGTTACAATGTGATATAGTTCACTTGATGTAGTACCACATACTACATCCTGATATAGATCACAATAGCTTGCTATTCTCAATAACTAGTTTCATTGTGTTATTACTTCTTTGACATAATCTTATTAGTAAAATTTAGGCTTGATGATAAAACTCATAGGATTCCTGGTATACTTCTCATTTGCTGTATTGCCAACGATGTGACACTATTGTGTTACAATGATAGAACTCATTGGATTCCTAATATACTTTTCATCTGATGTATTGCCAACAATGCAACACCATCGTGTTACAACCTTATATAGTTCAAACAATGTAGTATATCTACTACAACCTTGTATAGATCACAATTGCATACCATTCTCAATACATCACTTTCCTTATAACGATGTAACACCTTTGCGTTACAACCTTATATAGTTCAATAGGTGTAGTATGTCTACTACAACTTCTTTGAATCCATGAGCTCACAATCAAGTAATTGATATTAAATAAGGCTTATTTTCTTAAGTTTTCTCTTTTCATAAAGCCTTTAATATTTGATTTAGAAATCTTATGATTATCAAGTAAAATCTCTTCTTAATAGCTCTATTTCGCATACTCTTGCATTGAGATTTCCTTGAAATCTCCTTAACTTTTATGAGATTTTCTCTGTTAAGTCTATTGAATTTTTGTGAGACTCTTCTCTTTAAAACCTCTTGGATTTCTTATGAGATTTTCTATTCAAAATCTCCTGGAGTCTTATGAGATATTATGTTTAAAATCTCTCTTTAATTTTTATGAGATTTATTGGTAAAATTTACTAAACTTTTTATGAGATTTTTCTGAAAGAAAATAGCTAAACTTATTATGAGATTTTTTTATAAAATCTGCTAGACCATTACAAGATTTTTCTATAAAATCTATTAAACTGTGATGAGATATTTATGCAAAGTTTGCTAAACTGTGATGAGATTTTTTCACTACAGAAACTTATAGGACTACTTACTTAGTAATTCTTAAAACTCTCAGGAAACTTGTAACATCCTAATTTTTAACCCAATACTCTAGAACATACTTAGGTTAATCATTAGTCTGTTACTTCATAGTTCTAATTTTTACTTAGAAATACTTAGCGGAAGATATGGGTAAATTTTTTTTTTGAAAAACAAAGTGAGAGCCGCGTGATGCGATATAACATGTAATTGAACAAAACATACATCTCATAACATCATAGCATAAGGCACACCATGAATAACACTGAATATCATCTCATATATATATAACTTGTCCACTTATAAGTGTGGGACTTAATTTAGTACAAGGGAATACATGTAAGAAAATACAACATAAGCATAAACATAAACTACTCCCCTACCCGAGTGCACCTAAAGGGATAACCTCTAAACAAAAGAAGGTTTATCTCCATCTAAGTGGTGTGTGCTCTATCTCGGCCATCTACAGCCTCCTACTGGCGACTATCCCTTGAGCGTGGCAAGTAACCAGGAAACTGAGCAAGCTCCTCCGGCGTGAATAGGCGGGACGGGGCTCGGAAGTGACCTCCACGGCGTGGCCTCATCTGTGGTCGTCGCGCAAGCCTCGGCTGAGTCACAGAGGGCTCGCTACGTTCCCTAAGATCCATGGGTATGGTGGGGGAAGATCCCTCGGAGGGTACCTGGGTCGCCGAATCCTCGGAAGAATCCGTCTCCGAGAAAGACGATGGGCAATGAGGCACATACTGGGGGTAGTCTCGAGCGGCGGACGTGGACGGTGGAGTACGGCGAAGCCTCTCCTCTCGGGGACGTGCGCGCTCGAACACCAGGTCATCGCCAAAAGGTGAGACGAGGGAGAAACGATGGGAATGTACAGGGGGAGTGAAGGTCGACCCATGAACATGAATACTCTAACCGTGCATCGACCCACAAAATGGAACGACCCGTGGTCCGGGTCATGGTGCACCTCCCATGTCGGCGTGTCCAAGAACAGTACGAACGTCGCCATCTGAAGACGTGACGGAAAGAAGGAGATAGAGGGAGTGAGAATGTTGCTAAAGAATCTCAGTAGGGCCTCCTACTACCTAGGTGTCATCATCTACGTCCTTAGGAACCTTGGGTTTAATTATACAAAATGACTGAACATGCATTAAGTTCATTTTAAGCTTTAAAATATACTTTAGCCAAGGTCCATTCATTTTAGGATGATCTTAATGTCATGAATGCAAGATAATAGAAGATGTATGCATGGCACTACCTAATGCACATACATAAAACATAACATCAAGCATCATCATACTTAGTGGCATAAAGTGGCAATAGAAACATTCATATGGGACAAACTTAGTGACATAATCATAATCATGAAACTTCTCTTCCTCATGGGCCACCCTAAAAGACAATCGAACTGGGGGTGCTCGGCTGAACCGGTGTCACCCAGAACGTGTCACATATCTAGGTTATGAGCTCATACCTTAACTAGTCGTCACTAGTTCTTACTTACCATTTAACGATAAGCGTATCATAAATCATAAATCCTGACTATCTGAGTACGTGTTAGGGGGCAAACCTCTTAGGGGTGCTCGGCTGAACCGGTGTCACCTAAGAGTATAAATGGGTACCGATGTCACATGAGTTCTATGGAGGTGCTCGGCCAAACCGGTGTCATCCTAGAACCCATCTTAGTACCTTAAATTTCAAAATCTCTTTAAGTCCCCAAATTTGTCGGGAATTTGGCGGCACAATGGCGTTACGCCAAATTCCTTTCAAATTTGCTTTATGCCACATAAACATATATCCTCATGAATTTCTCATATGAATAAGATCATTATCATTTACATACCACATACATCATCATGGAACATTCAACTGTTTATCCTTACGGTAGCTTATACTTTGACCCTTACGGGTCTTAATCATGAGATATGATTCCCTAACATCCGTCGCTCATATTTTATGCACCTAAGGGCTCATAATTAAACATCATTCCTAATCCTCATGTTCACACTTAAATCTGAATAGCATAGGGCAGAATTTCTAACTTGGGATTACGGGGTTCCAGAACTTACGTTTTAGACCCTTTCTTGGTTCCGTCTTCGCCTAAGGCGCTATGAATTGAATCTAATTCAATTATGAGACATTCCTATGCTTAAGGACTAATTATTAATCACGTTTACCATGTTGTAAGGGTGCTGGACAGAATCCAGAGAAATAAATGTTCTAAGAGTTCTAAACTTGCACTTTTACGGTTTTCTAGTTACTAGTTTCCCTATAGGTGCTAGAATTCGATTCTAATCCAAATGTTACCAAGTTTTTCATGTCTAAACAATCCTAATCTGATTATGCTCCCATTAAAACAGTTTGGATAAGTTCCATAAACAAATGGGTCAAAACTATGTTAAATTCTAGCTTTACGGTATTTCTAGTTAGCTAGTTTCTTACCTATTATGCATAGAATCATTTCTACATCATCATATGATATTTTCACACATTCTAACACATCAAAACATCGTCATACAACATCACACTCATCATATCAGGACTGAAAACATTTAGCTTTAGTAAAGGATTTACATTGACATTTCTAGGTACATAAGTTGACTAGTTTCTCTTGGAATCAATTTAGAATTTCTAAAACTCTTTGCAAATCATTTTAATTCATCAAGAGGCTAAGAGAAGCCTTAGCTCAATGACCAAAATATATTTCATCTTCTAAAAGGGAATAAAGTCATCTCTCATGATAACATAACCTTGAAAAACTTTGTAAAGCTTTAAGGAAAACTTAGAACATAGACTATTGGTCCTTGCAGCTAGATGAAAACTCATTGTAAGTCCATCATCACTACTTGGCCGAAACATGCACTCAAGAATGGTTTCACATTAAACTTTAACTTGGAATGAAATGGGCAAGTCTTTGAGCTCTAGGTTCTTAAGTTATGACACAAAGTAAACGTGCTCATGCTTTCCATTTTTAATCTTTGCTTACACAATAAAGTGATGACGTAAGATAAATATGCAAGGCATAAACTTAAACGTGCAAGCTTGAAGGTAAATATGCGAGGCATAAACTTTAAACGTGCAAGCTTGAAAGTAAATATGCAAGTTTCAATTCTTTATTTTAGTGCTCTTGGCCCAACAACAATCGACTTTAAGGCCGAAATAGATAGGCATTCGAGAGATTAATTAAGTGATGATGCAAGTTCAATTCTTTATTTTAGTGCTCTAGGCCCAACAACAATCGACTTTAAGGCCGAAATAGAAAGGCTTTGAGAATTAAATTAAGTGATGATGCAAGTTCCATTTTAATCTTTATGTTCTTAGGTGATAGCTTGAAAGTAAAGATGCATAGCAAGAATGTAAATATAAATGCAAGCATAAAATAAATTATGCAAGTTCATTTTATCTTTCTAGAGCTCTTAACAAGACTTTAAAGAACATAAACCTCAACCCAAACTCATCCAACCAAGGTAAAGTAAAGTCTAGAGTTCTTAGAACTCAACACAACATTTTTAGGAAATCAAAACATTTTGCATGTAAAAGAAAAAGGAAGTGGCCGAAAACTCAAGGAACAAAAGGAACATTTTGAAGCTCTAGAGTCCATGATGTTGATGATATATTAACACCAACATCATGAGACCTCATCATTGAGTCCTTAGAATCATTTTAAAACACCATCAAAACTAAAGTTCTCAAGAGTTCAAGAAAGGAAAAACTAGAAACATTTTTGCTCAAGAACAAAGATCAAGCTCTAGAGTTTGTTTCAAGTGATGAACATCATCATGAAACTCTCATCATCAAGCTCTCATTTCTTTGAACTTCAAGGCCCATGGCCGAAAATGAGAAAGAAAAAGGAGAAGAAAAGAAGTTCTAAAAAGAATCAAGAGAAACTATAAACATAAAGCTTAGAACAAGAACTTTAAAGAAAGGAATACTTGAAAGAAAATCCCTACTTGGTGTGATGAACTTGAAGATGGAAGAGGAAGATGAAGAAGATGAAGAACTTGAAGAACACTAGAACTTTGAGAGAGAAAAAAAAGCTTTGAGTGCTCATAAACTTAGCAAATGATCTAAAAGTGGTGCAAGCTCCTCAAGGCATTCTATTTATAGAGAAATGAAACAAATGAAGGGTGTGAATGGGCTGAAGGTGTTTCGGCCATGAGGGTGCAGATTGTAGGGCATCCCATGAGTTCCATGAGGTGAGATGTTGTGGTCTTGAAGCATGGTGAGGTATGGTTCAAAGCATGGTGAGGTATGGCTCAAGGTATGGCTCAAGCATGGCTCTTTGAGTGAGAAAATAATTTAATATGTGTGGTAATTGGGAGAGAGGTGGCCGAAAATTCATCAGCCATGGGGGAGGGTTCTTTGCATTTTAATTGTGTTTTAGAGTTGTGTTTAGGTGTATCTTTGATTAGGATTAAGATTAGGAAGTTGTAAGAAAGTGTTTAGGTAAGAAAAATGGATAATTAGGGTGGTCTAGACATAATTAAGGAGTGTTCTTGCACCATTAGTGAGTTAGATCCTCAATTTAGAGTCTAAACAACTCTAGACACACTTCCTTGATTTAAGGAATTGGAGAGAGAAAACACTATTCAAGATTCCAAGACTAAGAATCTTGAGTTCTAAAAAGGGATTTAAGTTTAATCTAAGCAATTTTAGGTTCTAATTAATTTTAATAAATTATTTTGACTCTAGATTAATTAGGGAAATTAATTAATCTTCGTTTAGAGCCTAATATTGCTTAGGTTTGCTTAATTACGTCATTAGGCGTAAAAACACTATTCTAGGGGCAAAATCGTAATTTTGCACAAAAACTGCCCGGGACCACCGGGACTTGAACAGAGACCTCTAGACATATGAAAACATGTTTTTAAACCTTTGGGAAAAGTTTCGGGCGCAAACGGCACTTCTACCCGCGTAAAAACGCTATAGGGGTATTTTGGTCATTTTGACCCGAAACTGCGAAAAATGAGATTTTCGCCTTTGGAAGCATTCAAAGGTCATTCAATCCCCTTCAAACATTGAGTTGACCCTTCGAGGATGACCGAGTTGGTTACCCTCGAATTCGGGTCAGGAAATGACCTCAGGGGCATTTTGGTCATTTCCCTCAGACAGAAAAATTTGGGTGTTACAAAACTAAACCAAGTACCTTTCATAGATTTCAAAGCTTTTCCTTTCGTGAATCAAAATCTCATCCTTTTCCATATGAAGCTTTATCATCGTACTTCAAAATACCAATCTTTCAGAATTTATAAAATTATTTCTGATTATATTCTGGTAAAATGTCCAGATATCTCATTCTTTTTAAAGAACCAAAAATCTCTTCGATTATATAGTTAAATCTCTTTTATCAACTCAATCAATTTATGAGACTTTTATCCATGACATCTTTTACAACTATCAAACTCATATATATGCATCTTGGAAATAAATTTTAGATTTCACACACATAATTTCAAATATATTTCAAGAGTTTATCTAGAAAAAATAGCTAAAAAATCACCATGAAATAGACATAGATTTTTCCCACCTTTCTTTCAAGTTTTTTGCTAAACCTTTCTTTAGCTTTTTCTCCTTTAACTTAAGCTTCAAATCTATTTTCCAACTCCTATATATGCTGCTGTTTAGATAGATTTGAAGGGGAAAAAGAAGGTTTTCACTTGAGTTTGATGTGGAAAAAGTGTTCTTGAACTAGCTTAAGTGTTTATCTAAGCATAACCTTCAAGAACTCGAAGGTTTCATGGAGTTTCAAGAAGAAAACATGATGATGGTGAAGAGGAGAAGAAAGAACATGATGTTGCTGCCAGGAAGGAAAGAAATGCCACCTTTTTTCATTTTTCCTTGAAATAGAAAAACTTATTTGGAGAGAAAGTAAGGAATAAAATATTTCCAGATTGATTTGCCTTGTATTAATATTAAAAATGTCTATATTTATTTGTTTGTCTTGAGTAAAAAATTATATGAGATCTGATAACATCCATTATTTATACCAGATACAGTGTTTCAATGTACCGGTTATTAAATTTTTTGGTGTACTAATTTTTACCATTTCGATACCCAATTGACATAAAAACTTTACTGGGCTAAAAACTATCTATTTAATCTTATCCTTATTTTTATCTATGTCCATGTACTATTTGTAGGGTCTCATTCTATAACCCCCATTAAAATATTATTATACTGAATTTTTAATAATATTAAATTATTATTATTATTATTATTATTATATTTTACAAACTCCTCAATTTGTTGTGATCATAACTGTGTCTGTTGAAATTTCAAAGTCCCTATAGATTATTTGCATTTAATTATTTTATCACAAATAATATTAAAAAAAAAAGTTGTAACATTCTACCTCTTTTAGAAAAATTTTGCCCTCAAAATTTAGTGCTTTCGCATACTTGACTCTAAAACCTACGCATACTCCTTCTAAGAATTCTAACGGTACTCTCCTCTTATCAATATAGCTCTTTTGCTAACCTTGAGCAGTCAAAACCTTACCTTGGTTCTTTATCTATTTGATAGCTTGCTAGACGAGGTTTAATCCCATAAGACTACTCTCACCTAATTCATACTAATATAGAGATGATTGATAGTTCATTTCATATAGAGCTTCATAAGGAGTCACTCTGATACTTACATGATAGTGGTTGTTGTAGGAAAATTCGATTAATGGTAGATAGTTGCCCCAATTCCCACAATGTTATAGTACACATGCTCTCAGCATTCTCAGCATATTTTCCAACGTTTGAATGGTTATTTCAATTCGCTCATCAGTTTAGGATGGTAAGTCATGCTCAAGAAAAATTTACTCCTAAAAGCTTTCTTAAGGGCTCACCAAAGGATCTCAGTATGAGATTATAGTAGGAAGAACACCATGCCATCTCACTAATTCCTTTTATATAAGGTTTAACTAGCTTCTCAAGAGATGAAGTAATTTTGACTAGTAGAAGATGTGCGGACTTAGTCTGTCTGCTATAACCCAAATAGCATCGTATTCTTAATTGTGTCTTTGGGAATCCCATTACAAAGTCCATTGAAATATTTTCCTATTTCCAAGGGGAATCTCCAAGGGCTGTAGTGTACCAAGTGGATTCTAATGTTCTATCTTCATCTTTTGGAAGCCCAACACTTTAAAACCTTTCTTGCTACATCCACCTTAGTCTTTGGTCACCAGAATATCTTCTCAAGATATCTATACATTTTTGTAACTCCTGGGTGTATAGAGAAATTACCTTTGTGAGTTTCTTCTAGAATATTATGATGAAGATTCCCTATTCTCAGCATACATATTCAATCTTGATATCTTCCATATCCTATTTTCACCTCATGTAAATCCGTTCTGCTCCTTAACTCGAGCTGAGGTTATTTTTTTCCTGAAATTCTGGATCTTCTTGCTGAGCTTGTGAAATCTCCCTCTTAATGTCAATTATGATCCTAATCTGACCTAGATATACACTTCCAGGCCTCTCTTTTACCCCCAACTTAAGGCTTTGGAAAATGTTTTCTAGCTTTGTTTGCTTAATCATCATCTCAGAAATACCCAAAGTTTTTCTAATGAAGGCATCTGTTACCATATTTGTTCTTCCTGGATGGTAGTTCAAGTTAAGCTCCTAGTCTTTAATGAACTTTATCCTTCTTCGTTGCCTCGTGTTTTCCTTTTCCTAATCTAAGAGATACTTCGGATTCTTATGATGGTATCTAAAACCTCACTCCATATAGATGGCATCTCTAGATTTTCAAAATGAACATTGCTGCTACTAACTTGAGATGCGACTTTAGCTGTCTTGAAGTCTAAGCCATCACCTTTCTATTCTGTATCAAAATGCATCCTAAGCCTTTTCCTGATTCATCTTAATAAACCTCAAATTAACCATGTAGGTCTGGCAAGATCACTATAGGTGCAATGGTCAACTTCTACTTGAGGTCCTGAAAACTCCATTCATATCTTATTGTCCATGTAAAAGGTACTTTCTTTCAGTTCAACTTGGTTAAGGGCAAGGCCATCTAGGTGAATCCCTTGATACACCTTTGGTACAAATCAGGTAACTTTAGTACTATTTCAATCTTTGTTAGGTCAACTACAAATCCTCCTTGTGATATTACATGACCTAGAAATCTTATTTCCTATAGCTAGAACTCACACTTGGATAGATTGGCATGAAGAATCTATAGCACTATTCTAAGATGCTACTTATTGAGAAAAGGTTGGAAGATTCGATTCGTGCAGTCCATGAATATTATTGGGGCATTAGTTATCTCAAAAGATATCACTATATATCGGTAATGCCCATAGCATGCTTCGAAATATCTTCTTTTTGAACTTGAATCTGGTTGTATCTCAATCTTAAATCAATCCTGGAGAATACTAGTACTCCCCTCAATTTATCCATGAGATCATCACTCCTTGGAAGAGGATACTCGTTCTTGATTGTCATCTTATTCAATTGTCTGTAATAAACTCATAGCCTTATACCTTCGTCCTTCTCATTCACCAAGAGAATAAGAGCTCCCCATGTGAGCCACTTGACTGGATAAAAATGTTCACTTAACATCTTATCAATCTACTCCTTCAATTATGTCAATTCTAAAGGAAATATCTGGTAAAGAGCTATTAAGATTGCACCTGTTCCTATACCAATTCAATAGAAAAATCTATCTTCCTTTGTATAGGAAATTTGGTATATTTTCCAAAAATAAGTCAAAGTATTCTCGAACTGCCGGTACCTATTCTAATTCTTGTTTACCTTCTATCACACTAGCCAACAATAGTAGGTATCCTTAACTACTAGGCTCTTTACATCCTACTTCTTAAATGAGTTCCTCTAATAGTGGAGCATTTTCAGCATTTTAGGCATTTCTTGTTATCTAATGATTTCTCTGACTGCTTCTTTTTTCCTTTCCTGGAAAATCCTATTTGTGGTGGTAAAGTAAGCTTGACCCTTATGCCTTGTGGTACTAGCCTTCCTCAAGCCATTAATAGCTTCCAATTGTATGCTTCCACTAGAGCACTATTGTCCCTCAAAGTGGTAAAGTCCCTAATTTCCATCAGTCCCACCATTGTCAAAATGTCATCTCTAAGGCCTCTTTTATACTTAACACATTTCCAATACTCATTAGAATTATACTAATAAATTGTGGAAAGCTCATCAAACTTTGCAGTGTATTCTGACATTGTCATGTACCCCTATTGCGGTTTTAGGAATTTCATACTTTTTATTAAAAGTACCCTCAACCATTTCCAAAGTTATTTCAATATTTGCCTCCTCAACTAGCATTCTAGCACCTATCCACCAATAATCAGCATTTGCGTCCAACACCTAGGCAGGATAACCTATACTTTCTGTGAATCTGATCACTTGAATACTTCAAAGATTCTTCTTCATTACTTAATCCATTTTTCAGCCTTATCTGGGTTTAGGTTCCTCAGATTTTAGGTGGTTTCTGCTCCTTGGAATGCTACAAATAGTAAGCTTTTTCTGGTATCTTTGATGAGCTTACCTCCCAATGGTGCTTATCATCTAGTTTGTAGCTATAGCTTACTCTTTGATTGCCAGGGTCATATTCCAAAAATCACGCATAACATTTGTAACTTCTTCCTCAGGCACCCTATCATCGTTATTGTCAGTCCTACTACACCTACCCAAAGTCATTAGTTTCCTATCACAACAAAGAAAAAGGCATTGAGTTGATTAGGCCCAATACAAGGCTAAGCATGATAGTTACTAACTACTTCAAAAGTAAGTAATAATCCATATAGAGTTCTACTTCTTATCTCAGCAGATAAAATCCTACTGTATGACACTAGGATTTCAGAGTATGCTTTAGAAGCACATCAGACCATCTCTAAGCTCTAACAAGATGAACTACTCTGATACCATAAAATGTAACACCCTTCCTACCATAATGCTATGCTTAAGCCATAACCTTATAGTGAGTAGTTGTTACTTGTTAACTCGGCTTGATCTTAGAGGAGTATATATATTATTACATATGTTTTTGAGACAACATAAACCAACTTCTCTCCATATCTCTAAGTTTGAACATAAATATATGTCAAAAATACATAATTTTATTATCCGATGTCAAATTAACAATATCCATAACTATATCAAACTCTTACCCTAGTTCACACGGGAACCCTTTAGTCTAGGTAGAGCACTACTCAAAATTCATTGAAAGAAAATAAAAAGAATAATCAAATTCTCTATCATCGGTTCATCAAAAGATTTGAACCATGATGCCAATATTTGCCCAGGATCTCCACAAAATAATCACTATCATCACAATCTATGTAAAAATACAATAGCAGCGGGAATGAGAATCGAAGATTCCCAGTATTAAAATAACTAATATATCTTCAATTCCCTTTAAAATATATAGTTCGCTTATCCCTTTTCTTACTTAACATATTATGAGTGCACTTACGCTTGAGGATAAAATCATAGGATTTATAAACTATTACTCGGTATTCTAGTTATTTGTATAATAATTTGTTTGTTTGTTTCATAACTTCCTTATCATAGGCTTATTAGTAAAATTTTGGATTGAGAATATAATTCATAGGATTCCTGATATACTTCACATATGATGTATTACCAACGATGTAACGTCTCGTGTTAAAACTTGATATAGTTCACTTGATGTAGTTGTAAGCAAAAAGACACACGAGAAGAGGGGGTTAAATCGCGTTTGACCTTTTTCTGCTTTTAAGGAAGATCTAAAAAACTAAGATGAAAGTGGTATCAAGATGAACTTGCAGCGTAGCGGAAATATATGTTAAGCACCTTCAGAAAGCTAGCTTTCTAAACACAATTAAAAAAGATAGAGAAAAATTTAAAAGCTTAAACTTGAACAAAGAAAAGGAATAAGGATAGAGATAACAAACATAAAGGGATTTATACTGGTTCGGCCAATCCTGCCTACATCCAGTTCTCAACCAACGTTGAGTTTCACTACTTCTTCCTCCAACTAGAGAAAGAGACAAAATAGTCTTTTTAGTAGCCTGCTCAAGCTTTGATCAATCGACCAGTAGACTGTTCTACTGTCTCACACCAAGTAGTTCTTTACTGGCCTTTTCAAGCTGAACTAAGTAGTCTTCAACTAGCTTCTCCAAGCTAAACTCGTGGCCAGTAAAACTCGGTTACTAACACGTTGCAAGTAGTATTTGGCAAGCCTCTTTAAGCTATATCACACTGATTTCTACTGGATCAAGGTTACAATGGTTACAAGTTTGGGTTGCCATTCAAACTGTCTTACACTCAAGATTTCTTCAAATATACAATGAAAAGCTCTAAATATCTTGAATGACTTCTTTAAAAAAAATTCTTCCTCAGAGGAAGGAATGATCAATGAAGAATAGAAAGAAAACTTTTACAAAGAAATGATTTTACAAATGGATGAAGAGAGAACTTGATAGCGTTTTTGCTTTTTTTGTTAAGCATTTGTCATTTTATAAGTAGAGCACTTCATCTTTATATATAGAGGTCCTCCTTGAGACCGTTGCCTTTAAAAAGTTTTTCTAGGGACACGTGTTGATCATCTATTTGTTTCTTGGAAATGAGGTCTAGAAGAGTAGCCTTTCTGCTTTGTCAGGTCAGCCTCAGAAGCCATTGTGATATAAAGGAGATTTTTAATCTTCTTCAGAAACTATCTCTTACTTTCTGAACCATGGTTTCTGAACTTTTTCTTCTAGAGTGCATTGACATTTCTATTTTGAAGGCAGTAAATATGATTAACTGGTTCTGACACTAGGATTTGAATTTTCCATAAGTAGTCTTGAATTTGAATTTCAAATTTTCCCTCCTTCCATGTGATGTGAATCACTGTCTTTGAAACAAGTACTTTCTGAAATATGATATAATTTTCTTAATAACTAAAGAGTCTTCACAGCTTTAATCATCTGTTCATTTATGATACAGACTTTAAGAATATAATGATTAATGGTGGTGTGTCATCTGGTCTTCAGAGAATGTTTAATTTCTTCATGAAAACGTACTTTCTGATCTCCAATGATGCTTTCTGAAGTCTCTTTCTTTGAATTTCTTGTAGCATTGAAGCCTTCTAATGATCATTAGCTGTTAGAAGCTTGGATAATATGGAATTCCACTTCTTTATCAGAACTTGTAACATGTTTACACATGCATAGTGAAATATGTATACATTCATTTGTATTATCCTTACGCTTATAAAACAAAGGAGCTTGTTAAAGTCTTACAAGAAACTCAGAGAGAAATATTAGCCGTTCTTCAAAATGTTTTCTTTGAATTGATATTGTTGTCATTCAAAACTTATGAGCGCAAGGGTTCTGGAGCTAACAATCTCCCCCTTTTTGATGATAACAAACCAATTTGAAAAAAATCTTTTGAATAGATAATTGAAAGAAATATTGCAGAAATGTAAACAAGATAAGCATATTCTTTCACCCAAATAGAATGAGAAACATTCAGGAAGTTCTTTTTCTTAAGGCATGATGTGAGACACAAAAACATTTTTAGCCTTAGGTGACATGGATCATAGTTGTTGTTGTGAAAGTATAGACCCAATGTACTTTCTGATGGTATCCAAAAAACGTTTTAATTGAGTTTGAGCCTTGATTGAAACAACTAGCTTGATTTTTAGTCAAAAGAGGTGAACTTTCAGAAGTTCTTCATGCATTTTAACAAGTAATACTAGTGATATATTATCCTGATTCAATCCTTTTCAGCATGCTTTTGACCATTCATACTTAATAAAACTAGTGAATGCATATAAAATAACAAGCAAAGGACCGTTCATCAAAGCATAAATATGAGAATAAGAAACTAAAAAAAACATAAAAAGGACAACAGATAAAGACAAGAAGTTAAAGAAATAAAGAGAGAGTTGTTAAAAAAAATGGTTTGAAGAAAAAGATCTCTGAAAGGCTCCCTCTTAGTTTGATCTTCATCTCCCCCTAAATTTCTCAGTATAATAGGATTTTTATTTCCATATTCTTCTCCCTCTTTTGTCATCAACAAAAAAGAATGTTCTGGAAACCAGTAGCACCATCATTAGCCTCGACGCCTGACTTCATGAAGTATGTCCTGAAGTAATGCTTCCTGCCAGCGAGAATTGGCTTCAAGCTGATCCTGCCTATTTTAGATAAGTCATTGTTCATGCAGTAGCAATTGTATTTCAGTGAAGCTTGACTGATCATCTGGTGTTGGTCTGCTAGATGAGGGATCAATGCCTTGAGGAGAAAGGTCAGGAATGGTTGACACAGGAGGCTGTTCAACCTTTGAAGGAGAAGTAGCAGTAGCAGATTCACTTTCTGAGGATGGTCCATTTCAGAAGATGAAACATGTTCAAAATCAAAGGGCATGTTGTTGTTAAAGGGAACACCTCTATATCTCATGATAATTTCTGGCTTCTTACTATCATTTGAACTGTCCTCAAGAATGATTGCTTTTCTTCTGCCCATTCTACCTTTAGCTTCTGTAGCCGCCTTTTCAACAGTTGCATCCCTTATTCTTAAACTTTATCTTCTAACACCAAAGGGAATAGCACCAATTAGTCTCCTTAGGGTTTTGAAAGAGTTAAAGGTGAACTTTGTACTTTCTATGTACTCATACCACTCATTTTCAAGAGGGTAGTGCAATTACTGAAAGATTTTGGTTAGCAGAATCCCATAAGGCATGGTAGCAGTTTTTCTTTTCTCAGAAGAGATAATACTCAGCATATGATCAAATATGAGTCTAGCCAAGTTAACTCTCCATTTTGTCAACAAATAGAAGAGTAACACACAATCCATCCTAACCAAGAGGTAGGTGCTCCCTAACCGAGGAAGTAAGGAAAATTGAATAACTGTAAATACTTGCCTTGCATTTGTGTTTAGCATAGCTATAGTGATCTTGCTTAGATGATGTTTAAAGCCCCAATAAGACAACTGGAAACCTCTTCTATCATAAAACCAAAGGTTGTAAACCATTCAGCCTCAATCAAGCATCTAAGCCTTTCATCAAGAGCATAGAGATTCATGATGCTCAGCTCTAAGTCTATTCCTCTGAGCTATCAGCACATGTGTCAGCCTTTTCCTGGTGCTATGGGACGTCGTAAGAAGTTCTCTTCATAATAACCTTGATGAATCTGTTCTGAGAACATTTGAAGTGTTCCAATTTCAGCTATACATCCAGAGGAGTGCTTTCCTTGAGCCATGATTAGATGATGAGGAATATAGAAAAGCAAAGGTTGAGGCTTGGAAGAAGAAAGAGGCTAACGAAGGCAAAGTTTTTGAGAGAAGATGAAATGGTTAAAGATATGTGTTTTTGTGGAGAAGTAATAACGTGTGGGGAGTGGAAGTTATTTAAGTGATGTGATATAACTGACAGAAAGTGAGGCGACGTGGGAGAGAGAAAGGCTTAAAAGAGAAGGAAATATCCTGCCTCATCATTGAAATTTTTGACTTTTGAGATTATTTTCTAAAGTATTTTTTTTTTGACTTAACAACTTCCTATCTGCATATGCCGGAGATATTCATTTTCTTTCTAAACTACTTTCTAACCTTCAATAGATGTACTCATGCAAACTAACATCTTGTCCTTTTGGCTTCAGTTTGAGAGATGAATGGGAGAACCCAGAAATGATTTACTTATGAAAAACTATGTAGATTTAAAAATGATTAAGTTTAAAAGAGTTCTCAAAACACAAAAACAATCTTCAGCTAGAGGCTTTGTGAATATATCTGACACTTGGTCTTCAATGTTCACAAACAATAACTCAGTATCGCCTTTTTGAACATGATCACGAATGAAATGATGTTTGATATCAATATGTTTGGATCTTGAATGCTAAATAGGATTTTTTGTAAGATTTATAGTACTTGTATTGTCACAGAAGATGGGAATTTTGGAGTACCTCAAGTGATAGTCATTTAGTTGATTTCTTATCTATAGCATTTGAGAACAACAGTTAGCAGTAACTACATATTTAGCTTCAGCAGTGGAGAGAGCTATAGTATTTTGCTTTTTGCACTACCACGTAATCAAGCTTTCTCCAAAAGAAGTAGCAGCAACCACTAGTGCTTTTCCTTTCGACTCTATCTCCAGCATAATCAGCATCACAATATCCTACAATATCACACGAAGACCCTTTGTTGTACCACAAACCAAGATTAGTAGTACCTGATAAGTAATGAAGGATTCTTTTGACAACATTTAAGTGTGATTATTTTGGGTTAGATTGAAATCTTGCACAAATTCCCACACTTAACTGAATGTCAGGTCTACTATCTGTAAGGTACAATAGTGAACCAATCATTCCTCAATAATTACTTTCTGATACTTTCTCACCATTCTTATCAGCATCTATGATTTGAGAGGGATGCATAGAGGTGCTCATAGGTTTTGCTTGATCCATATTAAACCTTTTTAAAAGATCTTTTGTGTACTTTTCTTAATGGATCAGAATGCCATCCTTTTGTTGCTTTATTTGTAGGCCTAGAAAAAACTTAAGTTCACCCATCATACTCATCTCAAATTCATTTTGCATTAGATTTGAAAACATTTCACATAAAGAATGATTAGAGGCTCCAAATATAATGTCATCCACATATATTTGAACTACTAGAAAGTTATTTTCCTTACTAAAAGTAAAAAGAGTAGTGTCAACATTATCGCTTTTGAACCTATTCTTAAGTAGCAAAGGGCTTAGTCTATCATACCAAGCCCTTAGGGTTTATTGAAGACTATATAGGGCCTTTGTCAAACCCAGGAGGCTACTTCACATATACTTCCTCAGAGAGAAAGCCATTCAGAAACACCGACTTGACATCCATTTGGTAGAGAGTGAATCCCTTGTAGGCAGGAAAAGCAAGCAGCATTCTAATGGCTTCAAGTCGAGCTACCGGTGCAAAGGTTTCATCATAATCAATTCCTTCTTATTGATTATAACCTTGTGCAACCAATCTTGCTTTGTTCCAAATAACTTTCCCTTCTTCATCCAGCTTTTTTCTAAACACCCACTTAGTGTCGATGATAGTTTTTCTCTTTGGTTTCTCAACAAGATTTCAGACTTTGCTCTTTTCAAACTAATCCAGTTCTTCTTGCATAGCATTCACCTAACTTTGATCATTCAAACCTTCTTCAATGCATTCAGGCTCAATTGTGGAGATGAAGGAACAATTTGATGTATTTCTAAGACATGATCTGGTTCTTACACCCGTAGAAATATCTCCAAGAATTTTATTTTGAGAAATTATTCTTAAATTAGAAACTCCCCTGTAGCTTCTATGACTTTGAAATATCTCAGCTTCTTCTTCATTTTCAGATTGCTCTAATTGATGATTAGAAATACACTTTATGATATTTTAGGTGACTTGAGCAAGTTATCTGAAGTGCTTATGTTCTAGAGCTTGCTTTCTAAAGATTCATCCTTCATTATCTTGCTGTCAAGAGAACATTTTAGATTCATCTTTTTGAGGCTATCCTCTAGATCTTCAAGACCATTAGCATAGTCTTTTCTGACCTTCTTGAATTTTATGTGAATGGTTTCTTCTATGCAAGAAGTTCTTTTGTTGTATACTCTGTAAGCTCTAAACACAAAAGAATAACCTAAGAAGATACCATCATCAAATTGTGGACCAAAGTTTGTGAGCTTGTCCTTGGCATTAAGAATAAAACAAAGTGAGCCAAAGATATGAAAATATGATATGTTGGGTTTTCTGCCCTTCCATGGCTCATAAGGAGTTTTCTTGAGAATTGGCCTAAGGAAGATTCTGTTTTGTATATAGCACAAGGTATTACAGCATCTGGCCAAAAACCTTTTGACAAATGACTTTCCAAAAGCATAGTTCTAGCCATTTCTTGCAAGTTTCTATTTTTCCTTTCAACTATCCCATTTTGTTAGGAAGTTCTGGGTGTAGAAAACTCATGAAGGATGCCATGTTTTTCACAAAACTCATTAAAAACATGATTCTCAAATTCTCCACCATGATTAGATCTAATAATGTTGATTTGAGAATCCTTTTCAATACAAACTCGTTTTACAAAAACTTTGAATTTCTCAAAGATCTCATCCTTAGACGCTAAAAAGATAACCTATGTAAATCTGGAGTAATCATCCATAATGACAAGACAATATATAACGACTTGCTATTTGTATTTTCTCTGATAAAATAATTAATTGTGAGTAATCAGTAGAGATTTTAAAAATTTCAGGCGACATAGTTAGGATCGTAACTATATAAGGATTTTATCAAAAAAATAAAAAAAAATGAAAATTTAATTAAAGAATTATTAAAAATTTAGAATAATAATATTTTAATCAGTAATATAGGATGAGATCTTATAAATGATATTAGGACAAAATAAAAATTAGGATAAGTTTAAAATGTTAATTTTACCCAGTAAAGTTTTTTTATGTCAATCTGCATCGAATAATAAGAACCTAAGACATCAATTGGTAATAACCGGTATATCGAAACATCGAGATTGGTCCAAATGATGGACATTACCATATTTTAAATAAATTTTTACTTAGAATAATCGAATAAATATAGATATTTTCAATATTGATACAAGGTAATTTGATCTGTAAAAAGAAATAGTTATCCTATTGTGAACACCCGATTTTGTTCGGCCCAAAAAGCAAAAACAAAAATTTTCGTAAATACTTTTAGAATTTAACCCATATTGATCGTTTTGTCATATAGAGTGAAATCTCATTCATAGTTTGCTGTTGTGATTAACAAAGTTAGTCCAGATCCTTTTTTAGATTCTTTTTATTATTGTTTTTACGTTTTCTGTTTCATGTAAAAAAAGGGGGGGGGGGAATGGCCCAATCATTTCAGCCCTTTTTTATCAAAAAATAAAACAAAGAAAGAAGCTGCCATGTTGTTTTTTTGTTTTTTATCAAAAAAAAAAAGACAGAGGAGCAATAGCTGTCACGGGCTCCTCTTCTTTCCCTGCTTAAGATACGCGTAAAACATGGGAATGGGGAAAAGTTTTGAAAAATAAAAAGGGAATAGAGGACACCATGATGGTGTTTTCCTTCCACTCATTGCAAATGACAAACGCTCTTTCGGTGAATGAGCTGAAGGATCACACAGCTGCTAGAAGGGGAGGGGAATAAGCTACATCAATAAAATCACGGACTCACAAAGATTCAGGGGGGATTTCAATATCAAGAATTTCCAAGTAGCTCAGCAGAGAAAATTTTTTTTTGGAAAAGCTCATTCACAGATAATCAACAGCAGTAGTCTAGGTACTTTCTTTTTTTTTTCAGCATCAATTCTAAAACTAATTTTAAAACAAAAAAAACAGTGAGGCCGCGGCCTCCCTGCTCCACCGTGGCCTCCCCTCCCTTTCCAGCTCCATCATCTTTTTCCTCCTCTCGCTCTAGCTCCTCATTTCATTCTTCCAATCCTCCATAGCCACCGCTACCCTTCTTGTTCGTCCATCCTCGACGCCACCCTCCACTGTTATCTCCATCATCTGAAACCACCGCACGCTCCCCTCCACCGCCGTGTTATCATCACAACCTCTTCATATCAGAAACAAAAAATAAGCCACAAGCACCGAGATGGAATAAACTGAAAAGGGAATAAAGATCAAGAGCCTTACCGCCACTGTCGACTAATTTCCCCAAGCCTCTGCCATCGCGACCCGCCGCCACCGCGATCTTGCCCATCCGCGTAAGAGAACCTCAACCCCCAATACCTCACTCCCGCCACGCGAACCACTTCCTTTTCTTCCTCAATCACAACCTCAATTCCCTCTTCCCTTCTCAAATCTGAAGCTCCCTTTCTCTAACCACCATCGCACAAGACCGCGCCCTATCCACCACCGTGGATCGTTCCTGGAGCAGGCGGCGCGCCAGCGCTCCCAGCAGATAGCATCTTGCCTCCGCACTCCGATTTAGCCAAGGAGCATCTCGATCCTTCTTCGCCTCGCACCTCCCCTGCCCTGCCGCCATCCTCGAGCCTCTGTGGCGCTCCGCAGCACCACGATCCTCGCGCCTCTGTCTCCCGCAGCGACACCGCCAACGGTCGCTCCTCCCCCCAGCACCACGAAGCCGCGAGCAACACCTCACGAAACCAAGCCCATGGCCACGCCTTAACTCGTCACACCTTCCTCAAACTCCTACTTTCTCTTTTTTCTCGCTGCATCTCTCCCCCTCAATTCGTGTCTCTGTGTCTCCGTTTGCTTTATTTTAAGTGTTAGTGAGTTAATAGGGTGGGTTAGTATATGCGAGTGAGTTGTGAGTAGGGGTCAATGGTATGTGTGTGGGTTTTGTTTGGTTTTGTGTGTGTGTGAAGGTGAGTATGTGTATAGAGAGAAGTTAGGAAATGTATTTTTTTTTATTTATTTGTATTTTGGTTAAGTTTTTGTTGGATTTTATTTTGGTTTTGTTCATTTGAACTTATCTTTTTGAATTTGGATTAGATTATTTAACCAATATTTGTTTTATTTCTTTATTTGGCCTTTAGGCTTTCCTTGTTGAGTTTGGTTTTGTTTTGGTGAAATAAATTTTTTTAATTTGGTTCGAAAACATTTAATTTACTAAAGGAAAAATTTCGTGATTTTGTTTTAGTATTATCATTTGAATTTTTAGTATTATCGTTTGAATAAAAATTGAATAAATTAGTTTCAATAGTAATTTAATTATAAAAAGATAAAAAGAGTTTTTTTTTAATGTAGTGTTAGTTTAGATAAAAAAAAAGGGGTTAATTGAGCCGAGACAGTTTATTAACTCTATGTTTTAAGAATATTTTAGCTGTGACAACTTGATATTCTGAAATCTCTTTCAAAAATTAAAATTAATCAACGCTTTCTTTATTCTCTTTTAATCAGTCAATACAAAATTATTTTCTATAGAACTACGTGACTTTGAATTCCCTATTGCACCAGGGGATACGTAGGAGCAGGCGATTCCGATTCCTATCAAGTCAAAATTAACTTTTCATAATTCATTTTATTTGTAAATTTTTAATACTTTTTTTACTTGTTTTTTTATGCAAATTTTGTATTTTTTTATATTTACAAATAATTTCTTTTTTTTAGAATATTTTATTTAATATTCATTTATGTGGGGAATTTTAGATAAAGGTGTTAATTTAGCCGTGACGGCTTATTAACTCCAAATTTCGGGCATTTGAGTTGTGACAACTTAATGACCTGAAAATTTCTCTAAAAATATTTGTTTTTCTTTTATATTTGTTTCTTTTTATAAAAATATAAAAAATAAATTTCTTTTTATCTTATTTGCAAATATTATAATTTATAATTTCATTTTCGATTTAAATTTATTCATTTCTTCATCAAAATTTTATTTCAAATAATGAGGTTAATTTAGCCGTGACGGCTTGTTAACTTAATATTGGGATATCTGAGTTGTGACAACTTGATGTTCTAAATATCTCTCGTAAAGATTTTTATATTTTCTCTTACAAAAATACCAAAAATAAATCTTTGCTTTTCTTTTTAGATTCTATTTGCAAATATTTATTATTCTTTTATTTTAATGAAAAATCAATTTAAATTATATGCTTATTGTCAAATGTTTCGTTTCAAATAAAAAAGGTTAACTTAGTCGTGACGGCTTGTTAACTCATTTTTAGGACACCTGAACTGTGATAGTTTGGTGCTCTAAAAATTCTTTTCTTTTTTTAAAACAAAACAAACAATAAATTTCTTTTAATTTTCTTGTAAGTAAAAAATAGAAAAGTAAATATTTCAAAAAGGTTATTAATAATTTGCACAAATTAATTTAAGGTACCGTCTAAAAACGGGTGTATTAGGGGTGCGTAGGATTAATTTCTTACCCTTCCCTATGCATAACCGACTCCTGAACTCAAATTTGGTCTCAAAGACCATTTTCAAAATGAATGGGTTTTTCCATGTTTTCTCAAATTTTAATAAACTTGGTGGCGACTCCATATTTTCAAATTAAAATTCTTTTTTTCGCCTTCCCCTCATGATCCCGGTTGCGACACCTATTAATACAACTTACTATCCAAGTAACGTGAATTACAAATAAAAAATGAAGAAAGAGCTCATTCTTCTCTCTGTTACCGTCCCGATTCTTTCTTCTTCACTTCTCCATTTTCTAAGTTCTCTCATTGGAAAAACTCCACTAAACCACCATATCTACAAAGAATATTCTTAGGTAAATATCTAAACTACTTCAAGAACATCTTCTCTACATTAAGATCAATTGAAAACCTTGTCTTTCCCTGCACTTTGGTCCACACAGTAGCATAGAAAGGGGCTGAAAAAGGGGGTTTGAGGCTTGGCTAGAGAGGAAAAACTAGCGAAAAAGCTTGGAGGAAGGTAGGAAATTATTCTAGTCTTTTACTTCATGATATTTGACTATTATGCTAAGATAAGTGCTTGAACTTTGTTGAGGTTATGCTTACTGAAAATCTAAAATCAAATTTTAGAATTTGTGATGGATTAAGTTGTGATAAGATTATGCATATTGGAACCTGAATTTTATTTTAGAATTTCAGAATTTATAAGTGCTTGGATTATTATGAACGCTTGTATATTGGAATTTTACAGCATTAAATCTTGGATTGTATGACATAAGAGGTGCTCTAAGTGGGTATGTGCTGGAATTTTATTGTGCTGGAATTTTACAGCATTAATTCTTAGGTTGTATGATCTTGCTATACATAATAATCAAAGCTTGAAAAAGTGGCAGCAAGACTTGGCTTGTATCTTCGAAAATTTACAAGAAATTATTGTCCAAGGAATGTTGATTCATAGTAGAAATAGCTTGAAATTCATCGCATGGAACTTGGTTCAATTGTTGAAAAATTGATAAGAATTATTGCTAACCAAGACATGTAATTGAAATTCTAATGGTATAAAATCCATTAAAAGCCTAGTAAACTTTGCAGAAAAACCATCACAACAGTATACCAAATGTTATGGGAAATATCTCATAAAAGTTAAAGAGACATTATACATATTCAAGAGATTTTAATAGAATATTTCAAAAGAGTTTAAGTAGATTTCAAGGAAAAATCTCAAAGTAACGTATGAAAAACAGAATTCTTAAAGAATAAATCTTATTCAATAATTATGAGAAAGTTTATATAAATGATAAAAATGAATGCAAAGAAAGGAAACTTAAGAAAATAAATCTTATTCAATGTAAATTGCTTAGTGGTAAGCTCATGGATTCATGGGTAGTAGTAGACGTGTTATGCCCTTAGAACTATATCAAGTTGTAATCACGATGGCGTTACAATAGAGTAAAGGGATGTACTAAGAATAGCGAGCCTATTGAGATGAGATGTAGTAGACGTACTCTATCTAGTGAACTATATCAAGTTGAAACATGATGATGTTACATCATTGACAGTATGATCCAATGAGAAGTATATCAGAAGAGTCCTATGAGTTCTACCATTATGTTTTAAAATTATCTAATAAAATTAAGTCATAAGAGATAATAACACTAACTAATAAAACCATTATATAAACAACCGAAAATCCATTACTTATTTTGCATTAAGTTGAATATCATTGAGTAGTAGACTAGTTTTTTTTCCTACTAGGAATCATTGATTCTCATTCCTGTTTTATGATTTATTTTCTATAGATGGTCTCGATCGTGTTCTTTCTTGAGATGCCTGATTTGTAGTGGCATTATGACCTAGAGTTAGGGTCACTGTACTTGGTCGCTGAGTCTCGTATCCATATTTACGTACTGTTTACTCCCCGTTCGCTACTACTATTATGAGTCCTACTTTTGATCTAGTGTCCCCTTTTTCTGATTTTCCATTGTATATGACTTATCCACCACAGCCTGCCGTCGATACTGAGTCTAATCCTTTAGAAGACACATCTTCTGATTCCCCTATTCCTTTTGAGGGTAGTAGGGAATGGCAAGGCTACCTAGCTGACATGCTAGTGGGCACTACTCTCCTCTTATCTGATTGACTATGGTGTATCCAGCTTGTTATAAACGTAGTATGACTTAGAATCCCTCACATTATCTGACTATCATGGGCTCTTACGCTTGACCTTTTAATGAGCCATTGACCGAGGGAGTTAGGTTTATCTATATATAGTTGGTTGTATTTTCTTAGGCCCTAACCCGGATTAGGTGGTCACTGCGAGGACCAGGATAGGGTTATTTATAATACATATGTAATTAGGTGTGAATATATATAGTATAACGGTATGACTTAACTTACTATGGATGTGATATGAAATGTAAATTATTGTGTAACCGACTTCTTAGGATGCGCATTACATTTCTGCTATCTCTATACGTTGATTATTATGTTGAAAGGATTGTGACATGCAAAAAATTTGTATGGGTTTTAGTGCAAGGCTCCTACTTATTACAACTCATACATATATAATTCATATAGTTAAGAATGAAGATAAGTTTTGAGTAATGACTACTAACTGTAATGTTATGACTCAAGCATAGCACTATAGTAGGATGGGTGTTACACAATATCTTTTTCCTGCTAGACTAGCAGTCTTGGTGAGACCAAAGAGATCTATATGTAACAACTCAAGTGGTTTAGTGGTTGAAACCACATGCTTGCTATGGAATGAAGATTTGGTTTGCTTGCCTTTTTCATAAAAATCACAGGTTTAAGCTCTTTCATACCTGATTTTTGGAAGGCCTTTGACTAGCTTTTTCTGAGATAGCTCAAAATAAATTTCATATGAACATGCCCAAGCTTTTTATGCCATAACCACTTATCATCTGTGAAAGATGCAAGACATTTTACATTTTGATCTCTTGGATCATCCAAGGATAATAAATATGTATTGTCATGCCTTTTTCTAGAAAGAATTGCTTTATTAGAAGTGGGGCTTACTACTTTGCAAGTATGGGCATTAAAGATGACATTACAACTTTGGTCATAGAACTAGCTAATACTTAAAAGATTATGAGCCAAACCATCAACTAATAAGACGTCTGAAATTTGGTGAGAATTATCCTTACCAACTTCTCTTATGCCTATGACCTTAGCTTTACCTCTATCTGCAAATCTCACTGATCCTGATTTTTTTGGTCACAGATTTCTGAACCACCTCCTTGATCTGGACATATGTCTTGAGTAGCCACTGTCCATGTACCATTTATTTTCAAGTTCCATAGGCGTTTCTTAGGCATACCTGCAATGAATGTATTTTTCATTTTAGGTACCCATATCTGGATAGGTCATCTGGAGTTAGTATGAAATGAGGATTGTCCATCGTTTTTGATATACTTTCTTTTCATAAAGCATTTGTCAGGTGGATATCCCTTCTCAAAACAGATAGTGCAGGAAACTTTTCTTTTCACTTTATGAAGAAAAGTTGATTTTCTTTTTTTTTATCAAGCTCTTCTTCATATCCCAGTCCGGCCTTTTGAAAATATGGTCTCTAACCACCAAGCATTAGATCAAGATTCCTTGATCCATTTACCATTTTTTTCGAGGTCAATTTTGAGAAGCTTTGAAGTTTTTTCAAGGTCAGAGATAACTTTCTAAGTGTTTTCATTTGTATTTGCAACTTCAGATTCTAAGGCTATAAGTTTTAAATTTAAAACTTTGTTTTCTTCTTTCACAACATCCTTTTCTAGCCTTAGATTCTCAGCTTCTGATTTGACCATTTTAAGTTCTAGAATAGTTTTTTATGTTCCTTTTTAAGATTGAGATAATGAGAGGAGAGAGTTTTAGAGTCTTCATAAAGTGATAAAAACTCATCATAAGAAAGATTAGAGTCAGTATTGTTTACCTCAGAGTCACTTTCAAAAGAGTACCTTGCCATGAAGCATTAGATTTGCATATCCATTTCTTCTTGATCTTCTGATTCTTCCTGTTATTCATCTGACTCACTCCAGGTTGCCAGCATGCTTTTCTTTCTAGGAGTGAATCTTTTCTGTGGACCTTTAGACTTAGGACATTCTGCTTTGTAGTGTCCTTTTTCTCCATAGTCACAGCATATGATAACTTCAGGTTTTGGCCTTCCTCTTCTGTCCTTCTTGAAGTGGAAATGTTTTCTTTTCTTTATTTTTCCTTTCCAAAGTTTGGACATTTTTCTAACTTGCATGGAGAGCTCCTTCCCGTTTTCATCATCTGTCTCTCAATCAGTTTCATCCTTTTCATCAGAGATTTCTGTAACTTTCATTGCTTGAGCTTTGTTGATGTTTTGATGAGATGACTTCAGAGCCACGATTTTCTTTTTTTGCTTGATTCTCCATGCATCTTAGAGAGCAATACTTCATGAGTCTTAAGAGACCCAATGAGTACATCCAAGCTAAGAGTTTGAAGGTCTTTTGCTTCAGTAATGGCTGTGAGTTTGGGCAGCCACTTTTGTAGGAAGACTTCTCAAGATTTTTCTAACCATTTCTGAGTTAGAATATCTTTGATCAAGACCTTTAAGCTAGTTTACTATATGCATAAACCTGGTAGTCATTTCATCAATATTTTCTTGATTAGTCATTTTGAATAGTTCGTATTGATGAACCAGCATGCTGATCTTTATTTCCTTCACTTGATTAGTCCCTTCATGTAACATGTGAAGTTTATAGTCGAGTCACAGGCTATAATTTTATCATATTCGGCCCTGCTTAGCGCACATGTGAGTAGGTATTTGGCTTTTGAGTTTAGTTGAACCCTTGCCTTTTGTTAGTCAATCCACCTACTTCTTAGGAAACTCTAGATGCTGAAGGTACATCATCATTTCCTGGAGTTTCCTTTCTTAAAACATAGTCTCCTTCTTGTATGATTTCCCACAAGTCAAGACTCATGTATTTTATGAATAACTCCATTTTATCCCTTCAATAAGCATACTCTCTACCATCAAAGAATGGTGATCTGTTGATAGAATGCCCTTCAGCCATGTGAATGTTGTTTTGGGCTATGTATACTTCGGATCTTTTCCTCTGCAGTCGTTAGAAAGCTCAACTACTTAGATGCCAAACTCTGGTACCACTTGTAAGCAAAAAGACACACGAGAAGGGGAGTTGAATTGTATTTGAACTTTTTCTTCTTTTAAGGAAGATCTGAAAAACTAAGATGAAAGTGCTATCAAGATGAACTTGTAGCGTAGTGAATATATTTTAAGCACCTTCAGAAAACTAGCTTTCTGAACATGATTAAAAAGATAGAGAAACATATAAAAGTTTAAACTTGAACAAAGAAAAGGAATAAGGATAAAGATAACAAACACAGGGGGATTTATACTGGTTCAGCTAATCCTGCATACATCCAATTTTCAACCAACATTGAGTTTCACTACTTCTTCCTCCGACCAGAGAAAGAGATAAGATAGTCTTTTCAGTAGCCTTCTCAAGATTTGATCAATTGACCAATAGACTTTTCTACTGTCTCACACCAAGTAGTTCTTTACTAGTCTCTTCATGCTTAATTGAGTAGTTTTGAACTAAACTCTCCAAGCTAAACCTATGGCAAGTAAAACTTGGTTACTGACACATTGCAAGTAGTATTTGGCAGCCTCTTGAAGCTATCTGACACTAATCTCTACTGGATCAAGGTTACAATGGTTACAAGTTTAGGTTGCCACTCAAACTGTCCTACACTCAAGATTTCTTCGAATATACAATGAAAAGCTCTAAATATCTTGAATGACTTCTTTAAAAAAATTCTTCCTCAGAGGAAGGAATGATCAATGAAGAATAGAAAGAAGATTTTTACAAAGAAATGATTTTACAAATGGATGAAGAGAGAACTTGACAGCATTTTTGCTCTTTTGTTAAGCATTTTTCATTTTTTAAAGTAGAGCACTTCATCTATGTAACACCCTAGTAATTAACCAAATACACCTAGGTTGAATCTGATTAATGACTAGATTTTACTCCTTGCTTTGGTTCTTTCTTCATAATTTGAAAATACTTAGTGAAATTACGAGCCATTTTTTTTTAAAAAAACATAATTGAAAACGTGAGCCGAGTACAACGTGAACGAGTAAGCGGAGTATAATAAGATATTTAAGAATATATCACATCATATCACTTTGGCTCCATCATATAACATCCATAAGCACATTATAACATATATTTACATAAAATAACCTCACTCAAAGGGTGGGTTATGATCATACATCATTGTCTTATGCAAACCCATAAAAGAAAATATACATAAGGAAATACATGCCCTTAAACTAGATAACTCCATAAGCCGGGAAGGTTATCCTAAAACTAGGGTGCATGAACACACATAAATCTACTAAGAACCTTCTATGGCCACCGCACGGAAATGGGGGAATAAATCCGATCCACTGATGAGCTCCCTTGGGAGGGGACACACAAGATGCACCAGGCTGGGGTCGCATGGACGGCCTTCTTGCTAACCTCGGCTGAACAACTGTTTCCTCACTACCCTCTCTTACACGTGTGGGAGTAGGAGCAGAGCTCTCAGAATATACATCAGTAGGAGTGTCCTCTGAAGGATCAGTTTCAGAATATCTCATCTCGGGAACATACTCTGGAAATCCATGGACAACAGATGAAGTGGGATAAGAACGTAACATCCTTTCATCAAGTGGACGTGCATGTTCGAAAACCATTTCATCGCCATAGGGAGAAGTAGGAGAAAATTGATAACTAGGGACAGGATGTGCAAATGGACGATCTATGTAAATAAAAACACGAATCACAAGACCTCCCTTCAAAATGATACGAGCGATGCACCGGATCATAGTGGAATTCCCAAGTAGGGGTATCAACGAACAGGACGAATGTCACCATTTAAATCTGGAGACAATGACGAAAATAAAGAAAAGGGAGTGAGAATCTTGCTAAAGAATTCTCAGTAAGGTACCTCCTTCTACAGTGTCATCATCAAAGTCCCCAGGAACCTCGGGATTATTCTAAAATAGTGAGCATGCACAGATTCATTTTAAGTTCGGACAAATACTTAACCGAGGTTCGTCAATTTTTAATCATGCGTCTTATAATGCATCATAATCTTAACATGTCATATTTACAATGAACTTTTCCTTTATCATTACATCATATTCCTCATCATCATTATCAAAATAACATGCATAAAAGAACGCCATATAATATTAGCTACACATGGACACAGTGCACATATTTCATTTCTTTAGTGCCTTAGGTGACTTAAAATCTTATCATCATCATTATTTTCCTTGGGCCATCCTATACTCCACCCTTTTGGGAGTAATTTAGGTTATGAGCTCATACTTTACTAGTCGTCACTAGCATATACTTATCCCTTTTGATAAGCTAAAGTCCCGACTCTACCCTTTTGAGAGAACGGGTTAGGGGGCTAAAATCACCTTTTCACCACCTATAGTCTGATGGTTCCAAAGGATCATTTTCTTATAAGTTTAAGTCACCATTAAATCTTTGCATGTTATATCACAATACAATTCATAAACATCATAGCATTTTCTCATTTATAGTCTTAAGCTAGAATAATATATATCAACTATAATCATACATCTGGGAGATTCCCAAGAAAGAGAGGTGGGTCACAATGGACACGCTTAAATACCAAGTCTTTTCTTAGCCAGAACCTTTCCAAATTACACTTTTACAATGATACACTTTCTTCTAGCAACAAAGGTAAATTTTACATAATAAAGAATATTTCATGCATAAGCATTCTCATTATTTGCAACAAAGAACTATAACATGCAAGCCAGGAAATCATTCAATGATATCAAGTACTTAATAAGCATCCAATACTTACATAGAATTATCAATTATAGAACTAATTAGTTATGCACCTAAGGGATTTATTACCATCCTTATGATTATTTATAGGCCTTAAGAACACTATTAAATCAAATGGGGTAGCATAGGTAGTAAGTTGTTCCTAAGGTTTTACGGTATGCTAGAAGTTATATTTTAAATCCTTTCTTGTTACCAGCTTTCCCTATGATGCTGAAATTAGTTACTAAACCAATTATGAATCATTCTCCCTTATTTAAACATAATAAAACCTGGTTCTTATCGTTGCTAAAGATTCTGGATAGAATGCATAAATTTCATTCCCTAGAGTTCTAGAAATCTTGTTTTTACAGTTTTCTAGTTGCTAAGTTCATTTTTAGTGTTCGGGATCAATCCTAGTCTAATTGATACCAAATTTTTCATGGCTAACTAATCCTAGACAGAATTATAACATACTAAAATAGATTTGGCATTGGCTAAACTTAAAGGGGTCAAAAACTAGGTAAATTCTAGCTCTTCTGTTGTTCTAGGGAGCTAGTTTTATCTCTAACATGCAGTGAATCATTCTCTTAACAATAAACCATAATTATCACAACTTCAAACATATCAAATCATTATCATACATTGATACTAAACTCAGATCAGTGGCCGAATCATGAACTTCATGCAATTACATAGAATCATATTTTAAGTGCATATAAAATACTAGTTCCCCGTAAAATCCTTGCAAAGTCTTAAAACTCATTTAGAAACTAGTTCTTTTGTCAAACTTGGGAGGATCTTCACAATTAAAATTCTCACTTAAGATAAAAGGAGTAAGTCTTGAGCTTTAGAGATTTAGGTGACATCTTAGAATTATAAATATGCTATGCAACCTTATTTTAATCTTATCTTTATAAGGTGATAGCTTGGAATTATAAACATGATATGCAATTCCATTTCTTTATCTTTAAGATTTAAGGTGATGACTTGAAAATTAAACATGATGCAAAAACTTGAAATATAAACATGATGCAAGAAACTGGAGCGGCGGTAATCCGCACAGGACCAGTAAAGTGAGAAGAGAATATTAAGAAATCGGAGCGGCAGTAGTCCGCACAGGACCGGTGAAGGGAGAAGAGAATTATTATTACATCTTTTTAAGCTCCAATCTCAAGACTTTTTAAAGAATAAATTCTTTAACTCCAATAATCATATTTCTTTGCTTGTGATACATGGCCAAGTCTTTGACCTCTAGGATCTTTAGGTGATGGCATAAAATAAACATGCCATGCGTTGATTCTTTTAGCCATTATAAAATAAAGTGAGAGCATAAATTAAATATGAGATGCAACCTTTTTATTATCTTGAAACATTAAGTGATGACTTGAAACATAAACATGAAATACAAGCTTGGAAAATACATCTTTCAAGTTCTAAACTAAAAATCTTTGTTTTAGCATCATAAAGCATTATTCTTTAAAGTTTTGCATCAAGTGGAATTTTCAAGCTTTAGAGGCCTAACTTGTGATGGATTTACAACCCACCCTCAAGGTCCTCATCATCAAGCCATCATCTTAGTTCCACCTAGGCCATATGGCCAAATTGGTTAAAGAAAAATGAAGAGGAAAACTGAAATGAAAAGCTAAGGTAAGTTCATAATTTCATCATTTTGAGCTAAAAACACAACTCCTCAAAGCATAGAAATAAATTTAGAAACTACTCCCTACCTAATCTGAGTTGAAGAAGAGAAAGAGAACTTGATTTCTTGAAGTGAAATGAAACAAAATCTCTTTGAAAAATTGAAGAAAGAATTCAACCAAAGAGGAAGAAGAAAGAAAGTTTTTGGTGCTCCTAAAAACTAGTTATGAACAAAGCATTCCAAGACCACTCAAGCAAGCCTATTTATAGAAGATTTTGAGGCTTCTAATTGGCCAAAATCAGGAGGTAGTTGGCGGAATTTTGCAAGAGAAATAAGGGAGGAAAAATCATTTTAGACAAAGTTGTATGAAATTAAGGAATTATGTCTCTTATGGTGACATTTTGGCATTTTGTTTTAGTGCAACTTTTGGCAATAATTCAGCTGCATAATGGCATCAATAATTTCATCCATTACAGCCCAAAGAAGTGAAATTTGTGTGTTCCATGCATTATTTAGGTGTAGGCAAGGTATTCATGTAATTTAGAGAATTTACGGTTAAGGGCTTAAGTGAATTAGTAAGCAATTTGGGTGTTTTTGAGCAATTTTGGGTTCTAATCAATCTAAATACATAATTTTGACTCTAGATTAATATTTAGAATTTAATAAGCTTTAATTTGAGCCTAATATTGCTTAGGTTTCGGTATACGAATAAAAAATCCCGAAATTCACAAAACTGCCCAAAAACAGGGGCAAAATCGTACTTTCACTTAAAAACTGCCCGAGGCCACCCGAGCTTAACCAATGGTTAATCATGGCTTAAAAAAAAATTTTAAAACATTTTAGTGAGGTTCGGGCTCAGTCGGCATGCACATCGGAGTTAAAACAGCCGCAAGGGCGTTTTGGTCATTTCAAGGCGTGAACTCAAAATTGAGATCCTTTTGCTCTATTAACACACATAACACAAACAATCCCTTATTATCATCAAAACATCCCCTTGAGAATAGGTGGGGCCCACGATCCTCATTTTCTGAGTAAAATAACTTCAGGGGCATTTTGGTCATTTTATACGTACAGAAATTCAGGATTTGCGACTCTCGCATGAATCGCTCCTAACCTCTCTTCTAATGTTATATTCCTTTATTGAGGATTGTTCGGCCTCAAATCTTATATAATAATTACCTACAGTAATTCAGTAATTTCTAATGACAGTAAAAATTACAGTAAAAATTGGGGCGTTACAATCTCTATATATAGAGGTCCTCCTTGAGACTGTTGCCTTCAAAAAGTTCTTCTAGGGACAAGTGTTAATCATCTATTTGTTTCTTGGAAAGGAGGTCTAGAAGAATAGCCTTTTTGCTTTGTCAGGTCAGCGTCAGAAGCCATTGTGATATAAAGGAGATTTTCGATTTTCTTCAGAAACTACCTCTTACTTTTTGAACTATGGTTTCTTTTTTCAAGGAAGTAGAGATGATTAACTGGTTTTGACACCGGATTTGACTTTTCCATAAGCAGTCTTAAATTTGAATTTCAAATTTTCCCTTTTTCCGTGTGATGTGAATCACTGTCTTTGAAACAAGTACTTTCTAAAATATGATATCATTTTCTTGGTGACTAAAGAGTCTTCATAGCTTCAATCATCTGTTCATTTATGATATAGACTTTAAGAATATAATGATTGATGGTGGTATGTCATTTGGTCTTCAGAGAATGCTTGATTTCTTCATGAAAACGTACTTTTTGATCTCTAATGATATTTTCTAAAGTCCCTTTCTTTGAATTTCTTGTAGCATTGAAGCCTTCTAATGATTGTTAGCTGTTAGAAGCTTGGATAATGATGTAATTTCACTTCTTTATCAGAACTTGTAACATGTTTACACATGCACAATGAAATATGTATACATTCATTTGTATTATACTTATGCTTGCAAAATGAAAGAGCCTGTTAAAGTCTTACAAGAAACTCAGAGAGAAACATCAGTCGTTCTTCAAAACATTTTCTTTGAATTGATTCTGTTGTTATTGAAAACTTATGAGCGTAAGGGTTCTGGAGCTAACAGTAGTACCTCATACTACATCCTGATATAGATCACAATTGCATGCCATTCTCAATACATCATTTTTCTCATAATGATGTAACACCATCATGTTACAACCTTATATAGTTCAATAGGTATAGTACGTCTACTACAACCTCTTTGAATCCATGAGCTTACAATAAAGCAAGTGACATTAAATCAGGCTTATTTTCTCAAGTTTTCTCTTTTCAGAAAACCTTTAATATTTGATTTAAAAATCTTATGATTATCAAGTAAAATCTCTTCTTAGTAGTTCTATTTCTCATACTCTTACCTTGAGATTTTCTTGAAATCTCCTTAACTTTTATGAGATTTTCTCTATTAAGTCTCTTGAATTACTATGAGACTTTTCTCTTTAAAATCTCTTAGATTTCTTATGAGATATTTTGTTTAAAATCTCTCTTTAATTTTTATGAGATTTTTCTGAAAGAAAACATCTAAACATGTTATGAGATTTTTTTATAAAATCTACTAAACTATTATGAGATCTTTCTACAAAATCTGCTAGACTATTACGAGATTTTTCTATAATATCTATTAAACTGTGATAAGATATTTCTGCAAAGTCTGCTAAACTGTGATGAGATTTTTTCACTATAGAAACCTATAGGACTCCTTACTTAGTAATTCTTAAAACTTTATTTCAAATCTCTTTCTTCTACGAATCAAAATCTCATCCTTTTTCTAGAAGATTTATCATCATACGTCAAAATACCAATCTTTTAGAATTTATAAAATTATTTCTGATTATATTTTGGTAAAATGTCCAGGTATCTCATTCTTTTTAAAGAACCATCATCGATTACATAGTTAAATCTTTTTTATCAACTCAATCTATTCATGAGACTTTTATCCATGGCATCTTTTACATCTATCAAACTCATATATATGCATCTTGGAAATAAATTTCAGATTTCACACACATAATTTCAAATATATTTCAAGAGTTTATCTAGCAAAATAGCCAAACAATCACCAAGCAATAGATATAGATTTTTCCTACCTTTCTTTCAAACCTTTTGCTAAACCTTTCTTTAGCTTTTTCTCCTCTAACTCAAGCTTCTAACCCATTTTCCAGCACCCATATATGCTGCTGTTTGGATAGATTTGAAGGGGAAAAGGAAGGTTTTCACTTGAGTTTGATATAAAGGAAGTGTTTTCAAACTAGTTTAAGTGTTTCTCTAAGCATAATCTTCAAAAGCTTGAAGGTTTCATGGAGTTTCAAGAAGAAAACATGAAGATGGTGAAGAGGAGAAGAAGGGAATGTTAAGTTGCTGCCAAGAAGAAAAGAAATGCCATTTTTTTCATTTTTCTTTTATATAGAAAAACTTAGTTGTTAAGAAAGTAAGGAATAAAATATTTCTGGATCGATTGCCTTGTATCAGTATTATAAATGTCTATATTTATTTGGTTGTCCTGAGTAAAAATTATATGAGATCTGATAATATCCATTATTTATATCAAATTCAGTGTTTTAGTGTACCAGTTATTATCATTTCGGTATACCGATTATTACCATTTTGGTACCTGATTGACATAAAAACTTTACTGGGTTAAAATTATCTATTTAATTTTATCCTTATTTTTATCTATGTCTATATACCATTTATAGAGTCTCATTTTATATACTCGATGAAAATATTATTAAATTTTTTTAATATTAAACTTTTTTTTGTTTACAAATTCCTCATATTATTGTGATCATAACCGTGTCTGTTGAAATTTTCAAAATCTCTATAGATTATTCACATTTAATTACTTTATCACAAATAGTATTGAAAAAAATGAGTCATTACACTGCTCACTGAAAATAATTTGAGAAAACTATACAAAGACTAGCTCACTTTCTTGAGGTGAGAAAGGGTTTTATTAGTGAAACTCAACAAGTTGTTGAGAATTGAATGTAGGTGATGTTTGATCAAATTAGTATAAAAACGTTGAGTAATCTCTCCTTTTCTCTTTATCTCTTTGTCATTCAGCTTTTCTATCTGTCTTTATTGTGTATTTCTTTGAAAAAGTTTTGTAAAACAGTTTCTAAAGTTTCTATATTTTCTTTTTATTCAGGAAGTTACCTTTTGAAGCCAACTAACAATAATTTCCACTACCTTTAAGTGAATAGCTTGATAAATTTTGTTTAAATTTCAGAAAGTAAAAAATAGTAAGAAGCACGATTAAATTCCCTTCCTGTGCTACTTTCAAGCTATAAAAATTTCCTTGCAATGAACAATTAAGATGTACTCACCTAGACATAGTCTCGAGGTAGGGCATCTAGTAAAAATTCTGAGACATTCATTCTTTTTGCCCATCAAGAACGGATATCAACCTCCCACAAATTTGATGCCACTTCTGTTGAGGAGAATGAGGATGGGGATGATACAACTATGGTGAGGTTCTAAGCATAGATAAGGACGATGATGAAGAATGATAATAGTAAAAGGGCCCTTGCCTCTAAAATTTAAATACTGTGGGAGAGATGAAGACATGACGGACGTGGAAGAGATGGTGTGGGAATCTAGGTTGGAATACATGTGCCTATAACATAACTTGCTTCTTAAGTAGTTTTTTTTTTTAATTGAAATGGTTATTTGTTAGTTTTAAAAATTCCAAATCATTAAATAGTGCCAGATGTCATATTTGATGTGGATTTTCATCTGCATGCCAATAACCAACAAAAGTTAATTAACAACGGGGATTAAAAGTGATGCTTTTGAAAAAAAAGAACCAAAAAACATATTTAAACCATGAAAGAAATAAAGAAAGAAAGAAGTTTTACTAAAGAGATAACATCATTTAGATGGTAAAGTGAGCAATTTCACTTTTGAATTAATAGAGTAAAGAGGGTCATACTTTTAACTTTATTAATCCTATATCCTTACTTTACTCGTTAGAGGATCTAATATCATGTTTTCTTTAGGTGAATCTAGGATATTTACTGTTAAAAATAGTGATTAATACTCTCAAGACATAGAGTTTATAGATATAAATTTTACTTTTGATCATAAGACTTTCTTTATACATATTGTCAAAAATTGAACTTCTAATTGTCCACTAAAAACTATAAATAGAGTACTTACTGTACGATACTTGTCACATAAAGCTGAATATTACATTCTTTTTTGTCGTGATTGTATCTTTTTTATCTTTTCTTTTTATAGCAATGTTAAATGTACAATTTTTTAGATACTTATAAAATATACTTTAATATATTTTTTAAATATTATTTGAGATATCAAAGATTATAAAAATCACTTAAGAGCATCCTTTTAAAAATGTGGTTTTTATAGTACAGACATATTATTTCAAGAGAAATCAAAATTTAAGATAGGCCTACCATCTTATTTGACTTTTGTCTATATTATAAATATATTGTACAGACATATTATATGCATATCATTTTTCTATTGTATATTTGACTAATTGAGAAGGGTTTGACAGCCCTTATTTCAAGATGGGTACCGTAGAAACCGCATTTAAAAATATCTTGAATGTTGGTACAACCAACGTTTCTCTTTTATGTAGTAAAATTACTAGTATTGGAACACTCTTGACACAGGGAACAGATTGAGATGACACACAAAAGCCAAACAAATTTAATTCTGTGCGGGGCCAAAGCCCACAATACCCTTGAGTACTTCAACTAGTTTATTGTGTGCAGTTAGCTGAGGGAAATGGCCGTTCATGTCTATGAACTCCAAAGAAGGCACCCCTTTGATTTTCTTCTCCATGTAGTGCCCTACGCTTAGAGGAACTGCGGCATCGTTACTTGACTGAATGATGGTGCATGGGGTCTGAACCTTTTCAAGCATCTCTCGGTTGTCGCTGAGAAACACTGTTTTGGCCAAGGAGACTGCAACTTCAGTTCCCATACTTTTCAAGCAGTCTCGGAATTTGTCAACAGAGGCAGGATCACTTGGATCCACAGCAATAGGAGCGTAGGCTGAAACCCAGTTTTCATACTGGAACTCTATTGTTGAGATTAACTGCTCAATATCTGAATTCTCAAAGCCTCCTTCATAGTCATCTGTATTAATATACCTGTGTATATGCAATACTTGGATGTTAGTACTGCTTGATATCCCCCTAAGATAACGGCCAAAAGTTCAGGTATTGGACTGTATATCCATTGTTATCAAACAGGAGAAGGTCTTACTCCAGTTGAAGTAATTAAGACTTCTAAAAAAATTAATTACTCGTATAATTAACAGATAGAATAAATAAAATTTACTTAAGAAATTTTATTAATTTTGACATTCAAAAATAGGACACCCAGTCAATCATCAATGAATGTAATAGATAAGTGAGATGAATGGGAACTGACGTCCACAAAATTATAATGGAGTGATTATTTTATTAGTATATTTAATTTTTTAATATTAAAATAATATTTTTAAACTTATTAGGGGGAGGGTTGGGTTGGCCGGCTGTTAGTAGTTTTAAAGGATGTACGAAACAAACTTCCATGCTAGAATTTTTCATAAGTTTAGAGGATGTTTGGTTTATGGATTTTCATTTTCATTTTCACTTAAAATGAAAAATAAACATGAAAATATGTTTGTTTGCTCATTGAAAAAATTGTTTTCACTGAAAATATTTTCAAAAGGTAAAGAAAACTGAAAATGATATTTTGCCGTTTTCTGCTTTTTTAGTTTTGCTAGTGAAAATAATTTCAGTTGAAAACGCGGTGGTAATGTGGTAAATAGTAGGTTTTTTCTCCTTCTTACATGATTCGAATCTGATGGAACACAATTTGATTAAGTAAACAGTATTTTTCAATGAAATGCATTTATCGTTGTCAAATAATAGTGAAAAGTATTTTTATTAAAAATGGCAAACTACAAAATAAATAATTGTCAATTGATTATACGAAAAGCACCCATTCAATGAATCTAGCATACTATAGCACAAATCTTTGTATTTGGTTCCTGCAAAATACAGAAGCAGGAGGAGTTATATATTATATATTGTATATAACGCATGTAACATTTATAATTTATGATTTATTACTTTAAATAAAAATTTCTAGCAATTTTTAAATAAGTAATAAAATAATATTATGGTGTTTAAATATTTATCCATATACAAATGACAACATAATAATTGCTAACTATAATAAAAATAACTTAAAAGTGGGCAATTTATTTTATTCTTAGTCCTAATATTTTATGGAGATATTTTTATAAATTTGTTTAGCAAATGGATCAATGCAAATTATATATATATGTCTTTTATTATTTAATAATAAATATAATATTATTATCTTAAATTTAATTTTAAAAATATATTTTAAAATCAGACAAACCAAACATATTTTCATTATTTTTATGTTTTGAAAATATAATCTACTTTTATAAACCAAACACATTTTCAGATTTTAAAAATTTGAAAATGAAAATACTTTTCAAAAAATAAAAACAGGAAATGAAAATAGAAAATATTTTCAAAACCAAACACGCTTTTATTATAATTAAATACCAAATTCAAGTGAGCAACAAGGGAGAGCAAAGTTCAATTTCACTTTTCATCACCATTATTTAGATATTGTGCTTGAGTGGCTTAATTCGTTATAATATTATTACACGTCTAGATCGGCTACTATTTATATATCGAATGCACGAGAGTTGAATATGAAATTAGTTAATCTTATGTAAGTCAAGGAAATTACTTCTTCTAGTTTGATACTGATTGACTAAACAAATTTCTCTCTACCATATTATTGTACAATACTGGAAACAAAAAATTAGGGAGACAAACTAGATAAAAAAGATAAATGATGAAGCCATGGTTAAACTTAAAAATAAAGAGTGAAAGCGTATTATAGAGGCATTGTAGATGAGGTAAAGAAGAGAACCTTGGGGAAGCACAAACAAGAATGAGCCTCTTAAATAGTTCAGGCTTTTTAGTGGAGGCAATGCAGCCGATCATAGCAGACATGGAATGTCCAACAAAAGTGACATCTTTGAGGTCCATCTCATTCATAAGAGTGATTAAGTCATCAGCATAAGGTTCAAAGGATGTGTACTTGGAGTGGCCATAAAGGCTCTTATCTTTAACAGCTCCCGAAAAAGGCCAGTCAAACAAAACTAGACTGTAACTTTCAGCTAAAGCAGGAACGACTTTGTCCCAGATAGACTGATCTGTTCCAAACCCGTGACATAGCACTAAGCTTTCGGTCCCTAAGCCTATGGTTCTAACATTTAAAGCTGTTGAGAGGCTCTTTTCTGGTGTCGCCATGTTGATTTGCAATTGGTTCAGTAAGAAGGGAGATAAGGAAAATAAAACACAGCTACTGACAGTAGAATTTATGGTTTTGTGCGCTGCAGTGATCTGATCTCTATTTATAATCCAAAAATGGCTCATTTGTCATTTGTAAATATAAAAGATCTTGAGTGGTTGGAACTTTGTCAGTCAAGTGTAGTTTGATTAGTTATTGTGTAGCCTTCAAGAAATTTAAAAACAAATAATGGCAGTTTGATTACTGTTCTTTTTTATTAAACAAATTACATCCAATAAAACAAAAACTATAAGTCTATAATATTCTACAGTTTCTTCACGTCATGAGTCGGTGAGGAGTCATCTTATTGGTTACATTTCTCCGAATAGCACTTAAAAGTAACACATCAATTGGTAAGTCTGAAGGGGAAGAAGAGCTGACAGATTCAAGGTCTCGAATACCTTAACCGGGAAATTGTCAAACATCAACTCTCGCAGCGAGAGTAATGACTATAACTTTATTAAAATCCGTACAAAAATTTGAATGGGTAAAGAGTTCCATTATTGGGATAATCTTAATAATAAATGGAGGGGCCGGCAGAAAACTCAAAATGTGGAATTCCATAATAATCCAGGACATGGCGAGAAAATCCCGAACGCTCTAGAAGAAAATCCATGATATAGCGCAAGAGCCCAGTAAAAATTAACTGAATTGACAGAAAAAGATCTAGTTTAAACTTTATACATGGAGGAAGTTATGGGAAGTGCAGATAAGACCCCATAGAAAGTGGTGCCGATTGATTCCGCCGTTATTGAATCTATCAACAGTGATCGGCCCAAGTTGCAATTGAGCTAGCTGAGAATTTGGGTCTTCACATAATTTGCTGAATTTGAATGTTGATTTATTTGTGTCACTGGGCAGCAGGGGTGGAGGTCTGAGCTGCAGCCATGGAATTATTGTTGGGCAACAGCAACCAAAAAAAAAAAAAAATACAAAAGCAATTTTTTTCTCACTAGAGAAAATAATCCAAAAAGAAAAAATAATATAAAAGAGATAAAATTTAATGCCGTTCAGCCTTAACTGTCTACTTCCAGGATCCCATTAAAGAGTTCCAAAATCCTCTTCTATTCAAAACTTTGGAATGGTTGAAGTTGCAAACCATCGTTATAAATTATTTTATCACATGGAAAGCTTCTAAAGATTACCATTATAGATTGCTCCCACTTTTGGAGGATATCTAGCCCAAATAATAAAAGGCCATATATATAGGCCAACAAAATTGTGAGGCTTTCAGTTCTTCTCGATGTGGGACTTTAGATTAAATTCCAATAAATCTTGTGGGTAGAGAAGTGCACAAGAAAGGAAGTTGAATCGTGTTTTACTTTTTCTTTGTTTTGTCTTTTCTGAAAAACTTGGATATATACTATCAAGTATTAAACTTGAAGTACAGCAGAAACAACGTTAGAATGTGTCAGAAAATAACTTTTTGAGCTATAATACCTAAGTAAAAACAAGATTAAAGAGTTTTCTAGAAAAAATAATATAAACAGTAGAAGGCAGAAAAATAAAAGAGAGATAAAAGAGAAGAAGATACTACACAAGAGTTTTAATACTAGTTTGACCTACCTGTCTATATCCAATTCTCAACCACCGTTGAGTTTCACTAAAACCTTTCTCAACTTGAGGAAGTTAGGTAGTCTTTACAGTAGCCTTTCCAAGCTCTTAATTACCAGTGACTAGTAGCTCACTATACTATCACAATCGAATAGTCTTTGACCAACCTCTCCAAGCTAACACTGTGACCAGTAGCTCACTTTGCTGTCACAACCAAGTAGCCTTTGACCAACTTCTCCAAGCTAACATCGTGGCTTGTAGCTCATTCTATTGTCACGTTACAAGTAGTCTTTGCTTAGCCTTTTCAAGCTAACTCACAATGATCACTACTTGATCAAGTTTACAAAGGTTTGTGTTTGGGTTTGAACACTCAAAGTAACCAACACTCAAGTTTTCATAAGATGACTCGGAAAACTTGAATGACTTTTTTCTAACTATTATTCCTAGGAGAAAGTATAATCTACTTATAATGTAGAAAGAAGATTTTTACAAGAAAGAAACTGATTACAAACAGTAATAAACTTATAGCACTTTGATTCGCAAAAGTCTCTTGGTTTCTAAGCACAATATCTCCTTTTATACTTGATATGCATTTATTACCATTGCCCTTGACCTATTTTTCAAGTGACACGTGGTAATCTTCTTTTTGTGTCTTGAAAGTGTAGTTTAGAGGAATAGCTTGGCATTGTTAGAGCAATTGCAAAAGCAGTTGTGAAATAGAGGTTTCTGAGATCACCTTTAGAAACTACTTTTTACTTTCTGAATGAGGTTTCTGAAATTTTTCCTTCTAGAAGCTAGGGTAGTTGACGAAGTTGGCAGATGAGAAGGCACGTCAGTCCATGATTAGATTTGACTTTAAATTTGAATTTTAAAATTCCCTCATTTTCCTGCAAAGTGCATTGTTTCACTATGAAACGTGCTTTCTGAAGTGTAGTAATAGTTTCTTGATTTCTCTTTGATCTTTCAGTCTTCAGTCAGAGCTTGTTGATGATGATACGATTGCGATCATGAATATTGAAGACTATAGTATACTTTTGCTTCAGAGTTGGATTGAAATCTTTACTTGAATTGCACTTTTTGAAGTTACATGCGACTTTCTGAAGATCTAAGCCTTGGTTTCTTATACTTGAGAATTTTCTTCAATCCGTTGAGTATATAAATATTCATTCCACGATATATTTTTCACTTACATTAAGTCCTAATCTCTTCAAATGAGATTAAACATGTTTACAGATATCATGTGAAAATATTTTCTTTTTAAGAATTGTGTATGCTAATGTGATAAGACTTGTTTGCTGCTTCAAGAAACTCAAGAGAAAGATTAGTCCTTTTTCAAAATATTTTCTCGAAATTTTTTATATATGTTATCACTCAAAACATTTGACACTTAAACTTTCTGAGGGTTTTGGAGCTAACAATCTTCTCTATTTTTATGATGATAAATCAATTCTTAGAAAATCTTTCGAAGAGACATTGAAAGAAATGCATGACAGAGTATAGAGCTCGATAAACCAAATTTCTTTCAAAAAACATATGATATGATTTTCAGAGAGTCTTTTTCTTAAGGCATGATGTAGATAGCATCAAAATGCTTTATTGCCTTAAGTAATTGAAATCAGAGCTATTTTATTTCAATTAAGGTTGCTGAAGTTAATCAAAATGCTTTCTGAAAGATATCAGAACAATTTTGAGAAAAAGATATGAACGGTGAAGCTCTCCGAATAAACACATCTTGATTTTTAGTCATTTTGACTTTTCTGAAAATATGTGTGTTTTAATAAAGAGAGTAATACTTGTGATATATACTCTTGATCTTGAACCCATACTCAACATATCTTTATCCAAACGAATTTTTGAAACACGATGCAATCTTTGTGCATAGAAGCATGATAAAATTTTCACATAAAAGAAGTTTTTGAAGCTCAAATATAGATTGATCACCACTGTGACGAAGCGTGTATAACAAAGTTTGTGATATATATGAGAACACTTCATATTTGTGTATTAGAGTATATATGTTTTTATCAGAAAAACTTTAAGATCATGTATCATGGCATACATATCAGAGCACTAATAAATATGTGTATCAGAGCAGTGTATATTACAGAGCCTGACAGATATGTGCTAGAGATAATCATACAAATAGGACACAGATGTAGCTAAGTATCAGAGTGTGCTAAGAATTAGAGAAAATCAAAGCGAATGCTAAGACTTATAACGCATACATCACAACAAGATGTGTGATTAGTTAAGCAAGATATATCAGAGCATAGATATGTGCCAGAGCTTAAATAGCATTCAAAAAACTTGAGAAGGAAAAAAATTGATTATATGTATGTACCAAAAGGATCATTGTATCAAAGAAATTGTCCAAACAATTGTTCAAATAATAACAAAAAGAATGCAAATTTTAATAAAAAAAATCATCTCTGAGCTCCTCATCAACTTGCTCCCCCTGAATTCTTCAGCATAAGATTTTCTGAATCTTCTTTTTTTCCCTACCTTTGTCATCAACAAAAAGAAGGTGTACTAAAACTCAGGTGACACCATCATCAGCCCCTTCACCTGACTTCACAAGGAATCTCCAACAGCAACACCTCATGTCTTTGCCACTAAGCTTACAATCTGTCCAGCCGGTTGGTCATGTTGCATTGATTGCACAGAAGAATCTGAACCTTAGAGAAGCTTGGTTGTTGTGTAGGTTGCAGTTGGCTTGAAAAAGGATGAGCATCCTAAGCAGGGATGGTTTAGGAATAGTATGAGCAAGGATAAGAGGCTCTTTAATAGAAGCAGAGATAGGGGTGGCATATGAGGTGAGCCAGTCTCAAGGACTTCATTTAGCTACTCATCCTCTAAGGACTCTACCTCAGAATATGAAAACTCAAATGAAGAGGAAGGTTCCTCTTCTATTGGCTTGATTTTTATTGTGGGTACAGACTCAGTCGTCTTTGAATTTGATTCCTCCTCAGATTCTTCAGTGTTCTCTGAGCTGCTTCAAGGGGAAAACGCATCTGGATAGGGGAGGTATCCATTCCCTTATAAGACATGTTTCGTTCCCCTCCCTAACCGATGTGGAACTAGTTCCACCCCTTCTAGTGGGGGCCCAGCATCCTCGCTGGCTAGTACACTGATCCCAGAACCGGCTCTGGTACCAACTGTAACATCTATCACATCTGGGTGCACTATGTATCCCCGTCCTCAGTGTGAGTGTAACACTCGGTATGCAAATATTGTCCACTTTGAGACCTAATTGGGCGCTCCTCACGGATTTACTTTTCCCTCTTAAAACGCGTCTGCATAGGGGAGGTATCCATATCCTTATAAGACATGCTTCATTTTCTTCCCCAATCGATGTGGGACTAGTTCAAATATAACACCCTAACGTTCAACACAATACGCCTAGGACGCACAATGGTTAATCGTTAGTTGTTACTCTTTCATCTTAGAACTTTACTTGATTTTAAATTATGAAAATACGTATATAGAAAATATGACCCCTTTTTTTTTATTTGAAAGACCAAAATATGAGCCGTTCGTGTATAGGTTATAGTGTATAAATATTCATTATATAATACTTAATAGCAATACATATCATCAACATATTCTTAACCATCCATCAGATGACATTCATGCAAATCCACTGCAGAGCATATCATAAACCAAAAACATCATCATGGCACAACATTAATTGGAGATATCATATTGTATAATAGAGACATTCCACAAGTATAACATAATAGTGGTTGAGCATACAATAATTCAAAAGGTAAGCATAACTATGATGTAACCAAACCCATTGTGAGTGCACATATACTAAAACTAACTTATGAACATGCGAGAAGACAAAACAACTCCTACGCACTGCAAACAAGAAGGCTATATCTCTGTTTCTGCTATGCCACTTTGATCTAGACCATAGTTCAACTCCCATGCCAGTATCTCAAGGAAGTCCATGGACATCGCCATCAACCTTGTCTGAAGATGAAGATGGAAAGAAAGAGAGGGAGTGAGAAACTTATACTAGAATCTTAGTAGGGTTTTCTATCTCTATACACACATCATCATCATCATCCCTAGGAACCTCGGGTTTCATTATGAAAACAATGAATATAAATAAGGTTCATTTATTAAGTTTAAAAGCCATTAGCCGAGGTCCATGTCTTTTAGCATGATTCTTAGTGTCATGAATGCATGTCAGTGTCATATGCAACATATCATAAGAATCATAATATATCAGCATGGCATAGAGAACATAAATCGTCATAACATAATCTTTCCTCTATACTTTTTTAGGTGACTTAAATTTCCTGTTCTCATCTAAGGGGCTACCCTAATGCTCTCTCCTCTTGAGAGTTCTAGGTTATGAGCTTATGCCCAACTAGTCGTCACTAGTCTATACTTATCCTCTCGATAAGCTAATTCTCGACTCCCAGAGTGAAGGATAAGGGGCATTGGATCACCTTTCATAACCATTAATTTCCAGAGTCTAAAGAATCCCCTCTTTGGGTCACCTCCCATAATCATTAATTCCTGAAGTCTGAAGGATCCCCTTATTGGATCACCTCTTATACCTAGAGTCTAGAAGATCATTCCCATGTGTCTTATCTTACCTTTAATTTAAGCATGTCATTTAGAGATGAAACCATGAGCATATAATCATAGCCATCATCATAACTTATCATTCAACATTTCATGCTCATAAACTTCATAAGTTTTCTAAGTCCACAAATTTCACAGAAATCCAGTAGCATAACGGCTAGAAACGGAGCTTCCCCAAATTTGTTGCATGCCATAGAACACATCAAGCATGCATCTCAATCATTTGTACATAATCACAACATGCCACAAATCATCATATAATTGATCACATAAGCATGCATCACATTCTTTGCATATATCCATAAGCATGTTATCATCAATATCTCATTGAAAGGTAAACATGCTCCTACTTAGTATGCCAAAAATCAAGGACCAGATTCAGCTAATGCATAAGACATATTCAACAGGATATATACAACATAATAGTAGTCATTATTCGCATAGTTTAAGAATCAAGCATACATAGTCATCAATACACAATCTTGCACAATTATTTTCAAGTCATATAATCTGTAAACAAATCATATGAACCTAGCCTTCATAACATATCAATCACATAAGTATCACCAAGTTATTAATAATTACACTTTAGCCCTAAAGGGGGTCAAAACTGCAATTTCTAAGAGTTTGTGGGTCGAAGTGTAAATTTCCTTTTTCAATACATTTTCTCAACTAATGATTCTCAAAATTAATTTACACTTTTAAGAGACCCATCACACTTAGAAATCATTTAAATTCAATATAAAAATCATTTTGGGCCATTAGCCAAATTTTGTTAGATTTTAGGGGGGTTAAAGTGCAAAATCTTACATTTTTGACACTTAGCAAGTGTCAATGCTTCTAAAACTTTTTCTAAACATCATAAATAGTATTTTAAATACATAGACACATTCAAAATCATTACTAATTCTAATTAAATCCATTCGGCCAAAATTCCATAATGATAAGTTTGACGCATTATTTTTCGCATTTTGCAAAACGGTCCAACCTAATACTTATAATTATCCTTTTAAGCACCTAAGACACCAAAAATAATTTTTACAACAATTATCACTAATTTTTAAGCACATGAACAATACCAAATAGTACTATATAGTTCTGGGCAGTATCAGAAAATTAGTTTTTAAAGCTTTGGAAAATTATATTTTTAGCCCTTCATAGTTACTAGTTTTTCCTAAGATGTTAAAAATAATTTTTACAACACTTATTAATAATTTTTATGCATATGAACAGTACCCCTACAGTGATGAATAGTGCCAGACATCTAAGACATATGGAATGATTTTTAACACATTTTTGACCATGTGAACAGTGCCAAACAGTGGTGAACAGTATGGACAATGCCAAATATTTTGGAAATTGTATTTTTATCCTTTTCTAATTACTAGTTTCTCTCAAAAACTATTCTAAGACACTTAGAACACATGGAATCATTTGTCCCTCTTAGAAATTAATTATTATAAGTTAAATCAGTAGAAAAACTTAAAGTTTCATAAATAAGGTTTTAAGCAAAACTCATAGTGTGCTCCTTTTAAAACTATATTTCTTTCAAAATTCCTTTGTACACTCAAAACACTAAAATAAAACCAACTTCTTTCAATACTTGGACTTGGCCAAAATATATATATGTCCATGATCAAAATTTCCATTTAAGACCAAAGGGAAAAGTCTTGAGCTTTAGAGACCTAAGTGATGACTAAAATCATAAATATGCCATGCATCTTATTTTAAGTCTTTAACATTATAAGGTGACAACTGTAGGTAGAGAAACACAGGAGAAAGGGGGGTTGAATCGTGTTCTTTGTTTTCTTTCCTTAATAGACTTCTGAAAAGCTTTTATCAAAACTATCAAGTTGTGAACTTGAAGTGCAGCAGAAAATAGCGTTAGTAACTTCAGAAAGTGAGCTTTCTGAATAGAATACTTAACAGATAAATAAAAACAGGTTTTTCAAAATAGCATTGGCAATAAAACAACTATGGAAATAAAAAGATGAAAGAGAAGAAAGATATAGCTCAAGGATTTTATACTGGTTCGGTCAACCTACCTACATCTAGTTCTAAACAACTGTTGAATTTCACTAAATCTTTCTCCAACCTGAGAAAGAACAAAGATTGTCTTTCCATTAGTCTTCCCAAGCTATTTTGAATGACTAATAGATAGCCCCTACTGTCACGGACTAAGTAGTTATTCACCAGCTTCCTTAACCTGAACCAAGTAATCTTTTACTAGTATCTTCAAGCTAAACCGTGGCTAGTAAAACTCCTTTACTTGCACGTTGCAAGTAGTCTTTGATTAGCCTCTTCAAGCTACCTCATACTGATCACTACCGGATCAAGGTTATAATGGTTGTATATTTGGGTTTCCACTCAAACTAACCTACACTCAAGTTTCCTTATGATTTACAATGAAAGATTTTATAAATACTTGAATGACTTCTTTCTAGCTATTCTTCTTTGGAAGAACGTATAAGCAATGAAGAGCTTGGAAAAAAGATTTTATTAACAAGGAAATAATTACAAGCAGTAATGAGTTTAACAGAAAGATGAAGGGAAAGCTTGGCTGCGTTTTAGCTCTTTCTATCAGTGTTAAGTCATATATCTTTGAAAGCACAATATCTCTATTTCTAGAGGTTTTCCTTATGACTATTGCCTTTGATCAGATCTTCCAAGACTCATGTCAATCTTTTATTTGTGTCTTGAAAAGATAGTCTAGAAACGTAGCTTGTCTGTCTATCAGATTAGTTTGCAAAAGCTGTCATGGAGTTGAAATTTCTGATATTCTTCAGAAACTACTATTACTTTCTGAACCATAGTTTCTGAACTTTTTCTTCTAGAACTTTTGGATAGTTGAATTCAAAGGCAAAAGAGATGATTAGCCGGTTCTGATGTCGAGATTTGACTTTTTCAAATTCAAATTTAAATTTAAAATTCAAATTTTCGCTCATTTTCCTTATAGAGTGCACTGTTTTACTGAGTGTAAGCTTTCTAAAGTATGGTAACATTTTCTTCACGAAATTTGAGTATTCTGGTCTTTAATCATTATTTGTTGATGATCTAAACTTTATGAATGTGAAGATTGAAGATCGTAGAACACCTTGGACTTCAACATTGATTGATATATTCCTTTCATGTGCTACTTTCTGAAGTATCAAAAGCTTGGTTTATTGTATTGTTGATTCTTTTACAATTCGTCAGCTATCCTACGCTTGAATAGGGATATAGTTTCACTTCCTTTTCAGTTCATATCTCTTAATATAAGATAAACATGTTTGCTTATGCTGAGTGAAATTTTATCCCTGTTTGAGCAAGCCATGCTCTTACTAAACGATAGAATCTTGTTATAGTCTCGCAAGAAACTCAAGACAACCATTAGCTGTTCTTCAAAGCATTTTCTGTAAATTGATTTTGTTGTCATTCAAAACTTGTTAATTCTTTTTTGAAAAGGTTCTAGAGCTAACAACAACTTGGAAAATATAAACATGATGTGCAAGGCTTAAGATATAAACATGATGTACAAGTTCATTTTTAAGTCTTTAGGATTAGAAGCTGACAATATGAAATGCAAGACTTGAAACATAAACATGAAAATGCAAGTTCATTCTATGTCTTTAACATTACAAGGTGACAACTTAGAAAATAAATATGATATGCAAGGCATTGAAACATAAACATGGAAATGCAAGACTTGAAACCTAAATATGAATCCAAGTACATTTTTAAATCTTATTTAAGCTTAACAATTCAAGACTTTAATGAGAGAAACTTGCAACCCATTAATCTTAACAAAAATAAAAATGAGCTTTAGAGTCCTTTATTGCCATGATTCAAAGAACCTCATTTATTGGACTCATTATCAAACTCAAAACAACAAGAAACCAAATGAGCATTCTTTAACCTTTTTCTTTTAAAACCAAGGATCAAGCTTTGGACTCTATAGGTTATGAACATGATGGGCTCATAACTATCATCAAGAACCATCATCATCAAGCCATAGTCAAGCTTTCCAAATGTACCCCTCACGGGTACCCAAGGATGCATAAATTACAATCCTATATTGGTATTATGCCAACTTGGCTATCCCATGATAGGACCTCCTTTCGAAGTTGCAATCACTCTATTTGTCTCATATTACCTTGACTCCAATGACATTGGCCTACTACAGAAGGTCCGATATGCTCGGAATAAGGTTGTTTGGAAAGGAAAAGAACCGGGAATTAGGAGCTGTGCAATGAAAGAAAGCTATCATCAATGGGTGAAAATAGGGCTCAAGAGGCCAAGCTACCATTCAAGGTCTTAACTGTTACTCCTCTGGACAAACCATCAACCTGGCACTTGAATGAAAATGAAGAAATCAAAGAATTGAAAGAGAAATTAAACAGGCTGAACAAGAAAAGATGCAAATAGAAGCCGAGTTGAAAAGTGCCCACCATAACTATGTAACCTTAAAATGAGAAAGCATTGACAAAGATTAGGTTCTAGAAGGAAAAAGCAAGAAGTTGAAGATGGGGCACGAGCACATGATGAAGACCAAGGAATGTCTCAAAGCTGCCAACAAAGAGCTAAGACTTCAGAGGCAAGAGCATGACAGGGCACTAGCTGAAAATCAACAATTGACTACTCCGAAAAGCCAAAATTGTAGAAGAAGCTGCATTAAAAGGTGAGGAGCAAATGAAACAACAAATGGAAGAATTGAACAATGAATACCAAAGGAAGATTAAAGAACTAAACCAACACATGAAGGATGAGATCATGAAATATCAAGATGCTTTGGGAGAAGAAAAGAAAAGAATTGCAAGTTTGGATTTTGAGGTACAACATCAAAATCACATTATTCATGAGTTGAAGATTTACTTCTCAAACTTGGCAAGGTTGGCTAATGCAGTCATAGAAAATGTTTCAAGATACTTAAGACTGGATGAGCAAGGAATCATCCCTTTTGAGAGCCCAATTGAGATTAGCAATTTTGTTCCTATTATAAAGACTTGATTAGGAGAATGAAGCAAATAATTGCGGGGATACATTGAAGAAATGTAAAGCCATTTGTTTTCAGGAAGAAATGTTAATTAAGGAGTGATGCATGGCTTTGTGATGCATGTTTGAATGGTTGTACAAGAATTGCAACACATGATGAATGAAAGAATGTTTGTTTCGTTGCATTGTTGGTCTCATGACAATATCCATGACTTAGTACCTTTGAATGAGACATTCTGGGAAACAGTTATAATCAAAGATACTCATATCAAGATTAAGTTCAATTGCCGGTTTCTAACAAATAGCTATACTTTTGTCTCTTTCTTTTCACTAAAATTATTTTTAGTAGGTAAAACTTTGCAACCATTGGGCGCCCAAGGAAGATGGATATTGATCAAACTCATATTCACAATACCAGAGCTCGGACTAAGATGACCTGAGGAAATGGTGACACAGGAAATACTATTCCAACCATAACTACTTCTGAAGCTGGAAGAAATCTGAGCATGGAGGTTGATGAAGTAAGAGGAAAGCTGAATGAATTGTCAAACAACCAAGCTAGGTTAGAGGATATGATAAGGGCCATGAAAGAGTCATTTGATTTATAGGGAGAAAATAGAATGAGTATGCTTGTGACAGAGCAAACTAATGTTGCCACTATACTTGTGATGCTAAACGAGACCATGGGTGTTACCCAAGGAATAAATGACATGGGTGAAATCCCGAATAATCTCCATGGACAACCACCACCCACGATGCCAATGGTAATCCCTATCGGAGAAGGCTATCATGCCCTGGATGATGCACAAGCAAAAGGAGACAAGCATGCTACCCCTATTTGGGAGCATCCTTGTGCTACTATCCTAAAACAATCATTTTTCTTAGGAAATAATCATTCAGAGGCAGAAAAAGACAAGTCTTAAAAAAGTGGATAAAGAAAATACAAGAACAAATTAAGGCTATCCAAGGTCCCAACCCCTATGGCTATGTGGAGATTGAGCAACTGTGCCCTCCTATAGACCTGATGGTTCCTACAGATTTTAAGATCCCTGATTTCTCAAAGTATGATGGGAACAGTAACCCTTTGTTCTATTTGAAGTGTTACTATACCAAAATGGCAATATGGTCCAAAGATGAGAGGTTTCTTATCAGCTTTTTCCATGAAAGCTTGACTGGAGTTGCCTTAGAATGGTATATTTAACTAGACCATTCAAAAATCACCAGCTGGAGAGAATTGGTTGATATGTTCATGGGCTAATATAAATTCAACCTTCAAGTGGCACCTACTTGGGAGTAGTTAAGCTCAATACAGAAAAAGAATGATGAACCGTTTAAACAATATGGTCAAAGGTTGAGCCTTGGCTGCTCAAGTTCAACCACTGCTTATCCCAACTGAAATGTGTTCATACTTCTTGGGAACCTTGGGATTCCCTTATACCGGGGCAATGGCAGGTAAACTTGAGAGCTTGGTTAAGGCCAGTAAACTTCCCATGAGCAATGAGGATACAAGAAAAAGTTTCCCATCTAAGAAGATAGAGACGGATGTGAATTATGTGCAAGGTCAGCAATCCTTCCTCCCAAGGTATACACCAACATGTCCACAACCTCAAATACCATCATACCAAACCCTTATCCCTCCTTACCCATCTTACCAAACCACACCAACTACAAACACTATCCTATATTCACAACCTCAAGTTAATAACATCCACATATGGCCATATCAACCAACTTACCCAACATATACCCCAACACCCTGAACAAATTTTCGAAACCAAAATCGTAATTGATTTCTCAACTTTCCACCTTTTTCAAAGCTGTCCATTTCAAATGCAGACCTTTTTTTTCCAAAGATTAGTTGATGCCCATATGATCTCGGCATATCTTATGTGCCCATTAGAACCACCATATCTAGCTTGTTACAACCCGAACCTTACCTGTAAATACCACATGGACATAGTAGGGCATTCCATTGAGGATTGTGAAGGTTTCAAAATGGCAGTGAGAAGATTAATTCCTTGTAGAAGACAAGACTTTCAAGAAGATCCAAAACCAGAGATTGTTAATAATCCAATCCCAAATCATGAAGGAGGAAATCAAGTGAACGTTGTGGAAATAGGAAAAGCCTGCTCCCTTTACTATTTTCCCACTATCAATATGGTGGATATCAAGAAGTTTGAAGAATACAATGTCACTCCTGCTGCCAATGATGATGAAATGCTGATAAACTGAATGGTTGAATAAGTGATTGATGTTATTGCTTCAAAGTAATTATTGTAACACCTCGATTTTTCTATCTGAGAAGAAATGACTAAAATGCCCTTCAGGTCATTTTCCACCCGGAATTCGAGTGTAGCCGACCCGGCGGTCCTCGAAGGGTCAACTCAATGTTTGAAGGGGATTAGATGGTTTTTGAATGGTTTTGGAAATGAAAATCTCATTTTCTGAGGTTTGGGGTCAAAATGACCAAAATACCCCTATAACGTTTTTACGCGAGTATAAGTGCTGTTTGAGCCCGAAAATTTCCTAGAAGTTTTAAAATGATGTTTTTATATGTTTAGTAACCTCTGTTTGAGTCCCAGTGGTCCCGGACAGTTTTTGTACAAAATTACAACTTTACCCCTAAAATAGTGTTTTTAAGCTTAGTGATGTGATGAAGCTAACCTAAGCAATATTAGGCTCTAATAGAAGATTAATTAATTTTGATAATTAATCTAGAGTCAAAATAATTTATTAAGGTTAATTAGAACTTAAGATTGCTTAGATTAAACTTAAATCTCTTTTTAAAACTCAAGATTCCAAGTCATGGAATTTTGAATAGTGTTTGAATAGTATTTTCTCACTCCAATCTTCCTAAATTAAGGAATTATGTTGGTATTGGATTCCTAGTTAATGGAGTTTGACTTCATTAATTTAGTAAAACCACCTCCTAAATCTAGTCTTACAAGTCTCTAATTACCTACTTACTTACCTAAACACTTAGTTATAAACTCTTAATCCTTGATCCAATCAAGCCCACACTTAATCACACCTCTAATCCACATTAAAAAAGATGATTTTTCCCTCCCCTTGGCTGCACAATACAGCGCCACCTCATCCCCCACAATTCATCACATGTTGCTTTATTTTCACTAAAAGAACCATGCTTAAGCCCATGCTTGGACTCATCAAATAATAGGTGTTGAAATGGTGATTCTTGCTTAAGGTGATTTAAAATATGAGAAAATGATCCTTTGGACTCATCAAACTATAGGTGATGAAAAGGTGATTCTTGCCCCCTAACCCGTACTTATCAAGTTGGGACTTCAACTTATCAAAAGGGAATAAGTTTATGCTAGTGACTACTAGTGAGGTATGAGCTCATAACCTAGAAGTACTCTCAAAAGGGAAGAGTAATAGGGTGGCCCCAAGGATGAAAAGAAACTAACTTAAAGTCACCTAAGGAAACAAGGAATGTCATTCGTGAACCATGTTCTATGCACATCATGTTTGCTATGAGGTTAGATGTATGTTTTAGAGTAATGTTGCATAAAGTATTGACATGCATATCATAAAGAAGTATGATGCATTCATTACAAGACTCATGATAAAATGAATGGGCTCAGCCATGGATGTTTTAGAACTTAATAAATGAATCTTTGCATGCTCATTATTTCATAATTAAACCCAAGGTTTCTAAGGACGATGATGATGACACATGTGTGAAAAGGGAAACCCTATTGATATTCTTGTATAATTTTCTTACCCTCTATCTTTCTTTTCCATCTTCGTCTTCATACAAGGTTGACAATGACGTCCGTGGATTGCCTTGGGTGCTGACATGGAAGTAGCTTGATGATTGAGAACAGAGTGGCGCAGTGGAAGCGGGGACATAGTCTTAACTTATTTACATTATAGTTATGTGTGATTTTTGAATTGTTGCATGCTCAACCTTTACAGATGGGCTCAATATATTTAATGTGGTATTATTATGGAATATTCCTATATTATTAATATTGTTTGAATTGATATTTGAAGTTAATGTTATATGATGATGTTTCTGATTATATTATTCTTGTTATGTTTATGCCTTACGTTAACGACCATTTACATTATGCATGGCTCACGTTTCGTTTATGTTTTCAAAAAAAACTTCTTTCCCGTATTTTCCGCTAAGTATTTTAAAAAAAGGTTTTAAAGAATAAGAGTAAAAAAGTAATAGACTAATGGCTAACCTAAATACATTCTAGGAGTATTGAGTTAAAAATTAGGATGTTACATTTTGGTATCAGAGCAGTTCGATTCTCATGGAGCCTGAGGATTGGACTGACTATCCTTTTTAAGCATGATGCGGTAGTTATGTCATGTATAGTGCTTTATTAGAATGAGCTTTAGGATTAGAAATGCATGACTGTTGTATGTTGCATGTGCCATGGTAACTTGCTCACTTTACATGGAGTATTGAGCCTGATCGCCTCAATGTTGCTGTTCCGTGTGTATAGGAACCAATGGCACGTCGACAACAAAATAGGAACTCAGGCCCTGGTGTTCAGAATGACGAGACCGCCAAAGCACTTCATGACGTGGCAAGAACAATGAGGATGATGATGGAAAGGATGGATCAAGATCGCCGGGCTGGCACAGGTCATGGTCCTAATGGCCACGAAGTCCCCGAACACGCTCGTTTTGGGGAGTTCTGCAAAGAAACCCAACCTTTAAAGGGACCATAAACCTGAACCTTGCTGATGAATGGATTAGGAGTGCGGAAAAGATCTTTACAGTGGTCCCATGCATGAAGGAGCAGAAAGTAACCTTCGCAACTTATATGCTCGAAGGAGATGCTGGTTTTTGGTGGACCGAAGCCCAAAGACTCTTGGAATCAACGGGTGTGGTCATACTCTGGGAGTTGTTTAAGGCTCATTTCTACGAGAATATTTTCCTGAGTCTGTCCGGAATGCCAAGGGCTTGAGTTCATGCAACTCATTCAAGGAGGCATGATTGTCGCTCAGTACACCGCCAAGTTTGAAGAGCTCATCAAATTTTCGAGGATGTACCAAGGCAACCCAGACGAGTACTGGAAGTGTATCAAGTATGAATCTAGACTGAAGGTCGAGCTCAATGTTGTGGTCGCACATTTGGAGATTAGGGACTTCCCTACCCTAGTCAACAAATGCCGCATCATTGAGGATGAGCAAAGGAAGTTGAACACCACGAGATCCAACAACGTCACGAGGAAGCTGGCACCCCAAGGCTAGAAGTTCAAGAAACAGAACCGACCCCCGCAAGGACCCTGGAAAGATTTCAATCAAGGTGAAATAAACAACAATAATAACAAAGGGAAGGCACCCCAAGGAGCCCCAGTTGTACCTCCAGGATCCTCACCATCCACCGAATGTCCCAAGTGTGGCAAAAACCATAGGAGCTTACCATGCTGAGCCAAAACGAACGTCTATTACTGATGCAGAAAGCCTGGACACATCTCTCGAGACTGCTCAGAGAAAAACCAGTCAAACCCCAGCCCCAAACCACAATGCTAAAGAAGGGTCTTCACCCTCAATACTGAGGAAACGACAGAGTCAGAAATACAAGCAGGACATCCCTAGCTATTCTTACGTAACAAATTTCAAGGATGAAATTTTTTTTAAGGAGGGGAGTAATGTAACACCCCGATTTTTCTATCTGAGAAGAAATGACCAAAATGCCCCTGAGGTCATTTTCCACCCCGAATTTCGAAGGTAGCCGACCCGGCAGTCCTCGAAGGGTCAACTCAATGTTTGAAAGGGATTAGATAGTTTTTGAATGGTTTCGAAAATGAAAATTCATTTTCTGAGGTTTGGGGTCAAAATGACCAAAATACCCCTATAACGTTTTTGCGCGAGTATAAGTGCCGTTTGAGCTCGGAACTTTCCCAGAAGGTTTAAATTGATGTTTTTATGTGTTTAGTAACCTCTGTTTGAGTCCCAGTGGTCCTGGGCAGTTTTGTATAAAATTATGATTTTGTCCCTAGAATAGTGTTTTTAAGCTCAGTGATGTGATTGAGCTAACCTAAGCAATATTAGGCTCTAATTGAAAATTAATTAATTTTGATAATTAATCTAGAATCAAAATAATTTATTAAGGTTAATTAGAACCTAAGATTGCTTAGATTAAACTTAAATCTCTTTTAAAAACTCAAGATTTCAAGTCATGGAATCTTGAATAGTATTTGAATAGTATTTTCTCACTCCAATCTCCCTAAATTAAGGAATTATGTTGGTATTGGATTCCTAGTTAATGGAGTTTGACTTCATTAATTTAGTAAAATCACCTCCTAAATCTAGTCTTACAAGTCTCTAATTACCTGCTTACTTACCTAAACACTTAGTTACAAACTCTTAATCCTTGATCCAATCAAGCCCACACTTAATCACACCTCTAATCCACATTAAAAGAGATGATTTTTCCCTCCCTTTGGCTGCACAATTCAGTGCCACCTCATCCCCCACAATTCATCACATGTTGCTTTGTTCTCACTAAAAGAACCATGCTTAAGCCCATGCTTGAACCCATACTTGGCCATACCTTTGAATGACCACAACCATACCTTGAAGGAGATATTTTTCCTCCCCCAAGTTGCATATGGCCGAAACACACTCCCTCCATTCACTTCATCATGTTTTAATTTTCTATAAATACTCGTCTTGGAAGAACTTGATGCATTTGCTCATTTTTCTTCAAGCTAGTTTCAAGAGTTGTCTTAGTTTCTCTCTTTTCTTTCAAGAACCTCAAGAGTTCTTTCTTCCTTTCATCTTCTTCATCCTTTTCACCACCACACAACTATCATTAAATCTTTCTTAAAATACTTAGCCATATCATTCTCAAGATCAAACTCAAGAAACACAACTTCCTTTCTTTTTCTTCTCTCTTGGCCGAAGCTTCCTTCAAGCTTAAAGGAAGATTTTTCTTTCATTCTCCTCTCAAGACCAAGTCCTTTCATCTCCAAGAAAACATACCATGGTAGGGAGTTATTTTGAAAATTATTTCCTTACTTTGTTAAGCTTTGTTCTTGGTTTAAAATGATGTTTTGAGGTTTTACCATTTCGGTTTCTTCCTTTTCCTTCCTTATGTGTTTCGGCCATCAAGGTTTTGATGGTTTCTCATGATAGCTTGATGACAAGAGTTTCTAGATGATGACTATGGTTCATCACAATGAAACCTCTAGAGCTTGAGTTTTACCTTTTTACAAGTTTAATGAGCTCTAGTAAGAAATAAAATGAACTTCCAATGGTCATTGTTTCATTTTGGTGGGTGAAAGCAGTTTCTTATGCCAATATCACACTAAAGGTGTTCATTAGATTCATCAAAAGAGACATTATCTGTAGATATGGCACACAAAGAATTATCATAGACAATGCTCCAAAACTTAATGGTGTCGAGGTTCAGAAATTCTTTGAAAATTTCAAAATCAAGCATCATAACTCAGCTCCTTATAGGCCTCAAATGAATGGTGCGGTTGAAGCTGCAAATAAGAACATCAAGAAAATCATCACCGAAATGATGGTGAATTGGAAATACTGGCACAAAACGCTGCCATACACATTACATGCATACCGTATCAACATACGTTCAAGTACAGGAATAACTTTCTTCTCATTGGTACATGGAATAACAGCTGTATCCCCCATAGAAATGGAAATCTCGTCACCAAGGGTTCTAATAGAGGTTGAGTTAGAAGAATATGAATGAGTAAAGACTCAATATGAGCAATTGAATATGATCGAAGAGAAAAGGTTTGCAGCTGTTTGTCATGGCTAGTGGTATTAAAGCAGAATGGCTAAAGCCTTTAATAAGAAAGTTCGCCCTAAAGATTTTCATCTTGGAAATTTGGTTCTGAAGAAAATTCTTCCTAATCAAGAGGACGCATGGGGAAAGTGGACTCCAAGTTATGAAGGTCCTTACATTGTCAAGCAAGCATTCTCAGGCGGAGCATTGATTTTGCAAAACATGGATGGCCAAGAATCGCCTAAACCAATCAACAGTGATGCAATCAAAAGATTTTATGCTTGAAAAGATGCTGAAAAAGCCCGTTAGGTCGAAAATTCGAAGGAGCAGCCTAAGCAAAAATGAGGGCAAAACAAAAAAAAAATGAAAAAGCTTGTTAGGTCGAAAACTCGAAAGAGTGACTTAGGCAAAAGTTAAAGCAAAAAAAGATAAGTGTCATCTCTAGTAGCCTACACTGGGGCACATTTTGGTGTTGAATTTTTCTAGTAAATCAAGCAAACCAAAGACTGAAACTGGGGCAATTTTGAAAAAAAAAAGGGTTTGGAGACATATCATCGGAAATCATGGCTATGGTATTCAACTTGCTGCAAGAAATCGATTGATTAAGACACAGAACCTAAATTGGGGCAAAATTTTGTGTCTTTCAAAATTTTGTATTTCTCTTGTATGTTGTTACCTTTTTCAATACATTTTGTCATCCAATACACCAAGGAATAAAGATGTTCATTCAGTTAGTCTTTCCAATTTCCCTTTTAATGCATGTTTATTTATGATGTCTCAAGTAGGATAAATTTAAGCTTCAATCATACGATCTAATAATGTTTATAGCAATACATCAATGACTAGCATCACACCAATGGAATTTTGAAAGTTCAACTAAGTAGAAAATAGGCATCACAAAAAAAAGGGAGTAGAAGAAGGGAGAAAGGAAGGAAATGAACAAAGTTATAGAAGAAAAGCAAGTTTCAGTTGTGCCAGAAAGTCCAATGCAAGAATTATGAGTTTGATCGGTTAAAGTTTTCCTTGAGGCTTGCTCACTCTGGTTACGGTTAGTTTCTCAATAATATGTTTGAAATAAGTTGAAAATTGATGCTAAATTCATCACTTTTGTATATAACCTGAAAAATAAAAAAAGACAGTTTTCTTTGCCAATTTATTTTTCAATCAACCCCATTGCCAATTTACATTTTCACTTGGCCTCAGTTGCCAATTTAATTTCCAGTCGGCCTTCTTGCTAATTTACTTTTCAATCGGCCTTATTGCCAATTTACATTTTCAGTCGGCCTTAGTTGCCAATTTAATTTCCAGTCGGTCTCCATGCCAATTTATATTTCCAGTCGGCCTCATTGCCAATTTACATTTTCAGTCGACCTAAGATTGCCAATTTACATTTCCAGTCGGCTTCCTTGCCGATTTATTTTTCAGTCAGCCTCCTTGCCAATTTTCATTTCCAGTCAGCCCCATTGCCAATTTTTGTTTCAATCAGCCTCCTTGCCAATTAATTTTCCAATCGGCCTCACTGCCAATTTACATTTTCAGTCAGCCTTAGTTGCCAATTTAATTTCCAGTCGGCCTCTTTGCTAATTAACTTTTCAATCGGCCTTATTGCCAATTTACTTTTCAGTCGGCCTCCTTGCCAATTTACCTTTTCAGTCGGTCTCAGATTGTCAATTTACATTTCCAGTTAGCCTCCTTGCCAATTTACTTTTTAGTCGGCCTCCTTGCCAATTTACATTTCAGTCGACCTCCTTGCCAATTTTCTATTTCCATTCAGCCTCAGATTGCCAATTTACATTTCAGTCAGCCTCTTTGCTAATTTACTTTTCAGTTGGCCTCCTTGTCAATTTACATTTTTAGTCGGCCTTAGTTTGCCAATTTACATTTCCGGTCGGCCTCTTTGCCAATTTATTTTTTAGTCGGCCTTCAGTTGGCCTCCTTGCCAATTTACATTTCCAATCGGCCTTAGATTGCCAATTTACGTTTCAGTCAGCCTCAGATTGCCAATTTACATTTTAGTCGACCTCCTTATCAATTTACTTTTTCAGTCGACCTTAAATGCCAATTTACCTTTTTAGTCGGCCTCAGATGCTAATTTACTTTCTAGTCGGCCTCAGATGCCAATTTACTTTCTAGTCAGCCTCAGATGCCATTTACTTTTTGAGTCGGCCTCAGATGCTAATTTTACTTTTCCAATCGACCTCAAATGCCAATTTACCTTTCAGTTGGCCTCAGTTGCCAATTTACGTTTTCAGTCGGCCTCATATGCCAATTTAGTTTCCAGTCAGCCCCAGATGCTAATGTAATTTCTATTCGACCTCATATACCAATTTACTTCCAGTCGGCCTCAGATGCCATTTACTTTTCAGTCAGCCTCAGATGCCAATTTACTTTCCAGTAAGCCTTAGACATTTACTTTTCTAGTCAGCCTCAGATTGCCATTTACATTTCCAATCGGCCTCAAATTGCCATTGCTTTTATTTTCCTGCCACCTGTTGACACGTATTCGGTTGGTCACAAGGCTTTTAATTTCCAGCCAACCCATGTTGGCTTTTAATTTGCTATCACTTGTTGAGCCGTATCTAATTGATTGTAAGATTTTTGATTTCTTGTCGCCTGTTGACTCGTATCTAGTTAGTCGCAAGGCTTTTAATTTCTACTCAGCCCCTGTTGGCTTTTAATTTCCTATCACTTGTTGACTCGTGTCCAGTTGGTCACAAGATTTTTGATTTCTTGTCGCCTGTTGACCTGTATCCAGTTGGTCGCAAGGCTTTTAATTTCCTATCACTTGTTGACTCGTATCCGGTTGGTTGCAAGATTTTTAATTTCCAGTTGGTCGCAAGGTTTGTAAATTCTGGTCAGCCCCCGTCAGCTTGTAAATATTTATCAATCTCGTCAGCATGTAAATTCCTAGCAGCCCCCGTTGGCTTTTAAATTTCAGTCAGCTCCTGTCGGCTTTTAAATTTTTTATCAACCTCTGTCACCTTTTACTTTTTCTGTTTGCCTTTGATAACTTTTGCTTTTCTTGTCATTTGTGAATCCATATTGGGTGTTCGCAAGTTTTACCACTTCGTGTCATTCGTGAATTCATTTCAAATTAGTTAGTTCTTTTCTCCTTATTCTCTTTGATCCATACACCGTTGATTTTCTGAGTTATATAGTTTGCATTTGACTTTCTTAGATGTGCATATTCTTTTGCTGTTTAGATTTAGATTGTTTGCATTTCATGCATTGCCGAACTAAATCAATGTTCATGTCTTTACTCTTTCCTTATGAAGACAACATATAAAATTTAGGGTTTTTTGTAACGCCCCAATTTTTACTGTAATTTTTACTGTCATTAGAAATTACTCAATTACCGAATTACCGTAGGTAATTATTACATAAGATTTGAGGCCGAACAATCCTCAATAAAGGAATATAACATTAGAAGCAAGGTTAGGAACGATTCATGCGAGAGTCGCAAATCTCGAATTTCTGTACGTATAAAATGACCAAAATGCCCCTGAAGTTATTTTACTCAGAAAATGAGGATCATGGGCCCCACCTATTCTCAAGGGGATATTTTGAGGATAATAAGGGATTGTTTGTGTTATGTGTGTTAATAGAGCAGAAGGATCTCAATTTTGAGTTCCGACGCGCGAAATGACCAAAACGCCCATGCGGCTGTTTTAACTCCGATGTGCGTGCCGACTGAGCCCGAACCTCACTAAAATGTTTTAAAATGTGTTTTTAAGCCATGATTAACCATTAGTTAAGCTCGGGTGGCCTCGGGCAGTTTTTAAGTGAAAGTACGATTTTGCCCCTGTTTTTGGGCAGTTTTGCGAATTTGGAGATTTTTGATACATATACCCAAACCTAAGCAATATTAGGCTCAAATTAAAGCTTATTAAATTCTAAATATTAATCTAGAGTCAAAATTATGTATTTAGATTGATTAGAACCCAAAATTGCTCAAAAACACCCAAATTGCTTACTAATTCACTTAAACCCTTAACCGTAAATTCTCTAAATTACATGAATACCTTGCCTACACCTAAATAATGCATGGAATGGATGAAATTATTGATGCCATTATGCAGCTGAATTATTGCCAAAAGTTGCACTAAAACAAAATGCCAAAATGTCACCATAAGAGACATAATTCCTTAATTTCATACAACTTTGTCTAAAATGATTTTTCCTCCCTTATTTCTCCTGCAAAATTCCGTCCACTACCTCATCATTTTGGCCAATTAGAAGCCTCAAAATCTTCTATAAATAGGCTTGCTTGAGTGGTCTTGGAATGCTTGGTTCATAACTAGTTTTTAGGAGCACCAAAAACTTTCTTTCTTCCTCCTCTTTGGCTGAATTCTTTCTTCAGTTTTTTCAAAGAGATTTTGTTTCATTTCACTTCAAGAAACCAAGTTCTCTTTCTCTTCTTCAACTCAGATTAGGTAGGGAGTAGTTTCTAAATTTATTTCTATGCTTTGAGGAGTTGTGTTTATAGCTCAAAATGATGAAATTATGAACTTACCTTAGCTTTTCATTTTGGTTTTCCTCTTCAACTTTTCTTTAACCAATTCAACCATATGGCCTAGGTGAAACTAAGATGATGGCTTGATGATGAGGACCTTGAGGGTGGGTTGTAAATCCATCACAAGTTAGGCCTCTAAAGCTTGAAAATTCCACTTGATGCAAAACTTTAAAGAATAATGCTTTATGATGCTAAAACAAAGATTTTTAGTTTAGAACTTGAAAGATGTATTTTTCTTTTATGTTTTATTTCTTGTTAAGATATGTATTGGGTTGAATTTATAATTCTTTTAAAGTCTTGAAGGAGCTCTAGTAAAGAAACAAAATGAATTTGCATCCATGATTAAGTTTATGCTTTGCATAACCATGTTTACCTTCTATGTCATCACTAAATTTTCAAGAATGAATAAATGAACTTGCATTTCTCATGTTTAAATTCCAAGCTTGTATTTCATGTTTATGTTTCAAGTCATCACTTAATCTTTCAAGATAATAAAGAGGTTGCATCTCATATTTAATTTATGCTCTCACTATATTTTATAATGGCTAAAAGAATCAACGCATGACATGTTTATTTTATGCCATCACCTAAAGATCCTAGAGCTCAAAGACTTGCCCATGTATCACAAGCAAAGAAATATGATTATTGGAGTTAAAGAATTTATTCTTTAAAAAGTCTTGAGATTGGAGCTTAAAAAGATGTAATAATAATTCTCTTCTCCCTCTCTTGGTCACTGTGCGGACTACACGCCGCTCCGATTTCTTAATATTCTCTTCTCCTCTATCGTCTTGTGCGGATTACCGCCGCTCTAGTTTCTTGTATCATGTTTATATTTCAAGTTCTTGCATCATGTTTAATTTTCAAGTCATCACCTTAAATCTTAAAGATAAAGAAATGGAATTGCATATCATGTTTATAATTCCAAGCTATCACCTTATAAAGATAAGATTAAAATAAGGTTGCATAGCATGTTTATAATTCTAAGATGTCACCTAAATCTCTAAAGCTCAAGACTTACTCCTTTTATCTTAAGTGAGAATTTTAATTGTGAAGATCCTCCCAAATTTGACAAAAGAACTAGTTTCTAAATGAGTTTTTAAGGCTTTGCAAGGATTTTATGGGGAACTAGTATTTTATATGCACTTAAAATATGATTCTATGTAATTGCATGAGGTTCATGATTCGGCCACTGATCTGAGTTTAGTATCAACGTGTGATAATGATTTGATATGATTGAAGTTGTGATAATTATGGTTTATTGTTAAGAGAATGATTCATAATTGGTTTAGTAACTAATTAGTTCTATAATTGATAATTCTATGTAAGGATTGGATACTTATTAAGTACTTGATATCATTGAATGATTTCCCGGCTTGCATGTTATAGTTGCTGTGGCAAATAATGAGAATGCTTATACATGAAATGTTCTTTATTATGTAAAATTTACCTTTGTTGCTAGAAGAAAGTGTATCATTGTAAAAGTGTAATTTGGAAAGGTTCTGGCTGAGGAAAGACTTGGTACTTAAGCGTGTCCATTGTGACTCACCTCTCTTTCCTGGGAATCTCCCATATGCATGATTACAGTTGATATATATTATTCTAGCTTAAGACTATAAATGAGAAAATGTTATGATGTTTATGAATTGTATTGTGATATAACATGCAAAGATTTAATGGTGACTTAAACTTATAAAAAAATGATCCTTTGGAACCATCAGACTATAGGTGGTGAAAAGGTGATTTTAGCCCCCTAACCCGTTCTCTCAAAAAGGTAGAGTCGGGACTTTAGCTTATCAAAAGGGATAAGTATATGCTAGTGACGACTAGTAAAGTATGAGCTCATAACCTAAATTACTCCCAAAAGGGTGGAGTATAAGGTGGCCTAAGGAAAATAATGATGATGATAAGATTTTAAGTCACCTAAGGCAATAAAGAAATGAAATATGTGCACTATGTCCACGTGTAGCTAATATTATATGACGTTCTTTTATGCATGTTATTTGATAATGATGATGAGGAAAATGATGTAATGATAAAGGAAAAGTTCATTGTAAATATGACATGTTAAGATTATGATGCATTATAAGACGCATGATTAAAAATTGACGAACCTCGGTTAAGTATTTGTCCGAACTTAAAATGAATCTTTGCATGCTCACTATTTTAGAATAATCCCGAGGTTCCTGGGGACTTTGATGATGACACTGTAGAAGGAGGTACCTTACTGAGAATTCTTTAGCAAGATTCTCACTCCCTTTTCTTTATTTCCGTCATTGTCTCCAAATTCAGATGGCGACATTCGTCCTGTTCGTTGATACCCCTACTTGGGAATTTCACTATGATCCGGTGCATCGTTGGTATCATTTTGAAGGAGGTCTTGTGATTCGTGTTTTTATTTACATAGGTCGTCCATTTGCACATCCTGTCCCTAGTTATCGATTTTCTCCTACTTCTCCCTATGGCGATGAAATGGTTTTCGAACATGCACGTCCACTTGATGAAAGGATGTTACGTTCTTATCCCGCTTCATCTGCTGTCCATGGATTTCCAGAGTATGTTCCCGGGATGAGATATTCTGAAACTGATCCTTCAGAGGACACTCCTACTCATGTATATTCTGAGAGCTCTGCTCCTACTCCCACACGTGTAAGAAAGGGTAGTGAGGAAACAGTTGTTCAGCCGAGGTTAGCAAGAAGGTCATCCATGCGACCCCAGCTTGGTGCATCTCGTGTGTCCCCTCCCGAGGGAGCTCATCAGTGGATCGGATTTATTCCCCCATTTCCAGGACAGTGGCCATAGAGGGTTCTTAGTAGATTTATGTGTGATCATGCACCCTAGTTTTAGGATAACCTTCTCGGCTTATGGAGTTATCTAGTTTAAGGGCATGTATTTCCTTAAGTATATTTTCTTTTATGGGTTTGCATAAGATAATGATGTATGAACATAACCCACCCTTTGAGTGAGGTTATTGTATGTAAATATATGCTATAATGTGCTTATGGATGTTATATGATGGAGCCTAAGTGATATGATGTGATATATTCTTAAACGTCTTATTATACTCCGCTTACTCGTTCACGTTGTACTCGGCTCACGTTTTCAATTATGTGTTTAAAAAAAAATGGCTCGTAATTTCACTAAGTATTTTCAAATTATGAAGAAAGAACCAAAGCAAGGAGTAAAGTCTAGTCATTAATCAAATTCAACCTAGGTGTATCTGGTTAATTACTAGGGTGTTACATTTTTCATATTATTTCATAAGAAATGAATAAAGAGGGGCAACTGTGAACACTTGATTTTGTCCGGCCTATACACCAAAATATCAAAAATTTGCATATTTCATAAGTTAAATGAATCTCCTTTATAGTCTTGCCATTTATTTCTTTTAAACAAAAAATTTTAGTTCAGTCCATTTCCATTGGTTTGATTAATATAAAATTTTATTTTAGCCCATTTCCACAAAAATATTCAGCCCATTTCAAAGTTGTTCAGCCTTAAAAAAAAACTCATTCAGCCCATTTTCAGTTGTGAAAAAAAAATGAAAAAAAGAAAGCAATGATAACAGTAGACACCATCATGAACATTGACAAAATGATGAGGGTTCACAATGATGAAGGTTGGCAAAGGAATTAATGTCTCTCCCTTTACTTGATTACGGATGAGCTAGGATCATACCAACCAGCCTGTAACAAGAAGATGGTCAATGATAGTTTACAAGAGAGTGACCATAAATATATGTCCATTAGGAACAACAGGGGAGGATAGATCAGAAAATTTCCAAATATAGGGGAAAGAATCAAAAAAATTCCAAGATAGAGTAACATTAGAAGAACACATCAACTAGAAAAATTCCAAGCACATAAAACTATTCAGGAAGAGAGCTAGCAATTCAGTTCAGTAATACAATCTAGCAAGATCAGAAAAAAAGAGCAGTAGCAGTCAGGGATAGGTATATATTTTTATTATAGAAAGAAAGGAGGCCGTGGGCTCCCCCTCTCCACCAAGCACTGTCGTGGCCTCCCCTTTCCTTCCCCATCATCACTTTTCCATCTTCAACATTGAAGCCACCACTATCATGCTACACAGCTACCCATACACAAGCTACCTGAAATTTTCAAAAATACAGATTCATTTTCAAAGGAAAAAAAGAAAATAAAAGAAAACAAAAAGGAAGCAGAAGAAATTGAAGCACTGCCGCTACCGGTTGCCAAGCACAATGGCAGACCACCATCGCACGATTCCCATCCCCTTGGCCAGCCGATCTCCCTTGCCTCTGTAAAAATCGAACCGATCTCCGCCTCTCTCCCTTCATGCGGCCGCGAACCCATCACCGCCACCACACCGGGACACCACACCTCACATCTCGGCCCTCACAATCGTCGATCTACTTCCTCCATGTCTCATTCAGCACCTCCACCTTCACAGGAGAGATGCGCTACCGTCGCTCGCTAGAACCACCTCGCCGCGTCGCACTCACCCTCTCTGATCCGCCACACTGCACTGGATCCTAGCCACCACGAAAAGCCAAGCATCGTGCCAGTTTCCTCTTCATCACCGCCCTGCAAAGACCGCCACGACTCCTCGGTTGGGGTTCCCTCTGCGGCAGTGACCCCCTTGGCCGGCGGACCTCCCATCTCTCTATCTCCCTCTTACTCTCAATTTTTCATTCTCTCTCTCTCTTAGTATCTCTCTCCCACTATGTTTCAGTGTGTGTATTTGAAAAAGAGAAATTAGTGTTTAGAGTGCAAGACAGTGTGAGTGGTAAGTGAGGAAGTGGATTTAGTGTTTTAATAGGTGTCTGCATGTGTATGTCTTCAGCCCATACTCTTTGTGTCAACCCAACATAAAAGAAAATGAAACCAATGTGTTACCCCAGATGTGCTAAGAGTTTATTTCTTTTTTCTTATGTGTTAATATTTGTGGGTTTTGGTTATTATGTAGTAAGATGTGTTATTATTTTATTTTTGGGTATCTGATTCTATTTGTGTTCTAGGTATTTAGAGTTTATTGGGTTGTTTATTATTTTTGATTAACTTAATCCCCCAATTTCTTTATTCATTTGAGTTTTAATAAATATTTAGGTATTTTCTTTAAAATAAAATTAATTTAGCTATGATGGTTTGTTAATTATATATTCTAGAATATTTTAACTGTGACAGTTTGATATTCTAAAAATTCTTTTCAAAAAATAAAACTAGTCAATATAAAATTATATTATTTATAGAACTACGTGATTTTGAGTTTCTCATTGCACCAAGGGATACGTAGGAGCAGGCAATTCTGATCCCTATCAAGCCAAAATTAAATTTTATAATTCTTGTCTTAATTGTAAATAATTTTTCTAATGAATTTTTTTACATGAGATATCTTATTTTATTTTCATTCCTTCGGGGAATATTTTAAAAATGTTAATTTAGCCATGACAGCTTGTTAACTTGATATTTTGGACATTTGAATTGTGACAGCTTGATGTTTCAAAATTTCTTTTTAAAGAAAGTTTCTTTTTTTTCCTTTGTAATTTCCTTGTAAATAAAAAAGAAAAAATAAATATTTTGAAACGTTATTAATAATTTGCACAAATCAATTAAAAGTATTGTTTAATGATGGGTGTATTAGGGGTACGTAGGATTAAGTTCCTATCCTTCCCTGTGCATAATCGACTCTCGAGCTCAAATCTGGTTTCAAAGACCATTTTCTAAAATAAATGGGTTTTTCCATGTTTTTTCCAATTTAAATAAACTTTGTGGTGACTCCCAATTTTTAATCAACTCTTTTTTGCCATCCCTATCACGATCCCAATTGTGACAGAATAAGAGCATGTTTTTTACACAACTTGGTGAACAAGTTGTGGCCAAAAAAGTTAGTGGTAAGAATGAGAGTGTGTGAGCATGTTAGTGTTTGAAGAAAAATAAAATATAAGAGTGAATTGGAGAGGAAGCGACCAAAATGTTTTGGGGGGTTAGGTGGAATTATTTTTGTGTCTCGTGTGTGTTAGGATTAGGATTAAGAGTAGGTTTAATTAGGGCAATGGTTAGGAATTGATAATTTGGTGTTAGGACTTGTAATTTGGTGATTAAGGCTTTCAAGACAAGGTTAAGTTGTCTTGCATACTTCATTGTGTAGGTGGAAATGTGCACGAGAAGGGGGTTGAATCTTGCATTTCTTCTTTTCGCATTTCTGAAACTTTTAACAAAGATACTATCAAGTATAAAAACTTGTAGTGTAGCGGAAACATAGTTAGTGGTTTCAAAAAGAAGATTTCTGAAGCTTTGATAATAAACATTCATCATAAAGTAATTAACAGAATGATAAGAACATTAGTTCAGTGTATAAACAAATATTAAAGTGCAATAGAGAATTATATAGGAGATCAAGGAAAGAAAGATGAGACATAAATATGTTTATACTAGTTCGACCAAATTGCCTACATCTAGTACTCAACAAATATTAATATTCCACTAAAAACATCTTTCTCTATCTGAGAAAGAACAAATGGATAGTCATTACATTAGCTTCCTAAGCTCTTATCTGTGACCTTCAGAAATCACTTGTTGCCACAAATTGAGTAGTTCTTCACTAACCTTTCCAAGCTGAACCTTGTGAACAGCAGACAAACTCAGAGATTGTCACAAGTTGAGTATTCTTTGATTAAGCCTCTCCAGGCTAAACCGTGTAGTTCTTCACCAGTCTCTCCAAGCTGAACCAAGTAGTTTTGTCCTAGCTTCTCCAAACTGCAAGTAGTCTTGCTCCAGTCTCTCCAAGCCTTGATTTTTCTACTACTTGACCTTTGAATTCCCTTAGCCTTCTCCAGTTTCCTTAGTTCTTCAAGTCTCCTTTTCTACTATAGAATCTGTTTCTCCTTGAGGATAAAGTTAGCCTCTTCTTCATCTTTTGAGGGCTTGGACTCTCTAAATACAGCTATAGTGTGCTCTGCTTCACTCATATCCTTCAAGATAAGTGCAGCTCTTGGTAGCCTTTTTGGCATGTATTGATATTTTTGTTCAACCTTTTTCCTTCGAAAGGAATTTTGTCTAGTTTGCCATGATGAAGCTCAATTTCTAAAGATTCTACATTTTTCTTAGAAGGCTTTTCAAGTTTTGTGAGCTTTTGCCTCTTGGTTAATCTTTTCTTACCTTTCTGAAGCATTTTGGACAGAAATTGTTTAGACTCTATGTTATTAGAAGCCTGTTCCCCCTTTTCTAAACTTTCAGAGCTGCTTTCTGAAAAGACAAAGATCCTCTTAGATTTTCCTTTCTTCTACTTTTCTCCTTTCTTATCGTCCCTTACAACCTACTTTTCTAGCTTGGTCTCATCAATCAGAAGGTTTGACTTTTTGAAGCTTGTTTTAACAGGTATAGACTAGCTTTTCTTCTTTGTCTTGAAGGAATTGCTAGTGTAGTCGGTACCCAAAGAATATTCAAACCATTCTTCTGTTAGAGGATATCAGAAATGCTGGAAAATCTTTGTCAGCACCCATAGGTGTAACATCCTCCCAAATACAACGTCATCCTTAAGTCATGACATCAGACATGAGAATTGTTACTTATAAATTAGCAGACCTTTCTTAAATAACTATAGCAAATTTGATGGGTTCTTGTAATAACTAGCCTAATTCGATTTAAATATATAACAAAGATACAAAACATTTATTTACTATAAAGTCAATTACATAAGGAAGCTTTACTATGAGCTTTAACACATATACAATCTTTATTACAAATCCCTTAGACCATCCTCATCATTGCTAAAACTGTCAGATTTTTGAAACTATGACTAGTAAATCCGAAAATAATTTTAGGGTGTTACATTACCACCCATCTTAAAAAGAATTTTGCCCTCAAAATTCATTTGAAAACTATTTCAAAACCAAATTTTGTAGATCAAACAAGGAATTCACACACAGCTCAAACAATTCAATCAAAAGGTAACAATCGAATCCTAAAATGTTCTTATCTAGGATTGGATTGTCAGATGGTGATGTCCTCTCAGTTATTAGCATTCTGGTATGGTGGTTTTCCTGCAAGTTTTGGATACCTCTCTAGACACTTCCTCATTACATGTCCTGGCTTTCCACAATGATAACATACATTCTGTCTAGCCAAGCAAGGTCTTCCCCCATGGTTCTTCCCACATTTTGGACAATCTTGTCTCATGGTTAGTCATTGTTGTGGTTTATCCTAAGACAGATCAGGTTGAAACTGCTTCTTCTGGGGTGGAGGATCCACATAATCTTGGTTTTCAAGTGCCAGCTTCTTCTTAGAATCATCCCTAGTAGATTTGGCAATGGCTAGCTTCCTATTGGATTTCTCCGCAAGCTGATACTCGTTCACTAGTGTAGCAAAATCTTTGATCTCTAAGAGACTCACGACTACTTTAATGTCCTCCCGTAGCCCTCCTTTATGCTTCATGCACTTCCAAGCTTCATCAAGATTGCACTAGTAATTAGTAGAAAACTGGCAAAGCCCCTCAAACTTGGCCGTGTACTCTGCTACACTCATGGATCCTTGCTTGAGTATCTAGAACTCCAACTCTGCTGCATTTCAATTTAAGCTTTCCATTATCCATTTGATCATTGCGACTTGTGCTTTCACCTCTGCAGCCATCTTACGGAGAGTATCCATCATGTCGTTTGGCTCAACATTCCCACTCCTAGTATGTCTATGGTTTGCCATTAGTTCCTAGACACCCCAAACAAAGATATTGAGTTGATTAGGCTCAATACTATGTTAAGTGTAATAGCAACCAACAACAGCACCACTAGACTGTCATGCATATCTAAACCCTATATCCTATCATATAGATAAGATTCAAGACATGACTTATCTACGCTTTGGAAACATAGCTAGTCCATTCCCGAATGTCCTACTAGGATGAACTGCTCTAATACCATTTTGTAACATTCTCCTAAGTACAACGTCATCCTTAAGTCATGACATCGGACTCGAGAATTGTTACTTATAAATTAGCAGACCTTTCTTAAATAACTATAGCAAATTCGATAGGTTCTTGTAATAACTAGTCTAATTTGATTAAAATATATAACAAAGTTACAAAACATTTATTTACTATAAAGTCAATTACATAAGGAAGCTCTACTATGAGTTTTAACACATATACAATCTCTATTACATTTACCTACACAATTACTTGCAGTTATATACCATATAAGAAAAGCATCAACTCCTAAACTACTGCAATCTCGAGTTTCTTTCACGTAGCAGCCGCATCATTCTCTGGATCAACCTGGAGATGACACGGGAACACAAACACATAGGGGTGAGAATTATACAATTCTCAATAGGGCAACTCCCCAAAAACTCACTCATAATGTCATCGTCATCGCCCCAGCCACTTTGGTTTATTAGAAAAAAGGTGATCATGCATTTCATAACAATGGTCCATTTTTAAAGTTCCAAATCGTACTCCTAAAGTAGGTAGCTTTTAATAATCAGTCACTTAATGCATATACTACCCAATGTTCAAACACCTAGTAAATCATCCTAGGTAGACAATTCAAATCAATATGCATATGCATATGATAAATGCCAAAATCTTTAATGAAATCATCTTCACTTGTTCTGGATATATCAAAGGGAATTCTCTGGTTTTCTCTTGTGGCTATAGAACTTAATTGAGTGCATTTTTCTCTTTTCATTGACATAGGAAAGACTTAGCTCATATCATGCTGTAAAACTCAATTCAGTGCAAATTTCTCTCTTTATTGACATAGGAAAGCCTTAGTTTATACCCAACGGGTATTTTCCGCGGACAACTCCACAATGGATAGTTTATACCAAATGGTATTTATAGTAGATCACACTACACAAGGGAAATAGACTGCTTATCAACACTAAGCTCATTCTTATATGTGATCATCGGACATCATTTTTTTCCATTTTCAAATCACACACAGTTCTATTCCCAGACGATATGTCTACCGACTCATAATATCTTGGGGAAAGTTCCTCTTTTTGCCTTCCCCTTAATTCAATTTAAGTCTTATTTCTATTTTCTCCATATGTCAGAATAGGCATACTCATAGCATTTTGGAAAAGTTCCTACTTTTTCCTTCCCCTCATTCAATCTAAGTCTTGTTTCTGTTTTCTCTATATGTCAAAATATGCATGATTAAAGTTCATATATTCTCTTTTGCCACATGTGTATATCATTCACTTTACTTTTCCAAATGCATGCATGAGGCACATATACACATTCATTCACAATATAATTCCAATCATGCCTCAAACTATTCATTAAAGTCACTCACATGCATTCATATATCATACTTGAATCCAATGTCATTATTTCATTAATTCAAAGCATCAATTCATTTTCAGCATAATGATAGATTTCACATATCCATAGCACAAATTATTGTGCATCTCAAACCATCAAATCAAAGGCTATAAAAATTATCCAAGACACGTCAATGTGTCCTCAAGGTCCTCTAAAAATTTCGGAGTTAAAAGAGTTCTGTAAGCATGATAACAAAATTCAATAATTTTAGTGGTCAGAGACCACTTATACTCAGCTTAGAACTAGAAATGCATAACTTTTAACCATAGTAAATGAACCCAAAAAATTTGAAATCAAAATCCTGGTAAAACCTCAAGGTGTCTCTAATATCCTTTAAAAATTTCAAAGGGTAAGTCAATCATTTACTATGGTAAAAAAATTAGACAAATTTACAGCTCCAGTTCTAATAATTCAGGCAGTATGGATACACTTTTGGTTCATGATTTTTCTCAGGCTGTTAGAGTCTTTATCATGCTTCACAAAAATTCTCAGAGTTGCCTCAAGACGTTAGCTTCAACATATAATTTTTATAGCTCATGAAAATGACTACAATTGCACCAGAAATTTCATGAACAAATCCTGCCTTGCTGAAATCCAAAAATCCAACAGCATCTGTAAAATTCTCTTTTGACAAAAATGATTTTTCACAACATCAAACCAATCCACCAAAATTAATACATCAACATCCATATATCATTAACCAATAAAACTAGAAATGTCAATTCAAATCAGTGATTGAAATAGAAAAATAGATTTGAAGAAAAAGAGATTTAAAAACCCTACTTTGGTGGCTTTAAGGATCTTGGTTTCAAGGATGCTCCAAGAGTGATCTTTCTCACTTCAAGGCCACCAAATCAACATGAAAACCTTCCCTAGGCAGTAAGAAAGTGATATGTCAAGGTGAGGATTGATGGAGGATTGAAATTTCAATCGGTTAGATTTGTAGGTTTTGATGTGTAGAATAAGTTTAGTGAAGGAAGTTTGTGGTTTTAACAAGTCTAGGCTAGTGTTTTTGGGCTTTGAAAGCTTGAGCTCTTTGAAGATGGAAGATGGAGCTGCTGCTCTAGTTATGGCTGATGGTGTGGCTTCTTTTTGAAGCTTGGAGTTGTGTTAATCTTGTATAAATAGGTAAATATTATATATTATAAGTAGATAAGCTTTAATCTAAGAAAGAAAAATGGATGGTTAGGATTGGATATTGTTATTCAAGATTGAACCTTAGCCATTCTTTTAATTCAAATGGATAAGCATTTTCTTTTTGTAAAGGTCAAACTAGCTTTTGGAGTTAGAAATCGCACACCGAAATTTTACCAAATAGGTAACACAATGTACCCGGGAAATCAAACATTGCCTGAAAATTAATTCTAGGTATAAAACATTTATTCCTACCCATTTCTAATCTTAATCCTATAATTTCTCAGTTTCGGGAATCTCCGGATCCCAATTCTATGGTTTCGGCTGTCCCGATGGGCCCATAGAGCCCGCAAGTTATTGTTCACAATTTTTTTTTTTTTTTTACAAATCCCTTGGACCGTCCTTATCATTGCTAAAACTGTCAGATTTTTGAAACTATGACGAGCAAAGCCCAAAATAATTTTTAAATAATTTTTAGGGTGTTACAATTAGGACACCAACACTTCTTCTTTTCCTCTTTTTAATGGCACTGAGCATATAGTCCAATATCATCTTAGGCAAATTTACTTTTAGTTTGGTCATTAAACAGAAAAGTAATATACAATCCATTCCCAGTAAAACATCTGTACTTCCTCATGTAGGAAGAACAGTGAACTGAACCACAGTAAACACTTTCCTTACCCTAGAACTAAGCAAGGCAGTAATAATGTTACCAGATTTGTATTTTATTGAATTGGTGAGGCATTTTGAAACTTTTTCAGCACTCACGCCGAGAGACTTGAACCATTTTTCATTAGCAAAATAGTTGACTTCAGTAGCAGAAGCCTTAACTACAGTAGATAGGTCAAACAACCCTATTTCCATGAAGATATCTCTAATGGTGGTTGAGAGGGTGGCTCGATTTCTTGCCTTAAGAAAACAGTAGAAAGTGTAACGCCCCAATTTTTTTCGCTGTGCAAAATGACCAAAATGCCCCTGAGGTCATTTTCACTCGAGAACCGAGGACAGTCTGTCCAGACTTGGGGGTTAGTTTGATAATTGAAGGGGAATGGATGTATTGTTAATTCTGTTAGAGGTGAAAACCTCGATTTCCTGATTTTTTTTTTTCCGTATGTGAAATTACCAAAGTACCCATGTGGTAATTTAATGCGGGATTAATTGCCGACTAAATCCGGATGTTACTCGGGAGTCTGGAATGTTATTTTTAAGAGATGTATAACGTCTGTATAAGCCCAGATAGGCCCGAGGAGTTTTGTACAAAATTACCATTTTGCCCCTGATTAAGTGCATAATGGGCTTAATCGTATGATTAAGGAAATATGGGCAATTAGGCTCTAATTAAATATTAACAAATTCTAATTGTTGATCTTGAGTAAAATAATTAATTGAGGTTAATTAGAGCTTAAGATTGCTTAGGGAAATTCAAAATCCTTTCCTTAATCTAAGACTTTGTGTCATGTCAAGTGTAATAGTATTTTCTCTTTCCAATTCCCTAAATCATGCACACTATGATAGGATGAGATTCCTAGCTAATAAAGGTGGATTTCCACTAAATGAGTAAGATACCTCTCTAATCATGTCTTAAATGGCCTTAGTCACTTGCTTTCTTGCCCAAAACACTCAATTACAAATTCCTAATCAAATCTACCTCTAAACACAACTCCTAACACACATGAAATGAAGATATCTTTCTTCCCCCATGCCTCCCATATGGCCAGCAACTCCTCCCCTATCACACCCTCACATTTCATTTCTTTTATACACTTACACACTCAAAGAAACACACACTTCACTATTCAATTTTTTTGGAATCACAACTTGCCAAAAAATCTAGTCTTACAATTCTCTCTTCTCTCTATTCTCAAGATTTCCTTTTCCTTCTTCCTCCACCACAAGAACCACCATCCACTATCACTCTTCAACCTCAAACTACCATACCACCTCCATAAACCATCCTCAAGCACAATCTTTCTATCTTCAAACAAAGAACTCAAGAGAAACCTTCCTTCTTTTTCTTCGTCTCTTGGCCAAAGTTGTTGTTGCTCCAAGAGAAGATATATTCTTCTCATTTCTTTGCAAAGATGAAGCTCTTTTCTTGCAAACAAGAAAATATCTTTGGTAGGCATTTTTGTCTTGAGTTTTCTCTCTTTTTCCCTTCTATTTTCGGTTTGAGTTTCCCTTTCTCTTATCTTTATTCCATTGGTTTTGTTGTTGTTGAATGGTTAAAAACCATGGCTTAATGATAAGGATCTTTGATGTTGATAGTGATACCTTCATTTGTTTGACCTCTAGAGCTCAAGGTTTGATCTTTGGTTTTACGAGGAAGAGTTGTTTTGTTCATCTTTTTGAGTTGTTTTTGTTTGAGCTTGATGATGAGTCCAAGGAAATGAGGTTCTTGGAACCATGGTGTTGATGGACTCTAAAGCTCATTTCCATTTTGTTGGGTTGATTGAGGTTAAAGTGTTATTCTCTAAAACTCTTGAGTTTGGAGCTTAAAGAAATAAAAATGAGATGCATTTTTATATTCCAAGTTCTTGCATCTCATATTTAAATTTCAAGTCTTGCATATCATGTTTATTTTCAAGCGATCACCTTAAATCGTGAAGATAAGAAAATAAGCTTGCATTTCATGTTTAAATTTCAAGTCTAGCATATTTATATTTCAAGTCTAGCATATTTATATTTCAAGCCATCACCTAAGACTCAAAGACTTAAAATCGACTTGCATTCTCATGTTTATATTTCAAACTCTTGCATTTCATATTTAAATTTGAAGTCTTGCACGTCATATTTATTTTTAAGTTATCACCTTAACACTTAAAGATAAGAAAATGTACTTGCATTCAAGTCTTGCACATTATGTTTATTTTTAAGTTATCACCTTAACGCTTGAAGATAAGAAAATATACTTGCATTCTCATCTTTATATTTCAGGCTTTTGCATTTCATATTTAAATTTCAAGTCTTGCACATCATGTTTATTTTCAAGTTATCACCTTAACACTTGAAGATAAGAAAATGGACTTTCATTTCATCTTTAAATTCCAAGTTTTGCATATCACGTTTATATTTCAAGTTATCACCGAAATACTAAAGCTCAAGACTTCGCTCTTTTATCTAAAATGGATGTTTTGATCTTAGACACCTCAAGAAGTTAGATATCTTGAAATGGACCTTGTTGATGATGAATCTTAAGTTTTATGATGTGTAAAAAGAGTTTTGAAAAATTAAAGGACTCAAGAAGAGTAAGATGTAAGTTTGATTTCAAGGAAAATGTTAGAATGATGTTAAAATGGTTTTAGAATGAATGGATGACTTGAGGAATGTCAAAACTTGAGTTTTTCAACTTTTGGGGTTTCTGGTAATTGATTACCAGCATGTTGTAATCAATTACCAGTATGTCTTTGATGTTGGAAAATGAGTTTTTGGCCTTGGTAATCAATTACCATCCTATCGATTACCAACATGATCTTGAAGGCCCAGAATGTATTTTCAACACTTGTAATCGATTACATAGCCCCTGTAATCAATTACCAGAAGCTCAAACTTACCTGTTTCAAAAATTTGAACTATGTAATCGATCACCAGAACGTAAAATGTGTAAATAAATGTGTTTCGATTTGAAATAACATGGATTTATAAATTTGCATGATTGACCTTGAATTATATGAATGATAACTGTATACATATATCCTGTGAGCATAGCATGTGCACTAGTTGAGCCCGGTCCTTGATTTCCAGCATACTGGATAGGAGCATGTTTATTGTTATATTGAATTATAACTTGTTAGGATATATTCAATGAATGCTGAGCATTCTTATGTGATTGATTACATGTTGAGTTGTGACATGATATGATTATACTTAATTGGTTGGGATGCATGATCATGATCATGATATGTTAAATAATAAGTTATGATTGCATTGCATCTCTAGAAGAACATCCGAGGCTAAGTGACACAGAACATAGGGAAATGATCCTCTAGACTCCTCGAATTAAAGGTTATGAGAGGTAATCCAATAAGGTGATCGTTTAGACTCCTCAAAATAAATGTTATGATAGGCGAGCCAATGAGAGAGGAGTCCATACTGAACCTCTAGACTCTCCGAATTAACAGTTATGAGAGGTTGTCCAATAAGGTAATCCTATGCTGAGAGCATAAAATGTTAAATAATAAGTTATGATTATATTACATGTTGCATCTCTAGATATCATGCTAAGATTAAAGGTGACGTAAGACATATGGAAATGACCTTCTAGACTCCTCGAATTAAAGGTTATAAGAGGTGATCCAATAAGGTGACCCTTTAGACTCCCTGAATTAAAGGTTATGAGAGGTGAACCAATAAAGTGATATATTCATGGTTGCATTTATAAGTAACATGCTAAGCTTGAGGTGACATAAAATACATGAAAATGATCCTTTAGACTCCCCGAATTAAAGGTTATGAAAAGTGATCCTATGCCCCCTATCCCATCCTCTGGGAGTCAATAAATTTACTTGTCGAGAGGATAAGTGTAAGCTAGTGATGACTAATGAAGTATGAGCTCATAACCTAGAAATCTCTAAAGAGAGAATTATAGGGTGGCCCTAAGGAAAAGAGAATGAGAAGCCTAAGTCACCTAAAAGATTAATGAGAAACAAATCATGTTGAAAAAGTTTGCATTCTTTACTATATGACATTTGATTGTAGCATTAGTTATGTGTTCATAGCTTATCATGTTGCATCCTTGCATTAAAATGCATGCTAAAATAGGCGAGCCTCTGATTAATATTATTTGGAACTTGTTAATTGAACTTTATATACTTGTCCATTATTTCATAATGAAACCCGAGGTTCCTGAGGACGTAGATAATGGCACTAGTTAGTGTAACACCCTAATATTTAACTCAACATGCCTAGGACGCATTTAAGTTAATTATTAGTTATTACTCTTTTCTTTTCAGTTTTTAACTCAACTTAATGAAAATATTTTAGTGAAAATATGGGTAAATTTTTCTTTTTTGAACTTAAATGCCAAAACGTGAGCTGCGCATACTAAGTATCTAACGTCATTCATCTTGCCTGTGTAAGAGAAATGTTAGAAATAATAATAGGTAAATACATAATACAACCATGGCATAACATAACTCAAATAATAATAACATATCCATAGCTGTATCATAATAATGATGTCCTATAAACATAAGAACATCAATATATGTCCATCAATAGAATACAAACTGATAAATGAGATATGATCACTCTAAAGGCAAATATCCAAATGGAAATTATCTCCGTAGCTCCTTGTCCAATCTCAAGGTAAATCACGAACTACACCATCATTCATGTCTGGAGAGGACACGGAAAAAAAAGGGATGAGAAACTTATACAAGAATCTCAGTAGGGCTTCCTGACTCTAACACAAGTGTCATCGTCATCGTCCCCAGGAACCTCAGGTTTCATTATGAAAATGGTGGACATATATATAAGGTTTATTTATTAAGTTCTAAATACCATTAGTCGAGGCCCATATCTTTTAGCATGAATCTTAATGTCATGAATGCATGTCAATATCATATACAAAATGTCTTAGAATTTATAAAACAATGCATATGATATAAAGACCATAGTATCATAATCATCATTCATACAGGTGACTTAAATTTCTTATTCTCTTTTCCTTGGGGGCCGCCCCATATTCTCTCTTTTCTCGAGAGTTCTAGGTTATGAGCTCATACCTCACTAGACGTCACTAGCGTAATCTTATCTTTTTTGATAAGTTAAATTCCCGACTCTTAAGGTACAGGATAGGGGGTATTAGAATCACCTTTCATAACCTTTAATTTGGGGAGTCTAAAGGATCATTTCCTATTTGAATTACCTCTCATAACCTTTAATTTGGAGAGTCTAGAGGATCATTTCCATGTGTTTATATCACCTTTAATCTTGGCATGATATATAGAGATGCAAACATGAATAACTGATCATTTCAATATTTCATGCTCATAATCTTCATGAACTTATGCATCTTAATGAATCAAACATAACCATAACATGCCATAATTCAAATTACATAAACATGCATCTAAGCCATATAAATTTCAATATATGAACATAGCCTTACCAAGATATCAATCATACTTATCTCATCAAATTATCAATATTTACACTTAAGTCCTAAAGAGGTCAAATCACAATTTCTCAAAGGTTATAGGTCAAAACACAAACACCCCTATTTAACACATTCTCACAAACTAGAGATCTTTAACATTAACCAATACTTTCAAGAGATATATAACCATTAGAAACCATTTAAACTCATCATAAAAACCTTTTAGGGCCTAGACCAAATTTTAACATACTTTAGAGGTCAAAGTGCAGAATCGCTTGTTTTTAATATTTAACAACAACCGAAATTTCTAAAACTTTATCTAAATTTTATAAATGGTATTTTAGACTCATGGACACATTCAACATCATTAGTAGCTCTAAATAAAATCATTTGGCTGAAATAACATAGTTGATAGTTCAAAATACAACTTTCCGTATTTTGCAAAATGGCTCAATATAACACTTGTAATTACCCTTTTTATGCATCTATGATACCAAAAAAAACTTTTACATCAAATATAAGTAATTCTTAAGTGTGTAAACAATGTGAACAGCCTTGAACAACCCTTAAATAGAATCAAAAAAATAGTCTCCTTAAAGCTTCATAAAATAACAATTTTAATAATTTCTAGTTACTAGATTTTCCTAAAATGCTAAGAACAATTTTTATGAAAATTATTAGTGATCCTCAAGTGTGTGAACAACAATAAACAGTAGTGAACAATGGTGAAAAGTGATGAATAGGGCTGAACAGTGATCTGAAAAAAATTAGCATTTTAAAAGCCTCATAAAAACACAATTTTGATCCTTTTTAGTTACTAGCTTTTCCTAAAACACTAAAAACAATATTTATAACAACTACTAGTGATTTAAACTCATCTAAACATCCTAAATCAGTAATCATTCCAGTTCTAAAAGATTATATCAGAATTCTAAGACTTTAGCATTTAAAATCATGAGAAAAATCTTATTCTTAATCTTTTGCAATTTCTAGGTCTTTCAAAATTTCTTTATACAACTTTAAAGACAAGATCATACCTAAAAATAAAATATATCAAGCTTTAAATTAGAATTATATAAGGGCCAAAAATAAATAGATGAGAAGTGTCCATGATCAAAATTGCCATTTTAAGATAAAAGAAGTAAATCTTGAACTTTAGGATTTAAGTGATGACTAGAATCATAAACTTGTCTTGTAACCTTATTATTGTCATTATAAGGTGATAAATTAGAATTATAAATGTGAAATGCAAGGCTTGAAATATAAACATAAAGATGCAAATTCATTCTTAGATCTTTATGATTTAGGTGATAACTTGAAATGTGAATATGAATATGCAAGTTCATATTATTATCTTCAAGAATTAAAGTGATAACTTGAAATATAAATATGATTATGCAAAACTTGAAATATAAATATAAAGATGCAAATTCATTCTTAGATCTTTATGATTTAGGTGATAACTTGAAATGTAAATATGAATATGCAAGTTCATATTACTATCTTCAAGAATTGGAGTGATAACTTGAAATATAAATATGATTATGCAAAGCTTGAAATATAAATATGATGTACAAGAACTTGAAACATAAATATGAAAGCTAGTTCATTTTTATATCTTGTTAAGCTTAAAACTCAAAATTTAGTAATTCTTTCATTAATCTTTTGACATCAAGAATTAAACCTTGGGCTTTAGAGGTCATTTAAATGATGGATTCACAACCACCACCATGATTCCTCATTATCAAGCCATAGTCATTATCAAATCATAAAAACCAAAATATAAAGGAAGAACAAAAGAAAGAACATGAAATAAAATCCCTACCAAGTTGTTTCTTGTTATCAAAAGGTAATGCTTAATTTTTAGAGAAGTTTAGAAGAAGAAAATATGTCCTTGATGTGTCCTTGAAATTTGGCCAAGATTAGAACAAATGGAGGGAGGATTTTTCTTGTGTTTTTGTGATTGATAATAGAAAAGTTACGTGTTTAGGAGTTGATTTATGGTTGGAATGTGTATGCTTGAGGTTTAGAACTTGATTAGAGGTTGGAAATAGAGTCTCTTGAGTGTAAATGAGGAAGAAGAAGAAAGCTTGAAGTGTTGAGAGAATTAGAGAACTTTGAGCAAACTTTGAGTAAACTTTGAGTAAGAAAATTATCAAGTAAGAAAATGCTAAGGCTAGGAATGTTTGTGTGTGCATTTAGGGAATAGAAGAGCTCATATTTATAGGCCTATGAAGGCTGTTTGGCCATGCATCTTAGGCTGCAAAATGGAGGTTTTTAATTTCATTTTTCAATTAAAGAAACATAGAAAAGAATGTTTTTATTCTTGTAATAATTTGGTTCATGCATAATGGATGAAAACACTAAAATATGATGCTAAAGGGAGACATTGTTACTGATCACATCATGGCTAAAATGGGTGGGTTTTCTTTTGATTAAGCAAGCCAAAAATAATGCAAAAGAAAGCCAAAGGTATGGTGCTATGGTTGGATATGTTTCTTTGTTGGAAAAATAATAAAACATGGTGGAAAAGAAGCAACTTGGCCATTGGTTTTCTGATTGCATTAGGATCAGGTTGATGATGTTTTACAAGTGGTAAATCATGTATTGGATGTGTGTTTACTTAGGTAAAATATTAGGAATTGATAGATTAGTGAAAATGGTAAAAGGTTAAGTGTTTAGGACAATACAAGACAAGGTAAAAAGAGAAATCATATACTAGTAAATGAAGTTAATTTCATATGAGTAAAAATCAATTTGTAACATAGGTTCTAAACTTAGGATAAGAAAATGTAAATGTACAAGATTTTGCCTAAACCGAAATCTTAACTTTGATCTCAATTATCACTATTTTTATAAGCTTTCATAATTAAGGAAAGGTAATTTAATCTTACCTTAGGTAATTTTAAACTCTAATTACCTCAGTTGTAACATCCTAATTTTTTAACCCAATACTTTAGAACATATTCAGGTTAATCATTAGTCTATTACGTCATAGTTTCCTGTTTACTTTAAAATACTTAGCGAAAAATACAGGCAATTTTTTTTTTTTTTTTGAATTATAAAAGCAAAGTGAGAGCCGCGCGACATAACGAACGATGAAGCATGAAAGGAATAAAACGCAAATCCAAATAAACACGTCATGAACATCCGATCATAGAACATGTAATTGCATAGCATAATAAAACAAACTGCATAAGTGGATATATATTATGCCCACCTAAGAAAGGCGGGACTTAGTTTAGTACAACATGGGACAAATACAACTGAAATAGAAATACATGGAAAATGAATGTACAATAGAAGGCATAAAAAGAAACTCTCCTACTCTAGTGTGCCTACAACTAGATAACCTTAAGGCAAAAGGAGGCTATCCTAGTCTAATCAGAGCTCGAGCACCAGAACATGACTGTCGTCTCCTATTGCAGGCCTCTCTGGAAAGGAGGGACGTATCTGATCCACTGGGCTATCTCTTCCGGGGTAGCTATACACTGCATCGGCCGGGCATGAGCTCCACAGCAGGGAATCATCCTCACCCATCCTCCAAGTATCGGCTGAGTGACAGAAGCCTTGCTACCTTCCCCAAAGTCCATCGGTATGGTGGGGAAGGATCCCTCGGAAGGTACCTGAGTGGCTGAGTCCTCTGAAGGGTCTGTCTCGGAGAATGATGAGGGAGTGCGGGGCACATACTGTGGGTAGTCCTGGATAGCAAAAGCTATCGGCAGGGTACGGTGGATCCGCTCCTCTCGAGGGCGTGCGCGCTCGAACACAAAATCGTCGCCGAATGGTGAGGTAGGAAAGAATCGGTGAGTATGTATAGGGTGACTAAAGGGTCGTCCAATGAACATGAATACACAAATGACACAACGACCTACAAAATGGCATGACCCGTGGTCTGGATCATGATGCACCTCCCATGTCGCGGTGTCCACAAAAATCACGAATGTCGCATCTGAAGACGTGAAGGAAGAAAAAGATAGAGGGAGTGAGAATCTTGCTAAAGAATCTCAGTAGGGCCTCCTACTACCTAAGTGTCATCTTCTACGTCCTCAGGAACTTGGGTTTAGTGCATGAAATAAGTAAGCATGCATCAAGTTCATTTTAAGCTTCAAAACATAGTTAGCCAAGGTCCGTTCATTTTAGAATGATTCTTAATGTCATGGATGCAACATATTAAAGAATGTATGCATGGCACTACTTAATGCAAGAATATTCATCATAACATCAAGTAACATCATAATAGTGGCATAAAGTGGCAATTGAAATCACAGGTGGGGAAACTTTGTGACATAATCATCATACATTACTTTCTCATGGGCCATCCTAAAAGACATTCGTTCTGGGGGTGCTCGGTCGAACCAGTGTCACCCAGAACGTGTCACATCTCTAGGTTATGAGCTCATACCTAACTAGTCGTTACTAGTTCTTACTTATCCCTTACCGATAAGCGTATCATAAATAAATCCCGACTCTCTAGTACGGGCTAGGGGGCATTTTCTTGGGGGTGCTTGGCCGAACCTGTGTCACCCAAGAATACATTTTAGTACCGATGTCACATGAGTTCTTGGAGGTGCTCGGCCGAACCGGTGTTATCCGAGAACACATCTTAGTACCTCATCTCTTTTTAGGAAAATCTCAGGTTTTTCAAAAACTTTCTAAGTCCCCAAATTTATCAGAAATTCGGCAGCATAACAGCGGCACGCCGGATTTCTTCCAAATTTACTTTATGCCACATAAACAATTAGAACATGTATCCTCAACCATAATTTCACACATATACATAATCATTCTTAGATAAACCATACATTCTCATGTAACATTATAGCTCATTATACTCTTGATCCTACGGTGTCTTATGCTTTGACCATTAAGGGCCTTAAACTTGAGTATAATTATTCTGTTGTCCTCTATCAACCTCTTATGCACCTAAAGATTCACAACTAGTGACTTTTACTAGCACTTATGTCCATTGACAAATCTGGGCACCATCATACTCTAAGGGTAGAATTACATCTTTAAGATTACGGGGTTCTAGAACTTATTTTTTAGACACTTTCTTAGTTCCGTCTTCGCCTAAGGCACTATAAATTGAATCTAAACCAATTATGGGGTATCCCTAAGCCTTTGAACTAATTATAAATCATGTTTACTACATTATAAGGGTGCTGTACAGAATCAGAAAATTAAATGTTCTAAGAGTTCTAGAATTGCATTTTTACGGTTTTCTAGTTACTAGTTTCTCTATAGGCTCTAAAAATCAATCCTACATCAAATTTTACCAAGTTTTTCATAATTAAACAATCCTAATCTGATTATTATCCCACTAAAACAGTTTGGACAGAAACTAAAAATAAATGGCTCATAACTATGCTAAAACTTGACTTTACGGTTTTTCTGTTAGACTATGTTCTTTCCTAACATGCATAGAAAGGTTCCTACCTCAACACATATAAATTTCACACATTCTAACATGTCATGGAAGAACCGAATTCATACATACACATATCTTGCATAAAATCTCATTTTTTAACAAGCATAGGTTGCTAGTTTCTCTTTGAATCGTTTTAGAACTTCTAAAACTCTTTTGCAAAACATTTTACCTCGTAAAAGAGGCTAAGAAAAATCATGGGGCAGTAACTAATTTAAAACACTCTTAGAAGTGATTTAATTTATAAATCTCGTTGATTATGACCTTATGGAACTCTAAAAAAAAATATAGGAAAACTTTCAAACATAGATTGTTGGCCCTTGCAACTAGATGAAACTCATTTTGAGTTTATCAACATCACATGGCCGAATTTACATTCTTGGGGATGTTTCCATAATCCAACTTTAACTTGAGATAAAGAAGGCAAGTCTTTGAGCTTTAGGTTCCTTAAGTGATGACAAAATATAAACGTGCTATGCATTCCATTTTATTCTTCATTATAAAGTAAAGTGAGAGTTTCAAAGTAAATATGGAATGCAAGAACTTGAAATTAAATATGCAAGGCACAAAGTAAATATGCGAAACTTGAAAGTAAATATGCAGGTTCCATTCTTTATTTTAGTGCTCTAGGCCCAGCAACAATTGACTTTAAGACCGAAATAGAAAGGCTTCGAGATTAATTAGGTGATCTACAAGCTCTCATTTTAAATCTTTAAGTTTTTTAAGTGATGACTTGAAATATAAATGTGCAATGCAAGGCTTGAACTTAAACGTGATAATGCAAGTCCTTTTCTTTAATCTTTAGAGTATAATGATAACATAGGAAGGTAAATATGAGATGCAAGAGCTTGAAACATAAATATGAGGTGTTAGAAATATAAATATGCAAGTTTATTTTTATATCTTTACTGGAGCTCTTACAAGACTTTGAAGGAACTTAAGCCTTAACCCGAATTTATCATAACAAGCTAAAGTAAACAAAATATCATTCCTTGAAGCAAGATCATAAATAGCATTTTTGTTAAAACTCAAGCTCTAAAGGTCTCATTGTGATGAATACATGGTCATCATCTAAAAACTCTCATCATCAAGCTTCCATGTTAAACCATCAATGATGGCCGAAATTTTAGAGAAAGAAAAAGGAAAATGGGGCCGAAGCCATGAATAAGAAAAGAACCATTTTGAAACTCTAGAGACCATGATCATGATAATGTATTAACACCAAGATCATGTGTCATCATCATTGAGTTCATACACTTATTTTAAAACAACATCAAAGTTAAGTTTCCAAGATAAAAAGAAAGAAACTAAAAACATTTTTTCCTCAAAAACTAAGATCAAGCTTTAGGGGTTGCTCAAGTAATGAATATCATCATGCAATCCCCATCATCAAGCTCTCATTTCCAAGTTCCCCAAAGGCCCTTGGCCGAAAATGAAATAGGAGGAGGAGAAGAAGTTCTAAAAGATTCAAGAGAAACTATCAAGTCAATGAATAAATAAGAACTTTTAAATGAAAGAAACATTTAAAATAAAATCCCTACCAAGTGAAATGATGTTGAAGAGGATGAAGAAGATGAAGAAGTTTGAAGAAGAAGAACTCTTAGTCTTTGAGAGAAAAGGAAAGCTTTGAGTGCTCTAAACTTAGCAAATGAACTAAAGGTATTTCAAGTCCACTCAAGTATGCTATTTATAGAGAAATAAAACAAATGAAAGGTGCAAAGGGGGAGGAGAGTTTCGGCCATGGTCAAGGCAGCCCATGAGTTCCATGAGGTGAGATGTTGTGATCTTGAGGCATGGTGAGGTATGGTTCAAGGTATGGTTCAAGGTTTGACTCAAGGCATGGCTCAAGGAGTGTTTAAAATTTAAAACATGTGATGGAATTTGGGCCCATTTAATTATGGTTTAGAAGTGTGTTTAGGTGTGTCATAGGTTATGTTTAAAATTAGGAATTTGTAGGAAAGTGTTTAGGTGAGGTAATAGTTAATTAGAGGCTTGTAAGACTAGGTTTAGGAGGTGGTCTTGCTAAATTAATGGAGTCAAACTCCATTAACAAGGAATCCAATGCTAACACAATTCCTTGATTTAGGGAAATTGGAGAGAAAAAATATTATTCAGGATTCTAAGATTAGGAATCTTGAGTTTTAAAAAGAGATTTAGGTTTAATCTAAGCAATTTTAGGTCCTAATTGATTTTATTAACTTATTTTGACTCTAGATTAATTATGAAAATTAATTAATCTTCAATTAGAGCTTAATATTGCTTAGATTTGTTTAATTACGTCATTAAACTCAAACAGCACTATCCCGGGGGCAAAATCGTAATTTTGCACAAAAACTGCCCGGGACCACCGGGACTTAAACAAACACTTTTAAACACATGAAAACATTATTTAAAACCTTCGGGGAAAGTTTCGGGCTCAACGGCACCTTTACCCGCGTAAAAACGCTATAAGGGTATTTTGGTCATTTTGACCCGAAACTGCAGAAAATGAGATTTTCGCCTCCGAAACCACTTAAGGGCCATCTAATCCCTTTCAAACATTGAGTTAACCCTTCGAGGACTGTCAGGCCAACCATCCTCGAATTCCGAGCAGAAAATGACCTCAGGGGCATTTTGGTCATTTTCCTCTCAGACAGAAAAATCGAGGCATTACATCAGTAATTATTTTTTAACCTTAGGTAATTAATTTAAACCCAAGATTGATTAATGAAATCATTTTGAGTTCAAATAGAGCTTTAATACTACCTTAATTACACAAGTAAATCTATTTAGTACAACTAGAGGTAAAAAGGTAATTTCATATAAAAACTCCCTGTAGTTACTGGACATTCTTAAATTATACCTGAAATAGCTATTTTGAACCTTTGGGTGAAAATCAAATTCAAAGATTATATAATTTCATGTAAAATTACTGCAGGGGTAAAACAGTAATTTTACGTATGATAAAAAAATTGAGAATTGAGATTTTACCTCAAAGGCACGTATAATCCCCATCAATCATAAAACTAACCTCTCAAAGATAATTTAGATTGATTATCCTTGATTTCTAGGTAAAAATGACCTCAGGGGCATTTTGGTCATTTTACACATATTGAAAAATCAGGGTTTGCAACTTTTGCACGAATTGCCATTCAAATTTCTCATAATGTTTCTCTAATGTTACATTCCTTTATTGAGGATTATTTGGCCTCGAATTACGTACAAAAATTACCTAGGGGCATTTTGGTAATTTTTACACAGCAGTAAAAATTGGGGCGTTACAGTTAGGAGGTGATAGCCCTACTGATATTCTTGTACAAGATTCTTATTCCCTCTTTCTTTCTTTCCATCTCGTCTTTAAAGGAGGATGGCTTCATTCCTGATCTTCGTTGATGCGCCCACATGGGAGGTGCTCTATGATGCTGCCCATCAGTCATACCATTTCGTGGGTCGTTGTGTAACACCCTAGTAATTAACCAAATACACCTAGGTTGAATCTGATTAATGACTAGACTTTACTCCTTGCTTTGGTTCTTTCTTCATAATTTGAAAATACTTAGTGAAATTACGAGCCATTTTTTTTTTTAAACACATAATTGAAAACATGAGCCGAGTACAACGTGAACGAGTAAGCGGGGTATAATAAGACGTTTAAGAATATATCACATCATATCACTTAGGCTCCATCATATAACATTCATAAGCACATTATAGCATATATTTACATACAATAACCTCACTCAAAGGGTGGGTTATGTTCATACATCATTATCTTATGCAAACCCATAAAAGAAAATATACTTAAGGAAATACATGCCCCTAAACTAGATAACTCCATAAGGCGGGAAGGTTATCCTAAAACTAGGTGCATGATCACACATAAATCTACTAAGAACCTTCTATGGCCACCGTCCCGAAATGGGGAATAAATCCGATCCATCGATGAGCTCCCTCGGGACGGACACACGAGATGCACCAGTCGGGTCGCATGGACGGCCTTCTCGCTAACCTCTACTGAACAACTGTTTCCTCACTACCCTCTCTTACACGTGTGGGAGTAGGAGCAGAGCTCTCGAGAATATACATGAGTAGGAGTGTCCTCTGAAGGATCGGTTTGAATATCTCGTCTCGAACATACTGAAATCCATGGACAGCAGATGAAGCGGGATAAGAACGTAACATTCTTTCATCAAGTGGACGTGCATGTTCGAAAACCATTTCATCGCCATAGGGAGAAGTAGGAGAAAATCGATAACTAGGGACAGGATGTGCAAATGGACGACCTATGTAAATAAAAACACGAATCACAAGACCTCCCTTCAAAATGATACGAGCGATGCACCTGATCATAGTGGAATTCCCAAGTAGGGTATCAACGAACAGACGAATGTCGCCATTTGAATCTGGAGACAATGACGGAAATAAAGAAAAGGGAGTGAGAATCTTGCTAAAGAATTCTCAGTAGGGTACCTCCTTCTACAGTGTCATCATCAAAGTCCCCACGAACCTCGGGATTATTCTAAAATAGTGAGCATGCAAAGATTCATTTTAAGTTCGGACAAATACTTAACCGAGGTTCGTCAATTTTTAATCATGCGTCTTATAATGCATCTTATTCTTAACATGTCATATTTACAATGAACATTTCCTTTATCATTATATCATATTCCTCATCATCATTATCAAAATAACATGCATAAAAGAACGTCATATAATATTAGCTACACATGGACACAGTGCACATATTTCATTTCTTTAGTGCCTTTGATGACTTAAAATCTTATCATCATCATTATTTTCCTTGGGCCACCCTATACTCCACCCTTTTGGGAGTAATTTAGGTTATGAGCTCATATTTTACTAGTCGTCACTAGCATATACTTATCCCTTTTGATAAGCTAAAGTCCCGACTCTACCCTTTTGAGAGAACGGGTTAGGGAGCTAACATCACCTTTTCCCCACCTATAGTCAGATGGTTCCAAAGGATCATTTTCTTATAAGTTTAAGTCATCATTAAATCTTTGCATGTTATATCATAATACAATTCATAAACATCATAACATTTTCTCATTTATAGTCTTAAGCTAGAATAATATATATCAATCAGTAATCATGCATATGGGAGATTCCCAGAAAGAGAGGTGGGTCACAATGGACACGCTTAAATACCAAGTCTTTCCTTAGCGAACCTTTCCAAATTACACTTTTACAATGATACACTTTCTTTTAGCAACAAAGGTAAATTTTACATAATAAAGAACATTTCATGTACAAGCATTCTCATTATTTGCAACAAGAACTATAACATGCAAGCCAGAAATCATTCAATGACATCAAGTACTTAATAAGCATCCAATCCTTACATAGAATTATCAATTATAGAACTAATTAGTTACTAAACCAATTATGAATCATTCTCTTAACAATAAACCATAATTATCACAACTTCAATCATATCAAATCATTATCACACATTGATACTAAACTCAGATCAGTGGCGAATCATGAACCTCATGCAATTACATAGAATCATATTTTAAGTGCATATAAAATACTAGTTCCCGTAAAATCCTTGCAAAGCCTTAAAACTCATTTAGAAACTAGTTCTTTTGTCAAATTTGGGAGGATCTTCACAATTAAAATTCTCACTTAAGATAAAAGGAGTAAGTCTTGAGCTTTAGAGATTTAGGTGACATCTTAGAATTATAAACATGCTATGCAACCTTATTTTAATCTTATCTTTATAAGGTGATAGCTTGGAATTATAAACATGATATGCAATTCCATTTCTTTATCTTTAAGATTTAAGGTGATGACTTAAAAATTAAACATGATGCAAGAACTTGAAATATAAACATGATACAAGAAACTGGAGCGGCGGTAATCCGCACAGACCAGAGAGGGAGAAGAAAATATTAAGAAACCGGAGCGGTAGTCCGCACAGACCAAAGAGAGGAGAAGAGGACCAAGAGAGGAGAAGAGAATATTAAGAAACCGGAGCGGCGGTAGTCCGCACAGACCAGAGAGGGAGAAGAGAATATTATTATTACATCTTTTTAAGCTCCAATCTCAAGACTTTTTAAAGAATAAATTCTTTAACTCCAATAATCATATTTCTTTGCTTGTGATACATGGGCAAGTCTTTGAGCTCTAGGATCTTTAGGTGATGGCATAAAATAAACATGCCATGCGTTGATTCTTTTAGCCATTATAAAATATAGTGAGAGCATAAATTAAATATGAGATGCAACCTCTTTATTATCTTGAAAGATTAAGTGATGACTTGAAACATAAACATGAGATACAAGCTTGGAATTTAAACATGAGAAATGCAAGTTCATTTATTCATTCTTGAAAATTTAGTGATGACATAGAAGGTAAACATGGTTATGCAAAGCATAAACTTAATCATGGATGCAAATTCATTTTGTTTCTTTACTAGAGCTCCTTCAAGACTTTAAAAGAATTATAAATTCAACCCAATACATATCTTAACAAGAAATAAAACATAAAAGGAAAAATACATCTTTCAAGTTCTAAACTAAAAATCTTTGTTTTAGCATCATAAAGCATTATTCTTTAAAGTTTTGCATCAAGTGGAATTTTCAAGCTTTAGAGGCCTAACTTGTGATGGATTTACAACCCACCCTCAAGGTCCTCATCATCAAGCCATCATCTTAGTTCCACCTAGGCCATATGGTTGAATTGGTTAAAGAAAAATTGAAGAGGAAAACCAAAATGAAAAGCTAAAGCAAGTTCATAATTTCATCATTTTGAGCTAAAAACACAACTCCTCAAAGCATAGAAATAAATTTAGAAACTACTCCCTACCTAATCTGAGTTGAAGAAGAGGAAGAGAACTTGGTTTCTTGAAGTGAAATGAAACAAAATCTCTTTGAAAAATTGAAGAAAGAATTCAGCCAAAGAGGAGGAAGAAAGAAAGTTTTTGGTGCTCCTAAAAACTAGTTATGAACCAAGCATTCCAAGACCACTCAAGCAAGCCTATTTATAGAAGATTTTGAGGCTTCTAATTGGCCAAAATGATGAGGTAGTGGACGGAATTTTGCAGGAGAAATAAGGGAGGAAAAATCATTTTAGACAAAGTTGTATGAAATTAAGGAATTATGTCTCATATGGTGACATTTTGGCATTTTGTTTTAGTGCAACTTTTGGCAATAATTCAGCTGCATAATGGCATCAATAATTTCGTCCATTACAGCCCAAAGAAGTGAAATTTGTGTGTTCCATGCATTATTTAGGTGTAGGCAAGGTATTCATGTAATTTAGAGAATTTACGGTTAAGGGTTTAAGTGAATTAGTAAGCAATTTGGGTGTTTTTGAGCAATTTTGGGTTCTAATCAATCTAAATACATAATTTTGACTGTAGATTAATATTTAGAATTTAATAAGCTTTAATTTGAGCCTAATATTGCTTAGGTTTCGGTATACGAATCAAAAATCCCAAAATTCGCAAAGCGCCAAAAATAGGGGCAAAATCGTACTTTCACTTAAAAATTGCCCGAGGCCACCCGAGCTTAACCAATGGTTAATCATGGCTTAAAAACACATTTTAAAACATTTTAGTGAGGTTCGGGCTCAGTCGGCACGCACATCGGAGTTAAAAGAGGGTGAGGGACGTTTTGGTCATTTCGCGCGTCGGAACTCAAAATTGAGATCCTTCTGCTCTATTAACACACAACACAAACAATCCCTTATTATCCTCAAAATATCCCCTTGAGAATAGGTGGGGCCCACGATCCTCATTTTCTGAGTAAAATAACTTCAGGGGCATTTTGGTCATTTTATACGTCTGAATTCGGGATTTGCGACTCTCGCATGAATCGTTCCTAACCTCTCTTCTAATGTTATATTCCTTTATTGAGGATTGTTCGGCCTCAAATCTTATGTAATAATTACCTACGATAATTCGGTAATTGAGTAATTTCTAATGACAGTAAAAATTACAGTAAAAATTGGGGCGTTACACGTTGTCCTATGTGCCTTTTTGTGTTTATGGAGCGTCCTTTTGCACGTCTGGTTTTTAGCTTCCAGTTTTCTCCTGCTTCTCCGTTCGGTGATGATTTCGTCTTCAAGTGTCCTCGTCCTCATAAGGAGTGGACCTATCGTACCCGTCCTGCCACTTCTACCATCCGCAACTTCCCCGAGTACATTCCTCGATCTCCCACAATGGACTCTCAGTATGACCCGTCTAAGGATTGGCTACTCAGTGCCTTTCGGAGGGTTCCACACCTACCGTCCCCATGGACGTCGGAGGTCATAGCGAGGCTACTATGACCCAGCCTGTGAGAGGAGCTAAGGTGGCTATGTGACCACGCCGAGGTACCCACGTCCGTCGGGCTCACCGTTTGGCCACACCTGATGAATTAGCCCAATGGATTAGATACCTTCCTCCCTCTAGGGGTTGGCAGCAGTGGGAGTAACGGTGGATCTCGTAGAACGCCTATGCAAATGTCACATAGACGATAGCCTTCTTTTATTTTTAGGGGTTATCTATTTAGGCGTTGCTAGAAGGAGAAACCATGGCTTGCTGTATTTATTCTTTTCTTTTTATGTTTACTGGATGACTGTATTGTCCCAACCTTTAATGGTGGGCGTAACGCTACTATTTTAAATACTTATGGTATGGAACTTTTGATGTTATTAATATATGCCTCCATGATGTTGTGTTATGCTATGGTTTGTATTTACTTAAATCCATGTATGCTCATGATGTACTTAGTTCCCTTTTGACTTGTATGCGTAACAAACGATGTAGTTCCTTTAAGTTCGTGCAGCTCACATTTTCATTTTAAGTTTCAAAAAAACAATTTACCCATATTTTCACTAAGTATTTTAACAATCTAAAGTTAAAAACTGAAAAAAAAAAGAATAATAACTAATAATTAACTTAAATGCATCCTAGGCATATTGAGTTAAATATTAGGGTGTTACATTTTGGCATCAGAGTAGTTCGATTCTCACATAGCCTAAGGATTGGATTGACTATGCTTCTTATGCATAATGCGATAAAAATGTCATGTGTAGTTGCTTTATCAATAGGATAAGCTTAAGGATAGAGATGCATGATTGCTGTATGTGCTTACATGCCATGGTAACTAGCTCACTTTGCACAAAGTATTGAGCTTGATCACCTTGTTTAATGTATTGTGTGCTTAGGAACTAATGGAGCAACCATGACAGAATAGGCTATCGGGCAGAAGCAATCAAAGTAATGACACTGCCGAGGCTCTTAAGGACCTGGCAAAGGCCGTGTAGTGATTAGTGGACCACATGGATCACCACTATGAAGTAGGACTAAGGGCAGATGGGAATGCTACTGCTATTCGCTTAGGAATTAGTAAACCTGTTACTCCCATCAACCAATGCCACATCACAAGGGATAGTGACAAGAAGTAGGGAATGACTAGAGCTATACAACATACAAGAGGAAAGTTAAGCCTCGAGCCCTGAAGTTTAAGCCACAGTTTGGGCTGCACCCTAGGCCGTAAGGCCTAAGCGGGATTTTCATCAAGAGGGATTAAATGGTCTAAAGAAGAAGGCACTTCAAAGGGACCCTGTTGTTGGTTGTCCTAAGTACAGAAAGAACCACGGTAACCGCCCCTGTCTAGTTGGTCAAGGAATGTGCTTTAGGCATGGCAAGCCTAGCCACATGATTCAAGATTGCAATGTGATGACCTCATTATTGAACACCATTTCCAGACCCCAATGCCAAGGAGTGTTCACGATCAATGCCAAAGATACTTCCTGCTTTAACACCAGAGGTAAGCGTAAGATAAATAATAGGATATTAGTTATGCCTCTTAGTTTTGGTTCCACACATTCTTGGTAGTTTATGATCATGTGGAATCTTTATGACTCCTTGATTCATGTCCTTTTAAATCTTTCGTGGCATTCTGGTATTTGCCTGTGTTTGAGTCTCCTTGTGAATGGGTTACTCATAATTCTTCTAGTAAACTTGTTACGTACACCATAATTTCTTATGTTTCCATCCTCGTGGATATTGTAAATCTCTTCCTTCCTACTTCGAGTTGTCTACTTGTGGATAATTTTAGTGATAATTCCGTGAATGTTTAGCTTTGATTTTCCCATTGAAGCTAATGTATCCTCCATTTTAACTCCCATGCCTAAACCATATTTGGCGCTCCTTTTCAAAGTAAATAAAGTTGAAGATGAGTTGTCCTACCCTTTTGAGTTCTACTGTAACGCCTCGATTTTTCCCATGTGCAAATGACCAAAATGCCCCTGAGGTCATTTTTATTGAGGAAATGAGGATAGCCAGTCTTGGTCATCCTCAAAGGGCTGTTTTGATGTTGAATGGGGATTATGTGTATTATGCACGTTAATAGAGTAGAAAAATCTCATTTTTGGTTTCCTATGCATAAAATTACCAAAATACCCCTGCAGCTAATTAACACAGAATTAATTGCCAATTAGACCCGGACTCTACCCGGGAGTTTTGAAATGTCTTTTTTTAAGGAATGTTTAATGTCTGTTTAGCCCTAGGTGGTCCTAGGGAGTTTTTATACAAAATTACCATTTTGCCCCTAACTAGTGCATTATAGGCCCAGTGGAGTAATTAATGAAACCTAAGTAATATTAGGCTCTAATTAAAGATTAATTAATTCTAATAATTAATCTAGAGTTAAAATAATTAACTGAGGTTAATTAGAGCCTAAGATTGCTTAATAAAACTCAAAATCCCTTTCTTAATTCAAGACTTTATATCATGAATCATGAAATAGTATTTTCTCTTTCCAATTCCTTAAATTACGGAATCAGAGATGTGATTGAAATTCTTGCTGAATGAGATTTGACTTGACTAAGTGAGCAAGAGCACTCTTTAACCATGTCTTGAATGGCCTAAATCACTCACTTTCTTACCTAAACACTTGGTTACAAACTCCCAATCAAAGGCCTAATCAAATATACTCCTAAACACACTTCTAATCCACATTAAAAAGAGATATTTCCTCCCCCATTGTCCTTGAGGAAACTGGCGTCACTCCCTCCTTTATTCAATCCATTACATTTTAATTTAATCACTTACACACTAAAAGAAAACCATACCCAAACCCATACCTAGCCATTCCTACACTATTCCATGTAATGATACATTTAGATGAGATATTTTTCCTCCCATTTTCCTTGAAGAAGCTGTGGCCTCCCTCCCCCCTCTCATCCTCTCATATTTCAATTTCTCTATAAATACACATCCAAGGAAACTTACAAGACCATTTTCTCATTCTTGCAACTTTAGATCATTTAAGTTTTTTCTCTTTTCTCTCATCCTAAAAGGTCTTCTTCTTCTTCTTCCTTCTTCTTGAAACCACCACACAACCATCATAGACTTTCCCTAAAACACTCAACCTTTTCACTTTCAAGATCAAAAGGCCAAGATAAACTTTCCTTCTTTTTTTTCTCTCCTTGGCCGAAACCACTTTGGGCTCAAAGGAAGATTGTTCTTCTTATTTCCTTTCAAGATCAAGCTCTTTTCTTTCAACAAGAAAAATATCTTTGGTAGGGATGTTGTTTCAAAGTTCTTATTATTTTTCTGAGTCATTTTCGGTTGGAATAGTGGGTTTGATTGGAAATATTTTCTTCCTCTACGTTCTTTTTATTTTTAGTTTAATGATAAAATAATGAATGAGTTTTGCTCTTGACACTTTTTGTTATTGGATTTCCTTTTTCTTACCTTTTCATTTTGGCCTTAAAGGCCTTTGTGTTCAAAAAAACATATTGGCTTGATGATGAGGATTCTTAGATGATGATAATGAGATTATCACATTTGTGACCTTTAAAGCTTGAACTTTGCTTCTTGGTTTTTCAAAGAATCATAAGGAATAAGGTGTTAGTTTCTTTACATTTCATTTCTTTGAGCTTGATGGTGAGTCCAAACAAAATAAAGGTTCTTGGAGCCATGGTGTTAATGGACTCTAAAGCTCATGTCCATCTTGTAAGATTGATCGGTGTCTTAGAGTTGTTATTCTAAATAGGAGTCTTGAGTCTAGGACCTAAAGAAACGATAGATGGAAATGCATTCATATTTATTTTTCAAGTCCTTGCATTTCATATTTATATTTGAGTCTTACATATCATATTTATTTTCAAGTCATCACCTAAATCTTGAAGATCAGAAAATAAACTTGCATTTCATATTTATATTTCTTGTCTAGTATATTTATGTTTCAAGCCATCACCTAAATCTTAAAGATTAAAAATGAGCTTGCATTCTCATATTTACATTCAAGCTTTACATGTCATATTTATATTTTCATTGCCATCACCCTATAATATCAAGATTAAAATAAGGCTTGCATTAGTACGTTTAACTTTATGTCATCACCTAAATATCTAAGGCTCAAGACTTACCACTTTCAACTTACATAGGAATTTCGGTTCCATAGGCATTTGTCTTTACAAATATGTTTTGTGATCAAAGAATAAAGTTTAAGGTTTAGTGCATTATTACCTTGAGGTTTTTCAAAAGCTTGTGTCTTGCTATATTCCTTTGAGAAAAATGTTAATTCCTAAAATATTAAAACATGATTTACATAACCAACATCTTATTATTGAGCTCTCTGATTTTGCTACTGACCTAAGGACATTTACTTGTGTTTCCAAAGAGATAAATTAATTATAAGAGTGTTCCTTGACCTAGAATTAATTCTAAAAAAGACTAGTTACTAGAAATGCTTATTATTGCAATTTTGCATTCCTTTGGAAAGTTAATTTTTGGATTCTATTCTAACATTTCCAGATTTGATGAATGCTGTTTGGAGTAGTTTAGATGTGTAAGAACTACCATTAATTGATGTGATAATCATTCTTGGCACCTTAGGTAAATTTAGGAACTAAAAAGGATAAAAAATGTGACTTCTAAAAGCTTTCTAAAAACTGAAATTATAGTTTCTATTTCAGCATGTTTTAAAAAGGTAGAAGTGTGTTATATTAGGTATATATGTGCAAGAACCACTAATAAATGGTTTAGGAATTAATTCTAGCATCTTAGGAAAAGTCGGTAATGAGAAAGGGTAAAAAACGTAATTTCTAGGACACCAAAATTGCTTATAACATCCTAATTTTTAACCCAATACTCTAGAACATATTTAGGTTAATCATTAGTCTATTACATCATAGTTTCCTTATTATTTTAAAATACTTAGTGGAAAATACTGGTAAATTTTATTTTTTTTAAATTATAAAAGCAAAGTGAGAGCCGCGCGACATGATAAGCAATGAAGCACGTAAGGAAATAAAGCAAGCATCTCATAACATCATAACATAAAGCAAGTAAGGGCACATCACGATAAAACTGAACTGCATATTTACATAATATGATATGCCCACTTAAGGAAAGTTAGGCTTAGTTTAGTAAAATGGGAAACAAATACATCAAACGGAAAATACAAGGAAAGTGCAACGGAAAGCATAAAAGCAAACTCCCCTACCCAAGTGCAACTAAGGGATAACCTCTAAACAAAAGAAGGTTTATCCTCATCTACGTGGTGTGTGCACTACTCGAGTACTCCATTGGTCATCCGCCACCTCCTACTGATGTCCATCCCACGAGCACGACACATATCCGGCAAACTGGGCGAGCTCCTCCAGCGTGTAAAGGCGAAGCGGGGATTGGGAATGACCCCCATGACGTGGCCACATCTCCGGTCATCGTGCTAGCCGAGGCTGAGTCACGGTGTCCTCACTGCCCTCCCTTATCAGTGGTGGAGTGGGGGCAGAGCTCTCGCTGTACAGATAGGTAGGCGGATCTTCCGACGGATCGGTCTCCGAGAAGTATGTCCGGGGCACGTAGTCGGGATAGTCACGCATGGCTGGGGCAGCGGTGTGCATGCGGGGCACTCTCTCATTGTGCATACGCGCGCGCTCAAAAACCCATTCGTCGTTGCCGTAGGGTGCTGTCGGGGAGAAGCGATGGGTATGTACGTGGTGAGCGAAGAGACGTCCAATGAACATGAAGACTCACACCATGCACTGTCCCTCAAAATGGTATGATCCGTGCTCCGGATCATAGTGCACCTCCCACGTCGGGGTATCCACAAAAACTACGAACGTCGCCATCTGAAGACGTGACGGAAAGAAGAGATAGAGGGAGTGAGAATCTTGCTAAAGAATCTCAGTAGGGCCTCCTACTACCTAAGTGTCATCATCTATGTTCTTAGGAACCTTGGGTTTAGTGTACAAAATAAGTGAGCACGAATTAAGTCCATTTTTAAGCTTTTGAAACATAGTTAGCCAAGGTCCATTCATTTTAGTATGATTCTTAATGTCATGGATGCAACATATTAAAGTATATATGCATGGCTTTACTTAATGCAAGAATAGTAATCATAACATTAAGAACATCATAATAGTGGCATAAAGTGGCAATTGAAATCCCATATGGGAAAACTTTGTGACATAATCATCATACTTTTCTTCCTCATGGGCCACCCTAAAAGATATTCGTTCTAGGGGTGTCGGCCGGACCGGTGTCACCCAGAACGTGTCACATCTCTAGGTTATGAGCTCATATCTAACTAGTCGTCACTAGTTCTTACTTATCAATCCTGATAAGCATATCATAATCATAATCCCGACTTATCCAGTACGGGCTAGGGGGCATTTCTTGGGGGTGCTCGGTCGAACCAGTGTCACCCAAGAATACATCTTGGTTCCGATGTCACATGAGTTCTCTAGAGGTGCTCAGCCGAACCGGTGTCATCTAAGAACTCATCTTAGTACCTTATATCTCATAAAGAGAATCTCATGGATCTTTTTCAAAAACTTTATGAGTCCCCAAATTAAATTCGAGAAATTCGTGCCTCAAAGACATGCCGGATTTCTTCCAAATTTACTTTATGCCACGTAAGCAAATAAAACATGCATTCTCAAACATAATTCCATACATTTACATAATCATTCTCACATAAAACATACATTCACATGTAACATTGAAACTCATTATACTCTTGATCCTACGGTATCTTATGCTTTGACCCTTACGGGTCTTAAACTTGAGATGTAATTATTTTATCATTCTCTATCAATCTCTTATGAACATAAGGATTCTCTTCTAACAAATCTTACTATCATTTATGCTCTTTAATAAATCTGGGCGGAGTTATACCTCTATGATTACGGGGTTCTAGAACTTACGTTTTAGACCCTTTCTCGGTTCCGTCTTCACCTAAAGCGCTATAAATTAAATCTAAACCAATTATGAGGCATTCCTATGCCTAAGAACTAATTATAACCCATGTTTGCCATATTATGAGGTTGCTGGATAGAATCCAGAAATTAAATGTTCTAAGAGTTCTAGGATTGCATTTTTACGGTTCTCTAGTTACTAGTTTCTCTATAGGTGCTAAAATTTAATCCTACTTCAAATGTAACCAAATTTTTCATGATTATTCAATCCTAAACTAATTATTATCATACTAAAACAGTTTTGGCTTTGATTAATATTAAAGGGGTTAAACACGCGTTAAATTCCAACTTTACGGTTTTCCTATGAAGCTAGTTGCTCCTCTAACATGCATAGAAGTGTTCTTACCTCATCTTATATCATTTTCACACATTTTAACACATCATAACATCACCATACAACATCAAACATATCAGGGCAAAACTGAATTGTTCAATGTTCAAGAGACACATAATTTGACATTTCTAAAACATCTAAGTTGCTAGTTTCCCTTGGAATCATTTTATGACTTCTAAAATTCTTTGCAAACTATTTTATTTTATCAAGAGGCTAAAAATAACCTTAGGTCAGTAACCAATTTAATACTTCTTTAGAAGTGGAGTAAAATCATAAATTTTGTTGGTCATAAATTTATAAAACTCGTCAAGCTTAAAGGAAATCCTAGAACATAGGTTATTGGCCCTCGTAACTAGATGGAACTCATTCCAAGCCCATCATTATTGCTTGGTCGAAATTATACATTCAAAGAATGCTTCCATATTGAACTTTAACTTGAGATAAAATGGGCAAGTCTTTGAGCTCTAAGGTCTTTAAGTGATGACAAAATATAAATATACTATGCACTTCATTTTTATTCTTCATTACAAAGTAAAGTGAGAACTTTAAAGTAAATATGCAAGACTTGGAAATAAATATGCAAGGCTTGAAATTTAAATATGCAAGACTCTAAATAAATATGCAAGGCTTGAAATTTAAATACGCAAGACTTGAAGTAAATATGTCATGCAAGTTACTATTCACCTTTGACTTTAAGACCATTTGATTCTAGAAAGGGATTTAGCTTTTCTCTAAGCAATCTTAAGCTCTAATCAATCTCAAATAATTATTTTAACTCAGGATTAATAATTAAAATTAATTAATCTTTAATTAGAGCCTAATATTACTTAGTTTTGTTAATCATGCAATTAAGCTCATTATGCTCTTAATTAGAGACAAAATGGTAATTTTACAGAAAACTCCTCAGGACTACTCGGGTTTGCACCGACCTCCTATATCCCTTAAAAACAATGTTCCAAATTTCTGAGTGAAGTCTGGGCTCAATCGGTAATTAATTCTGTATTAATTAGCCGCAAAGGTATTTTGGTAATTTTGCTTGGAAAAATCAAAAACTGAGATTTTTGCCTCTAACATCATGCACAATACAATCAATCCCCTTCAATTATAAAACTAACCTCTCGAGGTTAGCCGGGACCGACTGTCCTCGATTTCTAGGTAGAAATGACCTCAGAGGTGTAACATCCTAATTTTTAACCCAATACTCTTGAACATATTTAGGTTAACCATTAGTCTATTACGTCATAGTTTCCTCTTTGTTTTAAAATACTTAGCAGAAAATACGGGTAAATTTTTTTTTCAATTAAGAAAACAAAGTGAGAGCCGCGCGATGAGACGAGTGATGAAACAAACTATGAAGCCTAGCGGCGATAAAACACAAATCCAAACAAACACGTCATAAACATCCAATCATGAAGCATGTGATTGTGCAACATAATAAAACAAACTGCATAATGGATACTGCATAAATGGATATATAGTATGCCCACTCAAAAGTGGGACTTAGTTTAGTACAACATAAAGCAAATACAACTAAAAATAGAAAATACATGGAAATCTAAAAAGGGAAGACACCTACACCCTAGTGCACCTAAAATGGGCAACCTTTCAGAACAAAAGAAGGCTACCCTAATCTACGTGTGGTGTGTACACTATCACTCCTCGAGCACCTCTACCACTAGTGGTTCGGGAAGGGTGGGATATAGCCGATCCACAAACAAAGCTCATCCGGAGTGGGCACTCGCTGTGGCTGGACATGAGCTCCTCGACGGGGACGCATGGACTACCTCCGAGCCAACCTCGGCTGTGTGACCGTCTCCTCGCTACCTTCCACCCTCAATGGGGGTGTAGGGGCGGAACTCTCGGAGTATGGATAGGTGGGTGGATCCTCTGATGGGTCAGTCTCCGAATGCCTCGAACAGGGGACATAGTCGGGGAAGTCATGGGCAGCGGACTTAGCAAAGTACGTGCGGAGCGCCCTTTCATTGTGTGTCCGCGCTCGCTCAAATATCATGTCGTCGCCATACGGGGAAGTCGAAGAAAATCGATAGCTATGTACAGGGTGAGAAAATGGGCGTCCCAAAAACATAAACACTCGAAGTGTGCAGCTCCCCTCAAAATGATACGATCGGTGCTCCGGGTCGTAGTGCACCTCCCAGGTAGGGGTGTCAATGAACAGCACGAAGGTCGCCATCTGAAGACGTGACGAATAGAAAAGATAGAGGGAGTGAGAATCTTGTTAAAGAAACTCAGTAGGGCAACCTCCCATCTAGGTGTCATCATCTACGTCCTCAGGAACCTTGGGTTTAGTGTATGAAATAAGTGAGCATGTACCAAGTTCATTTTTAAGTTTCAAAACATAGTTGGCCAAGGTCCGTTCATTTTAGAATGATTCTTAATGTCATAGATGCAACATAGTAAAGAATGTATGCATGGCACTACTAGATGCAAGAATATTCATCATAATAATAAGTAACATCATAGTAGTGGCATAAAGTGACAATTAAAATCTCAGGTGAGAAACTTTGTGACATAATCATCATACTTTACTTTCTCATGGGCCACCCTAAAAAGACATTCGCTCTGGGGGTGCTCGGCCGAACCGGTGTCACCCAGAGCGTGTCACATCTCTAGGTTATGAGCTCATACCTAACTAGTCGTCACTAGTTCTTACTTATCAATCCCGATAAGTGTATCATAATCATAATCCTGACTATCTAGTACGAGCTAGGGGGCATTTCTTAGGGGTGCTCGGCTAAACCGGTGTCACCCAAGAATACATCTTGGTACCGATGTCACATGAGTTCTTTGGAGGTGCTCGGCTGAACCGGTGTCATCCAAGAACACATCTTAGTACCTCATCTCTTTTTAAGAACATCTCATGGGTTTTTTTTTCAAAAACTTTCTAAGTCCCCAAATTTGTCAGAAATTCGGCAGCATAACAACGGCATGCCGGATCTCTTCCAAATTTACTTTATGCGACATAAACAATTAGAACATGTATCCTCAATCATAATTTCATACGTTTATATAATCATTCTCAAATAAAACATACATCTACATGTAACATTGAAACTCATTATGCTCTTGATTCTACGGTATCCTATGCTTTGACCCTTATGGGCCTTAATCTTGAGAAGTAATTATTCTATTATTCCCAACAGACTTCTTATGCACCTAAGGATTCTCTTCTAACAAATCTTACTATCACTTATGTTCTTTAATAAACCTGGGCAGCACCTTACTCCAAGGGCAGAATTACATATCTATGATTACGGGGTGCTAGAACTTACATTTTAGGCCCTTTTTCGGTTCCGTCTTCGCCTAAGGCGCTATAAATTAAATCTAAGCCAATTATGAGGTATCCCTAAGCCTTTGAACTAATTATAAATCATTTTTACTACATTATAAGGGTGCTGTACAGAATCAGAAAATTAAATGTTCTAAGAGTTCTAGAATTGCATTTTTACAGTTTTCTAGTTACTAGTTTCTCTATAGGTGCTAAAATTCAATCCTACTTCAAATGTAACCAAATTTTTCATGATTAATCAATCCTAAACTGATTGTTACCATACTAAAATAGTTTGGGCATTGATTAGGATTAAAGGGATTAAACTCATGTTAAATTCCAACTTTACGGTTTTTCTATGAAGCTAGTTTCTCTCCTATCATGCATAGAAGTGTTCCTACCTCATCATATAAAATTTTCACACATTCTAACACATCATAACATCATCATACAGCAGCAAACTCATCATGGCAGAACCGAAATGTCAAGCCCCAAAAAGATACACAATTTGACTTTCTAAAGCATATAAGTTGCTAGTTTCTCTTAGAACCAATTTAGGACTTCTAAGACTCTTTGCAAACCATTTTATTTTACCAAAGGGGCTAAAAACAACCTTAGGTCAGTAACCAACTTCATTCCTCCTTAAAAGAAGATTAAATTCATAAATCTTGTTGGTCTTAACTTCATAAAATTCATGAGGCTTAAAGAAAATCTTGAAACTTAGATTGTTGGCCCTTGTAACTAGATGAAACTCATTCTAAGTTCATCATCACCACATGACCGAAATTATGCATTCAAAGAATGCTTCCATATTAAACTTTAACTTGAGATAAAATGGGCAAGTCTTTGAGCTCTAAGGTCTTTAAGCGATGAAAAAAATATAAATATGTTATGCGCTTCATTTTTATCTTTCATTATAGAGTAAAGTGAGAACTTTAAAGTAAATATGCAAGACTTGAAATATAAATATGCAAGACTTGAAATATAAATATGCAAGGCTTGAAATAAATATGCAAGACTTGAAATTTAAATATGCAAGTTTAATTCTTTATTTTAGTGCTCTAGGCCCAGCAACAATCGACTTTAAGGCCGAAATAGAAAGGCTTCGAGATTAATTAGGTGATATACAAGCTCTTGTTTTAGATCTTTACATTCTTTAGTGATGAAAAGCAAATATGCTAGACAAGAACTTAAATATGAGATGCACTCCATTTCTTATCTTTTAACTTTAAGTGGTAGCTTGGAAAATAAACATGAATGCAAGGCTCAAATAAATATGCAATGCATAAGCTTGGATATAAATATGAATGCGAGTTCATTTTATTTCTTATTAGAGCTTATCCAAGACTTTAGAAGAACTTAAATCTCAACCCAAACTTATCACAACAAGCTAGAGTGAACCTCAAGGGTTCTTTAAAACACAAAGTTTCTTTTCTTTAAAACACAAAGTTTCTTTTCTTTAAAACTCAAGCTCTAGAGGCCTCATTGTGATGAACACGTAGTCATCATCTAGAAGCTCTCATCATCAAGCCATTATGAGCCTCATTGGCCAACATGGCCGAAAATTTGGAGAAAGAAAAGGAAAAGGAACCGAAACTATAGGCTAGGAAAAGAACCATTTGAAACATTTGGGACCATGATCTTGATAATGTATTAACACCAACATCATGAGCCCTTGCTATTGAGTTCACTTACTCATTTTAAAACAACATCAAGTTAAGCTCTTTAGGACCACGAGAAAAGAAGCTAAAGACATGGTTTCCTCAAGAACTAAGATCAAGCTTTAGAGGTTGCTTAAGTGATGAACATCATTATGAAATCCCCATCATCAAGCCCTCATTTCCAAGCCCTTTAAAGACCTTGGTCGAAAATGAAACAAAGAAGGAGAAGAAGAAGAAGCTCTAAAAGATTCAAGAGAAACCATCAAGTAAATAACTAAATAAAGACTTAAAATGAAAGAAACACTTGAAATAAAATCCCTACCTAGTGGGATGAGGTTGAAAAAGATGAAGAAGTTGAAGAAGAGGAGCTCTTGAAACTTGAGAGAAAAAGAAAGCCTTTGAATGCTCTAGAAAACTAAAACTTGCCAAGTGACTAAAAGTGTCTCAAGTTTACTCATGTATGTTATTTACAGAGAAACAAAACATGGAGAGGTGAGGGGAGGGAAGGGTGGCCAAAATATTGAGGGAAAATGGAGGGAAAATGTCTCTTGGTTGTGTCATTTCAAGGTGAGGTTGTAGGCATGGGTTTAGGCATAGGTTTAAGCATAGGTTTAGGCATAGTTCCTTGAGTGTATAAGTGAACAAACTTGTGAGGTATAGGGTATGAGGTGGCGCCACTTATAGGGGAATCCAAGGGGAGGAAATTGTTTTATTAATTGTGGATTAGTGATGTATTTAGGTGTATTTTTGGATTAGGCCTAAGATTAGGAGTTTATAGTAAAATGTGTAAGTTAAAGGATAGATAATTAAGGCTATGTAGGTTATGATTAGTGGGCATTCTAGCCTTTTAGAGGAGTCTATCTCTATTAATCCTAGGCATTCAACTATATTCTAGGCTTTCTTTTGAGGTGTAAAGGGTGAATAGTAAAAATACTATTCAAGATTTTATGTTCTAGAAGCTTTGAGTTCTTTAAAAGAAAAGGGGTTTTGAGTTTAATCTAAGCAATCTTAGGTTCTAATTAATTTTAATGACTTATTTTGACTCTAGATTAATTATGGAAATTAATTAACCTTCGATTAGAGCCTAATATTGCTTAGGTTTGCTCAATTACATCATTAGGCTCAAAAACACTATTCTAGGGGTAAAATCGTAATTTTGCACTAAAACTGCCCGGGACCACCGGAACTTACATAGACACTTTTAAACACTTGAAAACATTGTTTGAACCTTTGGGGAAAGTTTCGGGCTCAACGGCACCTTTACCCACATAAAAACGCTATAGGGGTATTTTGGTCATTTTGACCCGAAACTGCAGAAAATGAGGTTTTTGCCTCCGAAACCGCTCAAGGCCATCTAATCCCCTTCAAACATTGAGTTAACCCTTCGAGGACTGCCAGGTCGGCCATCCTTGAATTCCGGGCAGAAAATGACCTCAGGGGCATTTTGGTCATTTTCCTCTCAGGCAGAAAAATCAAGGCATTCTAGTCATTTGTATACAAGGAAGGAAAAATCGGGGCATTACACACAGTTCATATCAAAAGCCACATCTATGCTTTGATTATTTTGGGTTAAATCTCTGATGAGTTTCAGAAACCTCGCATAATTGTAAGTTGATATATAAATAATAAGGTTTCTCTGAGCATAAAAAACTATATGAGCATCAGTGTGTTTTTTCTCTAAAATCATGCATGCTTTGTTAAGTTTACCGTATCCCTGAAACATATTTTTCAAAATTCATTTGGATTAAGAAGTGCTAAAAACAGATCTAATCAAGATAAAATATCACAAGTATTACTTGTTAAGTTTTTTCAAATACAGAGATCTTCAGAAAGCTCCTTTTCCTTTTGATTAAAGATCAAGCTGTTTTTTTTAATCTAGGCTTAAATGTTTTCTCTCTCAACATGTTGCTCTGATACTCTTTAGAAAGTATGATAAGCTTGAACTAAAGCTTCAAGAAAAACAACAACAACTATGATTTAAGTCTCTTAAGGCTAAAAATGTTTTTATAAGATCTGTATCATGCCTTAAGAAAAAGGACTTCCTGAAAATCATTTTCAATGATAGGATTGAAAGAATATGAACTATCATGCTTATGATTGAGTAATATTTTTTTCAATATCTCTTTAAATGATTTTTCTTCAAATTGGTTTGTCATCATCAAAAAGGGGCAGACCATTAGCTTCAGAACCATGTCAAAATGTACTAATCAATTTTAAATGACAGCAAAGCCAATTTAAAGAAAATACTTTGAAGAACGAATAATAGGTGTCTTGAGTTTCTTGTAAGATTATAACAGGATTCTATCGTTTAAAGCTTACTTAAACGAGAATATATTTCATTCTGCATGTGTAAACATATTTATCTCATGTTACGAGATATGAACTAAAAAGGAAATGAAATTATATCCTTATTCAAGCAATAGATAACTAACAATTTGAAGAAGATATCAACACTGCAAGAAACCAAGTCTTAAGACTTCAGAAAATAGCATTGAACATCAGAAAGTACACTTACAATGAAACTATCATGCAATCTCTGAAGATCAGATGCCAAACTATCTTTTGTAACGCCCCAATTTTTACTGCTATGTAAAAATTACCAAAATACCCCTAGGTAATTTTTATACGTAATTCGAGGTCAAATAATCCTCAATAAAGGAATATGACATTAGAGAAATATCATAGGAGACTTGATTAGCAATTTGTGCGAAAGTCGCAAACCCCAATTTTTCTATATATGTAAAATGACCAAAATGCCCCTGAGGTCATTTTTACCTAAAAATCAAGGATAACCAATCTAAATTATCTTTGAGGGGTTAATTTTATGCCTGATGGGGATTATATGTGCCTTAGAGGTAAAAATCTCAATTTTCAATTTTTATCGCAAGTAAAATTACCGTTTTACCCCTACAATAATTTTTCATGAAATTATATAATCTTTGAATTCGGTTTTCATGCAAAGGTTCAAAATGACTATTTTAAGTATGATTTGAAATTATCCAGTACTTACAGGGAGTTTTTATATGAAATTACCTTTCTACCCCTAGTTGTGATGAATAAGTTTACTTGTGTAATTAAGATAGTATTAAAGCTCTATTTGAACTCAAATTGATTTTATTCATTAACTTTGAGTTTAAAATTAATTATCCAAGATTAAAAATAATTACTGAGGTAATTAGAGTCTAAAATTACCTAAGGTAAAATTAAATTATCTTTCCTTAATTATGAAAGCTCATAAAATTAGTGATAATTGAGATCAAAGTTAAGATTTCGGTTTAGGTAAAATATTGTACATTTACATTTTCTTATCCTAAGTTTAGAACCTATATTAAAAATTAATTTTTCACTCATTTGAAATTAACCTCATTTACTAATATATGATTTCTCTTTTTACCTTGTCATGTATTGACCTAAACACTTAACCTTTTACCATTTTCACTAATCTATCAATTCCTAATCTTTTACCTAAGTAAATACGCATCTAATACATGATTTACCACTTGTAAAACATTACCAATCTGATCCTAAAGAAATCAAAAACCAATGGCCAACTTGTCTCCTTTTCACCATATTTTAATTGTTTTTCCAACAAAGAAACATATCCAACCATAGCACCATACCTTTAGCTTTCTTTTGCATTATTTTTGGCTATGTTTATTCAAAAGAAAACCCACCCATGTCAGCCATGATGTGATCAGTAACAATGTCTCCCATTAGCATCATATTTTAGTGTTTTCATCCATTATGCATGAACCAAATTATTACAAGAATAAAAACATTCTTTTTCCATGTTTTCTTTAATTGAAAATGAACTAAAAACTCCATTTTTTCTAGCCACAAGGCAGCTACCATACAGCCCTCCTTGGCCTATAAATATGAGCTCTTCCATTGCCTAAATGCACACACAAACATTCCTAGCCTTAGCATTTTCTTACTTGATAGTTTTCTTACTCAAAGTTCGCTAATTCTCTCAATACTCCAAGCTTTCTTCTTCTTCCTCATTCACACTCAAGAGACTCCATTCCCAACCTCTAATCAAGTTCTAAACCTCAAGCATACACATTTCAACCATAAATCAACTCCTAAACACATAACCTTCCCATTATCAAACACAAAAACACAAAAACTCAAGAAAAATCCTTCCTCCATTTGCTCTACTCTTGGCTGAATTTCAAGGACATATCAAGGACATATCAAGGACATATTTTCTTCTCCTAACTTCTCTAAAGATCAAGCATTATCTTTTGATAATAAGAAACAACTTGGTAGGGATTTTATTTCATGTTCTTTCTCTTGTTCTTTCTTTATATTTTTGATTTTTATGATTTGATTATGACCATGGCTTGATGATGAGGAATCATGGTGGTGGTTGTGAATCCATCATTTAAATGAACTCTAAAGTCCAAGGTTTAATTCTTGATGTTAAAAGATTAATAAAGGAATTACTAAGTTTTGAGTTTTAAGCTTAACAAGATATAAAAATGAACTAGCATCCATATTTATGTTTCAAGTTCTTGCACATCATATTTAAATTTCAAGCCTTGTATAATCATATTTAATTTCAAGTTCATCATCTTAAATCTTGAAGATAATAATATGAATTTGCATTCTCATGTTTAAATTTCAAGTAATGCATTTTATGTTTCAAGTTATCACTAAACTTTGAAGATCTAAAAATAAACTTGCATCTTTATATTTATATTTGAAGTATTACATATCATGTTTATATTTCCAAGTTATCACCTTATAATGATAAAGATTAAAAATGGATTGCATAGCATATCTATGATTTTTGCTATCACCTAAATCTCTAAAAGCTCAAAACTTACCTCTTTAATCTTAAATAGGAATTCTTATACCTAAATTAAGTTAATTTCAGCCTCTTGATGTTCTTGGTATTAAGATTTGTTTATTTTATTTTTAAGGCTTTGATCTTGTCTTTAAATTACTTAAATAATTCTTGTTAGAGTTAGAAATCCAAAAATGTTGAAGATTGTGCTTTTCTCAAGCTTTTTGATTTAAAAATTATGTTACTGACCTGACTTAAATAAAATGGTTAAAATAATATTTTATAAGGTTTGAATGTGTATAAATTACTTATAATTGATGTAAGAATTGTTTTTAGCATTTTTGAGATAAACTAATAATTAGAAAGGATCAAAATCGTAATTTTATAAAGCTTTAGACAATGAATTTTCTGGATTAATTCCTCATTAATTCGATACTGATCTTATGGTTTATATACAATAGAATTATTAGTATTTGATGTATAAATTGTTTTTGGTATCTTAGAGGTTGAAAAGAATAATTACAAGTATTAGTTTTGACAAATTCATAAAATGCGAAAAGTTGTGTCCTAAACTATCAATTATGTAATTTTTTGATTCAAAGGATTTTAATTAGAGTAAATAATGATATCTGATGTGTATATGTGTTTAGAATACCATTTATGATGTTTAGAGAAAGTTTTAGAAGTATTGGCTTTTTAAGTGTTAAAAATAAGTAACTTTGTACTTTGACCCCTAAAATATGTTAAATTTAGTCTATGGCCCTAAAAGATTTTTATTATGAGTTTGAATGGTTTCTGATAGTTATATGTCTCTTGAAATGTATTGGTTAAAGTTAAAGGTCTTTAATTTATGAGTAGATGTTAAAAAAGGGTAATTACATTTTGACCCGTAACCTTTGAGAAATTGTGATTTGACCCTTTGGGACTTAAACGTAAATATTGATAATTTGATGAGATGAAGGTGATTGATATCTTGTAAAGGCTATGTTCATATATTGAGATTTATATGGCTTATGGATATATGCAATGAAATATGATGCATGTTTATGTGATTTGATTTATGGCATGTTATGGTTATATCTGATTCATTAAGATGCATAAGTTCATGAAGTTTATGAGCATGAAAAATTAATGATGAGTTATTCATGTTTGCATCTCTATATATCATGCCAAGATTTAAGGTGACATAAAACACATGGAAATGATCCTCTAGACTCCCCGAATTAAAGGTTATGAGAGGTGATCCGAATAGGAAATGATCCTTTGGACTCCCCAAATTAAAGGTTATGAAAGGTGATCCTAATGCCCCCTATCCCGTACCTTAAGAGTCGGGAATTTAACTTATCAAAAGGGATAAGATTACGTTAGTGACGATTAGTGAGGTATAAGCTCATAACCTAGAACTCTTGAGAAAAGAGAGAATTGTAGGGCAGCCCCCAAGGAAAAGAGAATAAAAAAGTTTAAGTCACCTATAAGAATGATGATTATGATGTTCTTTATATCATATGCATCATTTTATGAATTTTATGATATTATGTATATGATATTGACATGCATCCATGACTAATATGTTGCATTCATGACATTAAGATTCATGCTAAAAGATACGGGCCTCGGCTAATGGTATTTATAACTTATTAAATGAACCTTATATGTATGTTCACCATTTTCATAATTAAACCCGAGGTTCCTAGGGACGATGACGATGACACTTGTGTTAGAGTCGGGAAGCCCTACTGAGATTCTTGTATAAGTTTCTCATCCCTTTTTCTTTTCCGTGTCGTCTCTAGACATGAATGATGGTGTAGTTCGTGATTTACCTTGAGACTAGATGAAGAGCTACGGAGATAACTTTCCTTTGGATATTTGCCTTTAGAGTGATTGTATTTCATATATCAGTTTGTATTCTATTGATGGATATATATTGATGTTCTTAAGTTTACAAGACATCACCATTATGATACAGTAATTGATATGTTATTATTATTTGAGTTATGTTATGCCATGGTTGTATTATGTATTTATCCGCTATTTGTTTCTAACATCTCTCTTACGCAGGCAAGATAAATGACGTTAGATATCTAGTATGCGCGGCTCACGTTTTGGTATTTAAAGTTCAAAAAAAAATTTACCCATATTTTCACTAAAGTATTTTTTAAGAAGTTTTGAATCAAAAACTGAAACAAAAGAGTAATAACTAATACTTAACTTAAATATGTCCTAGGTGTGTTGAGTTAAATATTAGGGTGTTACATCTTTAATCAGCACAATCGCAAATTAGTCATCATCATAAAGCTTGGATTGAAGATCAGAAAGTAAAGAAATCATCAAGGATCTGTTACAACACGTCAAAATGCTCACTTTACTGTGGAACGCTGAGCGTTATTAAAAATGGAGGGAAATTTGAATTTGAATTTTGAAGTCAACTATCCCAAGTCTTAGAAGAAAAAGTTCAGAAACCATGGTTTAGAAAGTAAGAGTGATTTCTAAAGGATATCAGAAACCTCTATTCCACAACGGCCTCTGCAAACTGATCTGATAGACAAACAGGCTACACTTCTAGAATATCTTTCCAAGACATAAATGGATGATCAACACGTGTCCCTGGAGGAATTAATCAAAGGCAACGGTCACAAGGAAGACCTTCTTTAAATAGAGATGCTGTGCTCAAATGAAAATAAAAGAGAGAGACTCCTCACATAAAGAGAAAACTCTACAAAAATCTCTCATCTCTTCAAGTAAGGTTCATATCATAATGTAATCAGATTCCTTACTTATAAAAATCTTCTTTCTATGTTTTTAAATAGATTTATATTCTTCTAGGAAGAAATGATAGAAGAAAGTCATTCAAATTTTCCTAGGATCTTTTCATGTAATATTAAGGAAACTTGAGTGTAGGTTAGTTTGAGTAGCAACCCAAACACAAAACCTTTGTATCCTCGATCCGACCATGATCGCTGTGAGATAGCTTGGAGAGGCTAATGCAAAACTACTTGCAACGTGACAGTGGGGTGTTCTTACTGATCACAATATAGCTTGGAGAGACTAGTTAAAGACTACTTTCAACATCAGTAATAGGTGATTTACTGGTCACGGTTCAGCTTGGAGAGGCTAGGAAGAACTACTTAGTTCATCTTGGAAAGGCTGGGAAGAACTACTCAATTTGTGGTGGCAGGGGTTACTTGTTAGTCACAAATGAGAGCTTGGAAAGGCTAATGTAAAGACTATCCATTTGTTTTTTCTCGGGTTGAGAAAAATGTTTTTAGTGGAACCTCAACATTTGTTAAGTACTGAATATAGACAATTTGGCCGAACCAGTATAAAAATATTTGTGTCTCATCCTCCTCTCTTTGATCTCCTTTATATTTCTCTGTGACGCATTATTTTTTTATCATATGTTGATATAATTTTTTTTTACTATTCTATTATTCATTTTGTACTTTAGAATTCTACTTTCTGAAACTGCTAATTGAGTTTCCATTGCTCTATAAGTTTCATACTTGATAGTATTTGTTTCAGAAAAGTAAAATGAAGCAAGCATGATTCAATCTCCCCTTCTCATGCACTTTTCCACCTACAGAAGGTCCTTAGCTTCTATGATAGCTATAACCTTAAGAAGCCAATTAGATGGAAGGCTTCTCAAGATTTTTCTTACCATCTAAGAGTTTGGGTATCTTTTACCTAAGCACTTGAGTTGGTTGATTATGTGCATGAATCTGGTAGTTATTTCATCAATTTTTTGTTATTCAGTCATTTTAAACATCTCACATTAATGTACTAACATGCTTATCTTGGTCTCCTTAACTCGATCTATTGCTTCATAGAGCATGTGTAATTTTTCCCAGATTTCTTTAGCTGTGTCACAAGCAATAATCTTATCATATTCTGCTTTGTTTAGTGCACATGTAAGAAGATATTTGGCCTTGGAGTTCAATTGAATTCTTGCTTTGTGTTGCTCTGTCCATCTGCTTCTAGGAACTTCTCTTGAGATAGAAGGTCCACCTATATTCCTTAGTACACCTTCCATGGAAATGTAATCACCCTATTGAATTATTTCCCACAAGTCAATAATTGATTTGATAAACAGCTCCATTCTATATCCCCAATAAGCATAGTCACCATCAAAGAATGAGAGTTTATTTATTGAGTGTCCTTCAGCAATGTATACATTGTTGTATGCCATCCACTCTTTGCAACTCTTTGGATGCTCAACTCCTTAGAGGCCTGAGCTTTGATGTCAATTTTAAGTAAGAAGTAGCACAAGAAGGAGGGTTGAATTGTGTAATTCTTTCACTTTTTGAAACTAAAACAATATCTATCAGGTATTGAAACTTAAAGTCAGTGGAAATCAAAGGTTAGCAATCTTCAGAAAGTTAGTTTCTAAAGCGATTAGAAACTTAATAAAACATAAAAAATTGATTGAATTTAAGAGATCACACAATCAGAAAATAAATCACTTGCAGAAAATAAAAGACATAGAGAAGGAGAGATATTACTCAAGGATTTTTATATTAGTTCAGCCAAACATTGCCTACATCCAATTCTTAACAAACTTGTTGAGTTGCACTAAACAACTACTTTCTCAACTTGTGAAAGTAATATATTCCTTGACTAGCTTTTTCAAGCTATCTCCAGTGAGTTATATGTACACTTTACTCTCACTCACAAGTAGTTTTTGCTAAGTTCTCTAAGCTCATCTCACTTGATCACTACTAGATCAAGGTACAATCAGAAATAAGGTTTGGTTTTGGAACATTCCAAGCAAAAACACTCAAATCTCCTAAGATAATACAATGTTTGAGGAAATAACTTAGGGACTTCTTTCTAATCTTCAAATGAAATCCCCTAAGAAATACAATGTTTGAGGAAATAACTTGAGGAACTTCTTTTTAATCTTCAAATGAAGTATGTTAGCTAATATGGACAAGAAAGAAGATTTTCCTTGTCTAAAATTGAATACAAAAATAAAAATGAACTTCAGAAAGTTATTGAGAGTTCATACTTATGAGCACAAAAAGTTGCTTCAAGTTTGAAGGTTTCATTCTTTTATACTTGGATTTTGAAATAGACCGTTGTCCCTTGATTTTTTCTCTTTTTGATACATGTTGATCTTCCCTTTTTGTGTCCTAGGAATGGTCATCTAGAAGTGTAGCTGAGTTGTGTTAGTTGTCCTTGTAGGTACAAGAACTGTTGACAATGGTTTCTGAATAACATTTCAGAAACTGTTTTTACTTTCTAAACGCGGTTTCTAAACTTTTTCTTCTAGAAGATGAGGAATGTCCAAGCATAAAGTTGATGTACCACCACTAATACTTTATGAAAGTTGACTTTATTTGAAATTCAAATCTTTATTTAGTTTCTATTGACTAAATGTAGTTTCTAATGTAGGTGTGATTTATGATGTAGCTCTATACTTTCTGAGCCTTTCGTTTATCTTTTGAACTTATTTCTAAGGTTTATAAAGATCTTTTGATGATTTATATGCTCTTTAGAGAAATGATAACTAACGTGATTGATGATGATATGCTTGATATGATCGTGAGAAATTACTTTCTCTACTAGATATGACACTTTCTGAACAAATAAGCTACTTTCTAAAGACTCAGACTTGGCTTCTGATGCTTTTTCTTGCTTTCTTATGCTTTTTACATATTTCAATTAACTTTTTGAACTATTTTTCACATCTTTATAAAATTGAATCTCTTTAAATGAGATTTAAATCATGTTGAAATATGATATTTTGAAAAATATGTCTCGAATTGATTTTATATGCTATAAGAATTAGTTTTGTTAAATACTTCAGAAACTCAATCAAACTGTTAGTTCTTTCTTCAAAATATTTTCATAAAATTTGCTTTGTTATTATTCAAAATATATTTAATAATAGCTTTTTAAAGGGTTTTAAAACTAACACAAATTGTTTTTAATGAAACATCTTTGTTATTAATTTATGTTTTTATTTGATTAGTCTTTCATTTTTTTAAATTTCTTTGATGGCTGAGGTTTATTTGGAGGAAGAAAAAGTTCCTACAAGACCTTCATTTTGATCTTTCTAAAATTTCAAGTTGAATAAATTGGTCCCTATAAAAAATAAACTTCTAAATTAATTCTTGTAAAATTGAATCATCAGATAAATGGGTCTCTGTGAAAGAAACATTCCAAATTGATCTCAATAAAATTAAATAATCAAATAAATTAGTCATTGTAAAATTGAATAATCAAATAAATTAGTTATTTTGTTAAGTTTGGCTAGAGGGCTAAATTTTTTAATATTTCATTTTACAGGGACCAATTTTATCCAACTTTAAAATTTTATAAGGACCAATTTAGAATTTATTTTTTATCGGAGCTAATTTATCAATTTAAAATTTTAGAGTAACTAAAAATATGGATTTTGTCAAAAGTTCCTCAACGTTTATTCTACTTTGTGAACTTAGTGCGATGAATGAATAATGACAGATGATGATGGCTGATGGTAGAGCAATACAAAATTTGAATACCCAATAAAAGCAACCCGATGCAGAAGAAAATAACTCATAATTTGAAGGAGTTTGCCCTGTCATTATTATTACGCTCTCAACAGAATAATTCAAAAACACCTCATTTCGCTTAAAACACGACCAAGTCAAATAGCTAACAATCAAAGCAACGTGCTTCAGTCATAAATAATTATAACTAAAACATCAAAAGCTAAGACCCCAATTTACTATCTAAAATTTATAGTAGAGAATAAATTAGTATCTTAAATTTAGAAAGTTTCATTACAGATCATTAAATTTTACAAATAGAATAAATTAGTCTCTACATTAAATTATTATCTAAACCATTAATGGAAATAACCACATATTTTATTAATTTATTTATATGTAGAGTTAACTTACCTCATTCATTTGTTAGGCATAAAATAAAAGACAGCTTAAGGTCAAAATCCTTCTTTTGAATAGAAAGCTATGATGAGAGAAAAAAAATGAAAAAAAAGGTCTTAATGTTTTCATTTAGAGAAGTGAGATAAGTTAGGACCTACCAAGAAAATTAATAATACATGTAAATAAATTAACAAGATATAATTTGATATGGCACCTAACTTGTCTCCATTTATAAAATTTGAGGGACAATAATAAAATTTTCTAAATCTATGGAATTAATTTATCTTTCAATATAAACTTAAGAGCATAAATTTGGAGTTTTAGTCGACATTAAAAGAGTGTCCATATTACTAATGAACTGTAGCTCATATCACGTCATTTTTAATTTAATTGACTAGAAATTTATTGATATTAGATCATATGCTCATTTTCTTTCTCATTTTCCACTTAACTCCAATAAAAACTTTTTAGAAAATAAGAAATAAAAAATTGCCCATGTTTTGTTATTACCCGCAAAACAAACGCCGATAACAAAATTAAAAATTAAGCGAAAAAAAGTGCGTACTGAACACTGAAATAAACTAAAGAGCAACGAGAGAAGCTTGGGACCCGCCAAAGAGTTTTGAGTTTAAAGCGTTAGGCATGACAACAACACACAGTACCCAAGTTCGAAACACAACCGAAAACGTTAACACTTCAAACACAAAACTAGGAAGAGGGGCCACTGCTGGGGCGGCATTCTCTTTCCATTCTCCCTTTTCCTTTCTAAAAGCAAAGCTACCATCTTTCTTTGCCTACTCTCTCTCTCTCTAGACCTTGTTGTTGGATAACAAACTTGATGCAACCCTTTGCATCTGATCCAAGAATCCCAAGGTCAAGTACCCATTATTTGTCCTCTTATGGTCTGTAAGTTCAAGCTTTGTTTTTTGTTTTTGTTTTTGTTTTTCTCTCGTTGCTTCAGTTACATAACAAAAAGGAATAAAGGAAAAAAAAATAATGTGAAACGGAGGAGAATTAGGGTTTAGTTTCTTTGTAGCAATCTCAGAGTCATTGCTTTGATGTTGATAAGCTGAATGGGCAGCGTGGAATAGTGCCGTCTCAAATTGTTAGTTTCTGTTTTTTGTTTGTTGGATTTTTTAGTTTGTTATGTTCTTATGCATATTTGTGAGTGAGTGCTCCCTTTTCTTTTTTTTTTTTTTTATATTTGTAAAATTCATTGAACTGTCTTTACTGAACTGTAATATGCTCGATTAACTTTACTAATGGTTGCATTTTTGTCATTTGCAGAGGTAATTGCTCCAGAAAATGACAAGGGTGACTCGTGATTTCAGTGATACTATGCAGAAGGATGCAGCGCCAGCAGTATCAGCTGACGTGATATTTGCCTCTCTTCGATTTCCGGATTATAAAATTGGTGCTAACAATCAGATCGCGGAGACAAAGGATGACCGAAAAGTACTGTCTATGAAGGAGGTTGTTGCGCGTGAGACTGCACAGCTGTTAGAACAACAGAAACGTCTGTCGGTTCGAGACCTTGCCAGTAAATTTGAGAAGGGTTTGGCTGCTGCTGCTAAGTTGTCCGAAGAGGTCACCTTCATTTTTTATTAAAATTCGACTTTGTTTTTTCTATACCAACTAATGCTTCCGCTTGGATGCTTTTTCAACATGGGATTTGAATATCATGTAATTTGTTTGTCTAAGTGTGTTCAATTGAAATAATCAATGATTATTCGTAAGAAATCCATGCCCTTATTTTAACTAAGCTTGTCAAATGCTGCTGAACACACAGGCTAGACTAAGAGAGGCAGCATCATTGGAGAAACATGTCCTTTTGAAGAAGCTTAGAGATGCACTTGATTCTTTAAAAGGGCGAGTTGCAGGAAGAAACAAGGAAGATGTAGAGGGAGCTATTGCCATGGTTAGTTCATTTTAATCAAAAGGAAGGATATGCATTGACATATACCTAACAAACAGATTTTAATATTTATTCTGTTATGTGTTGAAGGAAGTAATATGAGCTCACAGTGCGGATATAACATCTTCTCTATTGTGCATGATCTTTCTTACGTCCTTATGAAATTAATTTTATGGACATAATGTATGATGATTAGATTTACACCTCTAGGACAGCTAACAGTTTGGTGTTGTAGACCTGCTATAGGCACCCTGCAATCTCCACAATTTGCATGTAAGTATAAATGGCCAACAGTGAAGACCAGCCCCAATCAACAAAGACTGTGTCATTACTGATTTGTATATTTGTGGGTTAATGGATAGCGGGTGGTAGGTAAGGAATTCAGCCTGTGAATTATTTTAGCTTGAAGAGCTTGGTCATTTATTTCCTTGGAGGTAGGGACACAAGATTCTGGATTTGGGATTGTTGAGGATGCACTCATATCTGTCGTAGTCTCTCCTAGAGTTCCTCACTTTCTTGTTTCTGCCCCAACAAGTGTTTCATCCCTATAGTCTATCATCTTCAGAATGTTGGCTTCCCTCTAAATTCAAGGCTTTTGTTTGATAAATTGTAGCCTCCATATACTGATAGCATGTTTGTGGAGTCCTAGTACACAAGTCATGAGTTTTTTGTTGGTTGCATTGCATCAAATGCTTAGATTATTATTTGAAATTTTAGTGTTCAGTAAGCTAGCCTGTTAGTTCTGTAGTTGTTAATGATTGATTCATGTTAGGGTCTTCAATTTATGTGGTGTGATGTGGTTAGTGGATAAGGAATAATAACTTCATAATGTACATTTTATGATTGGATAATTTTTTGTTGTCATTAGAGTATTCTTGTGGTGTTTATCAACTTGATTATTTTGCACTTGTATCTTCATGTCCTCCTGGTTCTGTCAAGGTAGGTTAGAGACAGAGAGGGTTGGACTGTAGATGGATGGATGGATGGAGGGGCATGAGAGAAAAAATGGAAAGACATCGTGAATAAACTGTGAGATAGTTTTCTTAAAAGTTAAAATTTGCAAAATCTTTTAGAAGGAAACATTCTCATATATAGAATACTTTCACTGCTCCAATTCCTTCCCCACAATTGCAGAAGTTCAAATTTTTTATAGAGTATTCATTCTTGCACCAGTTTATTTGTGCTTATACTATCTTTTAAGAACCCTAACTCATTCAGTATATTCTGCAGGTTGAAGCTCTAGCAGTTCAGTTGACTCAAAGGGAAGGGGAACTAATACAAGAGAAGGCCGAGGTGAAGAAGCTAACAAATTTTCTTAAGCAGGTGATGTTAACTTTGACCCATTTTTGGTGATAGAACCAGAAATCTGATTATGAATAAGACAAAGGCTTACAAATAAGGAAAATAATGTCTTGTAAACAAAATATTATTTGCTGAAGAACATTCCAATGCCTTTCCAAGTCAACTAAAGGAATTCTGTGAAAAGAATGTCTTCTGAACAACAAGGGGATGTGACAAATTCTGTTCTGTTCCATAAAATTTCATCATGAAGATTACCTTATAACTTCCAAGCACTCGGCTTCAGCCAAAGTCATCAATGGACTGCATGGATTGCGTGCTGCCATTACTACCATAAATTGCACAGCATATTATTTCTTTGATTGTGAGATAGACATGAATGATCTGAGAGTAATTGAAATCAGTGTTGTTAAATATCGACCATGGCGGCGCCATGGCGTGGCGGAATTCGAGGGTGCCGCCATGTGAAAGTGAATGGTGTGGTGGAATGGCGTTGCGGGCGTGGCGGCTGCAATTTAGGTGGCGGCGTGGCGGAAGTGTGGCGGCCATGGCGGAAAATGCTCGAAAACAACCCCTTTTTTCTTAAATTCCTCTCATTTCTGCTCCTCTAGGACACCACTGCCGCCACCGCTGGCTGCGCGGCTCACCACACCACCGGCGGCGGCGGCCACCACCAAGCAAGTTCCTTCTTCTTCTCCTCCTTCTCTGTTTTGTTTTCTTCTTCTCCTCGCGTCACGCAACCAAGCTCTCTCTTCCCTACACATGAGCTCCCTCCTGTCTATGCGTTGCTATCGATTTTACCTCCTCCCAAGGCTCCGCTGGCCGTTGCGCAACCTCTGGCCGCCGGTCTCCACTGTTCGCGTCTACCTGCCCTGCATTTGCTCTTCACTGTCTCTGCTTCTTTCTTTTTAATTTTTTGGGGTCATCGGATATTCAGATCCCAGATCTAGCTTTATTTCTCTCTCTTTGGTTTGCATGGCTTGGTGAGTGGGTGGATCTTTGACACATGTGTGGGTCATATTTTTTAGTGTGGATTGTGGGTTATTTTTTCAGTCAAGGTCATGGGCGTGGATTAGGGTGTGTGGGTTTTTTTGGGTTTTCATTTTTGTTTCTGGGTGTGGGCCGTGTGTCTTGTGTTACTGTTCTTTTTTTTTTGGGTAGAATATTGTTTTGTGTTTTATTAAGATTAAAAACTTTTTCTGACCTTAAAAAAAAAAAAATCAAAAACTACCACATTTTTTTTATTAGGTATTATTTGAAGACAAAAAAAATGTCAAGGGAGTAGCTAATGAATGAATTAGTATGTTAATTGTGTATTTGTGGCTTTGATTATGCATTATGCATTATGTCTTTGTATTTTATTTTTTTATATATATTTTTATATATTCTTTAGTTCGCAATGGCTTCCGCCATAACTCGCAATGCCATCCGCCATATTTTTATGGCGGTTTTTTGGCTCACCGCCATAAACCGCCATCTGCCATTGATAACCTTGATTGAAATCTCAAGTCAACAATGAACACAGTAAATTTGTAATTTTTACATATAACCATGTGACACACATTGAATAAAAAACAGAGTACAAAAGAAATACACCCAGACAGAGTTAAAAACACAGAGAGACACGGATATAACAAACTGTTGCATGCTGCAACTTTTTCTATTTGGATCTGGGAAGTCATTTCAATATTTTATCAGAGCATTGTGCTCACATAATTGTGAAATGAATGGAACAGTTACTTTTCCTTTCAATGGTTTGTGATTTGTTCATCTAATTGCTGTCTATGAATTTTTTTTTTTTTTTTTGTTGTTGTTAGGCACAGATTTTTGTGTTATTACTTAAATATATTGTAAAATAATGGGACTGGTGACATTTTAAGGACACTTTTGTATAACTTTTTGGTACAATAAAGGGTTGCTTTTGCTAGCAAATTTATTATTGTGGAACTACTCTTTTATTTATTTTATCATATTATGTATTTAAATTTAATTTTTTGGCTCCTTTTCATTTTTTATTGAAAACATTAGTTACTATGTTGTGAAATAGATTTGCTTTTCAGTTTATTCTTCTATGATTGGCTTCATGAAGAAATTTCATTTTCCCATGCTGAGAGTTTAGATTCATTTGTAGGCTTCTGAAGATGCAAAGAAACTTGTAGATGAGGAAAGAGCTTTTGCTCGTTCTGAAATAGATAATGCCAGAGCAGCAGTTCAGAGAGTGGAGGAGGCACTTCAGGAACATGAGAGAATGTCTCGAGCTACGGGAAAGCAGGTTTGTGCTATTTGCTTGTATGTGTAGTGCCAGACTTCCAACTCTGCTGATGATGTGCTTTATTGAAAATCTATTTGCATAGCTAGTCCCAAGCCTGGGTAAAAGAGGAGGGTTGTGTTAAGCCGTCAACAGCCACCATAAAATTTTGTGTTGAATCTTTATTTGTGTGTAGTGTTTGACTTTCAAAATAGAGGGATTTGGATGGTTGCTTCCGTCACAACGATAAATGCATCAGACTTGTTATCAATTATTTTCTTGCAATACATTTCTTTTAAATCTGGTCAATATATGAAATTGAGTGAATAAAAATGTCTTGTTCGATTTGGTCAAGTTGTTTTGAGGTTGATCTATGGTGCATTTTGGTAACTAGTTAATTAAGCTTCCATGGATATTCAGTTGCCCTCTGGAAATTTTTTATCAGGGTTATGGTACTTTTAGACTACTTGCATCTTTTGGTATGGGTGATAATTCTCATCTGCTTTTGAGTGGTTGTCTTGGTGGGGAATTCTCCCTTGCGTATATCATTTGTCTTTTGTACATAATCTATATGTAGATAAAGGGGATTCCTATTTTGGTGTCTAACTTTCATTCCTAAATTGCCATTCTCTTCAGGACCTGGAACAGTTAATGAAAGAGGTTCAAGAGGCTCGAAGAATCAAAATGCTGCATCAACCAAGCAAGGTATAAATTGTATACTTATTATATGTGTCATAGATCAATTATTATCTAAAATGCTCCATTTAATTGGACCAATATTATTTGAAATGGCCCCTTTTCTTTATTTTAGTTCCCTGACCCCACCCTTTACATTTTATTTTCTCTTCCCTGCCCATTGGGAGTATATTTTTCATGCTCTCTTCCATTCTTACTCTCATTACGTTTGTGTAAACTTGGTCTCTTAATTTGTTTATTCATCATAAAGAAGTTGGAGGTGGTTATAAAATTTTCAAGAAAAATATTTCGTACTTTTATGCAGTATCTGGAATACTAAATTATAGTTTGTCTAGCAATCTAGTCCTTTTTTTTATATATATTTTTCTGTATTTAACAAAATAAGTTTGATTTATTTTAATCTTCATGCGTACCATAATTAATTGTTGTACATGTCTGAACTATAATGTTGATTTGTTTGTCTTGCTGGCTTTCACGAAGAGAAAGTCTATTGCACTATTAAGTACTAATGATGTAGAGCCGCTGCAATAGTGCAGAATATTAAGTGTTTGAATCGGTTGAAGACATTAACTCTCAGATGGCATATAATGGATAAAGAACTAGGGCATTTCTGGGAATATATTATGGTTTATGGATGCAGTTGTTTTCCTATTGGTGATTGAATGATTGGTATTTTTTGACTAAGTGAAATGGCTTGCTTCCCATTATTTTCAGACTTGTTTCCATAGTATTAATATTTTTTTTATTGTTATCTGAAGGACAGTTATTTATTTTTTGTTGATTGAACCTCAGGTCATGGATATGGAACATGAGCTTCGAGCGTTGAGGGCCCAGCTTACTGAGAAGTCTAGACATTATCTTCGACTTCAAAAGGAGGTATGCTTGTCGTCATATGACATTTTGAAGAGATTGCAATTGAATAGTAGTTTACTTGGTTGTTTTTGCAGGGTAACTTTGATGTGTTTTATAGTGTGGTATTTTGTTGGGTGGTTGAGAAGCTGTTTTCCTAACATAATTTTGGCTTATAAACAGAGTCTATCTTGTTTAGTTTGGAGATGACAGATCTTATTAAGTACTGTGGCGTGAACTGCACCTACAGAGGAAAAATTATTGTTTCTGTTTGTATTTCATTTAGTTGCTGTAATTAGATGTGATTCTTTAAATTATAGTGGACAATATGGCACTGCATGTATCTAGAAGTACATAGGGATCTACGAAGAGACCCTACATGGTTATTAGTTGGGCTAAGTGTTAAGGTGTATTTTGTCTCAACTCAGAGGTGAATGATATCTTTCCTTGATTCTTTGATAAAAATTGAGAGTAATCTATTGTCTTTCATTTAAGTTTCCACTGATTGTCATCCATTTTACTTTCAGTTAACAAGGATTAAGAAAGGGGAGGAAAAAGTTCCCCATTTATATGAATTAGAAGGGACTGAAACACTAGGTTCATGTTTGCAAATTGAACCTTGCTCTGGTAATGTGCCTGAACTTTCAAAATGTTCAATTCAGTGGTACCGTGTATCACCAGATGGTGCTAAAAAAGAACTTATTTCAGGTATGTCTTCCAAAAGCTTTGCACTTTGCATAATGTTTTGTTCAATTCAGTTGAGTTGTGATTTACACATTTTTCTTCTTCTGGTATGGGCATTGTTGGGTATCAAAGATTGGTCACATTCCTTAAAGAGAATACCTTTTGAGGGTACCTCTATTGAGGGGACTACTACCCCTTTTTACTATCAAAAATTCTGATTTTCCCAAGTGAAAAATAAAAAAGGTTTAATTATACCGCTAGTCGCTACAGTTTTATCAAATTTCAATTAGGTCTCTATAGTTTAAAAACTTTTAATTAGATAGATAACAATGAACAAGGCAGAGTTAGTGTTGAGGAGGGGCACAACACCTGCCCCTCTTGCTTTTTTATTTTTTTGTCAATTTCAATTTGGGGACTTTGAAGTTGAACAACAACAACAACCACCCTAAGCAGAAGGAGCAACAAAGACAAAGCATGCAAATAGTCAGAGTGAAGAAGTGCATCGCTGCCATCTGAGTCTGCTGTCAAACGCCAATCAAATGGTGTGCACACTGCTGTGGATGAGATGACAAGGGGAGGTTAGGGTTTAGATAAAATTTTGGGAATAAAATATTGTGGTCCCTAAGTAGCCACGATGGAGTGTTGTAGCCACTTGAAGGAGATGGAGTTTAGTTATCCACATGCATATCACGTGTTGTCTTATATCATATACAATCAAGAATATTCCGTTAAGTCTCACGATTTTTGTAACAGTGGATGGATATAGGGATGGACTTGATTGAAAATTTTTATTCACTATAGGGACTTAATTGAAAATTTTTAAACTATAGGTGCCTACTTGAAAAAAAAAGTTGAAGGGCTGTTAAGTTTTCTTATTATTTTTGAGTTGTAGGTGTTCACATTGATTGCCTGACTGTGTATAGACAACTGATTTATTTAATGATTCATAGCATTGGCTTGCTTTTCATGGCTATTACACATAACGTTGCATGGTGCTGAAACATTGATTGTCAGTGTGTTATTCAATGTCATATTTGGTAGGTTCTCTTTCTTAATCCTAGCCTATGCTTAATACAACTTTTTCGTTCTCAGGAGCTAACAAATCAGTTTATGCTCCTGAACCTTTTGATGTTGGACGTGTATTGCTAGTCGATATTGTTTCAGAAGGCATGCAAATCACATTGTCAACTACTGGTCCAATAGATCCAGGTTTGTTTGCAATTGAGGATCATGGTCTTTTGATTTAGTAGTCATCAATGGAAATGGATTCTATTAATTTCTATCCAAACTATGAAATTGTCTTTTTTTGCAACTTAAAGGGATAGGTATGCTTCTTTGTCCCATCAAGTTGAGTGTAAAAGATTTTATACTATTTTACAGCTGCTGGATTGGGAACATATGTAGAGGCACTAATGCGGAAACATGACACTGAATTCAACGTATGTCGCTGCAATCCTTTTAAACTTTTATTATTTTGTTTTGTTACTCCAATACTTAGCTAATCATAAGCAAGCATCAATATGAGATGTTCAGAATCTATTATTTGAATTATCATATAAACTTATCATCTGTGACATTTCACGTCTATTATATAGCTCCTTTAACCATGTTGTTGTCCAGACTAAAGTGCTTTTAAGTTGTTAGAAGAGAATTGGTGAGAGTTTAGAAAGGGCATACATTGACTTATTGGATTAGGTAAATTACTAGTGTATGCAAGCACAGCCCATCTGCTAATCCCAACCTAGATAAACAATTCAATAAGTTGATATTCTAACATGAATAAACAACAGCCCAATCTAGTGCTTTTAATGGGACTTGGCCAGTAACTAAATTGCTTTTAATTTAGAGTGTATGCTGTGTTATTATTGCAGATGTGAAACAGTTATTTGGGGCTTTTACTAACACAAGAAATTAATAGTAGATACAAGTTAAATTATTATTTTGGTAGTAATTCTTGCATCAGAGCCTTGGGTGGAAGCTACTCTCTTGATAAAATAGTAGCAGAAAGTCAAATGGGCAATTCTTAGTTTTGCAGGGTGCTTAGTGTTGTGAAAGGAACCACAAAAGAAAATACTGAAACAGTATGGAGTATGTGTATTATTCACAATACCAAACCAGAATCAAAGTGATCCTAGCTCAGGTAGGAGAGAAAAGAAGAGAAAACAGTATGCAAGAGAAGAGGCTCAGCACAAAGCTGCTGAGAGGTCTCCAATCCCAATTCCTAATTCTTGCCTAATGGCAACTATTCCCCCCACTCAGTTGATGTAGCATCAGCTAACATAATTCCGCTTACCAACCTCACCCAAGCCCACACCTACTGACTCAGCAAGGTTGTTAGGCTTTACAATCATATCCCCATCAGGTTTGTCCGAAATACCTGTGACCCACTTCCTTTTATACACATTCAGCCCTTCCTGAGATGCGTGGTGTCTTACAAGTTATAAAGACTAAAATCCATAATTCATGGACCGATACTTTATCTTTCTAAGTTCTGTGGTTCCATGACATTGCATTGAAGTTTGATTAACCAGGTTGGTTTATGATTTGAAGAATTATCACCTGCTTAAAAATATTAGGTCTAGAAGTCCTTTGACATGGTATTAGAATCTCTTTGACCTGTAAGTCTTCAGTGTTATCCTTGTCTCCATAAATCTTGTAACTTTGGAATTTCAATGCAAGATGCTCATAAGTTGTGAGACTGCTGTCCATTTGTTAAGTTGATCAGTGTTTTCACCTAGTGTTTATGGTTCTCGTTTTTCCCTCTATATATATATATATATTAGAGGGAAAAGCGAGAACCATGTACACTTTAACATTTCAATATGAGTTTCAGAACATCTAGTTGGATTCCAGGATGATAATAATAGTTGTATTAATACTTTGCAGGTGATTGCTACTCAGATGAATGGCTCACACCAACCAACTGAATCTATTCATGTACTTCATGTTGGCAAGATGAGGCTGAAGCTCTGTAAAGGAAAGACAACAATTGCCAAAGAATACTATTCAAGTTCAATGCAGGTGTTTCAAATTTTGGGTGCTGTCCGTTGATTATTGTTTGTGACAACTTGAAAATAGTTTTTCATCCATTCTTTAGCTTGTGTAGTTTTAGTAAATAATGAAAGGAACCTTATATTTATTACATGAACACTCTCTTAACTCTTGCACACATCTCTTTTCCCTGGCAGTCTATCAGTTTCGAGGTTATCTAGAACAAAATGAGAACATCGTCATTCCATGGGTGAAATAGCTTAGGGTTTTCGGTTCAAAATTCTAAAATTTCCCTGCTCTTGTCTCGTTTGTTACTATAAAGTTAAATGTGGTCAACTAATGTGCTATGTTCTTGTTTTCTTCAGCTTTGTGGAGTTCGAGGAGGTGGGAATGCTGCCGCACAAGCTTTATTTTGGCAACCAAAGCAAGGGATTTCTTTTGTATTGGCTTTCGAATCAGAGCGAGAAAGGAATGCAGCTATCATGCTTGCAAGGAGATTTGCATTTGACTGTAATGTAAGTCTTTCTCAACTTTCTACAGTAAATTATGCTGTAAAATAGCTGTTAGAATTGGAGCATATTTCACTCTTCTCATTTTTCTCTTGGTCTCCATTGCTAAACTGCAAATGCCAAAAATGCCAGATTATTCTTGCTGGACCAGATCACAAAGCTCCTTTAGATTCGTGATGCGGCATTGTGGCTTCCTTGAGTATTGTTTTCTCAACTGTAATTATTTGAGTTGTTCTACCTTGTATTATAAGTGTGTAACAGTGAAATGAGCCTTGTTATTGTGCTATGGATTCATACCTTATGGCCTGAAATCTTGTATACCATTTTCTTTCACCAACACCAGGGCATTTTTTTTGTTTGCCTTTGTGAGTGATAGTTGATGAAACTTTTAGAGCTTACGTTGTGGGATTGGTAGAAGTCATGTCCATTGTTTGATGAGCTAATTGATTGTATTTGATTGATCCCGTTCCAGTAAGAATTCTGTGTTGCTTTTGTCTATGGATACTTGCCTCTTAATCAGGAATATTTGTGAAACTAGTGTGTTTGGGAACATCAGAAAACACGGTGTTTTTATTTATTTATTTTGATCATAAAAAAAGCTGTTTTTAAAGAATCTAGTCTGTTTGGCAAGAAAGTGGAAATATAATGAAAAGCTAATAACTTTAAGCTGAAAAATAGCTTATAATAATGAGCGAGCTGTTGCAATTTTTTTTTGATAAGCAGAAGCTTATTATTTTAGAATTATGATGTTTTTGCTAAAGTAACCTAAGTATCAAATATTATATAATAATATAAATAAATAATTCATATACTTGTCAGTAATTTAGTATCTCCATACAATCCAAACAAAAATATATTATCTTAAAATCATTTTTTAGTTGAAGAAGCATCTAAACATAAATAGATTCTGAAGTAATCAATTGCATAAAAATTGGTTAAGAAAATAATTATAATTATACGACATTCCCAAATACACACTTAATTTAGGGAACTCAGGAATGGTTTTTCGATTATCTTTACATTATTAATGTTTTGATCCTTTCCTTCCTTATATAACTTTAAAACAATAAATTTCACCTTCATTCTGTTATTTATCTTTCAAACAATAAGAGAAAATATGCCCAAATATTTCCCACTAGGAAGATAACCTTTTCTTCTTCCTTTCCTTCTCTTTTCTTTCCCACCTCTAATTAGAGCTGGGTATATGGACCGTGATCCGCGGATCAACCCGTTCAACTTACAACTCGCATGAGAATGGACGAGAAAATTTTTAGCCCGCTAACCCATGGACTTTTTTGGTCTGCTCTGCCTAGCTCGCGGGCTAAACGGGCCTGGCTCGCAGATTTGAGAACCAACCCACATAAGAATACTGTAGTCCACTAAGTCCAGTCCAATGCTTGGTTGGCATGACACTAGTCCACCACTAGAGCATGGAGCGTCTAAGTCCAGCCTAATTAGTGGCCCATTCACAGTAAAATGAAAACAAAACACTACACTGCCTACACAACACTAGGGTTTGCTTGACTCTTCACTCTTCATACAAGGCCCATTAGTGTCACCTACTCCCCTCATGCCTTCTAGCTCTCACTCTCATCTCTCAACTCTTTTTCTTTCTCACTCAAGCTATCAAGGATGGAGCCTGTGTGTGGTGGAGAGGGTGGTTGGTGTTTAAGGCGCGGGGTTGAGGCGAATGGCAGGCGTTGCGGCGTAGTGGAAGGCTGAGCTACCACGACCTGTGCGTGACGAAGGCGAAGGGGCTGAGCAAAGGCGAAGGTGGCTACGGAAGAGCTCATGGTGGGGTGGCAGCCGCTGCGAGGGAAGGAAGCCGCTGATGACCGTGCCGGAGGCAAATAGAGGCGGTGGCTGTGGCTTTTCTTTCAGTTTTTGCTTCTTTTTCCTTTTTTTTTGGAGAAATTGAGATTATGATTTGGAAATTGAATTTTTTTGTTAAGATGGATTGATGATGATAATGACTTGGTCTAATCTGTATTTTGACTGAGAATGTTGTATTTTGGTTTTGGCCGGGATTTTGTGGGTGTTTTCTTTGGTTTGTTTTGTCTGATGACAGCGGTTTTGGTTGTTGGGAATATGTTTTTGCTGGGCTAAAAATGGAGACTAATCCGCGGACTTGCGGGCTTAAGCGGGGCAGACCGCCTAAGCAAAATGCTATTCCATTAATGAAGTGGACCGGTCTGGTTCGGTCCATTTAATGGTGGCCCCTCACAGACCGGGTTAAACAGAGCGGACCGGTCCATATACCTAGCTCTATCTCTAACTAATTTCAATTTGTTTTGTTAATTAAAAAACATGCCCAAATACTATAGTTATCAGAACCGAATCAATGATTGACTCAGCCAAGGCACTAGGTCACTGGTTGAACCAAATTGTCACGACTTGACTGGAAATGCGACCAGCACATGAGAAATCTCATTTCCATGTAAGCCTCATGGTTGTTGAGTCGTACTACATGCATAATTTAAATATCACTTTAATTTCCAAAACATAATTAGTATGTAAACTCTTTTATTTCATAAGTCTAGTCGGAAATCCATGATCATCAAATAAAATATAAATCAAGTTACCTTATACAAAACCATGAAATATCATATAATCTTAAATACATAACAAATTTGAATCAAGGCAACAAAGTACTGCATCATGTATGGTCAGGGACTTTGCCCGCATAATCACTAGTGCACTCTATAACAAAATGCAAATACTCCACTGCTAAATGAAGCTCACCAAGCTGAAACACTATAGCTGCTGAGGAGAAGACTGAGAGGATTTGAAGTAGCAACTATATCTATAAAGGGGGAAGAAAAGAGAAGTGTTAGGTTAATTTAAAACTCAGTGAACCGATACTTATTCGTAACCCCCTCATTGGGAACAACAACTGTAAATAATTTTCATATTTAGATACATAGTACTCCAAAAAGTCAATAATTCGTATAAATCACGGAGAATAGTAAACTATTAAAGAAATAGCAATTTCTGAATATGTATACATATATGATATAAAAGCATAGTAATAATATCATATACTCTAATCTCTGATGGGCACCAAATAATACTCTGATAGGGGGAGATTGTCCTCTAGCAGACAACTTAGTACCAAGGCTAATGACTCTCATAGCCATTAACTCATTGTCTATTTTTTTCATAGCTATCGTGTAATTGAAAATCAGGAAAACTAAGTATTTTCTTTAAATTCTGTATTTGGGCTCTATCTCTTAACTTGTAAACAAAATTTCATGAATATATAATTCTTGAAAGCATTTAACTAAGCATAGCAATCCAAAATATTCATACTCATCCAAATTTATTCATAAAATCAATTGGGCATCAATTACAATCCCATGAGTTTTATAACACCATTTTCATAATAACTTGAAAAGCATAAAATCCATAAACTAGATAAAATTTCTCAATTATTCATACTTGTCATAAGATGATTTCTAAAATCATGCTTCTATGCCATAAGGCTAAGAAAATAACTCTAATGACCAAAGTAAAGGTCATAGGATCGAACCTACTCACTTAGAGGGCAGGACTTAGTGGTGTTAACATCAATGGATCTCCGTGGAGTGGGGATGGCACCAACGTCTGCCATGGAAATAACAAAAAATCATAAATAATCTATAACAACTCTATCAACATTAGAAGAGTACGAAAACTTGACAACAATCAAGGGCAACAATGACCCAATACAGGGAAAGGAAGAAAAGATAAACCTAGCATAAACCATAAACAATCTCTTACCTTGAAGCTTGGAGGGGATAGGATTGAGAGAGGATGAGAGTTAGAGGGTGTAAGAAAGAGGAATGTTAGGGGTGAAAAATGCATTAAGGGAGAGTTTATAAAGGGAAAAAGGGTCAGTAAATGAAACTATGTCATTTTTGGGGGTTTTTGGTACCAAGGGACCCACCATGGCAAGGGGGAGGTTGGCCATGGTGAGTCTGTGTGAGCTTGTGACATCTAGGGACTGAACAGCATGCTCGCCATGGTAAGGAGGTGCCTTGCTATGACAAGTTTCCCTTATACGTGCTTCACCGGGTTAGCCAACAAGCTTGCCATGGCGAGGGTGCCTATACAAGGAGCTGTTGTTTCTGCAATCTGATATGGATAGCTGATTAACATAGAAGACTGGATGGATAGCTGATTAACTGGGAGGCAGTACCAAGTTGTAGGCCACTACTCAACAATCTCTAGAATCTTAAAAGGGCCAATATAATGGGGATTCAACTTCTCTTGCTTACCAAACTTCACCACTCCCTTCGTAGGAGATGCTTGTAGAAACACATGATCACCCCTCGCAAACTCCAAGTCTGGATGCAAGTTATCAATAAAGGATTTCTGTCGAGACAGAGCTACCAACAATCGCTCCCTAATCAGCTGAACCTTCTCTAAGTTTTCCTGAATCAGTTCTGAGCCTAGGCTCTTAGCTTCCCCAAGCTCAAACCATCCAATGGTTGACTTGCAGCGTCTCTTGTACAAAGCTTAGAACGGTGCCATCTATATGCTTGCCTAATAACTGTTATTATATGAGTACTTTGTTAGTGGCAAGTGGTCACACCAACTCCCACCAAAACCCGAGACACAAGCTCCGAGCATGTCCTTTAGTGTTCGAATCGTCCTCTTTGGTTGGCCATCTATTTGTGAATGAAAAGTTATGGTCAAGCCCACATGCATCCCAAGAGCTTCTGGAAATGCTTTCCAGAAACGTGAAGTGAACTAGGACCTTTTATTTGACATGATAGACATTGTCACACCATGAAGTTTGACAATCTCATCAATATAGAGCTGGGTATTCTAAGCTGCATTGAAAGTAGTCTTCACTAGTAAAAGGTGGGCTGACTTGGTCATTTTGTCCACGACCCTCTCCTACTTCCATTTTGGGATCTTTATCTGCTGAAGCAATTCTGCAGGCCATTGGTGCTCAGCCCTAACCTGCTAACACACCAAACATCATGCTACAAAGTTGCCAACATATCTTGTCACGTCTTTCCACTAGTATAACCACTGAAGGTCTTGATACATCTTAGCTAAACCTGGATGAACGGAGTATGCTGCGCTATGAGACTTTTTCATAGTGGAGTGGTGGTGGTGGTTCATGCTACAACAAGATTTACTTGGAATAACAATAGGTTTACCAACGGGTATATTGATAGATGTATTGATGGATTCAATTATTACTGATGGTCTTACCGACAGGCTTATCAATGAGTATTGGTCATTGATTTTTTGTTTGTTGGTAGAATATTATCGATAGGTTATGGTACCCATTGGTAAGTGTCGACGATAACATCGACAACTTTAAAAATAAAAACTAGTTGGTACAATTGCATTAAAGATGTCACTAAGATCATCAAGGAAATAATATTATCAGAAGGTATTTTATTTGTAACAGTGGATTTTTGAAATAAAAAATATTTTATTAACTCGTTACAGATGTGTATTTTAATATTAATGACGGGTTATTGAAATAAAAAATATTTTATTTATTTATCACCAATGGATTTATCGATAGATGTCAAATATTTTATTTTATTTTTAAAAAAGCATCTATTTCTGACGGGTATACCCGTCGGTAACATTTTTTTGTATTTTTTAAAGCCAATTACATGGCCATGTGTGAGGAATTTATATAAACTATCTAATTGTTGAACATTTATTAATTTATTTTTTTATTTATATAATAATTTAATCATCAATTAAAATGATATGAAATAAGGAAATAATGAAATGATAATAAAATAAACAAAGTAATGAAGTAATGGATTAAATAAACAAAGTATTAGAGTACAATAAAAACAAAGTGCACTAAACATAAAAAAAAAATCCAAAATGAAATACGAATAGCTAGAGAAAGACTAGCTAAAGTCATTCTCATTGGCATCGTCAACGTCGTCCTTATCTGACTTGTCAAAGTCATTGGCTCCATTAGATAGGACCCTCATTAATGGATGGGAATGTCATTTTGGAGAGTTTCTTGCTAGAGGATCCTAAGCCTTCCGTTCAATAAAAATGTTTTAACACTTCACCATGTGATGGATGAGTCATCACACTATCACATTTCTAATTTTCACTTATGAGTACCCAAGCTCATTGATGCATAGAGTCTCTTGAGCTTAGGGATTAAAGGCAGATAGTGCATTCTTTTCTGAGGTACATCCTTATACTTCCCATATCCACGTCTCTTGGGCTTAGACCTAGGCTCATGGAAGAACTTACATTAGGTCAGTGCAACAACATTTTTGTAATAAAGAATGCAACCTTCCAAACAGTAGTCAATCTTTATTCCTTTCAACATAAGTTTAGAAACTAGCTTGATAAAAAATCTTTTGTAATTACGTTGGGGTTTGGACTTAGCTCATTGATCAGTTTAGCCTGTTGACGGAGGCTATTGCTACTTACTCAAATTAGAATTAAAATAATAAAATTGAGTTCAAATATCAAATGGACCAAAATTGTAGTTGGGATGCAACTTCGGCCGTCTCTCAAGGAGATTTTGTCACTTAGTTAGAAATTAGGGGTTTGAGAATTAAATTGAGATAATTAAAACTAATTGAGAAAGAATTTAGAATTAAAGGCACTACTAGTACAAGATATTCCTAGCATTGGAATTAATTATCACAGACCAAATATTGCACAAATTAATGACTATTTGTAAATACTTACTGACAATTATACTAGTGATCAATCGACTTCTAGAATTTGATCAATGCAAACACCTAATAAACAAGATCTCAATTTATTTAGAAATCACATTGATTTAATGTACCAATTGCTATAGCCTAACCACCAATTAGAAGGTTAATCATAATGTTCTCCTTCAAACACAAACCAATTGATCAATCAATTTATGCCCAAAGGGTTTCCCTAAATGACAATCGCCAATTTAATTATTCCAATAAAAATTGTAACAATTGCAACAATAATTATACGAATAAAAGCTAAAGAACAATGAGAAAACTATTGCATTCAATATAAAGGGGGTCTCAAACATCATCTCAACCCATCCAGAAACCCTTACACTAGTACGGAAATCTACTCCTCCATCTTTGGGGGATTACAATAATGAAATAAAAAGTATACTTGAAGATAATAGCAATGATTCCTGTTGCAATCTCCAAGAACAAATCAAAATCACTAAAGAAATCCCTAGAGAGAAGAATAGAGAATAAGCGGTAGAGAGATGTAGAGAGAAGTACAGAGAGAATCCTAGTTGCCAAAAGTCTAAATCTGAAACTAGGTTAAAAGTCTGTGCCATTCCTTTAAATACTGCTCTCTAAATTAGCTCAAAGTGGGACCCAAAAATTGATTAATTATTTGTAATTCCTCATTATACAAGCGCTATGGCGCTCACCAGAGAGCCTAACTCGAGCAATTCTAATGATGCCTTTATCGAGTGCTGCAGCGCTAAATGCTTAGCCGAGAGTTGTCATTTGCAATTTTGCTTCTTTTTTTTTTGCCACCCTAAGTTCCAAGCTCCTTCCAAAGAGTTTCCAGCCTTGTTCTTGACATTTTGCACTCAATCCAAAGCTCCTATCTACAACATGCTGTAATTACAAATTATTCCAAAATCAGTATAATAGTCAATGATTCTATCAAAAATGCATAATGTGGACCAAGCCAAAATCCTAATTATTTATGCCAGTAATTCAGTTAAACTTATGCAAAATTTTAAGATTTGGAAGCAAGATAAGTTGCATAAATTCCCTTTATCTTCCACTCATCAAAAGAACTTTGGCTTTAGTTCCCTTCAGACTTTATACTCAGCATCTGAATTACTAATGATAACTCAAAGTGCATAAAATCCTCCCATAAAGGTTGATTCGCAGCCTCTAGTAGGCTATAAAATCTATCGATATCTTGGTTGGGCTCCTCAACTAAAGGCTGAGAATAATGCATTACAAATTTAGGGCCACCAGCATCAAAAACCATCTCTTGATATCTACACAGATTGTCCTCCCATGACACATTACCCACATTGTGCTGAACTACATGGAACCCACAAAAACTACTTCCAATCTTAAACATACCATACTTGATTTCCTGCATTAACTACCTCATCATGCTCAGTTGAAATCCAATAGTTAGGTATGAACCCTCACTTATACAAATGAACCCTTATGGTATCATCATCTAAATACTTCCTGCATTTGTATTTATTACATGGACACCTAAATTTTGCCTTATCAATGAACCGTGTGTTTGACATGCTACCTTGATAAATTTTTCATTTCCATTATAGAATTCTGGTTTAATTTCCCCTTTATTAGGATGTAGTCTATCATACATCAATGATCAATTTGAAAGAAACATTGCCTGTGTGAGTAACCCTAAACCCTGCAATTTTTAAAGATATCGTATTGTTACTTTTAAACACATTCAATTTATATTTAAGAATTCTTAATTCATTTACTTTAGATTGTTTTTGCCTAACAAAAATTCCACAAAATTTTGACAACATCTCTGCTTAAATTAGGAGCTTTCGTCATCAATTAATTTCAACAATCATATACATTATTAAACATTAACAACATAACAAACATATTTAAATAACGGCATCTTAACAATTACATAAATTCAAATAATCCAAAAAAAATATATTCTAGAGCACATCGCTTTATAACTCCACAACATGTATATCTGGTAATCACCGCAAATGCAAACAATTTCCATAGCAAATAATTCAAATAAGTTAGGAAATGACCTCTATGCCTGTAAAGCCTTAAGTACACGTGTCTCCAGATAAGTCTAGTGTAACACACTAAAAATTATTTTAAAAATTATTTTGGGTTTTATTAGTCATAATTTCAAATATCTGACAGATGTAGTGATGATGAAGACAACTCAACGAACGCAAAAAAAAAGTGAATAGTATTTTACGGGCCGTTAGGACAATCAAAACCCTAGATTTGGGATCCGAAGGTGCCCAAAATTGGAAAAATATGGGAATAAGGTTAGAAATAGTTAGAAATGAAAATTTTATACTTAGAATTAAATTTCAAGTAATATTTGATTACCCAGGTATGGTGTTTCACTCGTTCAGTGAAATTTCGGTGTGCGATTTGTAATACCGAAAACTATTTTAATCTCTACAAAATAAAGAACCTTATCCCTTTATATTAAATGAATGGCTAAGATTTAATCTTGAATTACAAGATTAATCCTAGCCATCCATTTTCCTTTATTAGATTAGGAAATATCTAATTTTAATGTATAATATTCAAGCATTGATCATAAAGATAAATACAAACTAAAACTTCTCTAAGAAGCTAGATACATTTGTGGACAAGAAGCACAAGTGCAGAAACTCCATTGCCTTCTTCACAACAACCTTGAAAATTTGATTTCCAACCTCAAAATCCTAAGCCCAACCTTGTCAAAACCAAAATCTTCCTTCACTAAACTTATTTTACACATCAACACCAACAAATATAACCGATTGAAATTTCAATTTATCACTAATCCTAACCATTCTACCTTATAGCACGCTGATTAGGGAAGGATTTGGGTATGTTTTGAGAGCTTCAAAGTGAAGAACATCCATCTTGGAGCGTCTTAGAGCAAAGGACATACTAGCTTCCAAGAGTAGGGTTTTTATATCTTGTTTTATAGTTCTCTATTCTTATAGATTTTGGGTTGCCCTAATTTGATGAATTCTGGTTTTATTATGAGATTCCACCTATATGTTGATATATTTGCATGGGTGGGAAAGTTTGATGTCGTGGAAAAATCATTTTTGCTAAAGAGGGGTTGAACTATATATGCTGGATTTTCGGTTTGGCTATAGGCAGGGATATTTCATGAATTTTTAGATGTATTTTTGGTTATTATTATGAGCTAGAAAAATTATATGTTAAATCTAACATCTTATACTAATTACACGAATTTTCTTGAGCTCTAATTCTAAATTGTACTACCTTAAAAAAAAATCCGAATCCGAACTGGTACCTATGCTGCCTAAATTATTGGAACTGAAGCTGTGAATTTGTCTAATTTTGTTACTTAGCAAACAATTGATTTTTCCTTTGTAATTTTTACAAGGTATTTATAACATCTTGAAGTGTAACCGTGATTTTTATTTTGAATTTACTCTATCATTTTCTAGGGTTAAAAAGATCATAAGAATCCATTTTTGAGTGGAAGATAAGTGGTTTCTGACCACTAAACTTGTATAATTTTGTTAACTTGGTTAGAGATTGATTCTTGCTATAAAAATTTTACAGGACAATAAGGTGTCATGGAGAATTTTTGGGGGCTTGGAATTGATCATTTGATATGCCAAATAGATCCTATTATTCGAATGAAAATTCTATTGCCATGCTGCAAGTGAACTGAATTGTTGATTTGAAAGTAAAATGGCTTTTGCCACAAGTATGATAATTATGAATGTATGCTATGAACTTTAAAGTTTGATTTATGAGATATGAATGAGAATTTCATTGTAAATGAGTGCCTATCTATGACTTATGCATGCATTTGAGAAAAGAGAAGTACATAATGCAATTATGTGAGAAAAGAGAATGTATAAATTTCCATGAAATTTATGTTGGCTAAGTGAGGGAAGGAAAAAAAAGTAAGGACTTCCTTAGAGATATCATAAGTCAGTAGACACATCGGCCTAGAATAGAACTGTGTGAGATTCGAAAAAAGGAAAGGAAAAATAAAGTCTGATGATCACGTGTAGGAATGAGCTCATGTCTTGATAAGCAATCTATTGCCCATTATGGAGTTGTCCACTATAGATACCACTTGATATAGATTTAAGTCTTCACTATGTTAATGAAAAGAGAAAAAAAATGCACTGAATTGAATTCCATGGGTTATAAGAGAAAAAAAAAAACCATGTGATTTTTACCATTTTGCATTTAACTTTACATGAATTATGTATATTGATATGTGTGCATATGATTTAGTATGATGACTCCTATATGAATGAGCTTACTAGTTATATTCTATTTACACTTGGGGGAGTACCCTACTGAAGATTTTATAATATTCTCATCCCTATGGCTGTATTTATTTTGCATTATTTAGATCCAGTAGATGTCGTCCCTAGTTTTCTTCCTTGACTCACCATAGTGGGTTTGGCACTATGACCCAATACTTGACTCTTTATATGTAATAGGGTATTCATAGATCTACTCGTACGTATTTTTCGATTATTTTTTCAGTACGTCTGTCCTTTCAGCCGAGTTTGCCCTGCTTTTCTTGATGAGGGTGTGCCTCTCCATATGGTGCATCCAGTTATATTTGATATCCCGCTTGCACCACTCACACCCTTCCAGTAGATGACTCGTCTTCATCGTCGTCCTCATACTTGAATCCAACCGAGGGCCCTGATGTCCCTGGCAAAGGCGTGGCCATCATACTGATGGCCAACGGTTTTCCTTAGGAGGACACGAGATCTTTAGGGACTTTTGGCTTATATATAGTAGGAGCATAGTGCTAGGACTTTACTAGCCTGTGGACTGATTTACTATTAGATGTTTTTAGGTCCATTTATGTATTTATGCAATTTTGTTGGGCCTTAATGTTTGAGCAGGCTAGGTCTTAGGTGTTGGATAGGTCTTTTGATATTGGTCCTTGAGTAGTATAGGAAGTGAAATAACTCAACTTACAATGTGATGTGTATAAGTACAAGTTGTGTATGAAGTTCTTTTATATATATATATATCAATTTCTTTATAAGTTATGAGTTTAAATTACCTTTTCTTCTCTCGACTAGTATGTGTCAAAGAAAGAAAGTGATACTCTTCTAAGTATTTGATTGTCCTGACGGGCCCGTGGGGCCCACAAAATACTATTCATTTTTTTTTTGCGTTTGTTGAGTTGTCTTTATCATTACTACGCCTGTTAGATATTTGAAATTATGACTAATAAAGCCCAAAATAATTTTTAAAATAATTTTTTGGTAGTTATATCTAGTACAACCCTTGGGACTCGTGTTGCTAGGAAGACCTAGATGCATGAAAAATTCAAAGATGTAGAAATAAAATTGTTGTGACTGCTATGCAGTCAGGGACCTCTATAGTGACTGCTATAGGGATAGTTGGTGCAACAAGGTATGTTGGGGACTGCTATAGTGGTCTATGACCACTATAGTGGTGGTGGGGGTGTGGCTCGGGTGGTTTCGGTCTCTAGAGACTACAAAAGTAGTCGTGTATGTGTAACATCCTCCCAAGTACAACCTCATCCTTAAGTTATGGTGTCGTACTTAAGAGTTGTTACTTCTAAGTTTTTAAATATCTATAGCCGGTTTGGTTAGTTCGATAACTAGGTCATAATTATACTAAAATATATAGTAATGAAACCAAACTATTTATTTAATACAAAGTTAAGTACATAAGGGAAGCTCTTCTATGAGCTTTAACACACCTTTGTTCTCTAACATATTTACACATGTATTTATTCCACTAAATACAACATAATAAAAGCATTAACTCTTACACTATTGCACTTCCGAGTTCTTTTGCATAGTAGTCCCTCGGTTCTCTGCATCAACCTGGAGACGATACGGGAACACAAAAACATAGGGGTAAAAATTCTAAAATTCTCAGTAGGGTAACTCCCCAATTACACATTCATATTGTCAACATCATCGCCCCAGCCACTTCGGTTTATTAAGAAAGCGTGAGCATGCAATATGTACATATCAAACGTTCATTTTAAAGTTATAAAATCACCTCTACGAAGTGGGTCTCTTTTATTATTAAATCACTTCAAACATGTATTTCATAACATTCAACATCATAGGAATTCCTTCAAGAGCAATAATTTAACAAGATATACATATACATATGGCAATTACAATGATCTTTTCGTGCCCTTGACATAATAAAGGGGACTTTTTCATGCCCTAATGGGGACCTTTCCCGTGCCTTTTATAAACAAAAAGGACCTCTCTCGTGCCCTTGATAAACAAAAGGGGACCTTTTCGTGCCCTTTACATATTAAATGAGACTTCTTCGTGCCCTATCGGGGACCTCTTCGTGCCTTTTTTATACTAAAGGGGACTTCATTTTTCACTTAGCACATACATCATCCTCAAGCTCACATATACATGCATAACATTTCTATATGCATGAACATAATTCTCGGATTTCATAATATTTCAAACCTATATATATTATTCATTCATTCCTCATAACATAATCTTGGAAGTCCATGGCATGCATTCACACATATCAACTTGAACCAAATGCCATTAGGTCACTAATTCAAGGCATCATCACAACTTCAGCACATTGGCAGATTTTTCACTCAAGTAGCACAATTTATTTCTCATACCAAATGATCAATTAAAATGCTATAAAAATTCTCAATGACACCTCAATGTGTCCAAAAGGTTCCATAAAAATTTCATAACAAAAAGAATTCTCTAAATATGTCAACAAAATTAGACAACTTCGGAGGTTAGAAACCCCCTATTTACATCCAACAACCATAGTTTCCAATTTTATTACCCTACCAAATGATCATATAAAATCATATAAAAATTCAGGGTTGAACTTAAATATGTCCTTAATATCCTGTAAAACTTTCATCTCATAATTAGATCATTTACTAGGGTAATAAAATGTCACAAGTTCACAGCTTCAGATTCAACATTTCAGGCAGCATAGTTACAACTTCGGTTCTTGAATTTTTCAAGGCATTAGGAGTCAAAACCAGAGCTCAAGAAAATTCATGGAACTATCCTAGGATGTTACCTTCAACATATAATTTTTATAGCTCAGGAAAACACCCACAATTCCCTCAGAAAATTAGTGAACAATCGCTGCCAGTAGGAAAACCGAAAATCCAGCAAACCACTTCAGAATCTCTTTTGATAAAAATGATTTTTACACAACCCCAAACACTCCACCAAAATTAATACATCAATATCCATATATCATCAACCAACACAACTAAAAATATCAATTTGAATCAGTCATTAACACAAAGAAATGGATTTGAAGAAGAGGTTCAAAAACCCTACTTTGATGGCTTTAGGGATCTTGGCTCCAAAGGATGCTCCAAAATTGATTTTGCTCAACTCAAGGCCACCAAATCAGCACCAAGCCCTTCCTTAATCAGTGATGTATGAGATACCAAGGTTAGGATTGATGAGGAATTGAAATTCCAATCGGTTAGATTTGTAGGTATTGATGTGTAGAATAAGTTTAGTGAAGGAAGTTTAGTGTTTTATCAACTCTAGGCTAGTGTTTTTGACATTTGAGGTGAAGTTTGAGCTCTTGGAAATGGAGGAACCTGGTTTCCTTCTCCTTACAGCATGATGCAGGAAATTTTGAGCTTCTTGAAGAAGCTTGGCTTGTGGTTATCTTGTTATATATAAAAGCATGAGTATTATATTGTATAATTAAATGATCTTTGACCAAAGTAAGAAAAATGGATGGCTAAGATTTGGTTTGTTGGTCAAAGAATGAATCTTGGTAAGCCACTTGGCTCAAGATAAGTGACTCTCTTTAACTTGTAGAATAAATAGCTTTTACGGTGTTAGAAACTGCACACTGAAATTTTACCGAACGAGTAAAACAGTGTACCTGGGTAATCAAACATTGCTCGAAAAATAATTTCGGGTATAAAATCTTTATTTCTACCTATTTCTAAACATAATCTTATAATTTCTCAATTTCGGGCATCTCCAGGTCCCAATTCTAGGGTTTCGGCTGTCCCGGTGGGCCTGCGGGGCCTGTAAAACACTATTCATTTTTTTTTTTAACAAATCCGTTGGATCGTTGTCATCATTGTTCAAACTATTAAATTTTTGAAATTATGACTAATAAAGCTCAAATAAATTTTTAGATAATTTTTAGGGTGTTAGAGTATGTATGTCACAGATTCTTCACTAGCAACTGCTATAGACCACTATAGCATTACCCTCAACATTAGAACACGCCCATAATGAGATAGTTTTATTAATTGACTTGCCAATGCTATAAAAGCACTCCTCCACGTATTTTAACCCTAGAAATGGAAACCTTGCTCTCTCCTACTCATCTCCCACCCTTTCACTCTCTTTATCCTTGAATCCTACCCCCTTAAATTTCAAGGTAAGGATTTGTTAATGGATTATTCCTAGTTTCTTCCTTTTTTCTTCCTATACATGTGATTGGGTGTTTATAGCTTGATTGTTGTCAAGTTTGGGTGCTCTCCTAATGCTGCTAGAGTTGTTTTAGAGTGGTTATGACACCAATGGTTTTTATTGCTTCCATAATCAATATTGGTGTCATTCCTGCTCCCTGGTGCTCCGTTGGTCCTAACACCTCCCTTTCGACCACTCAAGTGAGTGGGTTTAAGTTTATGCCTCTAATTTTGGCTATTACGAGTAGTTTCCATAAAATGTTTGTACTTTCCAGGAATTTAGAAATTTAATTACTATTAACATGCTTTCAGAATTATGGTAAATTAGAGAAAATTATGATTTTACAGCTTTCCATGAAAATGAATGACTTTTAGAAAATACATTGGACCATTGTTGACACTTGTATGTCATTTATTTATTCTAGAAAATGAAGTGTGAACTATAAAAGTGATGCTAAGCACTAAACTAATATTTCTAGCTTGAGACTTTTTCATGTTGATTGTGAATGATGTTTGGGTAGGAATTAGATAGAGAAAAGTTGTGAGTTAAGAACAATAAATTTGTTAATGTTGGTATACCATGACATCTGTAACGCCCCAGTTTTTACTGCTACGTTAAAATTATCAAAATGCCCCTAGGTAATTTTTACACGTAATTCAAGGTCAAATAATTCTCAATAAAGGAATATAACATTAGAGAAACATCATAGGAGACTTGTTTAGCGATTCTTGCGAAAGTCGCAAACCCTGATTTTTCTATACGTGTAAAATGACTAAAATGCCCCTAAGGTCATTTTTACCTAGAAAATCAAAGATAACCAATCTAGATTATCTTTGAGGGGTTAGTTTAAGGCTTGATGGGGATTATATGTGCCTTAGAGGTAAAAATCTCAAATTCTCAATTTTTACCGTAAGTAAAATTACCGTTTTACCCCTGCAGTAATTTTTCATAAACTTATATAATTTTTGAATTCGGTTTTCACCCAAAGATTCAAAATAGCTATTTCAAGTATGATTTGAGGTTGTCCAATATTTACAGAGAGTTTTTATGTGAAATTACCTTTTTACCCCTAGTTGTGGTAAAATAGGTTTACTTGTGTAATTAAGATAGTATTAAAACTCTATTGGGACTCAAATTGATTTTATTCATTAATCTTGAGTTTAAAATTAATTACCCAAGGTTAAAAATAATTACTTGAGGTAATTAGAGTCAAGATTTACCTAAGATAAATTTAAATTACCTTTCCTTGATTTTAGAAGCTCATAAATTTAGTAATGTTTTAGGTCAAAGTTAAATTTACGGTTTCGGTAAAATCTTGTACATTTATATTTTCTTATCCTAAGATTCGAACCTAAGTTACAAATTGGTTTTTACTCATTTGAAATTAACCTCATTTACTAGTGTAAGATTTCTCTTTTTACCTTGTCTTGATTTGTCCTAAACACTTGACCTTTTACCATTTTCACTAACCTATCAATTCCTAATCTTTTACCTAAGTAAATACACATCTAATACATGATTTATCACTTATAAAATAACACCAATCTGACCATGAAAGCATCAGAAACCAGCGCCCATGATCAGCCCAAATAACCATATTTTATTGCTTTTCTTCCAACATGAAACATATCCAACATGACACCATACCTTTGGCTTTCTTTTTCATTATTTTTTTGGCTAAATTTAATCAAAAGAAATCCATCCATGTTCAGCCTCATCAGCCATGATTCCTTGCCTCCCATTTACGTAATATTTTATGCATCTTCAAGCCATGATACATGAAGACAATTATGACTACACATTATGCTTTCTTTCTCTATGTTTCTTTAATTGAAAAATGAAATTAAAATCCCATTTTTTCCAGCCTTGGTTGCACAGTCATATGGCCTTCCTTGGCCTATAAATAAGAGCTCTTCCATTGCTAAAATGTTCACATAAACATCCATAGCCTTGGTGCTTAGTTACTTGATAGTTTTCTTGATCAAAGTTTGCTCAAAATTCTCAAATTCTCTCAATACTTCAAGCTTTCTTCTTCTTCCTTATTCACATTCAAGAGCCTCCATTCCCAACCTCTAACCAAGCTCTAAACCTCAAGCATACACATTCCAACCATAAACTAACTCCTAGACACATAACCTTTCCATTATCAAACACAAAATCACAAGAAAAATCCTTCCTCCATTAGTTCTTGTCTTGGCCGAAGCCATCATCATCATCTAGAGGAGATTTTCTTCTTTTCACTTCTTAAGGCATCAAGCTTTAACATTTGAGAACAAGAAACAACTTGGTAGGGATTTTATTTCATGTTCTTTCCTTTATTTCCTCCTAATGACTTCTAATTTATGGCTTAATGATAAGACTATGGAATATGGTTCTTGGGATCTTGATAATAAGGACTCTAATGCTAACTTCCTTTATTTAAGATTGATTGAGGTTAAACAGTTTAATTCTCTAAAAGTTTTTGAGCTTAACAAGATAATCAAATGAACCTATATCCATTGTTTATGTTTCAAGCTCTTGCATATCATATTTAAATTTCAAGCCTTGCATAACCATATTTAATTTCAAGTCATCACCTTAAATCTTGAAGATAATAATAAACTTGCATTCTCATGTTTAAATTCAAGTAATGCATTTTATGATTCAAGTTATCACTAAACTTTAAAGATCTAAAAATAAGCTTGCATATTCATATTTATATTTCAAGCTTTGCACAATTATATTTATATTTCAAGTTTTGCATCTTCATATTTATATTTCAAGTTATCATTTTAATTCTTGAAGATAATAATATGGACTTGCATATTCATATTTACTTTCAAGTTATCACATAAATTATAAAGACCTAAGAATGAATTGCATCTTCATATTTATACTTCAAGCTTTGCATAATCATATTTATATTTCAAGTATTACACATCATATTTATATTTCCAAGATATCACTTTATAATGATAAAAATGGATTGCATAGCATGTTTATGATTCTTGCGATCACCTAAACCTTTAAAGCTCAAAACTTACCTTTTTAATCTTAAATAGGAATTTTATTTTTGTGGATATATTTAAATTATGTTATTTCTAGCCTCTTGATGCTCTTGATATTAAGGTTGGCTTATTTTATTTCTAAGGCTTTGATATTGTCTTTAAGCTACTTAAATAATTTTGTTAGAGTTAGAAATTTAAAGATGTTTGAATTTATGCTTTTCTCAAGCTTTATGATTTGAAAATTATGCTACTGACCTGATTTAAATAAAATAGTTAGGATATTGATTTAAAGGCTTTGAATGTTTATTACTTATAATTGATGTAAGAATTGTTTTTAGCATTTTTGTGATAAACTAGTAGATAAAAAGGATCAAAATCGTAATTCTACAAAGCTTTAGACAATGAATTTTCTGAATTAATTCCTCACTGATTAGATACTGATCATATATTTTATATACCTTAGAATTATTAGTATTAGATGTAAAAATTGTTTTTGGTATCTTAGAGGTTAAAAAGGATAATTATAAGTGTTAGTTTTGACCGTTTTGTAAAATGTAGAAAGTTGTGTTTCTAAACTATCAATTACGTAATTTTGATGAAAGGATTTTAATTAGGGTTAGCAATAATATCTGATGTCATTAGGTGTTCAAAATACTATTTATAATGCTTAGAAAAAGTTTTACAAGTATTGGTTTTTGATAAGTGTCAAAATAAGTAACTTTGTACTTTGACCCCTATAACGTGTTAAATTTAGTCTATGGCCCTAAAAGATTTTCATGATGAGTTTTTTATGGTGTCTAATAGTTATATGCCTCTTGAATTGTATTGGTTAATGTTAGAGATCTTTAATTTTTGAGTAAATGTTAAAAAGGGGTAATTACGTTTTGACCCGTAATCTTTGAGAAATTGTGATTTGACCCTTTGGAGCTTAAACATAAATATTGACAATATGATGAGATGAATGTGAATGATGTTTTGTGAAGGATGAGTTGATGTGCTGAAATTTATATGGCTTATGGATATTTGCAATGACATATGATGCATGTTTATGCGATATACATTATGGCATGTTATAATTATGTTTGATTCATTGATATGCACATGAAATGATGAATCGATGAGTTATAATTGTGATATTCATGTTTGCATCTCCATATAACATGCCAAGTTTAAAGGTGACATAAGACACATGGAAATGATCCTCTAGACTCCCTGAATTAAAGATTATGAGAGGTGATCCTAATGCCCCCTATCCTGTACCTTAAGAGTCGGGAATTTATCTTATCAAAAGGGATAAGATTACGCTAGTGACGACTAGTGAGGTATGAGCTCATAACCTAGAACTCTCGAGAAAAGAGAGAATTATAGGGCGGCCCCCAAGGAAAAGAGAAGTTTAAGTCACCTGTAAGAATGATGAATCATGATGTTCTTTATATCATATGCATTGTTTTATGGATTTTATGATATTACGCATATTGATATTGACATGCATCCATGACTAATATGTTGCATTCATGACATTAAGATTCATGCTAAAAGATACGGGCCTCGGCTAATGATATTTAGAACTTAATAAATGAACCTTATATATATGTTCACCATTTTCATAATTAAACCTGAGGTTCCTGGGGACGATGACGATGACACTTGTGTTATAGTCGGGAAGCCCTACTGAGATTCTTGTATAAGTTTCTCATCCCTTTTCTTTTCCGTGTCGTCTCCAGACATGAATGAAGGTGTAGTTCATGATTTGTCTTGAGAGTGGATGAGGAGCTACGGAGATAACTTCCTTTTGGATAATTACCTTTAGAGTGATCGTATCTTAGTTATCAGTTTGTATACTATTGATGGATATATATTGACGTCCTTAAGATTACAAAACATCACTATTATGATACAGTTATTGATATGTCATTATTATTCGAGTTATGTTATGTTATGGTTGTACTATGTATTTACCTGTTATTCGTTTCTAACATCTCTCTTACGCAGGCAAGGTAATGACGTTAGATATTTAGTATGCGGGACTCATGATTTGGTATTTAAAGTTTTAAAAAAAAAATTTACCCATATTTTCACTACAGTATTTTAAAGAAGTTTTGAGTTAAAAACTGGAACAAAACAGTAATGACTAATAATTAACTTAAATGCGTCCTAGGTGTGTTGAGTTAAATATTAGGGTGTTACAACATCCATGAGGAGCAATTACTCTTTGCTTAGATTACTACATGAAAGATGCGGTTCACGAGGAACCATTAAAATCCTAGTTAGGTGCTCTTGTTCGTGAAGAACTAAGCACCACCTTTGTGTTCTTTAGCAATCTATCTCATTTTAATTCCTTAGAAAAATACTTATGTTTTCTTATACTTTACAAAAAGTTAAGGCTATCACAATTATTATGTATTATTAAAAGAAATGATTTTTTATTGTTCCATTACTATTTATGTACTTTCCCAGGTAAGACTGTGGGTGAGAATTCACTCACTAAGTTTTATATTAAACTCATGATTTTTTCCCTTATAGATACAACTAGTAGTTCAGAGTTCAGAGTCTTCACAGATATCTCATCCTCAATAGCATTTAATTCTTTTTGGGTGAGTTTCACTTTGGAGTGAAATAATACTTCTTTCCAGTTATGTTAGTAGTGCTTCATTACATTGTAGATAGGATTCATGGACCATGCATATTTATATTTAATTACATTTTTCTTTCTTGAGGATTTATGTAATTATGAGTTAAGGATGTTATGACATTTTTAGAACAATTATTTCATTGTTTTGATATCAATCATGGATTGATTTATAAAATATGATTCATACGAGAAGTGTTTATCCAATTTCTATTCTAATTATGTTAAATGTAAAATTATGAGGTTTTATGCATGACATGTCATATAAGGGCTTCCGTGGGGCCGATTCTCTATGTGCGGGTCAAGTTCCTAAATTGGGTCATGACAAAGTAGTATCAAGTCACAGTTTTCCTTGTGTAGTATTAGAGTAATTGCCCACAAGTAGAATGACATTTATGTAAATGGAAAGTGCCTATTCACACTGACATAATGTTATTTGTGTCTTTTAAGAAAGAGTCAGTCAAGGCTAGTTTCAGTGTGAGCCATGTCTTTCCTTCTTGCTCTTTATCTTACCCATGTGCTTACCTTTCTTAGGAGTTATCATGCTACTAGTGAGACACATCCCTTTATGCCACCACCACAACAGGGGCTTTTCCAGTGCTAATGCTCATTTTTGGGTTCTAGAGCAAACAATGGCCAGCCTTTCAAACATGTTGGCTAGACAGGCTAAGGCTGCAATACAGCAACACTGAGTCCAGCCTACGGTACAATAGATAGTTCGAGACCCAGATTACTTGGCCTTAAAGATGTTCAAGAGAAAGGATCCACACACCTTCCACAGGCGACTCATGACAGAGGCAACTCACGATGGAGGGCTTGCATGAGTTTTTGGCAGAGATTAAGAAGATTACCAAAGTCATCCACTATTCACCTAAGAGAGCAGTAGAGTTGGTTGACTTCTAGCTGCGAGGCCAGGAGAGTTTATGGTATAAGTAGTTTCTTTTGGGGTGTGGTAATTTAGACTTACTGTCTTAGGGAAAGTTCAGGGCAGTATTCTTGAAAAGATTCCTTTCAAAGAGCCGAAGGGCCTAGATGGCAGATGAGTTTTGGAAGCTTCAGATGACCTTAGGAATGTCAATGGCAAAATATGATGAGAGGCTCACATACCTAGATTAGGCAACTTTGGGCATGTTACCTATAGAGATAGATAAAGTGAGGAGATTTGTTTAGGGGCCGCCTAAGGATATGTTTGTTAGCTTGTATCCATACATTAGGGTTATAGATGATCGATTGGTATGGAGAGTGTAACACCCTCCCAAGTACAACATCATTCTTAAGCCATGACATTATACTTGAGAGTTTTTACTTATAAATTAGCAAACTTTTCTTAAATATCTATAGCAAGATTGGTTAAATCACGAAGTAACTAATTTGAAATTCTACTAAAATATATAACAAAGGAACAAAGCATTTATTTAGTATAAAGTCAAATACAAGAGGAACTCTTCTAAAAGCTTTATTGTATATCTATATCCATATATATTTACAACCATATCTACTGTAACACCCTAAAAATTACTTAAAAATAAATTTGCATTTTATTAGTCACAAATTCAAAAATATAACAATTTTAGCAATGATGAGGATGACCCAATGAAGATGTTAAAAGAAAAAAATTTCGGGGCCGGGAATGAATAGTAACCTTGCAGGCCCCACGGACCCATCAGGATAATCGAAATCCTAGAATCGAGACCAGGACATGCCCGTTATTGAGAAAAGGTAGGATTAAGGTTAGGAGTAAAGATTTCATACCTATAAATTAATTTCGAGTAATATCTATTTTCCAAGTACGGTATTTTACTCATTTGATAAAATATCGATGTGTAGTTTTTTACACCATACGAAACTTGCAGTGCAAGTTAGGCACATCATGAGACAAGTGTGTAGCTTAGAAAAAACCACACCATTGCCTTTATCAAGGGCCAATAAGAACACTCCAAAATTACAAGATTTATCTTTAAGAAATTTTTTATATACTAGATATTTATGTGTTCATTATCTTCAAATAAGAAAAATAATAAAAAACTTACCATTTTCTCTTCTTCAAAGTTCAACCAACCCCCTTTTCAGCCATCTCCATTTCCATTTTCTTCACCCACACACCATAACATAGCTTGAACTCTCATATTACAACACCTAACATTCAAGACTTAACCACAAACACTAAACTATCCTTTGCAACTCCCAAATCAACCCTTTTTGAGGAAACTTCATATCATCATAGCATCAATTATACCTCTGTCGTCTCTATTCTAAAGGAGGATTTGATGAGTTTAGTTCAAGAAATTGGGTGTAGAGCTCTTGAAGAAAGCCAAGAACAAGAGCAAGAGCACATAAGTGTCATGTGGGGCTTTCTTTGACATCTTTTCTTTCAAAATTTATTCTGAGACTTTTTGATTGAGTTGGCTGGAACTATTTAGTTATATTGATTGATTTCACATATATATTGATTATTAATTTTCAGAGAGAGTTTTGATGAAGTTAGGAAACTTTTTTTGCTAAAGCATGTTATGAATCATGCTGCTAGAAATCCAGAATTTAGCAACCATGTGAAATGTTTTGATTTTTCTCACTAATTTTGGGACATCATCATAAGATAAAATTTTTATATGATAAAGCTAATATATGGAAGAGTTTATAGTAATTTTCTTGGGTCTTCTTTATCACTTTTACTATTTTAAAAAAATGGAAAACTGAACAGGTCAGAGGTGCTGCCTAGCTAGTCCAGTTTGTAGTACTGAATTTGTCTACTTTTGTTACCCTAGCAAATGATTGAATCATTAACTGAAATTTTTACAAGATGTTGAAGACATATTGAGGTCCAGCTCTAATTTTTGTAAAAAGTTCTGGGTTTTGATAAGGTAGAAAAATTGAGACTTCTGGCTATTGGCTAAGAGTGTGTAGTTTCTAACCTCTGAACTTGTGAGATTTTATTAATATAGTTAGAGACCTTTTTATGCTTTGAAATTTTTATAGAATCTTCTTGATACATTAATTCACCTCTGAAAATTAGTTTTCCTCTATTCTAATGATGTTTGGTAATTTACCCATATTTTTCTTTATACTTGAAATTCTGGTAGCATGCTGAATTAGCAAAATGGATGATGAGGTATTTATGATTTGATCTCATTTATGTTATGTGAATTTGCCCAATTGCAGGAAATGAACCCAATTCTTGAATTGATAATGTAATGGTATTTTGGTTCAGTATATATGAATACTTGATGTTAAATATTTGGCCATGTGACTTATGATATATAAATGCATGCTAGAGGAAGTAAAGAGTGGTTTATAAGGAAGTAAAAAGCAGACAATATCTACATCACCGAGTAGCCTGGGCTATTACAATTTCGATCCCAACTTTGATACCAATTGTAACAGTCCAGGCTACCCGGCGATGTAGATATTATCCGCTTTAGGGCCATGCTGGGAAACCTTAGGATTGAGCACCCCTCACGGTTTTGTTCTTCCCCCCTTTTAAAAGGGAAAATGCATCTACATGGGAAAGATATCCATATCCTTTATAAGGTATGCTTTATTCCCCTCTCTAACCGATGTGGGACTAGCTACCTAACCAAGATTAGTCTAGTTTCCACCCCCTAAAGGGGCCCAGCATCCCCCTTGGCACACCGATTTCGATCCCGGCTCTGATACCATTTTGTAACATCCTTCCAAGTACAACATCAGTCTTAAGGCATGATATCGAATTCGAGAGTTGTTACTTATAAATTAACATACCTTTCTTAAATATCTATAGCAAGCTTAATTAACGTGTGAAATAACTGCTCAATTAACGTGTGAAATAACTAAGCGTAATTCTATTAAAATATATAACAAAGAAATACAATACTTAATGAATACATAGTTAAGTACAAAAGGAAGCTCTTCTATGAGCTTTAATACATATATGTCCTTTATTACATTTACATACATATAACTCCAACTGAGTACAGTGAAATAAAAAATCAACTATTAAACTACTACAATCCCAATTTCTTTCACATAGCAACACCATTGTTTTCTAAATCAACCTAGAGATGACACGAGAACATAAACACATAAGGGTGAGAATTCTAGAATTCTCAGTAAGGTATCCCCAAAACTCAATCATAATGTCATCATCATCGTCCCAGCCACTTCGGCTTATTAAGAAAATGTGATCATACAATATTTATCAAAGGTTCATTCTTAAAGTTCAAAATCTATTCTTCCGAAGTGAGTAGCTTTTAGTATTCAATCAATTAGTGCACATATATCATAAAACTCAAATATATAATAATTAATCCTGATCAAGTAATTAAATATGACATGATTATGCATATGTTAAAATGCAGTGAGATTATCTCAAAGTAACCCAGTTTCACTTATAGCCATAGAACTCAACTTGGTGCATTTTTCTCTTTTCATTGACATAGGAAAGACTTAGGTTATACTCTTAGTTTATACTGCATGGTATTTGTAGTGGATTACACCATACAATAGAAATAGACTACTTATCAGGACTGAGCTCATTTCTCTACACGATCATCGGAGTTCATTTTTTCCTTCTACCGAATCACACACAGATCTATTCTTGGCTGATATGTCTACTGACTCATAATATCTTGGGGAAGTTCCTCTTTTTGCTTTCCATTGTAATATCTCTAGGAAAGTTCCTTTTTTTGCCTTACCCTATTTAGCCTAAGTCTTGTTTCTATTTTCTCCATATGTCAGAATATGCACGAGTGAAAATTTATATATTTTCTTTTCTCATATAACTGCATCATATGCTTTCTTTTATCAAATGCATGCATAAGCCACATGTAGGCATCCATTCACAATGAAATTCTCATTCATGCCTCATAAACCACTATTTACTTCCTCTAGCATGCATTATATATCACAACTCACATGGCCAAATATTTAACATCAAGTATTCATGTCATATCGCTGTGCCAGGGGGGACGTTGGGCCCCTTTAGGGGAGTAGAAACTAGACCAATCTTGGTTAGGTAGCTAGTCCCACATCAGTTAGAGAGGGGAACAAAGCATGCCTTATAAGGGATGTGGATACCTTTCCCATGTAGACGCATTTTCCCCTGTAAAGGGGGAAGAACAAAACCGTGAAGGGTGCTCAATCTCAGGGTTTCCAGCACGGCCCCAAAGTGGACAATATCTACATTGCCAGGTAGCCTGGGCTGTTACATCTACTTAACAAAATAGTGTTGATAAGGAACTTCGAATTATCGAGCTTCTATAGTAGCCACCTCATTGTTCCCTTGAGCAATCTGAAGACAACATGGGAACATAAAAACAGGGGTGAGAATTGTAAAATTCTTAGTAGGACATTCCCCAAATACACAGTTATAAATGTCATCGTCATCATTCCTGTCACTTCAGTTTATTAAACAAAATGTGATCATGTATTCTGTAACGAAGATTCTTTTGTAACTTTCTAAAATCATCCTTTCGAAGTGACTTTCTTTTAGCATTCACTCACTTAATGCACATATATCATAAAGCTCAAACACATAGTAAATAATTCTAAACAAGTAATGAAATATGATATGAGTATGCATATGCTACACGCAGTGATCTTTAATGAAATTATCTCTACTTGCTCTGGATATGTCAAAGGGCATCTCATGTATATATTTCTCATTTTCACATGCTCTTGACATAACAAAGGGAATCTCATATATATATATATATATATTTCTCATTGTTTGCACACCCTTGACATATCAAAAGGTTCCCTGGTTTTACTTGTGACCATAGAACTCAATTCCATGTCGATGAAAGACTTAGTGCATACTAAATGGTATCTATAGTGGATAACACCACACATGAAAAATAGACTACTTATCGGGATTGAGCTCATTCTTATATATGAACATTAGACTTCATTCTTTCTTCTCCGTATCATACACAGATCTATTTCTAGCTGATATGTGTACTGACTTATAATATCTCTAAGAAAGCTTCTCTTTTTGTAACACCTTCCCAAGTACAACATCATCCTCAAGCCATGAAATTAAGCTTATGAGTTGTTACTTATAAAATAGAGATGTCAAAACGGGTTGAGCCCGCCGGGTTGGTCCGCCAAACCCGGCTGGGTTGAAGTTTTGAGCCTGTCAAAAAATTCCAACTAGCCTAACCCACCCCACCTAACTCACGGGTTTTGGCGGGGTGAGGTGGGCTTAGCCCGCGGGCCAAGTCTTTTTTTTATTAGAAAAAAATTATAATTTATTGGTAAAAAAAGTAAAAAAGATGTGACCCAAAAAAGGAAAAAAAAAAGAAATATGTATAGTCACAAATATAATAACATTATACAGTTGACATTATTCACTCAAAGTTAAAACTTTAAAAAAAAAATTCATAACTCACAAATAACGCTATTAACAATAACATTTTTTAGTCTAAGTTAATATATAGTAGTTATGAACATTGAAAATTAGGTATACATAAATGAAAATATTATTTTAAAATTTTTTTTAAAAAAAATTCATTAAAACATTAAAAAAATTTGAATTTTTTTTTTATTTTTTGTTTGGTGGGCTGGCCCGCCAACCCGCCAGTCCGTCTTAAAATGGGATGGGCTAACTATTCTAGCCCATTTTATTCGGCCCGCCCTATTTTTGGTAAGCTTTTGGTGGGACGGGCCTAAACGAGGCGAGCTGGCCCGTTTTGACACCCCTACTTATAAATTTACTAGACCTTGCTTAAGTAGCTATAGCATATTGGAGCAAATTGAGCAGTAACTAATTCGTGATTCTATTAAAATATAAACAAGAGACAAAGTATTTATTTAATAGAGAGTCAAAATACAAAAGGAAGCTCTTCTAAAAGCTTTATTGTACATACGTCTTTTTAAATATTACAAACTTAAGCATATTCAAAACAAAAACTAATAGTAGTCTTCGGCCATTGAGCTATTACAGATCAGGTACTCCCATGATAGGCACTTTGTTGTTCCCTTGAGCAATCTGGAGATGATACAGGAATGCACATTATATGGTAGAGAATTATTAGTAGGGTATCCCCAAATACATAATGATAAATGTCATCATCATTGTCCTAGCCACTTTGGTTTATTAGGTGAAAAATGTGATCATGCACTACATAACAATGGTTCATTTTAAAGTTCAAAATCATCCTTTCAAAGTGGGTTTCTTTTAGTGTTCAAACACTTAATTCACATGTATCATAATTCTCAAGCACATATTAAATCATCATATGCAAATAATTCAATATGACATGAGTATGCATGTGATAAATGTAGCAGAATTATCTTAAGGTGTCCCGGTGTTACTTATGGCCATAGAATTCAATTCCATACATTTTTCTCTGTTCATTGACATAGGAAATACTTAGTTTATACCAAATGAAATCTATAGTGGATAACACCACACATGGAAATTAGATTGCTTATCAAGACTGAGCTCATTCCTATACGTGATCATCGAACTTCATTTTTTCCTCTTCGAATCACACGTAGATCTATTCTTAGCCATTATGTGTACCAACTCATAATATCTCTAGCGAAGTTCCTCTTTTTGCCTTCTCCTCATTTAACAAAGTCTCGTTTCTATTTTGTCCATATGCTAGAACATGCATGTTTGAAGTTTATACATTCTCTTTTTCCACATATATGCATCATTCACCTTTCTTTTTCCTGATGGATGCATAAAGCACATATAGGCATTCACTCATAATGTAATTTCAATCATGCCCCATAAACCAATCTCTAAAGTTCATAGCATGCATTCATATACATCGTACTTGAATCAAAAGTCATTATGTCATCAATTCAAGACTTTAGTTCATTTCTAACACATGGGCAGATTTTACACCTATGTAGCAAAAATTAGTTTGCATATATAACAAGCAATTCCAAGGCTACAAATATTATCAATGACGCTTCAATGTGTCCCAAGTCTGTAAAAATTTTAGAGCAAAAATAGCTCTCTAGCTATGTTAACAAAATTGTACAATTTCAGAGGTTAGACACTACTTATTTTCAATCACAGCCACAAGTCTTAATTTTATTACCCTATCAAATGAATATATAAAATCACACAAAAATTCAAGGTTAGACGTCAAGATATCTTTAACACTGTTAAAATTTAAAGTCATAATTCAATCATTTGTTAAAGTAACCAAATTAGACATATTTATAGCTTCTGATTAGGCTGTGCTGATAGAAACCCTAATTGTCTCAATTTCTGATTTTTAGAAAATAGAAAAAGTATTTTTTTAGACCTAAGAAAAGTACCGGAGACACCTTAACATGCTAGCTTCATCACATAAAAGTTTCAGCTTAAGAATAGGTCCCCAAATAGGTTAGAAAAATCAAGTAAATTCATCTATCTGCCTAAAACTGGGATTTCTAGTAACATAGGTCCAAATATATTTTGAGAAAAAAGAGTTTTCTAACATCATCCAACTGCTCCACCAACTAAAAATATCAACTAAATCAGTAACCAAATTGAAGAAACAAATTTAAAATAGAAAAAGGTTCAAAATCCCTACTTGTGAAGCTTTAAGGCTTCTAACTCCAAAAGATCTTTCAAAAGTGGTTTTTCCCCACTTCAGTCTTTCCAAACAACACCTAATCCCTTTCTTAAACAGTGGAGTATGAGATATCAAAGTGAGAAATGGTGAGGAATTGAAATTCCAATCGATTATTTTGTAGGCGGTGATGTGGAGAACAAGTTTTGTGAGGAGATTTGGGATTTAAGTGATCATAAACCAAGGTTTTGGGTATGTGAAGTTAGAGTTTGAGAGAAAGCATCCATGGAGGCTAGGTTTATGCTTCTTGGCTGAATTGTGAGGTTGGTGGAGTGATAAGGTTAGTATTTTATTCTTATCTTATGATAGGTTTAATAATTATGTAAGTCAAGTGTAAATATCTTTCTTTAAAAGAAAATAAAGAGATGAATGGCTAGGATTTAATCTTGTTAGTCAAGACTTAATCTTGGCCATCCACTTGGCCTTAATGGATATACATTATCCTGCTTTAAAGATTAAACTACCTTTCAGTATTAAAAATCGCACACCGAAATTTCATCGAATGAATGAGATATTAGCCCCCAGGTAAAATAATAATAAATGAAAGGCCAAAAATGAACCTTGCTTTCCAAGTTTTAATCCTTGTCATTTACTTGGAAAGATGTGATTGGAAGAAGATACTTGGTCACCAAATAACTTTTATTATATTGAAAACCATACATCAAAACTCTATTGAACGGGTAATCTTTTGTCACATATATGCATCATTTACTTTTCTTTTTCCAAATGCATGCATAAAGCACGTATAGGCACTCATTTAGAATGCAATTTCAATCATGCCTCATAAACTAATCTTTACTTTGTCTAGCGTGCATTTATATATCACAAGTCATATGATCAAGTATTCTCAATCAAGTATTCTCAATCAAGTATTCATGTCATACTAGAACCAAAGTGCCATTATATCATTCATTCAAGGCATTGGTACAATTCCAGCACATTGACAGATTTCAATCTATGTAACAAAAATTAGTTTGCATATAAAACAACCAATTCTAAAGCCAAAAAAATTATCAATGACACTTCAATGTGTCCCCAAAGTCCTGTAAAAATTTCAGAGCAAAAATAGTTCTCTGGCTATGTTAATAAAATTGTACAAATTCAGAGGTCAAAAACCCCCTGACACTATAAGAAAATCACCAATTAGTGACCGAAATGTCAGTTGCTAAATGCAATAAATCAATCATAAAATCTTTTAGTGATCGATTCTGTGACCAATTTATGTTGTAGCTAGATTCAAGGTTGCGAAATTATTAGTGACCAATATTATTTGTGACCGATTTTATAACGGAAATTCTCCCTCAACCAATTGGAAGAAGTTGGCTCAATAGTGACCAATTTTTCAGTCACTAATATTTTATGACTGATTTTCTCCTTCAACCAATCGGAACATGTTGGGTCAATAGCGATCGATTTTTTGGTCATTAATATTTTGTGATCAAAATTCTCCTTTTACCAATTGAAAGAAGTTAGCTCAATAGTGACTGATTTTTCAATCACTAATGTTTGTCACCGATTTTGCAGTCACTAATGTTTGTGACTGATTATGTGATCGAATTTCTCACTAACCAGCTTAGGTATGTTGGCTTAGTAGTGATCGATTTTTCGGTCACTAATTTAGTGACCAAAAAATCGGTCACAAATGTACTTCCTAACATTTACAAATGCAGTGACTAGTTGTGATTGAATTTTCGGTCACTATTTTTGGACAAAAATGGGTCACAAAATTATTCTCTAATCCAATTTTAGTCTCAAATTCGGTCACTAATAATCGTTATAGATACTAGTCTAATTTTTTTTTCCTGGATTCCCATTTTCACAGACCTAATTTACATATCCATATCACCAACAAACAAACATAAAATTATACATGAAACAACAACTAACTATTGCCAACTATCAATACTGAATAACATACAAAAAAAATAGTATCAATCCAAAATACAAACAAGTAATTATAACTTGTCCTCCTAATCATCACCTTTCTCCCTCTTAGCTTCTATTAAATATCAACTAACTAGTGTCAAACATCAATATTAAATAACATACAAAGAAACCAGTGTCAATCCAAAATACAACCGGTAATTATAACATGTCCTGTTAATCATCACCTTTCTTCCTCTTAGCCAAGTCTCCAGCAAGTGATTGAATTTTACTGAATATCACTCAAAATAACTAGTACCAATTCAAAATAGAATAAAGAAATTATAACTAGTCCTCATCCTCCCTCTATTCATCATCATCATCACCCTCATCCCCCTCAGCTACGTCTGCTGCAGGTGATTGGAGATCAAAAAATTGAAAATTCATTCTCTTATCATTTCTTGTAGCATTTGGTTATTGCGTTGAACTTGCTGGTGCGTGCATTGAAGCTCTTTCTCAGTGTTCTCTAACCTAGCTACAAGTGCAGCGTTTTCATCTTGCATCTTTTTCAGGAGTTCTTCATGCTCTCCTCTACGAACCCACTCGCTTGAATATGAACTTGAGCCATGATAATAAGGCATTTTATCAACTACTGTTAACTCTAAGCCAAGACCATAAATCTTCCCCTTTTTATACCAACAATGTCTTGCCATACCTTTATCTCATTTGGTTCAGAACTTCCTTCCTAAGATGCTTTTTGGGTTGCCTCTTCCATGGCTCGAGTGACTTCCGCTTGTAAACATGAATATGATATCAACTAACACAGAAACCAACTTTAGCATACTTAGGATATACTAATAGAATAGACATTATATACTCTAACAATATATCACTAGATATTATTTTCTAACATAATTGATAGACATGGATCGAGCACTAAACGAATTACAAGTTACTTACATCTATAAGCTCTGATCTCTTATCCACCCATGTTTGATCCTTGTGTCTTTGTGTATAGTAAAATAGCTCTAAGGGTGTAGGAGGTTTGCCATTCAATTTTGTTTACATATACAATAATAATATAAAGGTTTAATTAATTCGCTAATCCCTATAGTTTCACCCAATTTTTAATTGGGTCCCTATATTGCATAAAATTTTATTAGGTCCCTAACACTATAAGGTGTTACAAAAATAGTTAACTTAAATGGAATATTCCCAGAATATTCGTTATCTACAGTTTTAAATTTGAGAAAAATGAATCCTAGCCATTTATTCTAATTGGAGTACTAATACAACTAATAATAGATGCTCCACCCTAAAAAGACCATCATTTCTTAGTCTGAAAAGAAAAAAAAGCAAATAAAATAAAAGAAAACAAAAAAAAGTAAAAAGAAAGTGAAGCCAAGCGCAAATATATATATATATTGAATGGTTGTTGCTGATGTCGTTGATAGAGGGGCCACCATTGTCGTGGGAGGCGAACGAGTAGAAAGCCTTACGCATCGAGCTATAGAGGCTGTTGGCATTAAGAAGGAAGATGTTGCAGATTGGAACATGGTGGAGCTCATCTTCCAACCTTGACATCATGATTTGGATCGCATTCTCAGCATATTCTGCTATGGCTTGGCTGCACGATAGTGATATTGAGAGGTTCTTCATCCATTGGATGATGTCATTGACGATGGAGAAGTAGTCAGTAGCATCTTCCAGGGAGTCAAAGACGGAGGCGGGGTGGCACAAGGGTATGCCACCATTGCCTTGGTCATCATTGTTATAGGTCGATAAGGTCAGAAATCAAAGAGGTGATTGTTGAAGGTGGAATCATCAATCTTTAGGGGTGACGAAGAAGAAAAAACATAGGTGGCTTCATAAATCCCTAAATCAGAGAAAAGGAACAAAATGGTTGGTTGCATAGTTGGAATAGGGGATCGGTGGCAGCGATGGCTTCACAGCACGATGGTAACAGAGGAAGTCATAACAGAGCTCACCGTGCTTAGTGTTAACCGCAATGTTTTCGAGCACATCTCCATGGCAAAGCTAGTGTGGCCCTTCACTCTCCTATTTGGTCTCCATTAATGGCTTCAAGTTCTTCATAGGCTGGAATGGCTATTTCAACCCTTCCCTCCTTCAGCCCCTCTTTAAGTTAGTACTCACTACTACTCTTTTTTCCTCAAATGTGTATTCATGGACCCATAAAAGATTATTTTTTCATCCGATTATCTCCATTTCATCCAGATATTGGACTGTTGAACTTATGGACTGTATGGATTGGGTTTATGTTAATGAAGATTGTGTATTTAGTGTTTGGTCTGTGTTTGTTTATGGCTTCATGGGCATTGTATTTATTTGGGTATGAGAGAGGTTAGGTCTCTATGGTTGACTTGTTTGCTCGCTTACAGGGAGGGGTCGTGGTGGTGGTATTGTTCGGAGATGGTGGCCCACTTCTTGTTGTGGTGGACTCTTATTGTGGCACACTTCTTTATTCAGCTCTTTTTTTTTTTTAAGTGATGATGGATATATTGATGGATGAGGGTGATGATGAATGATGAATAATGGTGGTAGTGACAGAGGGAAAGGGAAAGGGGAAAAGGATGAGGATGGGATGGGTAAGGTGAAGGCGGGTAGGAATTTTTTTAATATAAAATAGTGGTTAAAGAATATTTTGGAATATTCCTTTTAATTTAACTTGTTTGTAATGCCTTATATGGTTAGGGACCTAGTTAAAATTTTGTATGCAATATATGGACCCAATTGAAAACTTTTAAAATTAGGGACTCAATTGAAATTGGGTGAAACTATTGGGGCTGGCAGATTAATTAAACCTGACATAAATTAAGAATGTTTTCTTACTTGATTTCAAGAAAAATGTCAAAAATTAACCTTTTATACAAAAAAGAAAAAGTTATTTGAAAACTTAACCAAGTTAGCTCCATGCTAAGAAGTGGTAATAGAGCTGTTGGTGTGAAAAGAACCTCTAAGCCCCCCACAATTAGATGCTCAATTTAGCTTCGCCTGCCTACTTTTTTTCTTGAAGGATTCACCTGCCCAATACTCACAAAGCCCATTCCACATAGATTCTCCAAGCCATCTTGGCCTACTCATGGTGACATGAGCCTTTTGAAGCATATTTTTTAATAAGGCAGCACCTCGCATTTGAAAATTTTTTTAGCCCAATCATAATTTGGGGGCTCAAAATCAAACTTGATCTATAATAACCAAATTAAACAAAAAGATTAAGATATGCTTTTATACATAAAAATTACACAGAATAAAATTTTAAAACTTACCTTAAACTCATTAAACAACATTTCTCTTGTATTAGGTTGTATTTTTGTCCAAGACGGCCATGCTTCTTGGTAATGACTTTTGATAACATCAGTAATCCCATTAGCAGCAGTGTGCGAGGGAAAAAATCTACCAACATTACATGTCATAAGTTAAAATATATCATATATAATTAAATAAAAACTTATCACATACCCAGCTCAATTCAGATATAAAACATTCTTGCCATTGACTGTTGGATTGTTTGATGAATCATGGGAAGAAATCAATACATTAGGTTGTGATTTTTTATTTTGGTGAGGTGAAGCTTCTCCATGGGTTTTTAGATTAGGTGAATTTACACCTGCTATTGATGCTAGCAGTGTTGTTTGGGAAGAAGTAGCTACATTGTGAGGAAATGTAGCTGATGGAGAAATCACTAGAGGAGATGATATAGCTATAGGAGGTGCAGTAGGTGTTTGCTAAGAGTTGCTTGTAAATCATAGTGTTTTGGTTGCTTTTTCGATTTTACGATTTTTCTTATCCCTTTTCCTTGATCTTTGTCTGACATTTATAATTAAATGCAATATTAATTAGTATATATGTTAAATTTTAAAAAAAACTAATACATATAGAATATTATAATATCATCAAGTTACCTTTTTGTATCACACGAAAAATAAAATGACTAAATAACATCATCATCATCATCCTCCTCCTTAAGGAATTTATCTAATTGAATGTCTTCATTGTCATTTTCAGAATCATTGTCAAAATCAAATTCTTCTTCCTCATCATCACCTGCATTCTCTTCCATGTCATCATCTTCCTCATCAACTTGATCATGACCTATATTCACTTCAACCTCTTCATATGAACCTTTATCTCTCATTGGTCACAAAACCCACAGTAGTTGTTTTGTCTTGATATGCAAGCTCTAGTGTATATTGATCATCAATTGCGCCTCTTGGTTTAGTTTTGTGGACAATCCACTAACTTTTTTATCTTTTATATTTCTTGGATATGGAACATAATACGATTGAATTGCATCTTTTGCAAGTATGAAGGGATCATACTTTGAATACTGTCTAACATGATTAACCTTTACAAAACAATATGGTTTGTAAATCTTTACACCATGGTTAGGTGTGACATCAAACCATTCACAATTAAACAATACTACTTGTTTAAGTGGTTCTCTAGGATATTCTATTCGTTCAATTTCTTTAATGATCCCATAATAATAATTCTCTTCATTTCCATGTTCATCACCCTTAACACAAATTGCAAAATTGATAGTTGTCTTACCAATACTCCATTCTTCTGTATGAAACTTAAAACTGTTAATAAGGCACAGAGGCTAGGTATGAACTTTTCTCTTGGGACCCCATGCTAAGTGGTGCAAAAACTAATTTGTTATTGAATTTTTTCTATCGTGAGCCTAAGAATGACAATAATGAACTCATGATAATAATGTAAAATAGTCAGCATGCATAAATGCACTCTAAGAAAAAGGTGGTAATTGACTTAGATAACTCCGAAACCAAATTAGAAAGTCAGATGTAATTCTCCATCAACATCTCAAGTATTGTACAAAGTTTCTAAAATTCAAAGTATTATTAAACATATTAATTAATGTAAAGACAACAAACTAAAATCAATTAGTCTTCTAACTCAACGTATGGCTGAACTTTTTCACAATTAAGGAGGACATGTAAATGTGCAACATCTAATTCCTGATCATTCAAACATTGGCTCTTACAAGTTCTAGCTGAGTGACTAGAATGGTTAAATACTGACAGAGTTAGTTAGGTTGTCTCATCAGCAACCCCATCATCATTCCGACCAACACTATTTCTCATTGATTGCATATGTAATTCAAGATAATACGAGCAAAAGTGAGAGGTTTCTTGGCACTATGCCTTGCATATGGATCCTTCAATGCATGATATATTTTTACCCATTCGTTTTAATCTATTCAAGTACCTATAACGATATGATACTATGTAACTTTTAGTTGCATTGATAAGATTCTTAATGTTTAACATATGTAAAGACTTGAGATGATAAACTTTTGCCTCTCAAATGGATATATCCATCGATATTGAACATGACCTCCTACTCTTGCTTCATACGGAAGATGAATAGGTAAATGGTCCATAGAGTTGAAGAATCTAGGTAGGAAAGTTCGCTCTAATTTACATGTCATGACAATAATGTTTTGTTCTATCAATAATAAATCATCCACTTGCAATATTGTTGAGGACAAATCCATGAAAAACTTACTCAACTCAGCTATAGGCTTCCAAACTTGATCTGGAAGTGCAACAAATGCAATCGGCACCAAACGCTCCATAAACACATGAAAATCATGACTTTTCACCCAAAAGAGCTTGCACTCTCTCAAATTTACACATCTATGCAAATTAGATGCATATCCATCAAGCAATTTTTAGTTCACTAACCCATTTGCATACATCCTTTTTTGATCCACAAACAAGGTGAATTTTGCTTTAGGCTTTACATACTTCTCATTGGATAATTGCTGCAATTCTAGTTCCTTCTATTGACAATACTCTTTCAAATCCATTCTTGCTTTAACATTATCCTTGGTTTTGTCTTTGACGTCCATCACCGTATTGAAAACATTATCAAATACATTCTTTTCAATGTGCATCACGTCAAGATTATGCCTTATCAAATTAGTTTTCTAATAAGGTAACTCCCAAAATATGTTTTGTTTTGTCCAATTATGAGTAATACCAAAACCAGGACATGTGAAAGATCCAACCTCAGTAACTTTTGGAATATTTGATACATCTTCCCACAAATCATCTCCAGACATCCTAAGAGGAGGATGAGATTTCTTAACTCATTTTTTGAAAAATGCATCCTTATTTCTTCGATATGGATAGTCCAAAGGTAAAAATTAATGATGTGAATCAAACCAAGAACAGTTACCACCATATTTTAAAGTAAAAGCCTTTGATTGACTCATACAATATGGGCATGCCAATTTTCCCATCATGCTCTAACCCGACAACATCCCATATACCAAAAAGTCATTTATAGTCCACATTAAGATAGCTTTCATGAAAAAATTCTATCTTGTTGAAATGTCATATGCAAGAACACCTTCATTCCACAATAATTTTAGCTCATCAACCAAGGGCTGCAAATATACATCTATTTTGCCTTTTGGATTATGTGGCCCATGAATTATCAAGGTCAAGAACATATAAGGAGTGATCATGCATAATTCTAGTGGAAGATTGTAAGGAGTGACAATCACTAGCCAACAAGAATATGATGCCGCTGACTAACTATATGGTGCAAAACCATCGGCACATAAACCCAATCTAACATTTCGTGCTTCAGCTGCGAAATCAGGAAAACTAAGATTAAAGTGTTTCCATACTTCTCAATTTAATGGGTGGCATAAGACTCCTGATTGTCATCTATTTTCATAGTGCCATCTTATATGCAGAGCAAAACTCATAGAAGCATATAATCTTTCTAGCCTAGGAATGAATGGTATGTAGTGCATTCTTTTCCTGGGTATCTCTTTGTACTTTTCCTTATCGACTTTCTTTGTACTATACTGTGGTTCACTGGAAAAGTTACATTCTTTCAATGATTTGCACTCTTCGATGTAGAATAGCATGCAACCATTAATACAACAATCAATCTTAATTGCAGTAAGTCCAAGTTCTGAAACTATTTTTTTAGGTCCATTGTAATCTTTGAAGATTAGATTATTAGGAGGATGTGTTTCTCTCATAAGCTAGACCATCTGATTAAAAGATTGTTGAGCAATATTTCCTTCTAACTTGATTGTTAATAATCTAACAGCAAACGATAACTCAATATGATCAATACATCCTGACCACAAAGGCTTTTGTGCGACACGTAGCAGATCATAAAAGTTTTTAGCATCTAAATTGGTGACTTCTCAACCCCTTGATCATACTGCATTCTAATATCTGGACCAACTGCATCATAGACCATGGTCTCAAATCTACTTAATGAGTTATTGTTACCTAGTTCTGTCATAGAAGTACTAGATTGAGTGCTACATGTTCCACGCAATTCTCCATGGCATGTCCAATACAAACAATCAGGTATAAATCCTTTTCTATAAAGATGAACTTTAACTTCTTTAGGGAGAATGTAGTTCAAACTTCTACATGTAGAACAAGGACATCTAATTTTTGCATTCGCCAAATGTGATTGTTGGCATGCAAAAGAAACAAATTCATCTACCCCTTTAGAAATTCATTAGTATAGCCCTTTCAACCTGGCATCAGTCTATTATACATCTAATCACAATTTTGATATATATCCATATTTTGTACCATTGTTAAACAATACAATACAGTTATAACTACACAAGATTAAAAATTTGTTTTCGAATAACCAATAAAGTGATACAAGACAAAAAGAAAACACTAATATGCTAAGAATTAAAAGTCAACTCCCAATCGAAGTTAAAATAATAGTAATAGTAATTATTAACTTGAACAAGATTTGCACAAGATTTATATTTTTTCAGTCTATACTATTTTGATGAGCTCAATTTGATTCACACACAAAAGAGAAACTTATAGCAAAGCCAATGTTTGTACTCCATCTCCATGTAGGCAAGATCATGACTTTCAAAGATCACTGTAATTAATTCTAAAAGTAATTAAAATTGAGCTCCAAAAACCCCGGAGATAATGATAACCAAAAGATAAAATAGAAGAATAAAAGAGCAAAGACACTCACCTTATGAGAATGATATCAACTCTAATTCAATGAAGGTTTTTTTATAAACCAAAAATTAACATTGCCTGCCCTTGAAATGAAAAAAAAAAAAAAAAAACATTGACAATTAGATACTCAATTCATCAAACTGAGCACAAGATAACCCATAACAAGATGAATTTAGAAAAACTAGCTCTATTATTGAAGAAAACACAAGTATTTAGAAAAACTAGCTCTATTATTAATACATAATTATTTAGACATCAAAATCGATATTCAATGATTACAAAATTAAATATTGAAGATAACACATACCGTTTGAAGTTCCTGTAAACACTTATTTTCCTTGTAATGCACATTATTACCATAGATTCACTTTTCAAAAGGCTAGTTGTAGATCAAACTAAAAATCTCATCTTAATATTAGTAATAGAGCAACACCAATTTCAAATTCTCAAAATAATACATCAAGTAGTAATGTATACTAGGAAAATAACTATGTGCATCCTAAACAACAATATCACAGCAACTAGTATCCCTAATCTCCAAACATTATTATTTCCCACACTAAAATAAAAGAGGGGCTCAAATGTCATTTGGCTCATTTCACAGGATTTCTTTAAAGACAAAGACCTTCATTTGGTAAAGAAATAAATTAAAGGTTGTAGCAAGGAACCTACTTTTAACTTCCACGGAAAAATTTATTCATGACCAAACAGAATAGAGTGAACAGATAATAATGTTGCATTTAGCGGACCATTACAATGAGAATGCAATCAATTTTTTGAGCTAAGTGGGTCATAAACAAATCTTTAAGCAAAACACATTGGGGGGAAACAAAAAGAGCTTTCAGTTTTTAGCAAAACCTGAAGCACCCGCTTAAAGGAGTGGAGTCACAGTAGGAGCGGCGAGCTTGGTGGAGTGGCAGTGAGGATGGCAAGTGACCATGACCAACACGGAGCACCCACAATGACAAGCACAAAGTATAGAGAGCAATGCGCAAGTGACCACAACCACGACTAGCGGAGCAACGATGCGCATAAAGAAGCAATGTGTAGAGCAGCAACAAATGAGAGAATGCACACAGAGCACAGAGCATAGAGAGTACCCATGACGAGCATAGATATGATGAGCAGCCATGACCACGACCACAACAAGCAGAGCAATGGTGAGTACAAACGCACAAAAAAGAAACACGTAGAGTAGCCACAAATGCGCAACCATGGTGAGCAATGGAGGGGATAGTGCACTAAGGCGATCAAGGTAAACTAAAGAAGAAATGGCGCAACAAAGCCCTAAATTGATTAAACTGAAACCTTCTACAAAGGTAAAGTTCAATTCCTATTTGCTTTATTTGTTTTTTCTTATCTGATTATTTTGGTTTTTGGTTAATTAAAGGTAATTCAAAATGTGTAATCAAACAACATGATCCAACCAGAATTGGTTTTCCTTTTACATGTTAAATAATTAATGACCAAAAATTCAATTACTAAATTTTCAATTACTGACTGATTTATTATGCAAAAGGGCTTCCTGAAATAAGAGACTTCAGTTACTGAATCGGTCACTAATTGATAATTTAGTGACTGATTTTGTGTATGAAGATTGATACTAGCATTAAATATTAATGGTCGCTAAATCGGCCACTAAATTTAAATTTAGTGACTAATTTTTCTTATGAGTGGATATTTAGTATCAATTATTATCGGTCGCTAAATTGGTCACTAAGGATAATTTAGTGACTGATTTTCTTGTGAAGAAGAATTTTAGCATTAAATATTATCAATCACTAAATCAGTCACTAAATGATAATTAAGTGACTGATTTAATGACTGATTTTCTTATGAAAAGGGATTTTAACATTAAATATTATCGGTCACTAATGATAATTTAGTGACTGATTTTCTTATGAAAAGGGATTATACCATTAAATATTATTGGTCATTAATTATAATTTAGTGACCAATTTTCTTATAAAAAAGGATTTTAGTATTAAATAATGTCGGTCACTAAATGATAATTTAGTGACCGATTTAATGACTGATTTTCTTATGGAAAGATATTTTACCATTAATTATTATCAATAGCTAAATCGGTCACTAATTGATAATTTAGTGACCAATTTTGTGACCAATTTTTCTAGATTTTTAACATTATATTATCGATCGCTAAATCAATCACTATTTTCATTTAGTGACCGATTTAGTCACTGATTTTTTGCACCCTACTACTAGCTCTATTCAGTCATAAAATCAGTCACTAAACTACACTTTTCTAGTAGGGTGATTACAGCCAACAGCTAGATGTCCTAATTTTATTTCCACATCAAATGAATATCTAAATTCTAACAAAAATTCAAGGTTGAACTTTAACCTCAACATTCTATAAAATTTCCAAAGGAAAATTCAGTCATTTGATATAATAACAAAATTAAATAAATTTATAGCTTTAGATTTGACTGTGCAAGCAGAACCCTAATCCTCTTGGTTTCTAAATTTTTAAACCTAGAAAAAATGCTTTAAAAGGCTCCGAAAAATTAGAGACACTTTCATATGTTAACTTCATTGCCATAAAAATTTTGACATAAAAAATCCATCTACAAATATTGATGAAAAATCATGACTAATTCCAGCTTGGGACAAATCTAAAAATCCAGCAACCTAGTTTGGAATTTCCTTTGAGAAAAATGATTTTCTAACATCATCCAAACACACCACAAAATTAGACACATCAATATCTATATATTATCAACCAATGCAACGAAAAATATCGAGTTAAATCAGTAACTGAAATACAAAAAACAGATTTAAGACCAAAAAGGTTTAGAAAGCCCTACTTGTAAAGCTTTAGGGCTTCTAACTCCAAAGGATCTCCCAAAATGGCTTTCCAAACAGCACCTAATCCTTTCCTTAAATAGTGGAATATGAGATCTCAAAGTGAGAAATGGTGAGGAATTGGAATTCTAATCAATTAGTTTGATAGATTATGATGCGTAATTGAAGTTTGGTGAAGAGATCTTGAGGTTTTAGAATTTGAGGTTTTAGTAATTCTAAGCTAGGGTTTTGAAAGCTTGAAGCTTGTTAACGGTGACTAGAGAGAAAGAAGATGAAGAGTGTAATTTTGGGTTTGCCAAAATGTTTGGTCTTGGAGTGATAAGGTTGGGTAGCTTATCTTTAACTTGATATAAATGTAGTATTTATGTAAGTAAAGTGTAATTTTCTTTCATTTTGGAAAAGAAATTATATGAATGGCTTGGATTTGATTTGATGGTCAAAGAATGAATCTTGGCCATCCACTTGGCTCAAGATAAGTGGCTCACTTTAACTTGGTGAGCAAGTAGTTTTTTTGTTGTTAAAATCACACACCGAAATTCTACGAATGGATGAGATATTGGTCCCCCGATAAAATAATAATAAATGAAAGGCCATGATTAAAACTTGCTTTCCAAGTTTCAATCCTTGCCATCCACCTAGCAAGATGGGATTGGTAGAGGTTACTTGGCCACAAATAACTTTTACAGTGTTAAAAATTACACATCAAAACTGTACTGAATAGGTAAAACACCATACACAAGAAACTTAAAATATCTTTATGCAGAGCCCAGGCCTAATATTCTACATGGGCCCAATACCTAATACTCTATCTCGGTCCTCGGGTCTAGTTCTCCTAACCCTAAACACCCTTGGCCCCAGTTCCATAGTTACTATTCATCTACAGGCCTAAAAATCACTATTCATGCCTAGCCTGAAATTTTTTTTTTCAACTCATCCTTGACTATCCTCATCATTGCTACGTTTATCAGATTCTCAAAATTCTGACTGATAAAGCTCAAATAAATTCTTAAATAATTTTTTAGGGTGTTACTGAGAGTGGTTTAGCAAAACCTAAATCATTGCCAAGGCCAGAAAGAAAGCCAAGACTCATGGCTCCATCTCGGGGCAGAACTAGCTATAGTAGGAGTCACCGTTAGCAGGTTTAACAACAAGGCTAGTCGGGTAAGGTAGCCTTCTCAGAGCCCGGTACAATACACTGTGCTGCCTTATAGACAAAGACTAAGGGAGGCAATCATCCTGGTTGGCAGAGTTCAAGTTAATCCTACTTATATTGTCAGACATGTAGGAAGAAACATTTGGGCTAGTGCATTAGAAGTTCCACAGCTTGTTATGGTTGTGGCCAGTAGGGCCACATGAGGAGGGATTGTCTAATGCTTGGGAAAGCTTCTAGTCAATGGTTGGTGAGCCCCACCATATCAATATTATCCTATCAATCTGTAACCCAAGAGGGCTCTGTTACTCTAACAGGAGAGGTGCTAGGTGCAAGGGCCCTGTGGGAGAATATCAGGTGGCAAAGGCTAAGGTGATGGTTGTCAATGTAGTTGTGATGAGCATTATGATAGTTTGCTCTTTCATAGGTAAATGTTTGATTAACCTGGGCCACACGTTCTTCTATGTACATATTCTTTACTGTGCAGTTTGGAGATCCCATTATAGCTTAGATAAGCCTTTCTTCATTAGGGTACCTCTAGGAGAGCCCCTCTATGTCCAGTTACTGCATAGATTATGTGAGGTCAAAGTTTGTAACAAAGAGACACTAGCTGATCTTATAGAGTTGAACATGACTGAATTTGATGTTATGTTGGGCATTGACTACTTAGCTTCATACCATGTAATAGTGAACTATTACAGCAAGATAGTAAGGTTTAAGGCCTAAGAAGGTACATCATAAAAGTTCTAAGATACAAGTGGATCAGTTCCTACAAGTTTGATTTTAGCTTTGAGTGCCTTACAGCTTATGGATAAAAGGAGTCAGGGGTTCTTAGCTTTCACTAGGGATATAGAGGTAGAGGCACATAGTTTGAGTTCAGTTCTAGTGGTTTGTGAGTTTCCAGACATGTTTCCAGATTACTTGCCAAGAATGCCACCAAAGAGAGAAGTTGAGTTTGAGATAAAGGTGGAGCCTAGAATAAGTTATTCAAACATTTCTAGATCACTTTGTGATTATCTACATTGAAAACATCCTAATATACTCTAGAAGCAAGGAAGAGCATGAGCAGTATATGAGGATGGTGTTGATGTTAAATATCATTTTATCCGTGATCATATTCAAAAAAGAGATGTTGAGTTAATGTTTGTGAGTACAAAAGACCAAGTGTCAGATATATTCACAAAGCCATTAGCTGAAGATCATTTTTTTGTTTTCAAAAGGCTTTTAAACTTAATTATTTTTAAATCTGCATAAGCATTCATACACAAACATCTCGGTTGCTCTCTCTCTCCATAACTCTGAGTTTAAGCCTAAAAAGGAATCATTCAGTTTGCAAGACCACGTGTTAGATTGGAGATCGGAATTTCAATTTGCAAGCTCAAAAAGAAGAAGAGTTGATTAAAAAGACTAATAGAGGATAAGAAAATGGAGAATAAATAAGCTTGTCGTGTTAAGTAGATAAAGATGAGTGTATGAAAAAAACATGGCGATGGGTCAGAAAGTGAATAGTGAAGCTCAGAAATGTAGGTGGAAATGTGCATGAGAAAGAGGGTTGAATCATACATTGTTTCTTTTTCATTTATGAAATACTAGAAAACAAATACAATCAAGTGTGTGACTTGTAGTGCAATGGAAAAATAGTTAGTAATTTCAAAAATTAGATTTCTGAAGCTAGTTAATAGATGTTCATTTCAAAAAATAAAAACAACATAATGGTGAGAACAAAATATCAGTGTATGAATAAAACACAACAAGTAAATATAAGGAGATTAAGAAGAGAAAGATGAGACACAAGTATTTTTATATTGGTTTAGCCAAACTGCCTACATCCAGTACTCAACAAATGTTGAGGTTCCACTAATAACATCTTTCTCAACCTAAAAAAGAACAAATGGATAGTCTTTACATTAGCCTTTCTAAGCTCTCATCTATGACCTTCAGAAATCACCTGCTATCACAAATTGAGTAGTTCTGCACCAGCCTCTCCAAGCTAAAACCCATAACCAGTAGTAACCTTTACTGTCACGTTGAAAGTAGTCTTGTCCTAGCCTCTCCCAGCTGCAAGTAGTCTTTCCCCAACCTTTCCAAGCTACAAGTAGTCTTTGACTAGCCTCTCCAAGCTAAAACGAGTAGTCTTGCACCAGCCTCTCCAAGTTAAAACCCATGACCAATAGTAACCTCTACTGTAACATAGAAAGTGGCCTTGGCCTAGCCTTTCTAAGCTACTCCAAGCTAAACTGCGATCAATAAGAACAACTTACAGTCATGTTGCAAGTAGTCTTACAGTAGCCTCTCCAAGTTATCTCACAGCGATCACTACTAGATTGAGGATACAAAGGTTTAAGTTTGGGTTGCCACTCAAACTAACCTACACTCAAGTTTCCTTAATATATACATGAAAAGTTCCTGGAAAAACTTGAATGACTTCCTTCTATCACTTCTTCCCTAGGAAGAGTATAAGTCCAATTAAGAACATAGAAGGAAGATTTTCTTACACTTCAAGGGTAAAAACTGATTACATGATATATTGGATCTACTAGGAAGTAGGAAGAGATTTTTGCAGAGTTTTCTCTCTTGAAAACTCAAATCTCTATCCAGCTTTTAAGCTCAGCATCTCCATTTATAGCGGTATTCCTTTGTGACTATTGCCCTTGATCAGTTCTCCAAGTGACACATATAGATCATCCATTTATGTCATGGAAAGTCAGTTTAGAAGAGTAGGTTGACAGTCTATCAAATCGGTTATAGAAGCTATTGTATAGTTAAGGTTTATGATGCTCCTCAGAAATCACTTTTTCACTTTCTGATCATGATTTCTGAACTCCTCCTTCTAGAAGCTTGGGTGGTTGATCAATTAGGTAGAAGAGATGATGTACCAGTTTGAAACTGGGTTTGACTTGAAAATTTGAAATTCAAAATTCAAATTTCCCTTCTTTTCTCGTACCATTTTGTGCTCCATAGCGAAGTGAGCTTTCTTACGTGCGCAATCAGTTCCTTGATGACATCTTCACTTTCTGATCTTCAATCCACGCATTATGATGATTTGATTTGAAATTGTGCTTACTGAAGATAGTGTAGCATTTGGTCTTCAGAGAATGCTTGATATCCTCATGTAAGATTATTTTTTGATGTCCACTGCTATTTTCTGAAGTCTCCAGACTTGGTTTCTTGTAGCGTTGAAATCTTCTTCTGATCGTTAGCTATCAAATGCTTGAATAAAGATATAATTTCACTTCTATTTCAATACAAATCTCGTAACATGAGATAAACATATTTACACATGCATAGAGAAATATATTCTCATTTGAGCAAGCCTTGCTCTTACAAAACGATTGAAACCTGTTATATTCTTACAAGAAACTCAAGAGAATAGTCGTTCTTAAAAACATTTTCTTTAAATTGGCTTTGTTGTCATTCAAAATGAATAAGCGCATATTGATAAGGTTCTAGAGCTAGCAATCTCCCCTTTTTTGATGATGACAAACCAATTTGAAGAAAATCTTTTGAAGAGATAAAGAATGAAATATTACAAAAATGTAAGCATGATAGACCATATTCTTTCAATTTTATCACTAAAAGAGATTTTTAGGAAGTTCTTTTCTTAAGGCATGATAGGGATCATATAAAAATATTTTTGGCTTTAAGTGACTTTTAATCACAACTGTTATTGTTTCATTTGAAGCATAAAATAGGCTTAACGCACTTTTTGAAACGGTATTAGAGCAGATGTCAAAGAAAAAGACATTTAAGCTATGGATATACAACCAACTTGATTATTTGTCAAAGGAAAGAAACTTTCTAAAGATCTTTATGCTTGAAAACTTAACAAGTAATACTTGTGATATTTTATTTTGAATAGATCTGTTTTCAACACTTCTTTATCCAAAAGAAATTTTAAAAGGAATGCTCAAAGACATATGATGAACGTAACAGAGCATTCATGATTTTGGAGAAAAACACACTGATGCTTATATAGTTTCTGATACTTAGAGAAACTTTAAAAAGGATAAGATCAACATATTGCTATGTGAGGTTTTTGAAGCTCATTAGGGATCAATCCCTAAATTAGCAAGGATGAGCTTTTGCATTTGAGCTGTGAAACTTTTCCCACAAGAATCAGATCATGAAAAGATATTTTCAAAACAAAGGACAAATGATCTTTTAAAACTAGGTTTTTGTAATATAAAAAAAAGACATAACACATATTGACATATTGACACAGTACACTTCGAGAGAGTTTTGAAGCTTGTCAATTGATCTTAGTTATTTTCAAAACGTGTAAGCACGAGTTTCTGAAGACTTGTCAGAAACTATTTACAACTGTACTTTGATCAAGTTATACACAATTCTTCATAAAACATCTCTTATGTGTATTAAGCATAATGTGTTCTGTTAAAGATAAAGAAAATGATTAAGCTTATCATACATATCAAGGCTCAGCATATTAAATCTAGTATCAGAGCAACAAACAACCTGTGCTCTTAAAGATACTTTGCCTAGGCTAGTCATAAAACATATGTAAGCTAATATTGAGCGTATATATGAATAATCAGATAACAGCATATGCATAAGAGATAAAAAGCAAACATCTAACAGAGAAATATATGATTAGTTGAGCATAGAAAGAGCATCGATATGAATCAGAGCTTAATAAGAAAACATAAAACATATATGCATAAAAAACAAGGTATATAAGAAAAGGAAAGAACAAACTATTTATACAGAATTCTTTAAAACTTCTAAACTCTAAAAGTCAAAGATTTACAAAAAATAATAATAATAATAATAATAATAATAATAATAGAAGATAACAAAAAAAATGCATGCTGAAAAGAAATCTCTGAGTTCCCCCTCAACATAAGAGTCCCCCTTAATATCTTAGCATAGCTCCCCCTGAATATCTCAACATAGCCCTTATACTATAGCATAGCTCCCCCTGAATCCATTAACTCGTCGGCACATGATTTTCTTCAATTCACATCTTCTCGCCCTTTTGGTATCAACAAAAAAGGGATGTGCCAGGAAATAGACATTATAGCTTCTAAAAAATCTAAAGTCATAGATCTTTCATATGTCTGAGCTGGACACCATGCTCTGACAAGGTTGCCTTAAATCTATCTAGTCTAGAGGAAATCTCTCTCAAATTTCACAGGATGACTTATAGCTTGTTGAAGACTCAGTTGAGGATGGAGGCGACAGATTGAAAGGTGCAGGAGCAACTCGAGGAGATTGTTTAGGAATGTCAAGAGGCATAGTCTCTCCTTATTTAGGCAAGTCAGCCTGAGTCTCATTTTGTGCAGCAGTTAAAGGTGGAGGAGATAGTGCATGACCATTTGTAGAAGTGGATGTAAATAGAAGCGGGGTAGCGAGTGCGAGGAAGGCTCATCGATATAAAGAATAATATCAAGTGCCTGAAATGTAGATGGAGCAACAACCTCATGAGTAGCAGAAAGGGCATCTTGAACCAGCCCAGAGGCAATAACTTCATTTACCAGAGGTGCTGAATTTTTTGATATTTTATTCTCTTCTTCCTCTATTGGGTTATATATATATATAGAAGAGGAAGTTATGATACCATGGGAATGAGAGCAGAACATCTTGTATGATCCTCTACATCAGGTTCTTCAATGATAGGCTCTATCTGATATTCTTTAGCTATTGACCTAGAACTGAATATAGCACTCAATTTGACCTTCTCGTTACTTAACAAGCTTTCTTCTTTTTCAGATGAAGATATTTCTGCTTGCTCTTCTTTTGCTTCTTCTTCCTCTTCAAGATCATCAGCCACAGTTACATGGTACTCCTCCACCTGATTTTTTTTAACTTCCTGTAGCAATATGGTGACTTCTGACATGCTTTTATGTATCTTTTTACACCTTAACCTTATTTCCTTCTTGCTGATGACTTTCTCAGGTTTGGTCATAGCTTGTGATGCTTGGGAGACTACTTCCTCTTTTCTTTTTGTCTTTCTTTCATAGCTTTGGATTAAAGGGATATCCTCATCTTCAGATTCACTCTCGATGAGGACATTTTCTTTTCCTTTTTGCCTTTTCTTGTTTGGATTCAGACTTTTGGGAGGCCTCTCGGGCTTGTTCATTTCTTGTTCTAGGGCTCTGCCTTATTAGCTTAGTAATTTTGAGGGTTGACCTCTTTCTCAAAGTTTTGAAGAAGGAAGGTGTAAAGATGGTTCCTTCCAAAAGCTTATAGCTTTCAGTGAGAAGAAGGAAGTCCAAACGTTGAAGCACCTTGGTCAAAAGCATGCCGTAAGGAACACTTGCAGTTCTTTGTGTCTTCTTTGTTGCTGCACTCATCATGTAATCCAAAATGAGCATAGGCAGGTTCACTTTTCTTTTTGCCATTAGGCAATAAGGAAGCATGCAATCCATTCTAACAAGAGCATCTGTACTACCAATCCGTGGAAGGATAGGGAACTGAACTACTGTGTACACTTTTCTTGCCCTAGCACTCAACATAGCATTGGTAATTTCACTAGGCTTGTGAAGGATGGAATCAGTGAGATACTTGGACATATCTCCTTCTGGTGAGGAATTGTAGATGATCCCATCACATGGAGCTTTGATAATTCTGGCAAGTCCCAAAGTAGTGATCTTAATGAAGCAATCTCTTATCATGCCTCTGACATATTGTGATGGTCTTTCCAGATAAGAATAGAAGGCATTGACCAACCGTGGTAAGATTAATTCATTTATTTCCAAAAAATCTTCCCACTTCTGGAAAGTAAAGACTTTATCAAGAATTGTGATTTCTTCAAATAAGCCTTTTCTCAAAGACTTTCCAGATACCATTTTTCTAGAGGCAAAGAAATTTTCACAGCAATCCTGCATGCCAGCATCTTCATACATATGAAAAGATGATTTTGTAGAGGTAGATTGAGCAATACTCATTTCTTTTGCCATTGGAGTGTTATATGGGTGTGTTTGTGAAGAAGAGGTTAAAAGATGGAATCTTGAAGATGAGTAAAGAAATGAAAAGAAGAGGGTTTGAAGAGAACTAGTGGTTGTTACAGGGATAGAAAGTGAAACGGTTAAGTGTTTAAGGTTAGGAGAAAACAAAAGGTTTGAGGGAACATGTTTGGTAAAATGAAGGTAAAGATGAAGAGTAAGACGTGAACGTTTTAAGCAATGTGACGTGTCTAAAGGTGAGGCAATGTGGGAGAGAGAAAACTCAAAGGACTGGGAATTATCTTGCCTTTTTCACCCTTATTTTAGAAAAAGAGTTTTTCCACACTTGATATCACTTGGTAAAGGAGTTACTTTCTAAATCTCACAATTTACTTCCTGATCGTCTAGAGAATCTTTATAAACTCATCACAGACTCATCTTCCCATTCTGGATTCTATCCTCCCACATAACCATGATTCTCTAATCCTCAAATCCTTCTTTCTGACCAATCCATCTTCTTTCTAAACATTCTGACATCTTTCTAAACAAACCATCTTCTATATGATCTTGGAAACTGATAAACTGTTCCTTACAGAGATATATGGTCTTGCAAACTGACATCTGATATACCCATTGATTCTTTGATCTCGCAAACCACGTTTCTGATATCATATACTAACTTTTTTATGGCTTTGCTATATCTTTAGAAGGGAGTTATGAAAAGGGAATCCCCATAGATGTTTTATGCATAAATACTTCTGCAGATGTGAAAACATTTAGAAAAGAAGAAGGCTTTTATGAAAACAGAAAAACATATAATAGATCTTTGGTAATAGACTTTATGAATACTTCTAGATACAGAGTCTTCAGTAATCATATCTATAACTTCATATCTCTATTTTAAAACAAGATAACACATAAAAAGAATTTCATAAATAGAAACACAAATTTAGAGTGCTGAAAGGATTCTTGATAAGACAAATAATACTAGTTTTATCTTATAGGATAGCTGAAAAGAGTACCCCAAGAGATGGTCTTTCAGCTGATTCCTTATCCACAGCATCTAGGAGCAAAGATTGTATCATCACTTTGTGTTTTTTTCTTTTAGCCTTTGTGCAGCCATACTTGTCCTGATGATGTCAGCTTTGTCCAAATTATCCTTGAATATCTTCTTTGTACATATGATGATGTTTCAACATATTGTATAGACTTTGCTTTTCTAATACACTTGGTCAGTGTATTTAGCATAGCTTCTACCCAACTTTGTCTACTCAAAGCTTTTTCAAAACATTCAAGTTCACAGGTGGTGATGAAAGAACAGTCGATACATAACCAGGGGATGACTTGGTTCTAATGCCCTTAGGAGTCACTCCATGAACTTAGACAATAGAAAACCCTCTTAAATTAGAAACTCTCATGTAGTTTCTATACATTGAGATCCTTTAACTTCTATGTCATTTTCATATTGCTCATATCGTAGATAAAAAGATTACTTTCTGATCATCTTGAAAGGTCTGAGCATACTTTCTGAAGAGTTAAGGTTCTGAAGCCTACTTTCTAAAGCTTTGGCTTTCAACTGCTAGCTTTCTAGAACTTCCTTAAGATATAATTTTCTCATGGCTTTTCTTAAGATCATTGAGATTGTCAGTAAGATCTTCTTTAGGCTTTTTCATCATCATACATGAGATTTTTTGAGAAGATTATCCTGAAGGATATATAATGACTCTCAAGTTCAGAGTATGATATCTGGAATGATCATCATCTATTTGGTTCTTGAAACTTCAACCAGAGAAACATTTCAGATATAGCTACAAGAAAAGGATTTTATTTTTGGTACCCAGACTTCCTTGGGTCCTTTTTGGTTAGCTCCTGAAAAAGAGATTCTTTAACCTTTCTATGAACACTATATTTTGTCAAATCTTTTTATTTATTTTCATATTTGTTATTTTTATTTGCATAAAAAAAAGATTACAGCCCATTTTATTTTTAGTTTTTTTGTTTGTTGCAGCCTGTTTCCCATTCGTGTACCCATTTCAGCTCGTTCCACAAAAACAAAAAACGAAAAAGGAAAAACACAGAGGAATGGCGGACACCTGGCTCCTTTCCACTTCCTTGGATCACCACTCCTTACTCATTGCACCATAAGAAGCTCCTCCCCACTTCCTTTATTCCATCATTCCCACCCATAATGGCAAATAAAAAGAAAATGAGAAAGGATGAGATATGATGATCTTAATAGCCTGTAAGGAGAACCCTCATCATTCTAACAATGGGCACCCTTCAGCAGAGAATAAAATCTACACTACCATCATTTGGAGACTGGGGGAAACATATACACAGACAGAGACAAACGGAGGCAGCACCACCACCATCATCGTCACTCCTTTCAATCCATCACCTATTCAGAAATCATCACCGCAGCCATATAATCACCTGAACCAAACACAAATTCAAAATACAAAAAAAAAACTCAGAAGCTGTGAGGGACGCCGGTGGTGCCACTGCCACTGCCATGGCCGCCGACATCCCCTATTTCTTTTCCTCCTTGCTTCCAGCATCATCATCACCATAGTCGCTTCCATCACCATCATCATTTCAACCCATCTGAAAATTCTAGATCACAACCAAACACAAAATTCAAGAAGAGAAGCAGAAACTCTAAAAATAATTTTTAAAAGCAGAAGTCGGTTCTCACCGCATCGTCGCCGACAGGTTCGGCCTTCATCCTTCTTTCCACTGCCAATACAACTGCCGTGAGCCATCGCTACCTCCTTCCTCACTACTTTCCGCGAACACCGCGAGCTTTATCACGGATCTCTAGCTTCGTCGTTGATTTGCTCCCTCTCTACCGCTCCGATCTTCCTTAGCCTTTTACTCTGACACCACAGTGGACCAGCCATCATTCGCAAACCCCAGTGCCAATGCAAACTCCCCGGGAATCCACTCGGCAGTGCCGCGTACATCAGCCCAGCCACAGCGAGTCTTTCTCACCAGCCTCTCTCAACAGCCGCGACCTTCCTTCTCCATCGCGTCGTGCGACCACATCCTAACTATCGCGATCTTTGTGGATTAGCACCCCACACACAGCATGGCTACGCCTTACCTTGAAGCCATCTCCGATCCGCGACCATCATACCTCTCTCTCCCTTTACCTTCACCGGTTCGTGAAGCCTCCATTGTCCCGGATCTGTGATGGCCCAAGTTTTGCCTCTTCCGTTACCTGCCGCAGCGCCAAACCTGAGCGCTCCCTTCCTTCTTATTTGCTTCACTATCTTTCTCACATTTTTCTCTCTGTCCTCCCTTTTTTTATGTGTTTGTATGTGTGTGAGAAAGAGAGAGAGAAAGAGAGAAAAGGGAGTTCTATTGTGGGGTGTGCGTATATGTGAGAGAGTCGTGTGTGTGTGCGCATGTGTGTGGGAGGTAGGTTAAAGAAATTATTTTTTTTTGTTAGTTTTTTTTTTAATTTGTTGGATCTGATTTTGGGCTTGTTTGATTGGGTTTGGTTTTTATTTATTTAGTTAGTGTTCATTTTATTTTTTGGATTTTCTTGTTTAGGGTCTAGGTTATTTTGGATTTAAAATGAACAAAAAATAAAAAGGGTTTTATTTGATTTGGGTTTAAAATAAATATTTGAGCATTTTATTTTACTTAAAAAACTTTCTTCCTTTTATTAAGAAATTGTTTTTCTTTAAATAAGATTATATGAGCTGTGACAACTCATCAATTACATGTTCTGGAAATTTTTAATGGTGACAGGTTGACTTTCTAAAATTTATGTTTCAATAATTAAAATCCATTAACACAGAATCATTTTCTACAAGAGCAACGTGGCTTTGAGTTCCTTATTGCACCAGAGGATACGTCGGTGTAGCCAACAACTATCAAGTCAAAATCCTTTTTCAGAAAATGTGTTCTTTATTGCTTGTTTTAATTTTAGCTTTATTTCTTTGTAAATATGTTATTGTTATAACTGTTTAGGGAAAATAAATATTTTAAAATTATAGTTAATTTGCATAATGAGCTCTAAGGTAACTGTGTTTATACGGACGTATTAGGGGTGCAGTGGGATTAAGTTTCCAGCCTTCCTTAATCATAATCAGACTCATGAATGTTACATCTCTTTTCAAAGATCCGTGTGCAAATTAAAAGGTTTCCCAATTTTAGCCATAATTAAAATTGGTGCGACTCCCATTTTCATATTTAAAATTAATTGTCATCCCTGTCACGGCACCCTCCAGGTACGTTGTGACACTTTCTAATGGAATTCTTTTTCAAGAATCATTTGTTAGGAAGGTATCTCTTCATACAGCAAAAAGAGCAAAAACAGAAGATTGATATAATAGATGAAGTTGCATAGCTTTTACATCTTCTATTTTCGCTTTATATCACAGACCAGATTTCAGAAATTATAGAGTCTGACCATTTTCACAAAAACAAAGTTTTTGAAATATGTCAAATGTTACAGGTCAGATCTTTTAGAAGCCATGAAGTCCTTTTCAAGAATTTCGAAATAACTTTTTGATATTTTTCGCATGACCTATTGGAGGCTTCAAATTTATGGAACTTGAGAAAAAGAAAAACTCCTTGGAATATATCTAACTTTCAGTTTTCTAGCTTCAAGCTCGATTTTCTCAAGTTTTCATGGCAACCTTGTGATTTCTTTGACTGGTTGAGATATACAGAAGAATAAGCTTGAGAAACTTTTAGGAACTCATCCTATGAAGCAGTTATTACACCAAAAAAAAAGATGAAGACATGTTTACCTTGCTTATTTCTGTTGATGCTCTTTAATCATGAAGCTCAGAATTGCAGCCAATTATAGCACATCATGATCTCTAAACACATCCTCTTTCTAGATGTCTAGCATAATCTTCTCTATGTGCAGGGATATATCCTTTCAGCACTAGACTTGGAATTCCTTATACATGATGTCAAAGCTTTCTATGATATCCAGATTTGCTTTCTCAAGATGATCTTTGTCTTGATCTGTCATTCATGACATTGATATCTCCTTATTTTAATCATTATAGATCAACAAATGTTTGCTTACTGGTTCAGCCAAACTACCTACATTCAGTACTCAACAAATGTTAAGATTCCACTAATAACATCTTTTTTAACCTGAGAAAGAGCAAATGGAAAATCTTTACATTAACCTTCCCAAGCTCTCATTTGTGACCTTTAGAAATCACCTGTTGTCACAGATTGAGTAGTTCTGCACCAACCTCTCCAAGCTGATACCTGTGACCAGTAGCAACCTTTACTGTCACGTTGAAAGTAGTCATGCCCCAACCCCTCCAAGCTGCAAGTAGCCTTTCCCAACCTCCCCAAGCTGCAAGTAGTCTTTGACTACCTCCCCAAGCTAAAACGAGTAGTCTTGCACCAACCTCTCCAAGCTAAAACCATGACCAATAGTAACCTCTAGTGTCACATTGAAAGTAGTCTTGCCCCAGCCTCTCCAAACTGCAAATAGTCTTTGACTAGCCTTTCCAAGCTAAATTGTGATTAGTAACAGTACCTTACTATCACGTTGCAAGTAGTTTCACAATAGCCTCTCCAAGCTATCTCACAACGATCACTACCAAATTGAGGATACAAAGATTAAGTGTTTGGGTTGCCACTCAAACTAACCTACACTCAAGTTTCCTTAACATATACACAAAGGTTCCTAGAAAAACTTGAATGACTTCCTTCTATCACTTCTTCCCTAGGAAGAGCATAAATCTAATTAAGAATGTAGAAGGAAGATTTTCTTACACTTCAAGAATAAAAATTGATTACATGATATGTTAAATCTACCAAGAAGTGGGAAGAGATTTTTATAGAGTTTCTCTCTTGAAAAATCAAATCTTTCATCAGCTTTTAAGCTCAACATCTCCATTTATAGCGGTCTTCCTTTATGACCATTGTTCTTGATCAGTTCTTCAAGTAACATATGTAGATCATCCATTTATATCCTGGAAAGTTAGTTTAGAAGAGTAGGTTGACAGTCTGTCATATCGGTTGCAAAATTTGTTGTATAATTAAGGTTTCTGATGCTCCTTAGAAATCATTTTTTTATTTTCTAATCATGGTTTCTTAACTCTTCCTTCTAGAAACTCGGGTGGTTGATCAATTAGGCAAAAAAGATGATATACTATTTTGAAACTGGGTTTGACTAAAAATTTGAAATTCAAATTTCCCTCATTTTACTATAGCATTTTGTGCTCCACAATTAAATGAGCTTTCTTACATGCATAATCATTTCCTTGATGACATCTTCACTTTCTGATCTTCAATCCACACATTATGATGATGATTGATTTGTCAGCGAATGCTTGATATATTCATGTAAGCTTACTTTCTGATGTCTAGTGCTACTTTTTGAAGTCTTGGGACTTGGTTTCTTATAGCGTTGAAATCTTTTTCTGATCGTTGCTATCAAATGCTTGAATAAAGATATATTTCACTTTTATTTCAATACAAATCTCGTAACATGAGATAAATATGTTCACACATGCATAGTGAAATATATTCTTATTTGAGTAAGCCTTGTTCGTACTAAACGATAGAAACTTGTTGTATTCTTACAAGAAACTCATGAGAAACATCAAATGTTCTTCAAAGTATTTTCTTTAAATTGGCTTTATTTCCATTCAAAATGAATAAGTGCATATTGATAGGGTTCTAGAGCTAACAAACGTCTTCTAGAGTCAGAAACTACTCTATCTGAAAAAGGATGAAAAGGCAGGATAATTCCCACTACTCTGAGTTTCTCTCTCCCATGTCGTTTCATCTTCAGTCAATCACGTCACATCACTTGAATACCTCCCTCTCCTGATACATCACCTTTTTACCTTCATCTTTAACCCTCAAACTTGCTACCTCAATCATTTCATCTCCTCTCAAACTTTCTTCTCTGTAACCATAACCTTCTTCTCTCAAACCCTCATTATGCAACCTGAATCATTCTCCTTCTCAAGATTCAATCTTTAGCCTTATCCTTTTATTTCTTCTTCATACATATACCCTATATACTTCAATATTTGAAGGAAAAGAAGTTGACTGATCATTCAGAAAGCAGGGACCTTTTATTATGTATAATGAACTGCTTGTGCAAGAGGTTTATGAGTAAGGCTTCTCTGGAAAAACAATGGCCTCTAGAAATAGACTGAACAACTCCTCATTAAATCAAATCCAAATACTTAGGAAGGTGTTTACTTTCCAAGGTTAGGAATACTTTCTGAACATCTTTGACAGGGTATTTCTAAAAATGGTTATTGCTTTCTATGCTTTTCTCAAGGAAAAGAACCGAACCACTATCAAAACCACCATTCGGGACATCTACATGGAAATAGGGTTATCCAACTTATTTACAATGGTTAGGGCTCTCGTCACCAGAGTCAACTGCTTAGTGCAAGAAGATTGGATAAGTGCTAAAGAAGTGTCAAAGTGTCTCACAGATTTAACACAGCACTGATCTAGTAACATTACTACTGCCTTGCTCAATTCAAGCATAAGATAAGTGTTTACTGTGGTTCAATTCACTATTTTTCCTAGATTAGGAAGTACAAATGATTTATTAGGTACGGATTGTATGTTACTTTTCTATCTGATGTCTAAAAGAAAAGTAAATCTGCCCAAAATGATAATGGACTACATAGTTAGTGCCATTATAAAGGAAAAGAGAAGAACTGTTGGAGTTCCCTATTAGATATTACTGACAAAGATCTTCTAGCACATTAGATATCCTCTTGTTGAAGAATGGTTTGAGTTTTTAATGGGTACAGATTACACCATCAACTTTCAAAACAATAAAAAGGCACATTCTATACCTGTAAAAATGAGCTCTAGAAAGCCGAGCTCTCTGATTAAGGAAACTTAATCAGAAAAATTTATTTTCATAACCGAGAAGAAGACAAATTAGTAGGAAAAAAGGAAAACAAAGAGGAAGTTTATCCTTCCTGAAAGTAGCTCTGAAAACTCAGCAAAAGCAGGGCAGGCTTCTAAAGACATTAAGTCTGAAAAAGTTCTATCCAAGATGACTCAGGAAGGTAAGAAGAAGTCAACCAAGAAGCAGAAGCTCACAAAAACTCAAAAGCCTTCTAAGCCTTCGGAAAGTGAGACCTCAAAAGGTGAGTTTCCTCAGGAAAGACCTAACAAACATTGTAACATCCTAATTTTTAACCCAATACTCTAGAACATACTTAGGTTAATCATTAGTCTGTTACTTCATAGTTCTCATTTTTACTTTGAAATACTTAGCGGAAAATACGGGTGAATTTTTTTTGAAATACAAAGTGAAAGCCGCGTGATGCGATATAACACGTAAAGGACAAAACATGCATCTCATATCGTCATAGCATAAGGCACATAAAGGCACATCATGGGGAACACTGAATATCATCTTATATATATATATAACTTGCCCACTTATAAGCGTGGGACTTAATTTAGTACAAGGAAATACATGAAAGAAAATACAACATGAGCATAAACATAAACTACTCCCCTACCCAAGTGCATCTAATGGGGTAACCTCTAAACAAAAGAAGGTTTATCCCCGTCTCTGCGGTGTGTACACTAACCCGGGCCATCCACAGCCTCCTACTGGCGACTATCCCTCGAGCGTGGCACGTAACCAGGAAACTGAGCGAGTTCCTCAGGCGAGAATAGGCGGAACGGGGCTCGGGTGTGACCTTCACGGCGTGGCCTCATCTCCGGTCGTCATGCAAGCCTCGGCTGAGTCACGGAGGGCTCGCTACCGTCCCCAAGGTCCATGGGTATGGTGGGGGAAGATCCCTCGGAGGGTACCTGGGTTGCTGAATCCTCGGAAGGATCCATCTCCGAGAAAGGCGACTGGCAATGGGGCACATACTGAGGGTAGTCTCGAGCGGCGGATGCAAACGGTGGAGTACGGCGAAGCCTCTCCTCTCGGGGACGTGCGCGCTCGAACACCAGGTCATCGCCAAAAGGTGAGACGGGGGAGAAACGATGGGAATGTATAGGGGGAGTGAAGGGTCGACCCATGAACATGAATACTCTAACCGTGCATCGACCCACAAAATGGAACAACCCGTGGTCCGGGTCATGGTGCACCTCCCATGTTGGCGTGTCCACGAATACTACGAACGTCGCCATCTAAAGACGTGACGGAAAGAAAGAGATAGAGGGAGTGAGAATCTTGCTAAAGAATCTCAGTAGGGCCTCCTACTACCTAGGTGTCATCATCTACGTCCTCAGGAACCTTGGGTTTATTTCGTAGAAGCAAGTGAGCATGCATCGAGTTCATTTTATACTTTAAAACATACTTTAGCCAAGGTCCATTCATTTTAGGATGATCTTAATGTCATGAATGCAACATAATAGAGAATGTATGCATGGCGCTACCTAATGCACATACATAAGTCATATCGTCAAGCATCATCATACTTAGTGGCATAAAGTGGCAATAGAAACATTCATATGGGACAAACTTAGTGACATAATCATAATCGTGAAACTTCTCTTCCTCATGGGCCGCCCTAAAAGACAAGCACTCTGGGGGTGCTCGGCCGAACCGGTGTCACCCAGAACGTGTCACATCTCTAGGTTATGAGCTCATCCTTTAACTAGTCGTCACTAGTTCTTACTTACCACTTAACGATAAGCGTATCATAAATCATAAATCCCGACTATCTGAGTACGGGTTAGGGGGCAATTCTCTTAGGGGTGCTCGGCCGAATCGGTGTCATCTAAGAGTATAAATTGGTACCGATGTCACATGAGTTCTATGGAGGTGCTCGGCCGAACCGGTGTCATCCTAGAACCCATCTTAGTACCTTAATTTTCAAAATCTCTTTGAGTCCCCAAATTCGTCGGGAATTCGGCGGCACGATGGCATTATGCCGAATTCCTTCCAAATTTTCTTTATGCCACATAAACATATATCCTCATGAATTCCTCATATGAATAACATCATCATCATTTACATACCACATGCATCATCATAGAACATTCAAACGATTACCCTTCCGGTAGCTTATGCTTTGACCCTTACGGGTCTTAATCTTGAGATATAGTTCTCTAACATCTGTCGTTCATATTTTATGCACCTAAGGGCTCATAATTATTCATCATTCCTAATTCTCATATTCATTCTCAAATTCGAAAGGCATAGGGCAAAATTTCTAACTTGTGGTTACGGGGTTCTAGAACTTACGTTTTAGACCCTTTCTCGGTTCCGTCTTCGCCTAAGGTGCTATAAATTAAATCTAAATCAATTATGAGACATTCCCATACTTAAGAACTAATTATAATTCACATTTATCATGTTGTAATGTTGCTGGACAGAATCCAGAAAACTGAATGTTCTAAGAGTTCTACATTTGTATTTTTACGGTTTCCTAGTTACTAGTTTCCCTATAGGTGCTAAAAATTCAATTCTAATCCAAATGTTACCAAGTTTTTCATGTCTAAACAATCCTAATCTGATTATGTTCCCATTAAAACAGTTTGGATAAGTTCCAAAAACAAATGGGTCTAAACTATGTTAAATTCTAGCTTTACGGTATTTCTAGTTAGCTAGTTTCTTACCTATCATGCATAGAATCATTTCTACATCACCATATGATATTTTCACACATCAAAACATCACCATACAGCATCACACTCATCATGACAGAACTGAAATCATGGAGCTTCAGTGAGAGAATTAAATTGACATTTCGAGGTACATAAGTTAACTAGTTTCTCTTGGAATCAAATTAGAATTTCTAAGACTCTTTGCAAATCATTTTAATTGATCAAGAGGCTAAGAGAAGCCTTAGCTCAGTGACCAAAATATATTTCATCTTCTAAAAGGGAATTAAGTCATATCTCATGTTAACATAACCTTGTAAAGATTTGTAAAGCTTTAATAAAAACTTAGAACATAAACTATCAGTCCTTGTAGCTGGATGAAAATTCATTGCAAGTCCATCATCACTACTTGGCCGAAAACATGCATTCAAAGAATGCATTCACATTAAACTTTAACTTGAAATGAAATGGGCAAATCTTTGAGCTCTAGGTTCTTAAGTTATGACATAAAATAAAAGTGCTCATGCTTTTCATTTTTAATCTTGCTTACAAAATAAAGTGATGACTTAAATTAAATATGCAAGGCATAAACTTAAACGTGCAAGCTTGAAAGTAAATATGCGAGGCATAAACTTAAACATGCAAGCTTCAAAGTAAATATGCAAGGTTCAATTCTTTATTTTAGTGCTCTTGGCCCAACAACAATCGACTTTAAGGCTGAAATAGATAGGCATCCAAGAGATTAATTAGGTGATAATGCAAGTTCAATTCTTTATTTTAGTGCTCTAGGCCCAACAACAATCGACTTTAAGGCCGAAATAGAAAGGCTTTGAGAATTAAATTAAGTGATGGTGCAAGTTCCATTTTAATCTTTATGTTCTTAGGTGATAGCTTGAAAGTAAAGGTGCATAGCAAGAATGTAAATATAAATGCAAGCATAAAATAAATTATGCAAGTTCATTTTATCTTTCTAGAGCTCTTAACAAGACTTTAAAGGAACTTAAACCTCAACCCAAACTCCTCAAACTAAGATAAAGTAAAGTCTAGAGTTCTTAGAACTCAACATAATATTTTTAAGAATCAAACCATAAACTTAGAAAAAGAAAGGAAAAGGGCCGAAATCTCAAGAAGGAAAAGGAACATTTTAAAACTCTAGGGTCCATGATCTTGATGATATATTAACACCAACATCATGAGACCTCATCATTGAGTCCTTAAAACCATTTTGAAACATCACCAAAGATAAAGTTCTCAAGAGTTCAAGAAAGGAAGAACTAGAAACATTTTTGCTCAAGAACAAAGATCAAGCTCTAGAGTTTGTTTCAAGTGATGAGCATCATCATGAAGCTCTCATTTCTTTGAACTTCAAGACCCATGGCCGAAAATGAGAAAGAAAAAGGAGAAGAAAAGAAGTTCTAAAAAAAATCAAGAGAAACTATGAACATAAAGCTAGAACAAGAACTTTAAAGAAAGAAGTACTTGAAAGAAAATCCCTACTTGGTGTGATGAACTTGAAGATGGAAAAAGAAGATGAAGATGATGAAGAAGATGGAGAGCTCCAAGAACTTGAAGAACACAAGAGCTTTGAGAGAAAAAGAAAAGTTTTGAGTGTTCCTAAACTTAGCAAATGATCTAAAAGTGGTGCAAGCTCCTCAAGGCATTCTATTTATAGAGAAATGAAACAAATGAAGGGTGCACATGGAGGAGGAGGCTTCGGCCATTGCAGATTGGAGGGCATCCCATGAGTTCCATGAGGTGAGATAATGTGGTCTTGAGGCATGGTGAGGCATGGTTCAAAGTATGGTGAGGTATGGTTCAAGGTATGGCCTCAAGCATGGTTCTTTGAGTGAGAAACAATTCAACATGTGTGGTAAAAGGAGAGAGATGGCCGAATATGCATCAGCCATGGGGGGAGGATTTCTTGTATTTTAATTGTGGTTTAGAGTTGTGTTTAGGTGTATCTTTGATTAGGATTAAGATTAGGAGTTTGTAAGAAAGTGTTTAGGTGAGAGAATGGGCAATTAAGGTTGTCAAGACATAATTAGAGAGTGTTCTTGCATCATTAGTGAGTTATAAATTCATTTTAGTGTTTAAACAATTCTAGACACAATTCCTTAATTTAAAGAATTGGAGAGAGAAAACATTATTCAAGATTCCAAGACTAGGAATCTTGAGTTCTAAAAAGGGATTTAAGTTTAATCTAAGCAATTTTAGGTTCTAATTAACTTTAATAAATTATTTTGACTCTAGATTAATTAGGAAAATTAATTAATCTTCGTTTAGAGCCTAATATTGCTTAGGTTTGCTTAATTACATCATTAAGCTCAAAAACACTATTCTAGGGGCAAAATCGTAATTTTACACTAAAATTGCCCAGGACTGCCAGGACTCAAACAGATGTTTTGAAATATGTAACAACATGGTTTTAAATCTTTGGGGAAAGTTTCGGGCTCAAACGGCACTTCTACCCGCATAAAATGCTATAGGGGTATTTTGGTCATTTTGACCCGAAACTGCAGAAAATGAGATTTTCGCTTCCGGAAGCATTCAAAGGCTATTCAATCCCCTTCAAACATTGAGTTGACCCTTCGAGGATGACCGAGTTGGTTATCCTCGAATTCGGGTCAGGAAATGACCTCAGGGGCATTTTGGTCATTTCCTTCAGACAGAAAAATCGGGGTGTTACAAACATCCCATTTGTAGTAGGAATTTTGAACAAAAGTATAGAAGTCTACCAAAAGGGGTGTTGAAAGCTATACTCATTTTAAAAGATATGTGTGAAGGATAACAGACCACAATAGCATCTAAAGAATATGAATCCTTAGAAGATAAAGAAGAAGCAGAAAAAAAAATCCTTAAGAAGCAATAGGTGTTGCAAGAAAAAAAAAAGACTAGAGGAAACAAGAAAACTGAAAGAAGCTAAGGGGATTTAAGGCTCCAGCAGCAGAAAAAGACCTGCTGATCCTAAACCCTTGGTGGTTATTGAAGATCAGCCTATGAGGCCAATGACTCAACAATTTGGGTTCACTTCCTTTCCTGTTCCTACCAAAAAACAAGAGGCTTCGAAAACCTGCTCTACCACAGCTTCATACACTGCTCCTGAAAAAGCAGTCTCTATTGGGACCGAGATGGCCTCTCATGGTGACAGTGATGATTTCGTGACCATCAATCAAATGTTAGAAGTCATGAAACAATCCCTGGACCTAGAGCCCCAATCTAAGGAAGAAGAAGTGGATAGATTCAATTTCTTTGTAAATGGGCTCTTTTCCAACCTTGAATCTTTTATTGAAGAACCAGATGTGGCATCCATTAAACCTGAAACAATCCTTGTTCTGATGGTCCCTCAACCTCAGTTTTTCCTCTCATATCACCTATGTGGAGTAGAAAAAAAGATGTCTCTACTCTTTCTATCGAGCCTGTTATGCTCCTACTTCTACTGCTGATCATATTTCATCCTCTTCACCACCTGCTGTTGCTACTTTTGCTGATGCTCAAGCTAAATTGCCTAAGTTAAGGGAAACCATACCCCTAGATATACCTGAGCCTTCTCTAAGAGCTGCTTTGTCAACATCTGCACCCATCAACCTTCCATATCAATCTTCAACCGAGCCTCCAACAAGCTCTTAATGAGATAGACTTGAGACATCTCAAAGAGATTACTACCAAGGTAGATCGAGTTGAAGTGACAAAAATTGAGCAGGGTGCCCAACTCTGACATCATAAGGAATTACTACTTCGGATTCTTCAAACTTCGCAAGATATTCTTCGTGAAGTTAGGCGCTGAGGTTGATAATGGTGATCCTAGATTCCAGCACACCTCTTTTTACTGATGTCAAAAAGGGGAGAAGAAAATAAAAGAAAATCTTGTTCTTGTAGCTGAGAAAGACAAGGAGAATATGCTAAAGGGGAGACTATTTCAACATTCCTTAGTTGTCAAGAGCAATTTCAGTTTTTTTTTCTATTATTAAAATTACTCAGATATTTCTTTTTGTTTAAGCCAATACAATCTATTCTATTTTTCACTATGCTTTATATTCATTTTATGCTTGTCCCGTGATATACATATTTATATATCTTGCTTAGCAAATCAGGCATATTGTGCTGATGAATGAGTGATCTTTTATCTGCTTAATCTAACAACTCATTTCATCAATACTTCTGTTTATATGCTATTGCTATGGAACACAATGTGCTTAATGCTCTGACACATGATATGTTGATGCTCTGACAAATGTTACATATATATATATATATATCAGTGTGCAAGCTTATTTGAAAAGCATGTCATATATTTTAAGCATTGATTTACATTTCTTTTTTTTTTCATGCTCTGATACCTATGTGAAGAGTTTTTTAACTCACAATATATGCTCAATATTTCTCTTACTCTGATTTAATTGGGACTAGTCCCTATGGAGCTTTAGAAACCTAGAACAGTATGTACTAATTCTTTTAAGGTTTCTTTGAGCATTAGAAACTACATAAGTATCAATTCGTTTATTTTTCTCTGCTCAAATGCTATGTTACATCTTTATATATATATATGTATATAAATGTATAAAAACATGAGCATCCATTTTGAAAATGAGTTTGGATAGAGAAATGTTGAATACGAGAATTAATAAAGATAAAATATCCCAAGGATTACTTGTCAATTATTCAAGCACATAAACCTTCAGAAAGTTTTTGTATGATTGAAAATCAAGTTGTTCAAGTAAACAGGGCTCAAATTATGTTTGTTTCATAGATACTGCTCTAATACCTTGTAGAAAGTACACTGAGCTATTTTAAAACTTCATGAAAAATTATAATAGCTATAATTTAAGTCACTTAAGGCTATAAAACATTTTCAATCTTATTCATATCATGCCTTAAGAAAAGGACTTCCTGAAAATCAAATTCTATGATGAATTGAAAGAATATTAATTATCATAATGTATTCACTGTAATATTTCTTTCAATATCTCTTCAAAAGATTTTCTTCAAATTGCTTTATCATCATCAAAAAAAGGGAGATTGTTAGCTCTAGAACCTTGCTGAAAGCTTTAATGAAATATGTTTTGAATGACAACAAAGCCAATTTTAGGAAAATATTTTGAAGAATGACTAATATTTATCTTGGGTTTCTTGAAGTACTAAACAGGTTCTTTTGTTAGCATAACATGGCTCCATTAAGCGAGAATAATTTCACTTTACATGTATAAACATATTTAATCTCATATTAAGATATGGGAACTAAATGAAAGTTATAATTATATAACAAATCGAGCTTAAAAATGCCTAACAATTTGAAGAAAAACAACCAGAACAAGAAACCAAGACTAGGGTCAGAAAGGAGCAATAGACTTCAGAAAGTATGCTTGGAATAGAGATATCAATCAAACTCTCAAGCAAATATGTTCTACTATCTTCAATCATCACAATTGCAATGTTTTTATCATCAACAAGCTCTGATTGAATACCAGAAGACCCAAGATTCATCAAAAAAATGATACCGCATATCAGAAAACTCACTTTATAGTGAAATAGTGTGCTTTACAAGAAAAGGAGGGATATTTGAAATTCAAATTTGAAATTGCAAAGTTAAAACCTAATGTCAGAACTGGCATGACATCTCTTCTGCCAACTTGGTCAATTACCTTAGCTTCTAGAAGTAAGAGTCCAGAAACCATGCTTCAGAAAGTAAAAGTAGTTTTTGAAAGGACTTCAGAAACTTCAACTTTGCAATGACTTCTGCAACAGCTTTGACAAACAGACAGGCTACTCTTCTAAACTACATTTCCAAGACAAAAATGAATGATCAACATGTGTTACTTGGAGATCTGATCAAGGGCAATGGTCACAAGGAAGACCATCTATAAATAGAGATGTTGTGCTTTCAAGGTATATATGACAGAATGCTACAAAGAGAAAAAACTCCATGAAAATTTCTCCTCATTTTCTTGTAAAGTTCATTACATCTTGTAATCATCTTCTTTATTTGTAAAAATATTCTTTCTTCATTCCTTCAATGTTCATACTTTCTTCTAAAGAAGAATAGCTGAAAAGAAGTCATTCAAGTTGTCCCAAGTCTTTCACTGTAAATCTTAAGGAAACCTGAGTGCATGTTAGTTTAAGTTGCAAATCCAAACACAAACCTTTGTAACCTTGATCCAATAGTGATCAGTGTAAGATAGCTCAGGGTGGCTAGTCAAATAATACTTGCAAAGCGACCGTAAAGGTGTTTTACTAGTCAAGGTTTAGTTTGGAGAGGTTGGTTAAAGAGTACTCGATTTAGCTTAGAGAATGTAACACCCTAAAAAATTATTTCAAAATTAACTTGGGCTTTACTAGTCATAAATTTCAAAAATCTACAGTTTTAGTAATGATAAGGACGATCCAATGGATTTGTAAAAAAAAAAAATGTGAATAGTAACCTTGTGGGCCCCATGGGACCGTCGAGATAGCCGAAACCCTAGAATTGGGACCCGGAGATGACCAAAGATGAGAAATTATAGGATTGAGATTAGAAATAGTTAGAATGAGGATTTTATACTTAGAATTAATTTTCGGGCAATGTCTTATTACCCGAGTACAATGTTTCGCCCATTTGACGAAGTTTCGATGTGCAGTTTTTAACGCCGTACAAGTTACATAGTGGCTAAGTAACCTTTACTAACCACTTTATGCCAAGTGCATGGCAAGGATTAAAAGTTGAAAAGCAAGTTTTAATCATGACCTTTGATTTATTATATTTTATTCGAGAGCCAATAACTCATCTGTTCGGTGGAATTTCGGTGTGCGGTTTTAACACCGAAAAGGCTACTTGCTCCCCAAGTTAAAGTGATCCAATTATCTTGAGCCAAGTGGGAGACCAAGATCCATTCTTTGCCTAAGAAAACAATCTTGGCCATCCATTTTTCTTTCTTTGGTCAAAGATTACTTAATTACACATTATAATATTCATTCTTTATATATAAGATCAACACCAAACCAAGCTTCTCCAAGAAGCCAAATTTTCTTCTTTTTAAAGCCCAATTTCGGCCAGCCTAAGGCGAGAACACTAGCCACCATTTTCATTTCTTCAAGAGCTTACAACTTGCTTCAAATCACCAAAACTCTTGCCCAAAGTTCCTAAAACCACAAACTCTCTTCACAAACTTTTCTACACATCAAAACCTATAATTCTAACTGATTGGAATTTCATTTCCTCACCATTTCTCACCTTGATACCTCATATACTACTGCCTAATAGAGGGTTTGATGCTGGTTTGAAGGCTTTGAAGTGAAGGGAATCATCCTTGGAGCATCTTTTGAAGTCAAGATCCCTAAAGCCACCAAAGTAGGGTTTTTGAACCTCTTCTTCTTCAAATCCATTTTTCTGTGTTAATCATTGATTTAAATTGATATTTTTGATTGTGTTGGTTGATGATATATGGATATTGAGGTATTAATTTTGGTGGGGTGTTTGGATGATTCTAGAAATCATTTTTGTCAAAAGGAATATTAGATTATGCTGCTGGATTTTCGGATTTCTTCTGGACAGGTTATGGTTCATGAATTTTTTGATGTATTTGTAGTAATTTATATGAGCTATTAAAATTATATGTTGGAAACTCTATGATTTTTCCTGGGTCCTAAAAATGAGTGTTACTATTTTATAACAATCAAGAACCGATACTGTTCTTGAGTTGTCTGGACAGCCAATTCTAAAGCTCTGAGTTTGTCTAATTTTGTTACCATACCAAATGATTGATTTTTCCACTGAAATTTCTACAGGATATTGAGGACATGTCAAAGTACAACCATGAATTTTTGTATGATTTGATATGATCACTTGATAGGGTAATAAGATTGGAACTTTGGCTATTAGCTGCAAATACAGGGTTTCTAGCCTCCTAATTTGTTGATTTTTGTTATCATACTTAGAGAACTCTTTTAACTCCGAAATTTTTAAAGAACCTTGGGGACACATTGAAGTGTCTTGGATATTTTTTATAGTCTTGGATTTCATGGTTTGAAATGCAAAATAATATGTGCTATAGATATGTGAAATCTGCCATTGTGCTGAAAATGAATTGATGCTTTGAGTTGATGAAATAATGACATTGGGTTCAAGTATGACATGTATGAATGCATGCTAGTGAATTTAAGGAATGGTTTGAGGCATGATTGAAATCATATTATGAATGAATGCATATATGTGCCTCATGCATGCATTTGGAAAAGAACAGTGAATGATATGTGTATGTGGCAAAAGAGAATATATGAACTTTAATCGTGCATGTTCTGACATATAGAGAAAATATAAACAAGACTTAGATTGAATGAGAGGAAGGCAAAAGTAGGAACTTTCCCAAAATACTAAGTGTGCCTATTCTGACATATGGAGAAAATAGAAATAAGACTTAGATTGAATTAAGGGGAAGGCAAAAAGAGGAACTTCCCTCAAGATATTATGAGTCGGTAGGCATATCGGCTAGGAATAGAACTGTGTGTGATTTAGAAATGAAAAAAATGAAGTCCAATGATCACGTATAGGAATGAGCTCAATCCTAATAAGCAGTCTATTTCCCTTGTGTAGTGTGATCCACTATAAATGCCATTTGGTATAAACTATCTATTGTGGAGTTGTCCACGGCAGATACCCATTGGGTATAAACTAAGTCTTTCCTATGTCAATGAAGAGCGAAAGTTACACTGAAATGAGTTTTACAGCATGATATAAGCTAAGTCTTTCCTATGTCAATGAAGAGAAAAAAATGCACTGGATTAAATTCCTTGGCCACAAAAAAGAACGCATAATTTATTATTATTTCTGCATATGCATATAAGTTTACTTGATAACGTTTGTGAGAATGAAATTTCTACTTATATTTTGGTTGTTATTTTTTTTTGTCTACTTAGGATGATTTACTAGATGTTGGACATTATAATACATATGCATTAAGTGATTGATTATTAAAAGCTACCCACTTCGAAAGTATGATTTGGAACTTTAAAAATGAACCATTAGTATGAAAGGCATGATCACTCTTTTTCTAATAAACCGAAGTGACTGGGACGATGACGATGACACTATGAGTGAGTTTTTGAGGAGTTGCCCTACTAAGAATTGTATAATTCTCATCCCTATGTGTTTGTGTTCCCATGTCGTCTCCAGGTTGATCCAGAGAATGATGCAGCTACTGCGTGAAAGAAACTCGGGATTGCAGTTGTTTAGGAGTTGATGTTTTTCTTACGTCGTATATAGCTGCAAGTAATTGTGTAAATAAATGTAATAAAGATTGTATATGTGTTAAAGCTCATAATAGAGCTTCCTTATGTAATTGACTTTATAGTAAATAAATGTTTTGTATCTTTGTTATATATTTTAATCGAATCATGCTAGTTATTACATGATCTTATTGCATTTGCTATAGTTATTTAAGAAAGGTCCAATAAATTATAAGTAACAACTCTCAAGTCTGATGTCATGACTTAAGGATGACGTTGTACTTGGGAGGATATTACAAAGAAGCTGGTCAAAGACTACTTAGTTTAGCTTGGAGAGGTTGGTCAAAGACTATCGGTTCAGCTTGAAGAGGCTGTGATAACTACTTGGTTTGTGACAGTAGGAGTTGTCAACTAGTCATAGGTGAGAGCTTGGGTAGCCTATTATAAAGATTATCCTTGTTCTTTCTCTGGTTTGAGAAAGGTTTAGTGGAACTTAACTATTGTTGAGAATTGGATATAGGCAGGTTATCCGAACCAGTATAAAATCTCCTATATAGTATCTCTCTTTTCCCCTTTATCTTTTATTTATTTACTGCTTTCAGTACAATTTCTATGTTTCTTCTGGAAAACTTTCTTTTACATGTTAAGTTAACTTTCTTAGTTCAAAAAGTTCACTTTCTGACATTTCTAACGCTATTTTCGCTGTACTTGAAGCTCTCAACTTGATAGTAATTTAGTTAAGTTTTTCAGAAACTATAAAGGGAAAGAAAAAGTGAAGCACAATTCAACCCCCCTTCTCGTGTGTTTTTTTACCTACAGGAACTTGTGCCCTTGCATGACATGAGTTTAATATGCATGCCCAGTATGTAAGCAACATAGTATGAATTGCTAGCCTAGTATTGAACAATTATTGGATCATTATGCATATTAATTGAACATAACTGCTTTAACTATTACTTGTTGTTCTTTTCCAGACATGTGCATGAGATGAGTATGTTAGAAATCAAGTACATTTTACTTGCTTAATAATGATTGATACTAATGATATGTCGGTGCTAGTTGGTAACTAAAACTTTAGTATTTAGATTCCTTAGGTTCTTTTAGAGGACATTGAATTTGTAATAGCTTGAATGGACTAGAGTGCATGAATGACATGTCTATGTTAGTTAAGTATATGGTTTCATGTATATGTGGCTTCATGTATGAAAATGTACAAGCTACTATATATCTTACATAATGAGTGGAATAAATTTTTTCCTAATGCTTTTGTGCCCATGAAAACATGTTTTACCTTCAAAAGTTTCATGCTCATAGTGGATGGTTTGGTTTGAAGACAAATGTTTTCACAAGTTGTGATTTTGTTGTAGAATGCTTTCTCTTCGGTTGATTTGTATGATACGTGTGATGTGTGATATTTGTGTACACTAGAAGTATAGACACCTGATTTCTTAACAACCTTGTATTGTTAGAATATGATAGTTAAGGATTAGGCATATGAATGCGATGTTTGTTTTTGCATTTTCTACATGAACACATAGAGCAGTTTGACTTCCATGCATGACACGTATATAGAAAGTGACAAAGTTCAGGAACTGAGGACTGGGAGTCCCGATAGTATCAGTTGATATCAAACATAAGAGAAAGAGAACCAGACTAAGGACGCAAATAACGCTTAGCCCCCCAACTTTGAAAGCTCACGTGTGCATGAGGCGAAGGAGCATGGATGCTCATCTAGGACTTGCACTGTGGAAAGGGCTGCCTTTGGAGTAGAGCCATCCATTGTAAGTGTCATAATAGGAACCATTGTCGCTTTGATGGGAAAGGGCTACCTTGGAGGCAGAGCCACCCAAAGGTGACAATCGGCATCCTTAGTCAGAGTAACAGAGCAGTGGCCTTCAGGATGACACTGTTTCCCAAGGTATCAACTTGTATAGCCAGAGTATCATATTAGATTGTTTCAGGTATTCAGGCCCATTCTTGAAACCCCACGTGAGTTAAGTATTCCATCTCTTTGATCTTTTAGTTATGCAAGTTTAGATTTGGGGATCAAATCTTTTTAAGCGGGAAGTATGTAATACCCCACATACATGTGTTAGTAGATAAGTTTCGTATGGCCCTAGAGCCCTGTATGATCCATCTGCGTAGCCGGAAAGGCCCTAGATGCAGGAAACCATGTTACAGCACAAGTTCTATAGGATTATGCAGAATAGGCAAGCTGCAGTGAGGACCTTGATGTTAGCACAGTGCAAAATGACACAATATTAGTTTAATGACCCTTAACCCATTCCTTGGGTTTTTTCTTTCCAGAACCAAGAGACCCTTCCCCCAAACCCCCAATTTTTTTCTTTTTCTCTCAAATTCATCCCAATCTTCATCCTACAAGATCAAAGACTTTGGTGCCACCCTTGCACCATGGAGCTCCTTTGGTGTTGCCATCTCTTGTTCTCTCTTTCCATGTGAGTGGGTTCAATCATGTGATCTCTATATTAATAATTAAATTTATTTTCATTAAAATGAGACATAAATGCATGATTTTAGAGAATATCTCAAAGAGTTTAGAGATTTTTGGATCTATTATGTTCATGAAAATTTCAGTTCTTGAAATAGCATGAAATATATGTTTTAAGAAACTCATGGGACCATCTATTGCTAAATGACTTTTGTAAAATAGCCAGAGCATGAACGTGTTTATACTTAGAGATTTCATGATTTCCATAATGATTTCAAGAGTATTATGCTTGTATGATAAAACTTTTAAACTCAGAGTAGAGCCTATTTACAGAGATTCAAAGAAAAGAATTGGTTTTCATGATTCAAAGACTAGACAGTGAGTTAACAATTTTAAGCCATTCTGAGTATATTTAGGCTTAATGATTATTAAGCATGAGTTAGAAATAAAAGTATGATATTAGAATTATATAGTTTATGAAAAGTATATTAGCTCGACATATGGTTTAGAAATTCAGTCAAAGGAATTTTAGAGTACGAATCTTCTTATGATTCATGACAGTTGGTGGCTACATACTTTGTAGGCTTTAGAAATCAAAATGTCTATAAATGGATGATTTCTTGGACATGATTTCATGGCCACTGTTATGCTAAGGTCAAACTATTAGAGTTACATGGATTCAGAGCGCCCAAAGTACTATGAGTTTATTGTTGATTTTATTTATTTTCAGTTGAGTTATGTATGATGAATATTGTTAAATAGCCATGGAGGCAATATTATTAAATAGTCATAGTGGCAATCCTAGGAAATGGGACCTATTTAGGTGCCCACAGCTTATCCAATAGGGCTGCGGTTCGCAATGGACCATAAGATTATAGACAAAAGCTCATGTTCACTAAGGACTAAGCATTACTTTTCAATTGATAGAAATAGTTGTTATACTTATGTATATAATTATCAAGTTTAGAGTACTGGTACTTATGATACAGATGAAAGTTATGACTAATTCAATATATATATATATATATATATATATATATATATATATATATATGCAAATATGATGAATGCTTTGAAGCTTGTTTTATTATTATCATTAGTATCATTTTTATTATTGTTATCATTATTATTGTTATTGTGATTTCATACATCTTGTCGTTGTTGTCCTATGACGGGGTTTCTAGGTGAGAATTCACTCACTGAGTTTTAGATAAAATTCAACCCTCTCTTTTCTCCCATTATAGATATAATAGCTGTTGTGGATCCTTCTCGGTCATCCCTCTCCAGTAGTAGAGATGTCAATTGGTAAGCCTTACTTCAGAGTCAAGCACCTTTGTGTTGTTCTCAGAGTGCTCCAGTGTCAATACGAGTAAGGTCCCTGACCATAGAGTTAATTGCATGTTTTCTCGCCATGATATATTTATATTTATATGATTATAGTTTCATGATTATTTTTACTAAGAGTAACTCATATATTTGCATTACAGGGATAGATTTAGAGTTAAATTATGAAAATGTGTTACTTATGATGGTTTGATTTCCAAAGAACACAAGATTTATATTAGAGATGAAATGCCGACAAGAAATATATTTATGATTTATATGGTTTTTATGATTTAAAATATACATATAGAGTGACTCAATGATTACGAGGCTTATGTGAGGATGAGATTCCTCACATGCCAGTCACAATCCAGGTCGTGTCGTGACATTCAGCCAGCTCTGTCTATATCCAATTCTCAATAACTTGTTGAGTTTCACTAAATCCTTTTCTCAACCTAGAGAAAAATCGATTGTCTTTATATAGTCTTCTCAAGCTATTCCCCATGATCAGTAGTTCCAATTTACTGTCACTTTTAAGTAGTCTTTTACTAACATCTCCAATCTAACCTCACAATGATTACTATTGGATCAGGGTACAATGATTTGGTTTAAGGTTAGTTCTCTCCAATAAATGAGAACTCAAGTTTTTCTGTAAATGAAATAGTATATATTTTGAAAACTTGAGTGACTTCTTTCTAAAAATTCTTCCTAAGAAGCACATAGTGTCAAATAAAAGCTAGAAAGAAGATTTTGACCAGAATCAGAAACTGATTATAAGATGTAATGCCCTTTACAGAAGAAGAAGAAGAGGGATTCTCATTTTAGCCTTCTTTTCAAAGTGACAAAAGTCTTCCAAAAAGTCTTGAGAAGTATGCACGTGACATCCTTTTATACTTGATCTGCAAATCAGACTATTAACCCTTGATTTCACTTCCTCTTGCATGTGTTGATCATCTTTTTATGTCCTGGAAAATGCCAACTAGAAGACTAGCTCAGTTGTATCAGAGCTACTTTTGCAGTTGCAAAGACCATTGTCAAATAAAGTTTCTGAGTGAAGTTTCAGAAACAGCTTTTTACTTTCTGCTATAGTTTCTGAATTTTTTCTTCTAGAAGATGGAATAGTTGACCAAATGAAAAAGTAAGATGTAATTATCAGTACTTTTTAAGAGTTGACTTAATTTGAAATTTGAACTTTCCCTTATTTTCTGCAAAGTGTGCACGATTCTGAGTACTCATGTAACATCCCCTGCTGCTTTATGGATTGACGTCTGTCTCCATAAACCAACACGGGTCTTTTCAGCATACTTTGTCCTCACTCACACGCTTCCTAAGAAAACTTCCTAGGAGGTCACCCATCCCAAAATTGCTCCAAGTCAAGTACGCTTAACTATGGAGTTCTTAAGTGATAAGTTATCGAAAAGAAGATGCATCTTGTTGATATAGCTAGTACAAATCAATTCATATAAGCCCTCCTGAACTGTATAATCCCATACCTATACAGTTTTAGGATCCCTCTCATTTGGGTGTGTAATCAGTTCATTCATGTACCCCTCCACTTTTGAAGTCTGCTAAGAGCCACTCCTTGTCCGTGCCTCCTTGCACCGACGATCACTCCTCGACTTCACAATCCCCGGGCGTTACAACTCATACTTTCTAATAAGCTTTTTCAATTTCTGATATTCTCATTGATCTTCATTTCTTTAATCTGGGCTTGATAGGAATCTTTTCATCAAGATTAAAGATTGTAATCATGACTTGCTTCAGAAATAGGTAGATTTCTTCATTGAGTAGTACTTTCTGAACACGTGAATCATTTTCTGAAAATCTAAACTTAGTTTCAGAACTTGAAATACCTTTCTTGTGTACATAACATACTCAAGTTCACTTTTAGAACTATTTTTCACATCATTAGAGATTTGAATCTCTTTAAATGAGATTAAAATCATGTTGAAACATGATATTATGAAAAATATCTCATTAATTGAACTCATATGCGTATGAGAGTGGTCCTACTAAATGCTATAGAAACTCAAGTAAATATTAGTCCATTCTTCAAAATATTTTAATAAAATTTATTTTGTTGTCACTCAAAACTTCAAGCTTTAAAGTTTTCTGAAGGGTTATGGAGCTAACACTTTCTATCATAGACAAATTTATACAAAAGAAAGGAAAAAAGACTTTAACATTCATGTCAAATGTCATTTTCTAAAAGCTCTACAAATGTTGTTATAAATCTTCTTTGTTGTCCTCATAACTGGTTCCCCTATCAGAGTTTCCTTGATCATCATCATCTTGTAAACCAAGGTCACAACACAAGTTAACATCTCCCGTGTTAGCTAAACTCTTCTCAGCTTGCCCAACCTTTAGAATGTTCTTTAGTCCCTTCTAAGTAGACAATGAAATTTCTTGGATCGGGTTAATCAAGTGGATCCCAAAAAAGGCTTAATCCAACCTTGGCTATATTATGAAATAAATTTGAAAAATTGGCTTAAGATCACAAAGAGATGTAATGCAACCGTGACTAATTTCATTTCTTCAAATGAACTAATAGTGTTCTATGACTCACTAAATCTGAAATAAAAATAGGATTAATAGGAAATCAATATAGATTCTCACTCCAAATATTTCAAAGCTTACTCCTTAATGACAATTAAAGTAAATTATTTTTTTGAATAGGACAACTCCATAACATGGTATATAATTATTTTATTTATTGCATGTTCTTACTTCTATATAGTCAAGAGCTTCTAGTTTTTCCTTTATGGTTGACAAGTTACATTTGTCTTTCACCTAAATAGATTAGGGAACTGATATTACAGCTATGTTCTAGCTATACAATTAAGAACCACATATATGCTAATAAGTCTACCCAAATGAATGTATGTATGTCACTTTGCTAGTCATTCTGTAGTTTTTACAAGTCTAATAATAAATAACAAGTGATCACAACACTTGTCTCAAAATAATGTAAGAAACAATAACAAACCTGTCACAAATAGATAAAAAGAAAACAATACAGCCCATTTCACTTTGTCTTGTGATATAGCTTTTCTTTCTTCCATTAAATTTTTCTATTTAATAAGAGGCTCAAACTCTCAACTGGAGAGCAGCCATAGAATAAAGCATGACATGAAAAAGAGAATTATTCACACAATTAAGGGCTTTTCATCCTCTATGCTTTCTCTAATCATTGTCTATTATGATAGTGCAAAAAGTAAGGGAAAACACATCCACAATATTAAACCAACACAAACTTATTCAAATCTAACCATGAACAAATCAGATCTACTAAATATATAAGAAAACTAATGCTACGACTATGTTATGTCCATGTATGCAAGAATATTATATATGCTAAGAAGTCTGGTTATAAATGCAAGTAGGTCTTTTACATTTGGTACTCATTCTGCTGTTTTTCAGAGGTTTTATACTAAATAATAACAAATAGTTCTTGTTCGAAATAATCTCAAAAATAAAAGTAGCTCTATCAAAAAAAAGGGAGAAAGAAGAAACCCAACTTCATGGGCCAACATACAATGAAGAAAGAAGGCACTGTTTGGAGAAAGAATCCCACTCATTATTCAATCCTTGGAGGAAGACAGCAACAAATGAATCAAGCTCAGTGCTTGGAGGAATAAGACAAACAACACTCGTTACTAGTGAATCAAGAGAAAGAATACAATGCAGATCATCATTGGGAGATTGAGAAATGGAGAGAGATTTGGATAAGGGAAGACGTAGAAAACCTTGTGCATTTCCCTCAAATGGAAGTGAGAAATTTTGATCCAAATGACTTACAACATTACACATCCCATGTTCAGTGCCGGTTCAAAACTCACCCATCCTAAATTCGATGCAGAGTACCCCAATTTGTTGTAGTCGCCGCTTTCTCATTGGTGGTCTCTCCCCCTTGGCCTCTCCTACTCACTCTAGCTTGTTCCAACTTCCAACTCATGAGTTCAGAGAGAGACACATGCAACTCTCGCCACTTCACATGGCTAATGAAGTCTTGTCTCCCCAATCCTCACGACACCTCCGCCGCCAACACCATTTCCATCCCCAAATCCTCATCACAACCCCTTTCCCATCCTCACCCTACTTCCCCTACGCTCGCGACCACAATATCCTCCCTCCCAGACGACATCGTTTTGGACGTCCTTTCCCGCGTGCCGCTCTCCTTCTTTCCCTCCCTCTCCCTCGTCTGCCGCCGCTGGTCCTGCCTCATCCACTCTCCCGACTTCTCCGATCTCCGCCGTCGCCGCTCCCTCCTACACCACACCGTCGTCGCCCTAGCCGCTACCGACTCCGGCCTCTCCGCCGCCACCTTCGCTGACGGCGCGTGGAACACCTCTCTCTTCGTCCCCTGCCACGACGCCGTTTCCCTCGACAACCTCCACTCTCTCCTGTGCCACGCGCGCGTGGTTTCGATCGGTCCGAGAATCTACGTCGTGGGAAGAAATGCCACCCTGCGGTATGACACGTGGACCGGCTCCATCACTCCACGATCCGCTATGATTTTTCCGCGCAAGAAATTCGCCGCTGCCGCAGTCGCCGGAAAAATCTACGTCGCTGGTGGCGGTTCAAAAAATGCCGCAGTGGAAGAGTACAATCCTGAATCCGACACGTGGAGCGTGGTATCTCACGCTCCGAGAAATAGGTATGGTTGCATCGGGGCATCTGTTGAGAATGTGGTTTATGTGATTGGCGGGTTGAGAATTGGCGCGTCTGAGAGGAGCGAATTCTTCCGCGGTGGATGTGGAACCGAGGCACATGCAGCCTACGCTAGTTCGATGGATTTGTTTGATGTGGCGGCGCGCGTGTGGCTCAGGAGCCGTGCGGTGCCTTGCGGAGGCTGTGTGGTGGCGGCTTGTGCCGCTGCCGGGCGCGTGTATGCGCTGACAAGCCATGCTGTTGAGCTTTCGTTTTGGAGTTTTAATGCGCTGAGGAAGTGCGGCAGCCGCGGATGCGGCGGGTTCGGAGAGTGGCGCAGGTTAAAGAGCCCGCCGCTGCCGGTGCAGGTTAGAGTGGACACAAGAATGAGGTTCAGTTGTGTTGGAATAGGTGACAAGGTGGTGCTTATCCAAGTGGCGGGTTGCGCAAGAGAAGGGTTTGTTTTGGTGTACAACTGCGCTGCTGGTGAGTGGGGCAGAGGGGCGCACTTGCCGCATGTTTTTCGACGCGCCGCTTTTGTGGGTGTGGAACGCTAATTTGCGCCATGGCCATGTGGCATCATTGTTTGGACATGTGTGTGTAGTGCCACCCGCGGACAATGGTGCGTGAGGTTTCATAGGATAGGGTATCTAAGGTTGTGGTCCCATGCTAGGGTATTGTTTGTAATTGGCCTATGGGGGAGGCGTTGACCGGAGCTTGAAGCATCATGCTCCACAATTGTGAGCATCTTCTATTGTATATTTAGTTCCCATATTAATATGTGCAAGACATAAATCTCGTTGGTTTCAAAGTGTGAGTTTGAAATATTATGTTGGATAAATTTGGCCTGAGTAAATAGTAAATATAATGAGAAAAGTTATACACTTACGGCTTTAATATTTTGTCTTAAGATGTGGTATTCGGTTCACTTTTATGATTTATTGCCTAGCTTGTTTGTTTAAATTTCTCGAATTTTGGGCTCCCCACAACCATTTTGCTCAACTAATTTTTAGTGTTGACTTAATTTGAAATTTGAATTTTTTCTTCTTTTCAATAAAGTACAAGGTTTTTGAAAACACGTGCTTTCTGGTGCGTTCTCTCGGTTTCTAATCTTGTTGATTTTCATTTCTTCAATCTGAGCCTGATAGAAATCTTCTCATCGAGATTGAATATTGTAGTCACGACTTGCTTAGGAAAAGATAGATTTCTTCATTCAGCAACACTTTTTGAATGCATGAAATATTTTCCGAAGATTTGGACTAGGTTTCTGGTCTCAAAATATCATTTCTCGTGTACACAAGTTCATTCTTAGAAATATTTGTCACATAATTTGAGTTCTGAATCTCTTTAAATAAGATTATAATCATGTCAAAAATGTAACATTGTGAAAAATAACCCTTTGATTTGATATGTTTATGAGAATGGTTCTATAAATGCTATAGAAACTTAAGTAAAATATTAGTCTATTTTTCAAAACATTTAATCAGAATTTGCTTTGTTGTCATTTAAAACTTTAAGCCTTAAACCCTTAAAACTTTTCGCAACACTTCAAATATACACTTGATTGTCTTTGTTTAAAGATTTTAGAAGCACGAAAAGTAAGTTAAAGTATGATTCAACTCCCTTCTCGCGTAACTTTCAACCTACATTGCGTTGTTGTTGCCTACAATCTAGTCACGTTGGTCAAAGATTTCCACATCACATTGCTGTAGCTCTAGTCAACTCAGGCAGAGATTCTTGCAGGGCCACTTCACTCTGTTGAAGTGACCACTGCTTTCCGTTACAAATTTCCTGTAGGCGATTTAACAAACACCATATTATCACAAATATCCTTAAAATGCCATGTTATGCTAAATAAGTTACCCAAATCGAAGGCTCTAGAAACCAGACTAGACTGGTCAATCTTCCTGATTGAATCAAGAACCAATCTGGTGTCCGAGTCAGGCTTGCACAACAAAATGAATATTTTAAAACTACCTAGAAGCAAAATCGGTGAAAAAACAAGAAAACAGGTGAACCGGACCGGTTGTGGTTGTTCAGTGGTTTTGCTATTTTTTCTGAAAAAAAAAATGTCACCACCAAGGAGAACTACCACTATGTCTGTCAAGGTTGCACAGCTTTTCAACCATCTCTTGTCACGATCCATCTTGGGAACATGACTGGCATATGAAGAATTTCATCCCCACGTAAACCTCATAACCTCTAAGTCTCTATATATGTTTATTCTAAGCATGAATACTATTTAAATCATAGTTCTATCTCTAACATAAATTAGGAAAACCATTTCTAAAACATTGATTTATCTCTGATATAAATCTTTTTCTCTAAACAACATCATCATAATTAGTCATTTCATGATCAAGCTTTGAATATATCTTTGTAATACAAAATATATTGAGTTGCCTTCTACACAAAATATACCATGAAAACTATAATCATATGAATACAAATTAATCTGAATCATAGAAGCAAAATGCCAAACAATCTCTATGCTTCAAAACCTTACCTGCAATGCCACTGGAGTACTCTATATCAACAATAAAAAGAATATTTCACTATGAAGTGAAGCTCGCCAACTGAAAAGCTCTATTGATGGGGAAGAGGTGGCTGAGAGGGACCCATAGTAGTTAATTATCTGTAATGGAAAAAGAAAGAGTGGTGAGTTTCGTCTAAAACTTAGTAAGCAAGCCCTCACCCGTAACCCTCCCATATGACAACAACCAAGATACATAGAAGAAGAAGAAGATGAAGAAGAAGAAGACGAATAATAATAATCATAAAATAGGATTTAAAACATTTCACATTTACATGCATATTAATTCCAAAATCAATATTTATCTGAAACATAAATGCCAGTATTCTAATAGAGAAACAGAGATCTCTAGTTATGCACAATAAGTGACATAACAATTTATCTAGTTATTCATGTCAACCATGTCATGACAAATTCTCTGATCTTTGTAGTTATTTAAGAACTCAAAAAGGACACCTAACTTGGTTCCATCTCTACTCTATGAGATTGCCCCTAAGGACATCTTGGTACTAAGGTTAACGAGCGCTCTTAGTCGTTAAATCACTATCTATTTCTCTATAGCTACAGTCTAGTTTCTAAGTCATAAAAACTAATTAATTTTTCTAGACTTTGTGCTTGGCTCTACTCTGAGTTCAAAAGCTCTATTATATACAATATAGTACCTTGGAAATCATTATGGAAGTCATAAATTCTCTAAATAATCATATTCAAACCCTAACTCTTCATAAAAATCATTTTAACAATAATGGTATCACGATTTTGCATTAAAACCTCTCGTTCATGCTCTAGTTTTTCTAGAATAGCCTCTAAATCATGCATTCATGACAAAATGTAAAGAAAATAACTCTAATGATCAAGATAGAGATCACAGGATTAAACCCATTCACCTAGAGGGGAGGAAAGAATAGTGTCAACACCAACTCAACTTCGTGGAGCGAAGATGGCACCAATATTTTCCATTAACACAACAAAACTCTATATAAATCACTAATACTATCTAGTTAGCTCTAGATCAACTCTAACAATATTGGGAACTAACCCACTTGATAACAATGGAAAACAATAATGACCCATACCCTAGAACATGAAATGGAAAAGAAAAAGATAACAAAAACCCACAAAACTATTATCTTTGAGCCTTAAGAGAAGAAGGAATGATGTGGGATTGAGAAAGGAAAGGTTGGAGAGTGTTTGGGGGTGAAGGATTTTGGTTTTGATGAGTAAAGTCCAAAGGGTTATTAAAAAAGTAGAGGGCTCACTTATCAAAACTACATCATTTTTAATTGTGCTGACATTAGGGGTCTTCGCTGCAGCGTGCCTATTCTGTAAACTTCTGCAAATTTCAACTGCAACATAGTTTATGCATCTTCCAGCCTTTCCGGCAACATGAGTGGGTCTCGGGGGAACCTATGGTTGTACTGGACCTCTCTAAAGACACATGTACTCGAGGTATTACATACTCCTCTTTCCAAATCTTTAAACATATCTTGCGAATGGAAAGGATGCGGATACTTGATCCTCATGGATTTTTCATCTTCGTAAGTGGTTTCCTCACTAGAGTGGTTCCTTCATATGACCTTCACTGAGACCATTTCCTTTGAGCAAAGCTTCTTGATTTACCTATTCATGATGGCAACCGGTTCCTCTTCATAAGACAAGCTTTCATCAATTTGAACTGCTTGTGCCATGAGCATGTGAAATTGATCGAGCATGTACTTTCGGAGCATGTTAACGTGAAAAACTAGGTAAATAGCTGACAAACTAGGAGGCAGTGCTAATATGTAGGTCACTGCTCCAACTCTCTCTGGAATCTCAAAAGGGCTTATATAAAGTGGGTTAAACTTTTCCCACTTGCCGAACCTCACCACTCCCTTCATGGGAGATACCCTATAAAACACATGATCATCCACAATGAAACCTAGCTCTTTGCACCGATTAGCAGCATAAGATTTCAGTTTGGACTAAGCTACTAATAACCAATCTTTGATCAGTCAGACCTTCTCTAGAGTTTCTTGTACCAGATCTAGGCCTAGGGCCTTTGCTTCCCAAAGCTCAAACCATCCAATAGGAGATCTATGGCATCTCCAATACAACGCTTTGAACGATGCCATCTAGATGTTACGTTGGTAACTGTTATTATAGGAGAACAAACTCTATCAGTGGCAAGTGGTCACACCAACTCCTACTGAAGTTGAACATACAATCTCTGAGCATGTCCTATAATGTCTGAATCGTCCTCTTTGACTGGCCATATGTCTACGGATGAAACGTTGTGGTCAAGTCCACACGAGTCTCGAGAGCCTCTTGGAATGCTCTCTAGCACTGCAAAGCGAATTGGGAACCTCTATCTGATATTATTGACATTGGCACACCATGAAGCATGACAATCTCGTCTATATAAAACTGGGCATAGTGAGCTACATTGAAGGTCGTCTTCATTGGTAGGAAGCGAGCTAATTTTGTCATTCTATCTACTATCACCCATATGGAATAAAACCTCCAATGGTCTAAGGTTAACCCGACTACAAAGTCCATGGTTATCCTCTCCCACTTCCATTTCAAGATCTCTATCTGCGGAAGCAAGTCTGCAAGCCTTTGGTGGTTAGCCTTGATTTGTTGATGCACCAAACATCGTGCCATGAAATCACCAATGTGTCTCTTCATGCCTTCCCACCAGTATAACTGTTTGAGATCTTGATACATCTTGGCTGAACTGAGATGGACGAAGTATGTTGTACTATGAGACACATCCATGACTTTTATCTTCAACTTACCTATATCAAGTACACATAATTGGTCACTAAAGAGCAACACACCCTCCATATTAACTAAAAACTCAAAGTTCTCTCCTCTGTGTACATCCTTCATAAGCTTAGCTAACTTGGGATCTTCCCCTTACTGTATCTTAATCTGCTCCACTAGGGATGATAGGGCCTTAATGTGAGCAAGAAAGGCTCCTGAATCATCTAGCCTAAACTGGACTCCCTTAACTTATGAGTGTTCTCTATCAAAGGCTGCCTCAAGGGTGCTATGTGGGGTAAACTACCCATAGACTTCCTACATAAAGCATCGACTACAATATTCGCCTTGCCTAGATGGTATGAGATCGTGCAATCATAGTTTTTAAGTAACTCTAATCGTTTGCATTGCCTGAGATTCAGATCTTTCTGTTCGAAGATATACTTCAAACTATTGTGATCCGTTAAGATCTCACAAGTCTCACTATACAGATAATGCATCCAAATCTTTAAGGCAAAGACCACTAATTCCATCTCTAGATCATGTGTCGAGTAGTTCTGCTCATGCCTCTTGAGCTGCTTAGATGCATACGGCACAACTCAGCCATGATGCATAAGGACACAACCAAGTTCAACTTTCGAGGCATCACAGAACACTGAAAAGCCTCCTGTGCACAAAGGCGACACCAGTACTAGAGCCATGGGCAAATAGGTCTTAAGCCTCTGGAAACTCCCTTTACAAGCATCCGACTACTGAAACTTAACATTCTTCTGAGTTAACTTGGTCAAAGGTGTCGCTATTCTTGAGAAATCCTTAATAAACCTCCAATAGAAACCCGCTAAACATAGGAAACTATAGATCTCTGACACTGTAGAAGGCCTCAACCACTACTGAACCACCTCGACTTTTTTTGAGTCCACTAAGATACCATCCTTAGATACTATATGCCGAAGGAATGCCACTTGATCAAGCCAAAACTTGCACTTAGAGAATTTGGCATACAATTGGTTCTCCCTTAGGGTCTGCAAGACAATCCTAATATGGTGCTCATGCTCTTCTTCACTCCTAGAGTACACAAAGATGTCATTAATGAAGACAATCACAAAGTGATCTATGAATTATTTGAAAATACTATTCATTGGGTCCATAAAAGCTGTCGAGGCATTGGTTAACCTAAAAGGCATCACTAGGAACTCATAGTGTCAATAACATGTTCTAAAGGCCATCTTGGGAATATCCTCATCCTTAGTCTTCAACTGATAATAGTCCAACCAAAGATCGATCTTGGAAAAACATCTAGCCCCTTAGAGCTAATCAAACAAGTCATATGTGCATGGCAACGGGTACAAGTTCTTTACTGTAACCTTATCTAACTATCAATAGTCTATGCACATTGTAACACCCTAGTAATTAACCAAATACACCTAGGTTGAATCTGATTAATGACTAGACTTTACTCCTTGCTTTGGTTCTTTCTTCATAATTTGAAAATACTTAGTGAAATTATGAGCCATTTTTTTTTTAAAAAAACATAATTGAAAACGTGAGCCGAGTACAACGTGAACGAGTAAGCGGAGTATAATAAGACGTTTAAGAATATATCACATCATATCACTTTGGCTCCATCATATAACATCCATAAGCACATTATAACATATATTTACATACAATAACCTCACTCAAAGGGTGGGTTATGATCATACATCATTGTCTTATGCAAACTCATAAAAGAAAATATACATAAGGAAATACATGCCCCTAAACTAGATAACTCCATAAGCTGGGAAGGTTATCCTAAAACTAGGGTGCATGAACACACATAAATCTACTAAGAACCTTCTATGGCCACTATCCTGGAAATGGGGGAATAAACCCGATGCAGTGATGAGCTCCCTCGGGAGGGGACACACGAGATGCACCAGGCTGGGGTCGCATGGACGGCCTTCTCGCTAACCTCGGCTGAACAACTGTTTCCTAACTACCCTTTCTTACATGTGTGGGAGTAGGAGCAGAGCTCTCAGAATATACATGAGTAGGAGTGTCCTCTGAAGGATCAGTTTCAGAATATCTCGTCTCGGGAACATACTCTGGAAATTCATGGACAGCAGATGAAGCGGGATAAGAACGTAACATCCTTTCATCAAGTGGACGTGCATGTTCGAAAACCATTTCATCGCCATAGGGAGAAGTAGGAGAAAATCGATAACTAGGGACAGGATGTGCAAATGGACGACCTATGTAAATAAAAACACGAACTGCGCACCTCCCTTCAAAATGATACGAGCGATGCACCGGATCATAGTGGAATTCCCAAGTAGGGGTATCAACGAACAAGACGAATGTCGCCATTTGAATCTGGAGACAATGACGGAAATAAAGAAAAGGGAGTGAGAATCTTGCTAAAGAATTCTCAGTAGGGTACCTCCTTCTACAATGTCATCATCAAAGTCCCGGGAACCTCGGGATTATTCTAAAATAGTGAGCATGCAAAGATTCATTTTAAGTTCGGACAAATACTTAACCGAGGTTCGTCAATTTTTAATCATGCGTCTTATAATGCATCATAATCTTAACATGTCATATTTACAATGAACTTTTCCTTTATCATTACATCATATTCCTCATCATCATTATCAAAATAACATGCATAAAAGAACGTCATATAATATTAGCTACACATGGACACAGTGCACATATTTCATTTCTTTAGTGCCTTAGGTGACTTAAAATCTTATCATCATCATTATTTTCCTTGGGCCACCCTATACTCCACCCTTTTGGGAGTAATTTAGGTTATGAGCTTATACTTTACTAGTCGTCACTAGCATATACTTATCCCTTTTGATAAGCTAAAGTCCCAACTCTACCCTTTTGAGAGAACGGGTTATGAGGCTAAAATCACCTTTTCACCACCTATAGTCTGATGGTTCCAAAGGATCATTTTCTTATAAGTTTAAGTCACCATTAAATCTTTGCATGTTATATCACAATACAATTCATAAACATCATAGCATTTTCTCATTTATAGTCTTAAGCTAGAATAATATATATCAACTATAATCATGCATCTGGGAGATTCCTAGGAAAGAAAGGTGGGTCACAATGGACACGCTTAAATACCAAGTCTTTCCTTAGCCAAAACCTTTCCAAATTACACTTTTACAATGATACACTTTCTTCTAGCAACAAAGGTAAATTTTACATAATAAAGAATATTTCATGCATAAGCATTCTCATTATTTGCAACAGCAACTATAACATGTAAGCCAGGAAATCATTCAATGATATCAAGTACTTAATAAGCATCCAATACTTACATAGAATTATCAATTATAGAACTAATTAGTTATGAACAAAGCATTCCAAGACCACTCAAGCAAGCCTATTTATAGAAGATTTTGAGGCTTCTAATTGGCCAAAATGAGGAGGTAGTTGGCGGAATTTTGCAGGAGAAATAAGGGAGGAAAAATCATTTTAGACAAAGTTGTATGAAATTAAGGAATTATGTCTCTTATGGTGACATTTTGGCATTTTGTTTTAGTGCAACTTTTGACAATAATTCAGCTGCATAATGGCATCAATAATTTCGTCCATTACAGCCTAAAGAAGTGAAATTTGTGTGTTCCATGCATTATTTAGGTGTAGGCAAGGTATTCATGTAATTTAGAGAATTTACGGTTAAGGGCTTAAGTGAATTAGTAAGCAATTTGGGTGTTTTTGAGCAATTTTGGGTTCTAATCAATCTAAATACATAATTTTGACTCTAGATTAATATTTAGAATTTAATAAGCTTTAATTTGAGCCTAATATTGCTTAGGTTTCGGTATACGAATAAAAAATCCCGAAATTCGCAAAACTACCCAAAAACAGGGGCAAAATCGTACTTTCACTTAAAACTGCCCGAGGCCACCCGAGCTTAACCAATGGTTAATCATGGCTTAAAAACAAATTTTAAAACATTTTAGTGAGGTTCGAGCTCAGTCGGCACGCACATCGGAGTTAAAACAGCCGCAGGGGTGTTTTGGTCATTTCGCGCGTCGGAACTCAAAATTGAGATCCTTCTGCTCTATTAACACACATAACACAAACAATCCCTTATTATCATCAAAACATCCCCCTGAGAATAGGTGGGGCCCACGATCCTCATTTTCTGAGTAAAATAACTTCAAGGGCATTTTGGTCATTTTATACGTACAGAAATTCGGGATTTGCGACTCTTGCATGAAGCGCTCCTAACCTCTTTTCTAATGTTATATTCCTTTATTGAGGATTGTTCGGCCTCAAATCTTATGTAATAATTACCTACAGTAATTCGGTAATTTCTAATGACAGTAAAAATTGGGGCGTTACACACATCCTCATATATCCATCCCTTTTCTTCACAAACAAGTCCGGATCTGTCATGAGCTGACCCGAGAACATGACCGGCACGTGAGGAATCTTATCCCTATGTAAGCCTACTGGATGACGTGTCTCTCTAAATGCATAAAATATAATAATATTATATTTAATTTGCATTCTAAAAACATAGACTATTTAATCACTTGCTTTAAATTTCAAATATGAAAATCAACTTAATACTTAAAAACTAAATTACAAATACATCTATGGCTTTTTATATAGCTCAAATCAAACTGTACCATTTCAAATCCATACTTGCAAACTGAAAGTACATACATAACTGTTTCAAATACTGAAATTTAACACAATATGAAAATAATGGGTGGCTTGGATCTTGCTTGCATATCTGTTGGAGCCCTTTAATACTAACATAAACCTATACTAAGCCTTACTCCAAGATAAGGTTCACCTTTGGGAAAACTGCATCAACCAAACTGGGCTGAAACTGGAAATGTACCAACAACTATGAGAGGAAGGAAGAGGGGTGAGTCAATGGACTTAGTGAGTAAGTTCTCACCCATCACCCATATAGGATAACCAAGGAATACATATAATACCATAGATGCAACAATCATAATTCATTTGATATATAAATACATAGTTATATAAGAAAATATTTCTTATTTCATAAGTTCATGAACAAACAATTATAAACTCACAAGCAAAATGAAATCATTTTAACTAAGGTGTGGCAGAGCCTAGGGAAATAGTATTTACTGAGCTGAATAGATACATATATAATAACAAAAGCTGTAAAATCAAGCAGTCCTTGTTGGACAAGCTGTGGGTACCTAACCAGGTTCCATTTTTTGTATATGCCACCATGGCTATTAAAAGGATTACGTCCATGGCCGCTTGGTGCACTGCCTCCTTGGCAGTTAGATGTACCAAGGTTAACTACTTTCTCATACAGCCATTAACTAACTATCTGTTTCTTGATTTCTACCATTTAAACTAGTTTGACAAAAACCTATAGCTGACAAAAAAATGGGTACTATGTCCCTAGCAAAGCAGAGCCCCTAAATTCTTAGTACGGTGGGAGTTTTGGATTCATATAACAATCTGACTTTAACATAACCGTGATTGTGAAATCATGCCCAATGGATCACCCATTTGTAGACAACCCGATCTTAAGCTCATAGAATATGTATCTGATAGTTGCTAAGAATCATACTGAATTCTATACCTCTTGGTACCATAAAATCAAAGTTCTAAGTTCAAATCTTAAGCTAACATAACTTTCTATATACTTGATAAATCTAAAATCATAGCTCAAAATACTGGGATCCGTAATCATAAAACTCAGAAATCATATAACATATTTATCCTTGAAGTTGGGTTATATACTTGTTTTACATTTCTCCAACATATATAAATATTTTAACTGAATATTCTAGAAATATAGCTTGAAATCTTAAAACATGAAATCGTAGTGATATCAAAGAAATCCATAAATACATATTTGATAAAATAGTCACCTTGCTATAATACACGTTTTCTTAATGAATCATTTCTTAAACATGTAAAACATTTTCTAAAGCATACAACATAGCAATTATGGTCCCATGGTTTTGTAATTATTTCATGCTATCATCGTAAATCATAATTTTTCTAGCTTGACATAATCATGTAAAATCATATTCTATACTTTTCCTTATCTCAAATTTCATACTTCATAAATATCATGCATCAAACATAGTCATAATGGCTAAAATAAGGTCATGAGTTTGAACTCACTCAACGTTTTTAGCCGGGAGTATATGGGCACCACCAACTTGACCTTGAGGGCTTGGAATGACACTAACAACTGCCATAGAGCAACATAGACCCAAGATTAATCTCTAGACAACTCTTAAAACAACTCTAACAACATTGAAGGAGCATCCCCACCTGACAACAATGGAGAAAATAACTACCCATAACATAGGGAAGGAAAAACATGGAAGAAACTAGCATAAAACAACAACAATCACTTACCTTGGATCTTGGAAGGAGAAGGATTGGGGTTGGATTGAGATAAAGAGAGAAATAGGGGTTTAGGGGAGGGGATGGCTCGGTTCTGGAAAGGGGAGCCCAAGCATGAAGGGTTTTTAATGAATGCGTGGTTCATTAATCAAAGCTGTACCATTTTGGCACAGTTCTATCATCGGACACGTTCGCTGCAGTGAGCTTGCAGCAAACTTGGAAAAGCAGCAACTCGCTGCAGTGAGCCTCCTAGCCGTCTTGCTCACTGCAGCAAGGCTATTCTGCAGCAAACTTCATCTTTCTGTTATCTTGGCATCTGGGTTGACTCAACACTCACTTATTAACATTTATTAATTTTAAAACATAAATGTAAATAAGGAAGTACCCTTCATTTGAATTCAAATAAAATATCATAAAAATCAAAATCCCAACAAATCAAAAACCAAATTCTGGGTTTTAGTTCAAATCTAAGAATCGTCAAGATTTTCTAAACTTATGAGCTAAACAAAAAATGTTTAAGGGCTTCATAAATCTATTAAAAATCACTCTTTAACTTATTTTCCTTTGGGGAATAATTATCGGGACTTTTGATCCCAAGAATGTGGCTCTAACATATAGCTCTCCAAGGAAGTGCAGGATTCAGACCTAGCAAAATTTAGGACCCAACAGCATGGGTAGGTCCCGGGAGATCCTAATGCTATACAAAATTTGTCCAGTGACACATGTACAATAGGTATTACATACTTCCCTCTTAAAAAGATTTAGTTCCCAAATCTGAACTTGCGTAACTAGAAGCTCTGCATAAGGTTTAACCTACAAGATGAAAAGCTTAACCTACATAAGGTTTCACAGTTGAAATAGGTAGGCTTTGAGATTAATTATTAAGGTGACAGCAAAGAAAAAAAACATGAATGCAAACCATTTCTTATCTATTTGAGTCCTAGGCTCAAGATCACTCCTTACAACCACATAGTTTCTTTGTTTATTGAAAATATTTTTAAAAGTTAGACCTTCAAGCTTTAGAGGTCTAATAAATAATGGTTTTGCAACCAATACTCAAGATCCTTATCATCAATCCATGGTTTCTTCATTGTGTAGGCCATTGATGCCAAAACCAAAAGGAAGGAAAAGGAATAGCAAAACCAAAAACAAAGTGGAGAAGGAAAGAAGCATCAACATAGCATCATTTCAAACCACAAGTTTAAACAACAAAAGAAAAGAAGACAACTCCTTACCTTGGATGTGCTTCTTGATTGAGAAGGAGAGCTTGGCCTTTGAAAAGAGTAGAGGAAGAAGAAGAAGAGCTCTTTGAGATGAGAGAAAGAAAACTTTGGAGGTGTAAGAAAAATGAGCAAAATGATCTCTTGGAGGGCTCCTTCTATTTATAGAGAAATAAAACACATAGGGGTGAAATGGAGGGAAGGGTGGCCGGCCATTATGGAGGGAAAATATCTCTTATATATGTCATTTCAAGATATGGCTAGGTATGGTTCTTTGAGTGTGAAATGTTATTAAAATAAATTAACATGTGATGAATTTGGAGGGGGAGTGGCCATGTGGTTTAATGGCCATGGGGGAGGAAAATTATTTCATTTTTTGTGTGTTATGATGTGGTTTAAGTGATAGGTTTGATTAGGTATTTGATTAGGAGTTTGTGGTTAAGTGTTTGAATGAGAAAGTGGGTAATTAAAGCTTCTTAAGACAAGTTTTAGAAGTGCTCTTGGTTATTAATGGAGTCAAATACAGAATTCAAATATAGTCTCAAAGGTTGATTGGTTTCACTAGGGGTGGAAGGGAAGATGACAGACTTGGTATAACAGTCTAACAATACACGATTGACATAAATCCAATCCATGTCAAGGATTACGTCTATGCCTTTCATGGGCAAACAAATTAAATCTATGATAAAGGATCTATTCTCAACAATGAGGTGACAATTTAAATAGCAATTGCAAGTATTTACAGGGCGATTAGTGAGGGTTGCAATAATAAGATCAAAAGGGAGTTTAGAAACTTGTAAATTTAGAGACTCGACACAAGCATGTGAAATAAAAGAATAGGTCGCACTAGAGTCATACAGTACAATTAAAGTTTTACCGTTTAATTTGCACTTACCTTCAATGAAATCATGGAACTTCTCTACGTCCTCGGCATTGAGGGTAAAGACCCTCCCTTGGTATTGTGGATTGGGGTTCTGGTTCATCAGCCTCCCATTTGTGCAATCCTTTGCATAGTGGTCATATTTGCCACATTTGAAGCAGACTCCCTGCCCGGCTAGGCAGGGGCGATTCCGTTGGCTCTTCTCGCACTGGGGGCATACTACGGTAAGTGGGGGTCCAGGGAAAGAAGCGGGGACTCCTTGTGGTGCCTTATTATTGGCCTCGCTAGACGTTCCTTAGTAATAGTTGCTGTTGTTTTGGGGACCTCCCGATCCTCCTTGTTGGTTGTTGTTGCTTCGGTGGCCGCTATGCTTGAACGGGGATCTTTGGTTTTACCTGACCCCAATGTACCTTTCGAGGTATATTGTGACACTTCGAGCAAAGGCTTAGGCTGTGTGTTGATGCAAAATAGGCAAGTGATAGCCTATGCGTCCAGAAAACTCAAACCTCACGAGGTGTGTTACCCCACCCACGACCTAGAGCTAGCAGCCATAGTGTTTGCCTTGAAGATATGGAGGCACCATTTGTATGGTGTAAGGCTTGAGGTTTTCTCCGATCATAAGAGTCTCAAGTACCTCTTTGATCAAAAGGAATTGAACATGAGGTAGAGAAGTTGGATGGAGTTTTTAAAGGACTATGATTTCGGCTTAAGTTACCACCCCAGCAAGGCTAATGTAGTCGCTGACACCTTGAGTTGAAAATCTTTACACCTATCTCACATGATGGTTAAAGAAGTTGAGTTAATAGAGTAGTTTAGGAATATGAATCTGGGGATGTCTTTGACCGACAGTGTAACGCCCCGATTTTCTGTCTGAGAGGAAAATGACCAAAATGCCCCTAAGGTCATTTTCTGCCCGAAATCGAGGATGGCCGGCCCGGCAGTCCTTGAAGGGCCAACTCAATGTTTAAAGGGGATTGGATGGCCCTTGAATGGTTTCGGAGGCGAAAATCTCATTTTTTGCAGTTTCAGGTCAAAATGACCAAAATACCCCTATAGCGTTTTTACGCGAGTAAAGGTGCCGTTGAGCTCGAAACTTTCCTCAAAGGTTTAAAACCATGTTTTTATGAGTTTAGAAGTCTCTGTTTAAGTCCCGGTGGTCCCGGGCAGTTTTAGTGCAAAATTACGATTTTGCCTCTGGAATAATATTTTTGAGCCTAATGATGTAATTAAGCAAACCTAAGCAATATTAGACTCTAATCGAAGATTAATTAATTTCCATAATTAATCTAGAGTCAAAATAAGCTATTAAAACTAATTAGAACCTAAAATTACTTAGAGTAGATTTAAATCTCTTTTTAAAACTCAAGATTCCAATCTTAGAATCTTGAATAGTATTTTTGCTCTCCAATTCCTTAAATCATGAAATTGTGTTTAGAATTGTTTATGCACTAAAATGAATTTATAACTCACTAATGATGCAAGACCACTCCTTAAACATGTCTTGACAACCTTCATTACCCATTTTCTCACCTAAACACTTTCTTACAAATTCCTAATCTTAATCATAATCAAAGATACACCTAAACACAACTCTAAACCACAATTAAAATGTAACAAAACCCTCCCCCATGGCTGATGCACCTTCAGCCACTCCTCTTCCATTTACATCACATGTTGATTTGTTTCTCACTCAAAGAACCATGCTTGACCTATACTTAAGCCATACCTTGAACCATACCTCACCATAGCTTGAACCATACCTCACCATGCCTCAAGATCACAACATCTCACCTCATGGACCTCATGGGGCTGCCTTGCTTGGTCGAAACCTTCCTCTCCCTCTTGCACCTTTCATTTGTTTCATTTCTCTATAAATAGTACACTTGAGTGAACTTGAAATACCTTTAGTTCATTTGCTAAGTGTAAGTTTCCAAAGAGCACTTCAAAGTTTTCTTTTCTCTCAAAGTTCAAGTGTCCAAGTTCTTCAAGTTCTTCATCCTCTTCTCTCATTCCAACCTTCAATCACTTGGTAGGGATTTCCTTTCAAGAGTTTCTTTCATTTAAAGTTCTTAATCTCTTTATGTGTTCATGGTTTCTCTTGAATCTTTTTGGAACTTCCTTTCTTCTTCTCCTCCTTCTTTGTTTTGGCCATGAGGCTTGAAGATCAAAGAAATGAGAGTTTGATGATGAGGGTTTCATGATGATGTTCATTACTTGAGCAAACCTCTAAAGCTTGATCTTTGTTCTTGAGTTAAAAATATTTTTAGTTCTTTCTTTCTTGAACCTTGAAACCTTTAACTTTGATGATATTTTAAAATGGTTACATGAACTCAATGATGAGGACTCATGATGTTGGTGTTAATGCATCATCAAGGTCATGGTCTCTAGAGTCTCAAAATGGTTCTTTCTTGCTCTCAAGTTTTGGTTTCTTTTCTTTTCTTTTCTCTAAAATTTCGGCCAACCATCCTTGGTGGTCCAAACATGATAGCTTGATGATGAGAGTCCTAGTTGGTGACTTTGTGTTCACCACAAGGAAATCTCTAAAGCTTGAGTTTTCATAAAGGTGTTATAAAGTTCATTTATGGTTATATTTTTAAGGAATGTTCTCTTGAGTTCTAAGAACTCTAGACCTTACTTTACCTTGTCATGATGAGTTTGGGTTGAGGTTAAAGTTCCTCTAAAAGTCTTGTATGAGCTCTAACAAGAAATAAAATAAACTCGCATTCATATTTATATTCAAGCTTATGCATTATATATTTACTTTGAGCTTTGCATTCATATTTATTTTTCAAGCCATCACTTAAGGTTAAAGGATAAGAAATGGAGTGCATCTCATATTTATGTTATTGTCTAGCATATCTAGTTTCCATCACTAAAGAACATAAAGATTTTCAAAGCCTTTCTATTTCGGCCTTAAAGTCGATTGTTGTTGGGCCTAGAGCACTAAAATAAAGAAATGAACTTGCATTGCATATTTACGTTAAGTCTTGCATATTTAAATTTCAAGCCTTGCATATTTACTTTAAGTCTTGCATATTTAACTTCCAAGCCTTGCATATTTATTTCAAGTCTTGCATATTTAAATTCTAAGTCTTGCATATTTACTTTAGAGTTCTCACTTTACCTTGTAACGAAGAATAAAAATGAAGTGCATAGCATGTTTAAATTATGTCATCACTTAAAGACCTTAGAGCTCAAGGACTTGCCCATTTCATCTCAAGTTAAAGTTCAAAATGGAAGCATTCTCCGAATGCATAATTTCGGCCAAGTAACAATAATGAGCTTGGAATGAGTTCCATCTAGTTACAAGGGCCAACAACATATGTTCTAGTGTTTTCTTTAAGTTTGATGAGTTTTATAAAGTTATGACCAACAAGATTTATGATTCTATTCCTCTTCTAAAGAAGTATTAAAGTGGTTACTGACCTAAGGTTATTTTTAGCCTCTTGATAAAATAAAATGGTTTGTAAAGAGTTTTAGAAGTCCTAATTTGGTTCCAAGAGAAACTAGCAACTTATATACTTTAGAAATGTCAAATTATGTATCTTTTTGGGACTTGATGTTTCGGTTCTGCCATGACGAGTTTTCTGCTGTGTGATGATGTTTTGATGTGTTAGAATGTGTGAAAATTATGTATGATGAGGTAGGAATACTTCTATGCATGATAGGAGAGAAACTAGCTTTCTAGAAAAAGCGTAAAGTTGAAACTTAACATGTGTTTGATCCCTTTAATCATAATCAATGCCCAAACTGTTTTAGTATGATAATGATCAGATTAGGATTGATTAATCATGAAAAATTTGGTTACATTTGCAGTAGGATTGAATTTTTTAGCCTATAGAGAAACTAGCAACTAAAAACCGTAAAAAATGCAATTCTAGAACTCTTAGAACATTTAATTTTTAGAATCTGTCCAGCAACCTCATAATATGGTAAACATGGTTTATAATTAGTTCTTAGATATAGGAATGCCTCATAATTGGTTTATATTTAATTTATAGCGCTTTAGGCGAAGACAGAACCAAGAAAAGGTCTAAAACGTAAGTTCTAAAACTCCGTAATTGTAAGTTTATAACTCTGCCCTTAAGGAATGGTGCTGCCCGGATTTAATAAAGAGTATAAATGATAGTAATATTTTTTAGGAGAGAATCCTTATGTGCATAAGAGGTTGATAGAAAATGATAGAAAAATTACATCTCAAGTTTAAGGCCCGTAAGGGTCAAAGCATAAGATACTGTAGGATCAAGAGCATAATGAATTTTCAATGTTACTTGTGAATGTATGAGAATGATTATGTGAACGCATGGAATTATGATGGAGGATGCATGTTTGATTGACTTATGTAGCATAAAGTAAATTTGGAAGAAATCCAGCATGCTGCTGTTATGCTGCCGAATTTCTAACAAATTTGGGGACTTAGAAAGTTTTTGAAAAACCATGAGATTTTATTTATGAGGTACTAAGATGAGTTCTCGGATCACACCGGTTCGGCTGAGCACCTCCAGAGAACACATGTGACATCGGTACCAAGATGTATTCTTGGGTGACACCGGTTTGGCCGAGCACCCCCAAGAAATGCCCCTAGCCCGTACTGGATAAGTCGGGATTATGTTTATGATTATGATACACTTATCGGGATTGATAAGTAAGAACTAGTGATGACTACTTAAGGTATAAGCTCATAACCTAGAGATGTGACACGTTCTGGGTGACACCGGTTCGGCCGAGCAGCCCCAGAACGATTGTCTTTTAGGATGGCCTATGAGGAAGTAAAGTATGATGATTATGTCACAAAGTTTTCCCATATGAGATTTCAATTGCCACTTTATGCCACTATTATGATGTTCTTAATGTTATGATTATTATTCTTGCATTAAGTAGAGCCATGCATACATTCTTTAATATGATTGCATCCATGTCATTAAGAATCATGCTAAAATGAACGGACCTTGGCTAATTATGTTTTAGAACCTAAAAATAGATATTTATGCATGCTTACTTATTTTGTATACTAAACCCAAGGTTCCTGAGGACGTAGATGATGACACCTAGGTAGTAGGAGGCCCTACTGAGATTCTTTAGCAAGATTCTCACTCCCTCTATCTTTTCTTTCCGTCACGTCTTTAGATGGTGACGTTCGTAGTTTTTGTGGACACCCCGACGTGGGAGGTGCACTATGATCCGGAGCACGGATCATACCATTTTGAGGGACAGTGCACGGTGTGAGTCTTCATGTTTGTGGGACGCCCCTTCACTCGCCCCATACATACCCATCGCTTCTCCCTGACAACACCCTACGGTGACGACGAGCGGGTTTTTGAGCGCGCGCATACAGACAATGAGAGAGTGCTCCACATGCACATCGCCGCCTCAGCCATGCTTGACTATCCCGACTACGTGCCCCGGACATACTTCTCGGAGACCGACCCGTCGGAGGACTCGCCTACCCATCCGTACAGTGAGAGTTCTGCCACCACTCCACCACTGATGAGAGAGGGTAGTGAGGATACTGTGACTCAGCCTCGGCTAGCACGACGACTGGAGATGCGGCCACGTCGTGGGGGTCACTCTCGATCCCCACTTCACCTTTACATGCCAGTGGAGCTCGCCCAGTTTGCCAGATATGTGCCTCGCTCGTGGGATGGACGTCAGTAGGCGGTGGCGGATGACCGACGGAGTACCCGGGTAGAGCACACACCACTTAGATGAGGATAAACCTTCTTTTGTTTAGAGGTTATCCCTTTAGTCGCACTTGGGTAGGGGAGTTTGCTTTTATGCTTTCCGTCGCACTTTCCTTGTATTTTCTCTTTGATGTATTCGTTTCCTATTGTACTAAACTAAGTCCCACTCTTCATAAGTGGCCATATCATATTATATAAATATGCAGTTCAGTTTTATTGTGATGTGCCTTTACTTGCTTTGTGTTATGATGTTATGAGATGCTTGTTTTATTTCCTTTCATGCTTTATTGTTCATCATGTCGCGCGGCTCTCACTTTGCTTTTATAATTAAAAAAAAAAGTTACCAGTATTTCTGCTAAGTATTTTAAAGTAAAAAGGAAACTATGACGTAACCGACTAATGATTAACCTAAATATGTTCTAGAGTATTGGGTTAAAAATTAGGATGTTACAGACAAAGGTATAAAGATGTGTCACCTAAGCGTGACAAGTGGGTTTAAGCAAAGAGTTGCCCTAGCTCAAAGAGAGAACGAGGAGTTTAGGGAGACCCTAGAGGCAGTCAAAGCGGGCAAGTTGAATTGTTCAGGCAAGGCCTTGATAGTCTTTGGAGGTTTGAAGGGTGAATCTGTGTGCCACAAGAAGGTGACCTCCGAGAGAAGATTCTAGAGGAGGCTCACAAGAGCCATTTCACCATTCATCCTGGTACTACCAAGATGCATCAAGACTTGAAGAAGATGTTTTGGTAGCCCGGATTAAAGAAGGATGTGGTCACCTAGGTTAGTAAGTGCTTGGTTTGCCAAAAGGTGAAAATCAAGCACCAAAAGCCTTCAGGTATGTTGCAACCCCTGTCAATTCCCGAGTGGAAGTGGGAAAGTATATCTATGGATTTTGTGATGGGATTTCCTAGGACCCAAACTGGCCATGATACCATATGGGTGATTGTGGATCGACTGACCAAGTCGGCTCACTTTCTGCCTATTAGAGTGACCTACTCTTTGGATAAGTTGGCGCAGTTATACATCCAAGAGATCGTAAGACTACATGAAGTACCGTCAATGATAATTTCGGATAGGGATCCGCGATTTATGTCGCATTTTTTGGATCCTTTCAGAAGGCATTTGGTTCAAAGTTGTGCTTATGCACAACATACTACCCACAAACAGATAGCTAATCGGAAAGAACGATCCAAACCCTGGAGGAGATGTTGAGAGCCTGTGCTTTGGACCAAAGGGGAAATTGGGATAGATATCTGCCGCTGATCGAATTTGCATATAATAACAGTTATCACGCGAGTATCCACATGGCACCTACAAAGCCTTGTATAGACAGAAGTGTCAATTTCCCCTATGCTGGTATGAATCCGGGGAGCAAATCTATTAGGACTGGAGATAGTGGAGGAAATGATGGAGCAGATCAAAAGTATACGGAATAGGATACTGGTTACTCAAAGTAGACAAAACAGCTATGCGGACAGGTGACAAAAGCCATTGGAGTTTAACGAGGGAGAACATGTGTTCCTTAGGATCACCCTCACTACAGGCATAGGAAGATCCATGAAAGTCAAAAAATTAAGCCCCCGATTCCTTGGTCCCTTTGAGATCCTTCAAAGAATCGGTTCAGTAGCTTATAAATTAACCTTTACCCCTAACCTTTCTAATCTCCACGACGTCTTTCACATTTCTCAGTTAAGAAAATATGAGTCCGACCCTATTCATTTTTAGAACCAGAGCAAGTACAGTTAAGGAAGGACCTAACTTTCAATCTACCACTAATAAGGATCGTGGACCACGGAGTCAAGTAGTTGAGGAACAAGTCTGTTCCTTTGGTGAAAGTAGTATGGGGACGTGGCAAGTCAGAGGAGTACACATGGGAACTGGAGTCAGAGATGAAGACAAAGTACCTAGAGTTATTCTAAGGTAACGAATTTCGAGGATGAAATTCTTTTTAAGGAAGGGAGTAATGGAACACCCCGATTTTTCTGTTTGAGCAAAAATGACCAAAATGCCCCTGAGGTCATTTTTCTCCCGAAATTCGAGGACAGCCGACCCAGCAGTTGTAACATCCTAATTTTTAACCCAATACTCTAGAACATATTTAGGTTAATCATTAGTCTGTTACGTCATAGCTTCCTTATTATTTTAAAATACTTAGCGAAAATACTGGTAAAAGTTTTTTTTGAATTATAAAAGCAAAGTGAAAGCCGCGCGACATGATAAATAATAAAGCACGAAGGGAAATAAAGCAAGCATCGCATAGCAGCATGACATAAGCAAGTAAAGGCACATCACAATAGAACTGAACTGCATATTTATATAATATTATATGATATGCCCACTCATGGAGAGTGGGGCTTAGTTTGGTACATCATGAACAAATATAACTAACAAGGAAATACAAAGGAAAGTACGATGGAAAATATAAAATCAACTCCTCTACCCAAGTGCAATTAAAGGAATAACCTCTAAACAAAAGGAGGTCCATCCTCATCTAAGTGGTGTGTGCTCTCCCCAGGTACTCCATCGGTCGTACATCACCTCCTACTGACGTCCATCTCGCGAGCGAGGCACATACCCTGGAAACTGGGCGAGCTCCTCAGGCGTATAGAGGCAGAACGGGGATCGAGAGTGACCCCCGCGATGTGGCCACATCTCAGGTCATCATGCGAGCCGTGGCTAAGTCACGGTGTCCTCATTGCCCTCCCTCATCAGTGGTGGAGTGGGGCGGAGCTCTCGCTGTACGGATGGGTAGGCGGGTCCTCCGACGGATCGGTCTCCAAGAAGTAAGTCTGGGGCATGTAGTCGGGATAGTCACGCATGGCTGAGGCGGCAATGTGCATGAGGAGCACTCTCTCGTTATGCGTACGCGCGCGCTGGAAAACCCACTCATCGTCGCCGTAGGGTGCTGTCTGGGAGAAGCGATGGGTATGTACGGGGTAAGCGAAGGGACGTCCCATGAACATGAAGACTCGCACCGTGCACTGTCCCTCAAAATGGTATGATTCGTGTTCCGGATCATAGTGCACCTCCCACGTCGGGGTGTCCACAAAAACCACGAACGTCACCATCTGAAGACGTGACGGAAAGAAAAAGATAGAGTGTAACATCCTAATTTTTAACCCAATACTCCTAGGACGTATTTAGGTTAACCATTAGTCCATTACTCTTCTAGCCTCATTCTTTAAGACATTTCTTTAAAATACTTAGCGAAAAATATGGGTAGAATTTTTTTTTGAAAACATAAACAAAACATGAGCCTTGCGTACCGTGAAGCGTAAACATGAAAGAATAACACGAACAGAAACACCAATTAAGCTTTCATAGAAGGAACAACCATCGACACATCATCATGTAACATTAACATTAAATATCGAGTCAAACATTAATAGTATTAGTGACATAGGGACATCCCACCATAATGCCACGTTAAATATATCGTGCCCACCTTTAAAGGTTGGGCATACAACAACTCAAAAACCACACATAACTTATGGTATACTTAGACTATGTCCTCGTTTCCGCTACACTCCTCCGATCTCGACCTTCAAGCACTTCCACGTCGGCACTTAAGAGCAATCCGCGGGCATCGTATCAACCTTGTCTGAAGACGAAGATGGAAAAGGAAGATAGGGGGTGAGAATCTTATACAAGAATCTCAGTAGGGATCCCCTTTTCACACATGTGTCATCATTATCGTCCTCAGGAATCTCGGGTTTAATTATGAAGTCGTGAACATGCAAAGATTCATTTATTAAGTTCTAAACATCCATTACCGAGGCCCGTTCATTTTATCATGAGTCTTGTAATGAATGCATCATGCTTCTTTATGATATGCATGTCAATACTCTATGCAAACAGTACTAGCTTTTTAACAAGTATAGCATTCATAGATATAGTGCATGATACGTGGGTCATAAAATCATAGATCATAAAACATAGAACATGGAACTTGATACATAATGCATGGTACATAAAACATGAATCATGGAACGTAGATCTTGGTACTTAAAACATGGTGCATGGTAGCTTAACTTGGTTACTTAAAACATGGTGCATGGTAGCTTAACTTGGTTACTTAGGTGACGTTGACATATTATCCTTTTCTTCCTGGGGGCCACCCTAATATTTCTCCCTTTTGAGAAATCTCTAGGTTATGAGCTCATAGCACGCAAGTCGTCACTAGCATCTGGACTTATCACATTGTGATAAGTTAAAAATCCCGACTTAAAGTACGGGTCTAGGGGGCATAGAATCACCTCATCCCCACCTATAGTTTGATGGTTCCAAAGGATCATTTTCTCATAGTTCAATGTCACCTTAAGTCTTAGCATGTTAGGACAAGATGCCCATAGTTCATGCATGTTACATATGAATCACCTCATCCCCACCTATAGTTTGATGGTTCCAAAGGATCATTTTCTCATAGTTCAAGTCATAGTAAGATGCTACATATTCCATGCATGTCACATATATCGTGTAATTCTAAAATAGGCATCTTTAAGGTTCTAAAGGGTACCATAACATGCAAATGATACAATCATCATTTAAGAGCAATAACTCACATAGCATCATCACACTTGAAACATGGAGCAAAAATCATTATATAGTAAACAAGAGCAATAAGCCGTTTAACTTGATCATGCTTGAAATCTAACATAAGATCATATATTCATGTTAGGCTAAAGCATAAACTCATGTCATAAAAATTCCCGATTCAAGCAAAGTAAGGTCATAGCTTCAAGTCATCGAATCGAGAAAGGCATTCTGTTTGTGAACTTGGAGTTACGTGTCGATTACATAAGTATCGTAATCGATTACACTTCGAATTCCAAAACATGGAAGATAGGGGGTTCTGGTAATTGATTACATGGAACTTGTAATCGATTACTTTGTTTAAAAACACTTTGCTGGGCCCCTAGAACATCTGGGTAGTCAATTACATGATTCGGTAATCGATTACTAGAGTCCAGAATGTGTAATCGATTACACTATATAATGTCGATTACTTTGGGCAAAGTTCATGTTTGAGCTCATCCGAAGCTTTACGTGTCGATTACATAGGCCGTAATCGATTACAAAGATCTTAAAAACACGAAAAATCAGTCTGAACATATCTGAGTCATTCCTTTGAAATGCTTATGGTGGCCAGTTTCTCTTGGAACAATTTTGAACTTCAAAAACATCTTAGCAATCATTTTAACTTATCAAAACTCTTATAAATATAAGAACATACTCAAAATGCTTTTAAATACAACCTATGTTTTAGAGAGACTTAAAACATGAGCTATAGGCTCTTGTGACTAATGAAAACTCATCTTGGAGCCATCATCATCACATGGCCAAAATGTACATTCCAAGAATATTCCATGGTTAACCTCTTCTCAAGATGAAATGGGCAAGTCTTTGAGCTCTAGAATCTTAGGTGATGACATAAAATAAACGTGCTATGCATTCCGCTTTTACAGTCCATTAGGAAGTAAAGTGATAGCTCAAAATAAATATGAAATGCAGCTTCATTTTAATCTTTGAGTTTAGTGAGGACTTGAAATATAACATGAGATGCAAAGCTTGAAATTTAAACATGCTTAATGCAAGTTCATTCTTAGTCTTGGGGTTTAGTGATTGCATAGAAATAAACGTGCTATGCAAAGCGTAAAGTAAACGTGAATGCAAGTTACTTTTATATCTTGTCTAGAGCTCTTACAAGACTTTAAGAAGGAACATAGTCTCAACCCAACCCTCATCTTCACAAGAAAAGAAAGACCATTGGTACTAAGGCATCAAAAGAAAACTTAACTTCAAGAATCATGAAAGTGGTCGAATCTTAACAAAAGAAAGGAACCATTTTTAAATCTCTAGGGACCAAGATCTTGATGATCCAAGCATCAACATCCTATGTCCTCATCATTGAGTACATAGCTTCATTCAAAACAAATATTTAAAACAAAGTTCATGATAAAGAAGAAAGCAAAACCAAAACCATGCTTGGTTTAGGGCCAAAGTTTCAAGCTTTAGAGTTTGTTCATGTGACAAGCATCAACATGAAGCTCTCATCATCAAGCTTACATTTTTTCCATGTAAAAAGGCTCCATGGCCGAAAACATGAGAAGAAGAAGAAAGAAGATCCAAAATGTTCAAGAGAAACATAAACTCTTTTAACTAAACTTGTAAAGAATGAAACTTTCTTTAAGAAAAACTCAAGCTTTAGAGGTCTCATGAGAGATGGACTCATGGTCACATCTAGAGAACACTCATCATCAAGCTATCATATTCAAGGCCTTGAGGCCGAAAACTAAGGGGGAAGAAAAGGAAGAAACCAAAAAGGAAAGCAACATAGAGGTTCAACCATTCATCAACTCCCAATCAAGATTCAAGCATAAGAATCAAAGACATGTTTAGAAAGAGTTCCCTACCTTGTGTCTTCGAAAATGAAGGAGAGAACTTGAGCTTGAGGGACTCTTTGAGAGCTTGAGAGAAAAAGTGAGAAAGCTTGAGAGAAGGAAATGAGAGAGTTTGAGACTTTGGAGAAGGATGCAAAAGTGATGGAGTTGTGGAGTGTGGTGTATTTATAGGCAAATGAAGGAGTGAAGGGGGAGTTGGTTGAAGCTTCTTGAAGAAGGAAGAGAGAAATATCTTCTTGTGTGGTAATTCTTGGTGTGATTGAAACCATGGGTAGTAGGCATAGGTCATAGGGTAGCTTGAAAGACAACTTGATTGACTACATAAAATAAAATTCTTTTGAATTCTTGGGGGAAGTGGCTGAAAATTATAGGGCCAAGGGAGAGAAAATTTCATGGCCACAAGATAAAATATCTATATGTGTTGTCATTCAAAGGTATGGAAGAAAGTATGGAAGGTATGATTGATTATGAAGCTTGATTGAAAGCTTTGAGTGACAACATAAACAATTTATTCTTTTGAATTTTGAATGACATATATTTTTCAAATGTGATCATGATTATTTGAGAGTGACAACTTTCTTGGAAAAGAGAGTGTCATTGGGAAAGGGAGTGTGAATAGTGAAAATACTATTCATAGTTGTTTTTTCTTTTAAAAGAAAGAAAAGAATTTAGAAAAGAGTTCTAAATTTCCTTAAACAATTCTAGGTTCCAATTAGTTTTAAATAATGATTTTGGCTCTAGATTAATTATGGAAATTAATTAACTTTCAATTAGAGCCTAAAATCGCCTAGGTTCTGAGTTAGATAACTCATTAAACCCAAAATGCACTAAGCATGGGTAAAATCGTTATTTTACTCAAAAACTGCCCGGGACCACCGGGACTTAAACAAACCTTAAACAAACATAGTTCATGCCTTAAAATCATTGTTTTGAACCTCCGGGCAAAGTCCGGGTCAAAACGGAACTTAAATCTGCCTTAAATTACTGTAAGGGTATTTTGGTCATTTACATGCAGAAACCTCAAAAATAAGATTCTTCTACTCTATTAAACACGCCATCACATATAATCCCCTTCAAACATTACAATAGCCCTATGAGGATGGCCGAGGTCGGCCGTCCTCGATTTTCAGGTAAAAATGACCTCAGGGGCATTTTGGTCATTTTTACGCTTAAAGAAAATCAGGGTGTTACATAGAGGGAGTGAGAATCTTGCTAAAGAATCTCAGTAGGGCCTCCTACTACCTAGGTGTCATCATCTACGTCCTCAGGAACCTTGGGTTTAGTATACAAAATAAGTGAGCATGCATAAATATCTATTTTTAGGTTCTAAAACATAATTAGCCAAGGTCCGTTCATTTTAGCATGATTCTTAATGACATGGATGCAATCATATTAAAGAATGTATGCATGGCTCTACTTAATGCAAGAAAATAATCACAACATTAAGAATATCATAATAGTGGCATAAAGTGGCAATTAAATTCTCATATGGGAAACTTTGTGACATAAACATCATACTTTACTTCCTTATAGGCCACCCTAAAAGACAATCGCTCTGGGGGTGCTCGGCTGAACCGGTGTCACTCAGAACATGTCACATCTCTAGGTTATGAGCTCATACCTTAACTGGTCATCACTAGTTCTTACTTATCAATCCCGATAAGCATAACATAATCATAAACATAATCCCGACTTATCCAGTAAGGGCTAAGGGGCATTTCTTGGGGGTGCTCGGCTGAACCGGTGTCACCCAAGAATTCATCTTGGTACCGATGTCACATGAGTTCTCTGGAGGTGCTCGGCCGAACCGGTGTCATCTGAGAACTCATCTTAGTACCTCATAAAAATCTCATAGGTTTTCAAAAACTTTCTGAGTCCTCGAATTTGTCGTAAATTGGCGGCATAATCATGACATGCCGAATTTCTTCCAAATTCTTCCTTATGCCACATAAGTTATTCAAACATGCATCCTCCATCATAATTTTCACACATTCACATAATCATTCTCATGCGTTTACAAGCAACATTAAAATTTGTTATGCTCTTGGTCCCACGGTATCTTATGCTTTGATCCTTATGGGCCTTAAACTTGTGGTGTAATTAACCTATCATCTTCTATCAAACTTTTATGCACCTGAGGGTTCTCTTCTAACAAATCTTATTGTTATTTATGCTCTCTATTAAATCTGAACATCATCATTCCTTAGGGGCAGCATTATAAACTTAAAATTGCGGGATTCTAGAACTTACGTCTTAGACCCTTTCTAGGTTCTATCTTCGCCTAAGGCGCTATAAGTTAAACCTAAACCAATTATGAGACATTCCTATGTCTAAGGACTAATTATAAACCATGTCTACCATATTATGAGGTTGCTGGACAGATTCTAAAAAATTAAATGTTCTAAGAGTTCTAGAATTGCGGTTTTACGGTTTTCTAGTTACTAGTTTCTCTGTAGGTACTAAAATTCAATCCTACTTCAATTGTAACCAAATTTTTCATGATTAAACAATCCTAATCTGATTATATCCCCATAGAAACATTTTGGGCAGTGTCCAAAGGTAAATGGGTTAAAACTATGCTAAATCTTGACTTTACGATTTTTCTAGAAAGCTAGTTTCTCTCTTATCATGCATAGAAATGTTCCTACCTCATCATACATAATTTTTACTCATTCAAACACATCAAACATCATCACACAGTAGCAAACTCATCATGGAAGAACCGAAACATTAAGTTTCCAAAAGATGCATAACTTGATATTTCTAAAACGTATAAGTTGCTAGTTTCCCTTGGAACCGTTTTTAGGACTTCTAAAACTCTTTTACAAACCATTTTATTCTGTAAAAGAGCTAAAAACATCCTTAGGTCAGTGACCACTTGATCCCTCCTTAAAAGAGAATTAAATTCATAAATCTTATTTGGTCTTAACCTCAAAAAGTTTGTGGGGTTTAAAGAAAGTTATAAAACTTAAATTGTTGACCCTCGTAGCTAGATGAAACTCACTCCAAGCTCATCATCACTACATGACCGAAATTGTGTATTCGAAAGATGTTCCCACATAAAACTTTAACTTGAGATAAAATGGGCAAGTCTTTGAGCTCTAAGGTCTTTAAGTGATGACATAATTTAAACATGCTATGCACTTCATTTTTATTCTTCATTACAAAGTAAAGTGAGAGCTTAAAGTAAATATGCAAGACTTGAATCATAAATATGCGAGGCTTGAATTAAATATGCAAGACTTGAAATAAATATGCAAGTTCATTTCTTTATTTTAGTGCTCTAGACCCAGCAACAATCGACTTTAAGGCCGAAATAGAAATGCTTTGAGATTTAGTTAGGTGATAGTGCAACTCTCATTTTAAATCTTTATGTTCTTTAGTGATGAAAAGTAAACATGCTAGACAAGAATGTAAATATGAGATGCAATCCATTCTTTATCCTTTAACTTTAAGTGATGGCTTGGAAATTGAATATGAATGCAAAGCTCAAAGTAAATATGTAATGCATAAGCTTGAATTTAAATATGAATGCTAGTTCATTTTATTTCTTATTAGGGCTCATACAAGACTTTAAAGGAACTTAAACCTCAACCCAAACTTATCATGACAAGATAAAGTAAAGACAAGAGTGAACTTCATTGGCCAACATGGCCGAAAATGTGAAGAAAGAAAAGGAAAAGGAACCGAAACTTTTAAGAAGAAAAGGAAACTGATAGAGAAATTTTTAGGCATCTATTATTGTTCATACTTGGTCTAATTTGCTTCTATATGTGTTTAATGCTAATGATTTAATTGAGTTTTGCATTATTAGGCCTCATTGGATTTAATGGTTGAAATTTGATTAATTTCGGATTTTACACTCACTTTGACCTTTTTGTCTTCCACAGATCATTTTGGGCTCTACAAATATCGTATTTAGGTGATCTTGGTGGTTCCTAAAAGATAAGACCGAGATTTATAATTTTTGGTTTCACAGGCTTCATCAAATTCGGTCCGTTTCAAGGCTTAATTGGGCTTCCAAGTTCCGAAGCTAATGCTTAGGCGAGTTCAAGACCTTTCCTCACATAATTGGGCATATCTCACTCATTTTTGGTCCAATTAAGGCATATAATATGTCTCTGGAAAGCTTATCTAGAGAGGATTATCTTATCTAGATCAGATTTCAAAAATAAGGAAAATCTAGATAAGATAAGGTTAGTGATAAGTGGAAATCCGGGTAGGGACATTGGATTGCCTATAAATTTCTGTTTCCTTTGCAATTCTGTACTCAATCAACAATAAAGAACCAGAAACTTGTATTTTCGTTTTTCCTTTCAAACTCAAGGTGTTCATACAGAGAGCTTGTCAATGGAGATGTCCATGGAAGGCTAAACTTCTCTCAATCCTTGACATCATAGATAGTTGGTTTGAATTCGAAGTTCCTGTTGTATAAATCTTATTTGTATGTATGCTTTCCTTTTCTAAACTTCAATTTCGATTATGGATTTGGTTATTTAACATGATCATGTTTGAATTATATCTGATTAGATATAGGACTGAATTCGTTAGTGAAATTGAAGTAAAGGCTGAATAACCGATTGGTTGTTCAGGTTAATCCAAACTGTACGTAATTTGACATTCATTTAAATTGCGATTGTGATTTAAGGATTGTTGAGTAAAAACTGTATGATTATATAGTTGATTCGGATTAACAGAGTAGCATACAAAGTTAACTCTTTTGAACTATGATGAATTCTGCTAATAGACATGATGTCTGGGATTGATTCTTTGATCAAGTGTGATTCTATTCTATTTCTGTTTCTGTAATCCTTTCATTCAGTTTCATTCTAAAAATCACAAACTCCCCCCCTGCCTTTTTATTGTTATTAGTATTTACAATTCGATAACATAACTGATGTGTCCTGAGGAAGAATGACCTGAGTCTACTTATACTACAAATAAGGGGATTTAAACTATTTTGATATTGGATGTGACAGTACATATCAAAATTTGGCGCCGTTGCCGGGGATGCATATTATGTTATCTGATCTTGTTATATATGTATGTTTCAAATAATTCTGCACATATTTCTGCTTCTGTATTTCACTAACAATGGTGTTGCAGGCTGTTGTTTCTTGTTGCTGCAGAAAATACGGGTATTTTTCGACTAGCTCATTTAACCTCAAAAAAATTCTAGAAAATCAGAAAAAAAAAGTAATAGACTCAAGAAATTATCAGAGTAATTGTCTTGCTATGCTTATTTTTTCAAAATTCCTTCATTTAGACCACTTTTTTATTTTTTATTATTTTTTCTATTTTTAAAAATGAAAAAACTTAGTTAGATTACTCCCCTAGTATTTTAGAGTACTTCTATGTTGTTATTTATTTTTAAAAAAATTAATTGTTAGGACTTTTCAATTTCTATTATATTTCGCAGTATATAGGCTATTTTGAGTTGTGTTCCTAAATTCTAGCTGTGCTTTTTGTGTATGTGTGCATGACAAGGTCTGATCCTGGTGAATTGTATTCACATGATCCTGAAATAGATAGAACTTTTCATAGATTGAATAGAGTGAATAGGAATTTGGCTTTTCATAGTGTTGCTGGTGGTAATCAAGGTGTTAATTTGAGTGATTCTGCAAGTGATTCTGTATCTAATTGTGCATCTGATATCCGTGTTCTTGTATCTGAAATTAGTATTGATAACATGGCTAACAGAACTTTGAAAGAATTGGCTGCACCTGATGTTGCATATCAGCCTTTGTGTATTCAATATCCTGAGTTAGAGGTGCCATTTGAGCTTAAGTCTGGTCTAATCCATTTGCTGCCCAAGTTTCATGGTCTTGCAGGAAAGGATCCTAATAAGCATCTTAAGGAGTTTCATGTTGTGTGCTCCACCATGCGACCTCAAGGAGTGCCTGAAGAGCATATCATGTCGAAAGCATTTCCTTTCTCTTTAGATGCTGAAGCAAAGGACTGGTTATATTATCTTCATCCAGGTTCTGTTACTACATGGCAAGAAATGAAGAGATTGTTCTTAGAGAAGTTCTTCCCTGCATCCAGAACAGCATCTATCCGAAAAGATATTTGTGGGATCAGGCAGTTCTCTGGGGAGACTTTATATGAGTATTGGGAGAGATTCAAAAAGTTGTGTGCAACATGTCCTCACCACCAGATTAATGAACAGTTTCTCATCCAATATTTCTACGAAGGGCTAATTCAAAATGATAGAAATATGATTGATGCAGCAAGTGGTGGAGCATTGATGGACAAGACACCTACAGAAGCCAGAACTCTAATTGCTAACATGGCAGCCAACTCACAGCAGTTTGGCTCAAGATCTTTTGCACCAGCTAAGGGAGTCAATGAGGTGACTGCAGCTGCTGATAATCAGAGGCTGGAAAATAAGATAACCGAGCTTACATCCCTTGTAAGACAGCTAGCTGTTGGACAACACCAGCAAATCAATCTAGCAAATCAGTGTCCTTCACAAGTATGCGGCATATGTACCACCACAAGTCATTACACTGATGCATGTCCTACATTACAAGAAACTGATCCAGGAGTACAAGACTTAGCTGTAGTGGCCGGAATGTTCATTGGATGGCCGCAGCAACAGCAACAGCAACCATACAGACCTCAACAACAGCAAAAGTATGATCCATTTTTGAGAGGTACAATCCAGGGTGGAGAGATCATCCTAACCTGAGATATGGTCCTGTGCAGCAAAATGTACCACAACAACAAAAATTTCAAACAGCAGGACCAAGTCCAAGTCAAAGCAATAAGTACCAACCACCTCCATTTAGACAGCAGCAGAATGTGATGCAACCCATGCAGAGTACCAGTTCAGATCCTACATTAGAGGATTTGATGAAACAGATGGCGACCAGTAACCTACAGTTCCAGCAAAATGTGAATTCTACAATTCAAGACTTGCAGACACAAATTGGACAGTTGGCAACTTCAGTTAACAAAATACAGTCAGAAGGTTCTGGCCAAATCCCTTCTCAATCAGTCATCAATCCAAAAGGAAATGCGAATGCCATTACATTGAGAAGTGGTAAGGAGTTAGAAATGGAGAAACAGAAAATTGAATCTAGCGGCGAGAAAACAGAAAAAAATTATGCAGCAGAAAAAATGGAAACTCAGAAAAAGTCAAGTGCTACAGATTCTAATTTCATACCTCCATTACCTTTTCCCAACAGAATAGCTCAAACAAGAAAAGCAGCTGAAGTAGATAAGGAGCTGTTTGACACTTTTAAGAAAGTAGAGGTCAACATCCCTCTCTTGGATGCCATAAAGCAGATTCCCAAATATGCAAAGTTTCTTAAGGAGTTATGCACTCATAAAAGGAAGTTGAACGGTCATGAAAAGGTGAGCATGGGTAGAAATGTTTCTGCATTGATTCAGCCCAATATACCCAAGAAGTGCAAAGATCCAGGTACTTTCACCATCCCTTGCACCATAGGCAACTCTAAATTTGGGAATGCAGTGCTAGATTTAGGTGCCTCCATAAATGTCATGCCTACATCAGTTTATAGATCATTGAAGCTTGGAGATTTGAAACCCACTGGTGTAGTAATCCAACTAGCCAACAGGAGCATTACACATCTAGCAGGTGTGCTTGAAGATGTGCTTGTTCAGGTAAATGAGTTGATTTTCCCAGCTGATTTCTACATTCTGGAAATGGAAGATGAAATGTCCAGCAATGGACCCACACTGATTTTGGGAAGACCCTTTCTGAAAACAGCAAAAACTAAGATAAATGTGGATGCAGGAACTCTTTCTATGGAGTTTGGTGATGATGTTGTGCAATTCAATATTTTTGATGCAATGAAACATCTTTCGGAAGAGCATTCTCTTTTCTATCTTGATGTCATTGATTTTCTGATTGATGATTACGCAGATTTAAGCTCTGAATATGATGATTTTGCTAATTTTGATGAATTTGCTGATTGTGAAGAAACTGTTGCTGTAGAAAATATTTGTGCAGATTTGAATGTTGCAGCAATAGAATTGAAAGAACCACCATTACCATCCATTATGCAACCACCAACTTTAGAGTTGAAGCCTCTACCTTCACACCTAAAATATGCTTTCCTAGAGGCTAATGATAAGCTGCCAGTTATTATAGCAAATGATCTCCAACCGGATCAAGAAGATAAGTTACTGCAGATGTTGAAAGATCACAAGAAAGCTATTGGCTGGTCTTTAGCTGATATTCTAGGAATTAGTCCTTCCACTTGTATGCACCGGATATTGTTAGAGGATGGTGCTAGAACTATAAGACAGCCACAAAGGCGGTCGAATCCTACCCTTTTGGAGGTAATGAAGAAAGAAGTCAGCAAGTTGCTAGTAGCAAGGATCATTTATCCTATATCAGACAGTGAGTGGGTTAGTCCTTTGCAAGTGGTTCCTAAGAAGACTGGCATAACTGTTGTAAAAAATCAGAACAATGAATTGATTCCAACTAGAATCCAAAATAGTTGGAGGGTGTGTGTAGACTACAGGAAGTTGAACCAAGCCACTAGAAAGGACCATTTTCCTCTTCCATTCATTGATCAAGTGTTAGAGAGACTTGCAGGCAATTCTCATTATTGCTTCTTGGATGGATTTTCAGGTTACCTTCAGATCCATATAGCACCAGAGGACCAGCACAAAACTACTTTCACTTGTCCATTCGGCACTTTTGCCTATAGGAGGATGCCATTTGGTCTGTGCAACGCTCCAGGTACCTTTCAGAGGTGTATGGTAAGTATTTTCTCAGATCTTTTAGAGAGTTGCATGGAGGTATTTATGGATGATTTCATTGTTTATGGATCCTCATTTGATGCATGTTTAGAGAGTTTGTCTAGAGTCTTGGATAGGTGCATTAAGACTAATCTTGTGCTAAATTTTGAGAAATGTCATTTTATGGTGACAGAAGGGATAGTCTTAAGGCATTTAGTATCTAGGAGAGGCATTGAAACTGATAGAGCCAAGACAGATGTTATTGCTTCTTTACCTTACCCCGTGTCTGTACGGGAAGTGCATTCTTTTCTTGGCCATGCAGGTTTTTACAGGAGATTTATACGAGATTTCAGCAAGATAGCTTTACCTTTATCCAGGCTGCTACAGAAGGAAGTGGAGTTTGTTTTTGATACACCTTGTCAGCAGGCATTTGATGAGCTGAAGAAGCAACTCACTACAGCTCCCATCATCCAACCACCTAATTGGGAATCTCCTTTTGAGCTGATGTATGATGCTTCTAACTTTGCACTTGGAGCTGTCTTAGCTCAAAGGATTGGCAAGATATCTCATGTTATAGCTTATGCTTCACGGACATTAGACACAGCTCAAGCTAATTATACTACCACTGAGAAAGAACTTTTGGCTATTTTTTTTGCATTAGACAAGTTTCGCTCTTATTTACTTGGTTCTAGAGTGATTGTCTTTTCAGATCATGCAGCATTGAAGTTCTTATTGAAAAAGCCAGATGCAAAGCCAAGGCTGATTCGTTGGATGTTGCTACTCCAGGAGTTTGATATAGAGATCAAAGATAGGAGTGGTGCATAGAACTTGGTAACTGATCACTTGAGTAGGATCGAACAGGATTCCGACCTTTTGCCTATCAGAGATGATTTTCCTGATGAACAGCTTATGCAGCTGCATGATACCCACCACTTCCCCCTAGTTTGCTGATTTAGTTAATTTCTTGGTTGCATCTGTTTTGCCCCAACATGCATCTAGGTCACAGATTGCTAAATTAAAAAGTGATGCCAAATACTATGTATGGGATGATCCATATTTGTGGAAATTTTGTAGTGACCAGGTAATTCGCAGGTGCATACCAGATCATGAGATCTAGTCTGTACTTCATTTCTATCATGCTTCCCCTGTTGGAGGGCACTTTGGACCACAGCGGATAGCTAGGAAAGTACTGGACTCTGGCTTCTATTGGCCTACCATTTTCAAGGATGCAAATTGGGTTTTTACCACTTGTGAGCAGTGTCAAAAAATCGGATCTGCCATCACTCGTAGACATGAGATGCCACAGCAACCTATTCTCTTTTGTGAAGTTTTTAATGTTTGGGGTATTGATTTTATGGGACCCTTTCCTGCCTCTTTTGGATTTACATATGTTTTGCTTGCTGTTGATTATGTATCCAAATGGGTGGAGGCCAAAGCCACCAAGACTAATGACTCCCGTGTTGTTGCAGATTTTGTAAAGTCTAACATATTTTGTAGGTTTGGTGTGCCTCGTGCTATCATTAGTGACCAAGGGAGTCATTTTTGCAATAAGACCATGGAAGCTTTACTTCGGAAGTATGGGGTTGTCCATAGAGTTTCCACTGCCTATCATCCCCAAACTAATGGGCAGGCTGAGGTTTTTAATAGGGAGATCAAGAAAATTTTGCAAAAGGTAGTGCAACCGAATAGGAAAGACTGGAGCCGTAGGCTTGAGGATGCTCTTTGGGCTCACAGGACTGCTTACAAGACACCTATAAGGATGTCTCCTTTTCGAGTTGTTTTTGGTAAAGCATGCCACCTTCCGGTGGAGATTGAGCATCGTGCATATTGGGCAGTTAAGTGTTGTAATATGGATTTTGATAAAACAGGTGTTGAAAGGAAATTTCAGTTGCAGGAACTTGAGGAGCTTCGTTTGGAGGCTTATGAGAATTCAAAATTTTACAAGGAGAAAACTAAGAAATTTCATGACAAGATGATTTCTAGAAAAGAATTCTCTGTTGGACAAAAAGTCCTTTTGTTCAATCCTCGTCTTAAGCTCATGCCCGGTAAGCTTCATTCAAGATGGGATGGTCCTTTTGTTGTTACTAACATTTTTCCTTATGGTACAGTGGAGATCAAAAGTGAATCTAGTGACAAGAGTTTCAAAGTTAATGGTCACCGTCTGAAGCATTTTCATGAAAACCCGGCATTGGTAGGGGAGGAACTAGAGGAGCTATCTTTGGATAAGCCCACTCATCCTCAAGTGCAAATTTTTCCACTATAATAAGGGAGTTTTTCCTCCTTCGCTCTTTAATTACACAAGTTTCTTTATCTTTTATTTTGTAATTACATCGAGGACAATGTGTAATTTAAGTGTGGGGGAGTGTTTTAGAATTAGGATTTTGTCTTCCTAAGTCTTTCTAAAAACAATAAAAAAATAAAAATATATATATATAAAAAAAAAGATTTTGTTTTGATTTTGTACTCAAGTTTTCATGGCATGATATGGATGCATTTTTAGTAAGCATTGATGATTAATTGATGGACCAATTGTGATAGATTTATCCCTTAAGAGTTTTTGAGCCTTGTACATATGAATAACTATGTTTTTATTTGCCGGTGTGTTTTCACTCATGTTTGTTAGTCACTCTAGAACTTGACTTAACTCTTGTTGAAGCTTTTGGTTCACATGCATGTATTGAGATGATTTAGGCCTTTTTTTTTTTTGCTACTATCCAAATTAGCCTACCTTGCATTAATTCCATTGTTTGCCTATTTGAGCCTATTTAAACCATCCTTTGTTTTATAATTCACAACAAGCTCATAAAGTGAAAAACAATGATTCACCTTAACTTTAGAGAGTAAAAGAGCTTTGGAATGGGTTCTTAAATAAATGTAGGAGTTATCCAACAATTTGAGGTTTTCTTGTTTTGTTTACTTCATCTATGTATTCGTTATGAAAAAAAAACAAAAATGATGAAAATGATAAAAAAAAATGTGTTTAGTCGTAAATATAATAGAAATGCATATTTGGCAGGAGTGAAAAAAAAGAAAAGAAGAAGAGAAAAAGAAAAAGAAATATATATATATATATATATATATATATATATATATATATATATGAAAGGCAAAATGGAAATGGAGTTCAGTTGTGCATGTTTATTTGGAATCATTCCTCATGGCTCTTCTAGTCTCTTAGGTTGATAGCTAGTATCCTTTTTTATATCTTCCCACACCTTAACCCTGCTACAACCTGGAAAGTCCTTTTGATCTTTATGTGCATGTGTTTCAAATGTTGATGTTAGAGGCTTGTCAAGCTTATGGTAGTGTTAATATTCATGATGTGCTTTGAGTGTAAATACAAGCTTAAACACTTGAGAGTTTGCCTAATGAGATTCCATTACTCTTGGTTCATCTTTTGATTGGATTTGTCTTCTTGAGATGTTGAGAATGTGTTCATACATATGTTCTGAATTCTTGTGAATAAAGTGTTTGTTTCTTATTTCCAATGGTGAATTTTTAGGCCCCTATGATTCAACTTTTGGATTTTACCCAGGAGTGCAAAAGACTAAGTGTGGGGGAATTTGATAGAGAAATTTTTAGGTATCTATTATTGTTCATACTTGGCCTAATTTGCTTCTATATGTGTTTAATGCTAATGATTTAATTGAGTTTTGCATTATTAGGCCTCATTGGATTTAATGGTTGAAATTTGATTAATTTTGGATTTTACACTCACTATGACCTTTTTGTCTTCCACAGATCATTTTGGGCTCTACAAATATTGTATTTAGGTGATCTTGGTGGATCCTGAAAGCTAAGACCGAGATTTATAATTTTGGGTTTCACAGGCTTCATCAAATTCGGTCCGTTTCAAGGCTTAATTGGGCTTCCAAGTTCCGGAGCTAATGCTTAGGCGGGTCCAAAACCTTTCCTCACATAATTAGGCATATCTCACTCATTTCCGGTCCAATTAAGGCATATAATATGTCTCTGGAAAGCTTATCCAGAGAGGATTATCTTATCTAGATCAGATTTCAGAAATCAAGAAAATCTGGATAAGATAAGGTTAGTGATAAGTGGAAATCTGGGTAGGGACATTGGATTGCCTATAAATTTCTGTTTCCTTTGCAATTCTGTACTCAATCAACAATAAAGAACCAGAAACTTGTATTTTCATTTTTCCTTTCAAAATCAAGGTGTTCATACAGAGAGCTTGCCAATGGAGATGTCCATGGAAGGCTAAACTTCTCTCAATCCTTGACATCATAGATAGTTGGTTTGAATTCAGAGTTCCTGTTGTATAAATCTTATTTGTGTGTATGCTTTCCTTTTCTAAACTTCAATTTTGATTATGGATTTAGTTATTTAACATGATCATGTTTGAATTATATCTGATTAGATATAGGACTGAATTCGTTAGTGAAATTGAAGTAAAGGCTGAATAACCGATTGGTTGTTCAGGTTAATCCAAACTGCACGTAATTTGACATTCATTTAAATTGCGATTGTGATTTAAGGATTGTTGAGTAAAAACTGTATGATTATATAGTTTATTCGGATTAACAGAGTAGCATACAAAGTTAACTCTTTTGAACTGTGATGAATTATGCCAATAGACATGATGTCTGGGATTGATTCTTTGATCAAGTGTGATTCTATTCTATTTCTATTTCTGTAATCCTTTCATTCAGTTTCATTCTAAAAATCACAAACTCCCCCCCCCCCCCCCCGTGCCTTTTTATTGTTATTAGTATTTACAATTCGATAACATAACTGATGTGTCCTGAGGAAGAATGACCTAAGTCTACTTATACTACAAATAAGGGGATTTAGACTATTTTGATATTGGATGCGATAGTACATATCAGAAACATTTGAAACTCTAGAGACCATGATCTTGATGATGCATTAACACCATCATCATGAGTCCTCATCATTGAGTTCATGTAACCATTTTAAAACATCATCAAAGTGAAAGGTTTCAAGGATTCAAGAAGAAAAACTAAAACATCTTTAACTTCAAGAACAAAGATCAAGCTTTAGAAGTTTGTTTAAGTGATGAACATCATCATGAAACCCTCATCATCAAGCTCTCATTCCTTTGATCTTCAAGCCTTATGGCCGAGACAAGGAGGAGAAGAAGAGGAAGAAAAGAAGTTCTAAAAAGATTCAAGAGAAACTATGAACACATAAAGAGATTAAGAACTTTAAATGAAAGAAACTCTTGAAAGAAAATCCCTACCAATTGATTGAAGGTTGGGATGAGAGAAGAGGATGAAGAACTTGAAGAACTTGAACACTTGAACTTGAGAGAAAAAGGAAACTTTGAAGTGCTCTTTGAAAACTTACACTTAGCAAATGAACCCAAAATGATGCAAGTTCACCCAAACATGCTATTTACAGAGAAATGAAACACATGCAAGGTGCAAGGAGGAGGAGGGGGTTTCGGCCATGAGGAGCAGCCCCATGAGTTCCATGAGGTGAGATGTTGTGATCTTGAGGCATGGTGAGGTATGGTTCAAAGTATGGTGAGGTATGGTTCAAGGTATGGCTCAAGCATGGTTCTTTGAGTGAGAAACAAATCAACATGTGATGCAAATGGGAGAGAGATGGCCAAAGGTGCATCAGCCATGGGGGAGGATTTCTTGCATTTTAATTGTGGTTTAGAGTTGTGTTTAGGTGTATCTTTAATTAGGATTAAGATTAGGAATTTGTAAGAAAGTGTTTAGGTGAGAAAATGGGTAATCAAGGTTGTCAAGACATAATTAAGGAGTGTTCTTGCATCATTAGTGAGTTATAAACTCATTTTAGTGCATAAACAATTCTAGACACAATTCCTTGATTTAAGAAATTGGAGAGAGAAAATACTATTCAAGATTCCAAGAGTGAAATCTTGAGTTTTAGAAAGGAGATTTAAATCTAATCTAATTAATTTTAGGTTCTAATTAATTTTAATAATTTATTTTGACTCTAGATTAATCATGGAAATTAATTAATCTTCGATTAGAGCCTAATATTGCTTAGGTTTGCTTAATTACGTTATTAAGCTCAAAAACACTATTCTAGGGGCAAAATCGTAATTTTGCATTAAAACTACCCGGGACCACTGGGACTCAAACAGATGTTTTGAAACATGTAAAAACATTGTTTTAAACCTCTGGGGAAAGTTTCGAACTCAAACGGCACCTTTACCCGCGTAAAAACGCTATAGGGGTATTTTGGTCATTTTGACCCGAAACTACAGAAAATGAGACTTTCGCCTCCGGAACCACTCAAGGGTCATTCAACACCCTTCAAACATTGAGCTGGCCCTTCGAGGACTGTCGGGTCGGCCATTCTCGAATTCTGGGCCGAAAATGACCTTAGGAGCATTTTGGTCATTTTTCACTAAGACAGAAAATCAAGGCGTTACAGCAGTCCTCGAAAGGTCAACTCAATGTTCAAAGGGGATTGTATATGAATGAATGCTAATAAAGCAGAAGAATCTCGTTTTTGAGTTCCGATGCGCTAAATGACCAAAACACCCCTGTGGCTGTTTAACACTGACTGATGAGCTGATTAAGCCCGAACTTCACCCAAAGGTTTTAAATTATGTTTTTATGAGTGTGGGCGTGTTTGTTTATGTCTCGGAGGTCCTGGGCAGTTTTTGTATAAAATTACGATTTTGCCCCTGATTAAGCATCTAATGAGCTTAATCATACGACTAACAAAACCTAAGCAATATTAAACTCTAATTAAAGGTTAGTAAATCTAACTACTAATCTAGAGTTAAAATAATTAATTAAGATTAATTAGAACCTAAGATTGCTTAGAGAAACTCAAAACCCCTTTCTCAAAATCAAGACATTATGTCATGAATCAATGAATAGTATTCTTCCTATCAATTTCCTTAAATCAAGGAACCAATAGATGTGATTGAGAATCTTGATTAGAGGGTGTTTGACTCCATTAATAACCAAGACCACTCCTAAAACTTGTCTTGAGAAGCCTTAATTACCCACTTTCTCATTCAAACACTTAACCACAAACTCCCAATCAAATACCCAATCAAACCTATCCCCTAAACCACATCATAACACAAAAGAAATGAAATAATTTTCCTCCCTCATGGCCATTAAACCACACGGCTACTCCCCCTCCAAATTCATTACATGTTAATTTATTTTAATAACATTTCATACTCAAAGAACCATACCTTCAACCATATCTAACCATACCTTAAAATAACATACACAAGAGATATTTTCCCTCTTTTTCCCTCCATAATGGCTGGCCACCTTTCCCTCCACTTCACCCCCATATGTTTCATTTCTCTATAAATAAAAGGAGCCCTCCAAGAGATCATTTTGCTTATTTCTCTTATACCTCCAAAGTTTTCTTTCTCTTATCTCAAAGAGCTCTTCTTCTTCTTCCTCTACTCTTTTCAAAGACCAAACTCTCCCTCTCAATCAAGAAGCACATCCAAGGTGTAACGCCCAGAGATTGCGAAGTCAGAGAGTGATCGCCGGTGCAAGGAGGCACAGACAAGGAGCGGCTCCTGGCAGACTTTGAAAGCGGAGGGGTACATGAATGAACCGATTATACACCCAAATGAGAAGGATCCTAAGACTATATAGGTATAAGACTATACAATTAAGGAGGGCTTATATGAATTGATTTGTACTACCTATACCAACAAGATGCATCTTCTTTTCGGTAGCCTATCACTAAAGAACTCCACAGTTAAGTGTGCTTGACTTGGAGCAATTTTGGGATGGGTGACCTCTTGAGAAGTTTTCTCAGGAAACGTGTGAGTGAGGAAAAAGCACGCTAAAAAGACCCGTGTTGGTTTGTGGGGACAGTCGTCAATCTATAAAGCAGCAGGGGATATTACACAAGGTAGGGAGTTGTCTTCTTTTCTTTTGTTATTTAAACTTGTGGTTTGAAATGATGCTATGTTGATGCTTCTTTCCTTCTCCACTTTCTTTTTGGTTTTGCTATTCCTTTTCTTTCCTTTTGGTTTCGGCCTCAATAGCCTACACAATGAAGAAACCATGGCTTGATGATGAGGATCTTGAGTGTTGATTGCAAAACCATCATTTATTGAACCTCCAAAGCTTGAAGGTTTCACTTTTAAAAAGGTTTTCAACAAACAAAGAAATTATGTGGTTGTAAGGAGTGATCTTGAGCCTAGGACTAAAATAGATAAGAAATGCTTTGCATTCATGTTTATTTTCCTTGCTATCACCTTAATAATTAATCTCAAAGCCTACCTATTTCAATCTTAAAGTTGATTATTGATTTAGAGTGAAAATTCTAAGGGGCCTAGAGCACTAAAATAAAGAATTGAACTTGCATATCATATTTATTTTTCAAGCCATCACCTAAAGCTCAAAGATAAGAAATGAACTTGCATTTCATGTTTACATTTCTTGTCTAGCATGTTTATGTTTCAAGCCATCACCTAAAGCTCAAAGATAAGAAATGAACTTGCATTTCATGTTTACATTTCTTGTCTAGCATGCTTATATTTCAAGCTATCACCTAAACTTAAAGATTAAGAATGAACTTGCATTTTCATGTTTAATTTCAAGCCTTGCACATTTAATTTTCCTTGCCATTACTTGATAATGCTAAGATTAAAATGAAACTTGCATTAACATGTTTATGTTATGTCATCACTTAAAGATCTAAGGCTCAAGACCTAACTATTTCAACTTACACAAGTGATCTTGAATCTATGGGCATTTACCTTTACAAAAATGTTTTGATTTCAAAGTAAGTGTTGGAATGAGGTTCAAAATGGTTTGAGAAAGAAGGAATAACTTAGAAGATGTTTTAGACTGAAAATTTCATATTTTAAAGGTACTGGTAATCGATTACCAGGCTCATGTAATCGATTACCAGAAAGTTTTGCCAGACTCAGACATGAACTTTTAGGCCTGAGTAATCGATTACAGCATCATGTAATCGATTACTCAGATGCTCTTGGGGCCCAAGTTTGATGTAATCCATTACAGAGTCCATGTAATCGATTACCAGGGCCCCCAACTTTCCTGTTTTGAAATCTGAAGCTGTGTATGTAATCGATTACCAGGCTCATGTAATCGATTACCAGAGCCTTCAACTTCCTTGTTTTGAAATTTGAAACTATGTAATCGATTACAAGGCTTGTGTAATCGATTACAAGGCTCATGTAATTGATTGCCAAAACCCAAAGTATACAATAAACATTTTCTCTACTTGAATGACATGAAGCCATGATCTTATGTTGCTTAAATCTATAATTTTATGTGATAGAATACACCCTTTGCATGTTATAGCTTTCATATAGAACATTAGAAATGCATATGCTAGAGATATATGAAGAGTTAGGCATGATTATTCTTGAATCGTGGCATAATATGACATGTTGTATGACATTGATAACTTGATTGTGATTTTGAACTCGGAATGAGAAAGTACATGCACTATTAGTTCTTGTGGCATAAAGCAAATTTGAAGGAAATTTGGTGTACCGCCATTACGCTGCCGAATTTTTGTCAAATTTGAAGACTTAAGAAAGCTTTTGAAAACTCCATGAGATTTTAAATGTGATATAACACTGAGACGCATTTTTTCTACTCTGGTGGAGACGAAGCAAATCCGTGAGGGTATTGACATTGAGCTTGCCAAAGTGGACAATTCACTATATACTAGATACCAGTAGAGCATTTCAAAGAAGGAAATATTCCTATGGACTCCCCGAATTAAAGGTTATGATAGGTGATCCTTATGCCCCCTAGCCTGTACTCTCGAAGTCGGGATTATTATTATGTTACGCTTATCAGAGGATAAGTAAGAACTAGTGACGACTAGTTAGGTATGAGCTCATAACCTAGAGATGTTTTTAGGGTAGCCCCCATGATGTAAAGTATAAAGTTTAATGTCACACAGTTAAGAAAAAAGAAAGTTTCACATGAAAAGTTACATGCCACTTTATACCACTTATTTGATGTTTCTTGATGTTATGTTCTATTGCTTTCTTGCATAAAGTATTATCATGCATTCATGCTTTGCTATGTTGCATACATGACATTAAAATTCATTCTAAAATGAACGGGCCTTGGATAATTGTGTTTAAAACCTAATAACAAACCTTATGCATACACACCTTTTTATAGTAAATCCAAGGTTCCTGAGGACGTAGGTGATGATACTAGGATAGGAAGATTTCCCTACTAAGATTCTTTAGAAAGTTTCTCACTCCCTCTATCCTCTCTTTCCATCACGTCTTCAGAAGATGATGGCATCCTTCGTCATATACGTTGACGTACCGACATGGGAGCTGCATTTCGACGCTATACACCAGTCCTATTATTTTGTAGGCCGTTGCTCCGTCCGCATGTTCGAATTTCTGGATCGCCCCTTCGCTCAGCCAGTCACAAGCTTCCAGTTCACGCCTACCTCGCCCTTCGCTGATGACCTGTTGTTCGAGCACACACGCCCCCAAGGAGAGCGCGTCCATCGCACCCCCAATGCTGCTTCCGCTATCCACGCCTATCCTGAGTATAACATTTTCCCATGTATAACACCATCCTTAAGTCATGGCATCAAACTCAAGAGTTGTTACTTCTAACTTATTGGACCTTTCTTAAATAACTATAGCAAATACGATAATATCGTGTAATATGTAGCACCCTAGTAATTAACCAGATACACCTAGGTTGAATCTGATTAATGACTAGACTTTACTCCTTGCTTTGGTTCTTTCTTCATAATTTGAAAATACTTAGTGAAATTACGAGCCATTTTTTTTTAAAACACATAATTGAAAACGTGAGCCGAGTACAACGTGAATGAGTAAGCGGAGTATAATAAGACGTTTAAGAATATATCACATCATATCACTTAGGCTCCATCATATAACATCCATAAGCACATTATAGCATATATTTACATACAATAACCTCACTCAAAGGGTGGGTTATGTTCATACATCATTATCTTATACAAACCCATAAAAGAAAATATACTTAAGGAAATACATGCCCCTAAACTAGATAACTCCATAAGCCGGGAAGGTTATCCTAAAACTAGGATGCATGATCACACATAAATCTACTAAGAACCCTCTATGGCCACTGTCCTGGAAATGGGGGAATAAATCCGATCCATTGATGAGCTCTCTCGGAAGGGGACACACGAGATGCACCAGGCTGGGGTCACATGGACGGCCTTCTTGCTAACCTCGGCTGAACAACTGTTTCCTCACTACCCTCTCTTACACGTGTGGGAGTAGGAGCAGAGCTCTCAGAATATACATGAGTAGGAGTGTCCTCTGAAGGATCAGTTTCAGAATATCTCATCTCGAACATACTGAAATCCATGGACAGCAGATGAAGCGGGATAAGAACGTAACATCCTTTCATCAAGTGGACGTGCATGTTCGAAAACCATTTCATCGCCATAGGGAGAAGTAAGAGAAAATCGATAACTAGGGACAGGATGTGCAAATGGACGACCTATGTAAATAAAAACACGAACTGCGCACCTCCCTTCAAAATGATACGAGCGATGCACCGGATCATAGTGAAATTCCCAAGTAGGGGTATCAACGAACAGGACGAATGTTGCCATCTAAATCTGGAGACAATGACGGAAATAAAGAAAAGGGAGTGAGAATCTTGCTAAAGAATTCTCAGTAGGGTACCTCCTTCTACAAAGGTCATCATCAAAGTCCCAGGAACCTCGGGATTATTCTAAAATAGTGAGCATGCAAAGATTCATTTTAAGTTCGGACAAATACTTAACCGAGGTTCGTCAATTTTTAATCATGCGTCTTATAATGCATCATAATCTTAACATGTCATATTTACAATGAACTTTGCCTTTATCATTACATCATTTTCCTCATCATCATTATCAAATAACATGCATAAAAGAACGTCATATAATATTAGCTACACGTGGACATAGTGCACATATTTCATTTCTTTAGTGCCTTAGGTGACTTAAAATCTTATCATCATCATTATTTTCCTTAGGCCACCCTATACTCCACCCTTTTGGGAGTAATTTAGGTTATGAGCTCATACTTTACTAGTCGTCACTAGTATATACTTATCCCTTTTGATAAGCTAAAGTCCCGACTCTACTCTTTTGAGAGAACGGGTTAGGGGGCTAAAATCACCTTTTTACCACCTATAGTCTGATGGTTCCAAAGGATCATTTTCTTATAAGTTTAAGTCACCATTAAATCTTTGCATGTTATATCACAATACAATTCATAAACATCATAACATTTTCTCATTTATAGTCTTAAGCTAGAATAATATATAGCAATCAGAATCATGCATATGGGAGATTCCCAGAAAGAGAGGTGGGTCACAATGGACACGCTTAAATACCAAGTCTTTCCTTAGCCAGAACCTATCCAAATTACACTTTTACAATGATACACTTTCTTCTAGCAACAAAGGTAAATTTTACATAATAAAGAACATTTCATGTGTAAGCATTCTCATTATTTGCAACAGCAACTATAACATGCAAGCCAGGAAATCATTCAATGATATCAAGTACTTAATAAGCATCCAATCCTTACATAGAATTATCAATTATAGGACTAATTAGTTACTAAACCAATTATGAATCATTCTCTTAACAATAAACCATAATTATCACAACTTCAATCATATTAAATCATTATCACACATTGATACTAAACTCAGATCAGTGGTCGAATCATGAACCTCATGCAATTACATAGAATCATATTTTAAGTGCATATAAAATACTAGTTCCCCGTAAAATCCTTGCAAAGCCTTAAAACTCATTTAGAAACTAGTTCTTTTGTCAAATTTGGGAGGATCTTCACAATTAAAATTCTCACTTAAGATAAAAGGAGTAAGTCTTGAGCTTTAGAGATTTAGGTGACATCTTAGAATTATAAACATGCTATGCAACCTTATTTTAATCTTATCTTTATAAGGTGATAGCTTGGAATTATAAACATGATATGCAATTCCATTTCTTTATCTTTAAGATTTAAGGTGATGACTTGAAAATTAAACATGATGCAAGAACTTGAAATATAAACATGATACAAGAAACTGGAGCGGCGGTAATCCGCACAGACCAAGAGAGGAGAAGAGAATATTAAGAAACCGGAGCGGTAGTCCGCACAGACCAAGAGAGGAGAAGAGAATTATTATTACATCTTTTTAAGCTCCAATCTCAAGACTTTTTAAAGAATAAATTCTTTAACTCCAATAATCATATTTCTTTGCTTGTGATACATGGGCAAGTCTTTGAGCTCTAGGATCTTTAGGTGATGGCATAAAATAAACATGCCATGCGTTGATTCTTTTAGCCATTATAAAATATAGTGAGAGCATAAATTAAATATGAGATGCAACCTCTTTATTATCATGAAAGATTAAGTGATGACTTGAAACATAAACATGAAATACAAGCTTGGAATTTAAACATGAGAAATGCAAGTTCATTTATTCATTCTTGAAAATTTAGTGATGACATAGAAGGTAAACATGGTTATGCAAAGCATAAACTTAATCATGGATGCAAATTCATTTTGTTTCTTTACTAGAGCTCCTTCAAGACTTTAAAAAAATTATAAATTCAACCCAATACATATCTTAACAAGAAATAAAACATAAAAGGAAAATACATCTTTCAAGTTCTAAACTAAAAATCTTTGTTTTAGCATCATAAAGCATTATTCTTTAAAGTTTTGCATCAAGTGGAATTTTCAAGCTTTAGAGGCCTAACTTGTGATGGATTTACAACCCACCCTCAAGGTCCTCATCATCAAGCCATCATCTTAGTTTCACCTAGGCCATATGGTTGAATTGGTTAAAGAAAAATTGAAGAGGAAAACCAACATGAAAAGCTAAGGTAAGTTCATAATTTCATCATTTTGAGCTAAAAACACAACTCCTCAAAGCATAGAAATAAATTTAGAAACTACTCCCTACCTAATCTGAGTTGAAGAAAAGGAAGAGAACTTGGTTTCTTGAAGTGAAATGAAGCAAAATCTCTTTGAAAAAATTGAAGAAAGAATTCAGCCAAAGTGGAGGAAGAAAGAAAGTTTTTGGTGCTCCTAAAAACTAGTTATGAACCAAGCATTCCAAGACCACTCAAGCAAGCCTATTTATAGAAGATTTTGAGGCTTCTAATTGGCCAAAATGATGAGGTAGTGGACGGAATTTTGCAGGAGAAATAAGGGAGGAAAAATCATTTTAGACAAAGTTGTATGAAATTAAGGAATTATGTCTCTTATGGTGACATTTTGGCATTTTGTTTTAGTGCAACTTTTGGCAATAATTCAGCTGCATAATGGCATCAATAATTTCGTCCATTATAGCCCAAAGAAGTGAAATTTGTGTGTTCCATGCATTATTTAGGTGTAGGCAAGGTATTCATGTAATTAAGAGAATTTACGGTTAAGGGTTTAAGTGAATTAGTAAGCAATTTGGGTGTTTTTGAGCAATTTTGGGTTCTAATCAATCTAAATACATAATTTTGACTTTAGATTAATATTTAGAATTTAATAAGCTTTAATTTGAGCCTAATATTGCTTAGGTTTCGGTATACGAATCAAAAATCCCAAAATTCGCAAAACTGCCCAAAACAGCGGCAAAATCGTACTTTCACTTAAAAACTGCCCGAGGCCACCCGAGCTTAACCAATGGTTAATCATGGCTTAAAAACACATTTTAAAACATTTTAGTGAGGTTCGGGCTCAGTCGGCACGCACATCGGAGTTAAAACAGCCGCAGGGGCGTGTTGGTCATTTCGCGTCGGAACTCAAAATTGAGATCCTTCTGCTCTATTAACACACATAACACAAACAATCCCTTATTATCCTCAAAATATCCCCTTGAGAATAGGTGGGGCCCACGATCCTCATTTTCTGAGTAAAATAACTTCAGGGGCATTTTGGTCATTTTATACGTACAAAAATTCGGGATTTGCGACTCTCGCATGAATCGTTCCTAACCTCTCTTCTAATGTCATATTCCTTTATTGAGGATTGTTCGGCCTCAAATCTTATGTAATAATTACCTACGGTAATTCGGTAATTGAGTAATTTCTAATGACAGTAAAAATTACAGTAAAAATTGGGGCGTTACATAATAGCTAGCATAATTCAATTAACATGTATAACAAAGATACAAGTCAATTACATAAAGAAGCTCTACTGTGAGCTTAAATACCTATACAATCTCCATTACATTCACTTATACATATACCCACAACTATATACAACATGAGAAAAGCATCAACTACTAAACTACTGCAAATCCCGAGTTTCTTGTACGTAGCAACTGCATTGTTCTCTGAATCAACCTGGAGACGACATAGGAATACACAAAATAGGGGTGAGAATTATACAATTCTCAGTAGGGCAACTCCCCATAAACTCACTCATAATGTCATCGTCATCGCCCCAGCCACTTCGGTTTATTAGAAAAAGAGTGATCATGCACTTCATACCAATGGTTCATTTTTAAAGTTCCAAATCGTACTTCCGAAGTGGGTAGCTTTTAATAATCAATCACTTAATACATATGTATTATAATGTCAAATATCTAGTAAATCATCATAAGCAGACATTCAAAAATAATAGCCAAAACATAAGTAGAAATTTCATTCTCACAAACATTATCAAGTAAACTTATATGCATATGCAAAAATAATAATAAATTATGCATTCCCTTTCATGGCTAAGGAACTTATTCTAGTGCATTTTTTCTCTTTTCATTGACATAGGAAAGACTTAGCTTATATCATGCTGTAAAACTCAATTCAGTGCCACTTTCGCTCTTGATTGACATAGGAAAGACTTAGTTTATACCCAACGGGTATCTGCCGTGGACAACTCCACAATAGGTAGTTTATACCAAATGGTATTTATAGTCGATTACACCATACAAGGAAAATAGACTACTTATCAGGACTGAGCTCATTCCTATATGTGATCATCGAACTTCATTTTTTACCATTTTCGAATCACACACAGTTCTATTCCTAGCTGATACGTCTACCGACTCATAACATCTCGAGGGAAGTTCCTCTTTTTGCCTTCCCTTTAATTCAATCTAAGTCTTGTTTGCATTTTCTCCATATGTCAGAATAGGCACACTCAGTAATTTGGGAAAGTTCCTACTTTTTCCTTCCCCTCATTCAATCTAAGTCTTGTTTCTGTTTTCTCCATATGTCAAAACATGCACGATTAAAATTCATATATTCTCTTTTGCCATATATACATATCATTCACTGTTCTTTTCCAAATGCATGCATGAGGTACATATACGCATCCATTCATAATATGATTTCAATCATGCCTCAAACCATTCCTTAAATTCACTAGCATGCATTCATATATGTCATACTTGAACCCAATGTCATTATTTCATCAACTCAAAACATCAATTCATTTTTAGCACAATGGCAAATTTCATATATCTATAGCACAAATTATTTTGCATTTCAAACCATGAAATCCAAGGCTATAAAAATTATCCAAGACACTTCAATGTGTCCCCAAGGTCCTCTAAAAATTTCGGAGTTAAAAAAGTTCTCTAAGTATGATAACAAAATTCAACAAAATAGGAGGCCAGAAACCCCCTATTTGCAGCCAACAACCAAAGTTCCAATCTTATTACCCTACCAAATGATCATATCAAATCATACAAAAATTCATGGTTGGACCTTAACATGTTCTCAATATCCTGTAGAAATTTCAATGGAAAAATCAATCATTTGCTGGTAACAAAATTAGACAAACTCAGAGCTTCAGAATTGGTTGTCCAGACAACTCAAGAACAGTCTCGGTTTTTAATTTTTATAAAATAGTAAAACTCATTTTTAGGACCCAATAAAAATCATGTAGTTGCCTTGGGATGTTAGCTTTAACATATAATTTTTATAGCTCATAAAAACATCTACAAATACATCAGAAAATTCATGAACCGTAACTTGTCCAGAAGAAATCCAAAAATCCAATAGCATAGTCTAATATTTCTTTTGACAAAAATGATTTCTAGAATCATCCAAACACTCCACCAAAATTAATACATCAATATCCATATATCATCAACCAACACAACTAAAAATATCAATTTAAATCAGTGATTAACACAGAAAATGGATTTGAAGAAGAAGAGGTTCAAAAACCTTACTTTGGTGGCTTTAGGGATCTTGGCTCTAAAGGATGCTCAAAGATTGATTTTGCTCACTTCAAGGCCACCAAATCAGCACCAAGCCCTTCCTTAATCAGTGATGTATGAGATACCAAGGTGAGGATTGATGAGGAATTGAAATTCCAATTAGTTAGTTTGATAGATTATGAGGAGTAGAACAAGTTTTGTGAAAGGATCTTGGTGTTTTAGTGACTCTAAGTTAGAGTTTTTGAAGCTTGAAGCTTTTTAATGGAGGTTTGAGAGGAAGAAAAATGGAGGGTTGTGTTTCTAGGCCTCTTGGGCGAAAATGATGATGGTGGAGTGATAAGGTTGGTGGTTTATATTAATCTTTAAAGGAAGCTTGTAAAGAAAGCTTGGTTATTGTAATGTAAAAGGATAATTCTTAAAGAAAGCTAACAAAATGGATGGATAGGATTGTTTCCTTGGTCAAAGAATAGATCTTGGGCATCCACTTGGCTCAAGACAATTGGATCACTTTAACTTGGGGAGCAAATAGCTTTTTTGGTGTTAAAACCGCACACTGAAATTCCACCGAACGGATGAGCTATTGGCTCCCGAATAAAATATAATAAATCAAAGGTCATGATTAAAATTTTCTTTTCAAGTTTTAATCATTGCCATCCACTTGGCATAAAGTGGTTGGTAAAGGTTACTTAGCCACTGAGTAACTTGTACGGTATTAAAAACTGCACATCGAAACTCCACCGAATGGGCAAAACGCTATACCCGGGTAATAAGACATTGCCCAAAAATTAATTCTAAGTATAAAATCCTCATTTCTAACTATTTCTAATCTCAATCCTATAATTTCTCAGTTTTGGGCACCTATAGGTCCCAATTTTAGGGTTTCGGCTGTCCCGACGGGCCCGTAGGGCCCACAAGGTTAATATTCACGAATTTTTTTTTAACAAATCCGTTGGACTGTCCTCATCATTATTAAAACTGTCAAATTTTTGAAATTACGACTAGTAAAGCCCAAATTAATTTTTAAATAAATTTTTAGGGTGTTACACCGAGTACGTCCCCCGTTCACTGGTCTTCTCCGAGACCAACCCTTCCGAGACGGACATCCCATCCATGGGTTCCTCCCTCACCATACCCATGGAGTTGGGAAGTGAGGATACCGTGACGCGACCACTTCGAGAAGGTAGAGTGAGGATGGTACCCCACCGCGGAGCACACGCTCGACCCTCTCACTGCTTAGCCACCCCGACTGAGTTGGCCCAGTGGGTTGGATACGTACCTCCCGTTGACAAACAGGAGTAGGAGTTGGTAGCTGACTATAGTGCACATATACTGTCATGACTAGGGTAGCCTTCTTTTGCTCTAGAGGTTATCCATTTTTAGATGCACTGTTGTAGGTGGGAGTTCCAGATGTATTTTCTTTATGTTTTCTTAATGATGTACGGATGACTATATTACCTTTACTACTACTATTTTGGTGTATAGTGTGACTATTTATGTATCTAAGTCATGATGTAGTTTCTTTTATGATATTATGTTCCTTATGAGATGATGTGTCCTTTTACGACGTAGTTTACTTAGCACATGCGTATGGCTCACATTTTGTCTTTCCTTTCAAAAAGAAAAATTTTACCCGTATTTTTTGCTAAGTATTTTAAAAAAACATTTTAAAGAATGAGACTAAAAGAGTAATAGACTAATGGTCAACCTAAACTTGTTCTAGGAGTATTGGATTGAAAATTAGGACGTTACATCTCTGGCTTTTAATATACTCAAATCAGACTATACCATTTCAAATCCATACTTGTAAACTGAAAGCACATACATAACTGTTTCAAATACTGAAATTTAATACAAAATCTGAAAATAATGAGTAGCTTGGATCCTGTCTGTACATCTACTGGAGCCCTCTAATACTAACATAAACCTATACTAAGCCTTATTCCAAGATAAGACTCACGACTGGGAAAAACTGCATCAACCAAACTAGGCTAAAACTGGACCTTGTGATACCCGAGATACACATGTCAGTGGATAGATTCCGTGCAGCCTTAAGGTCCACAGGACCCACCTATAGTGTCGAGTCCTGAATTTGCTAAGTCTGGCTCCTATACCTCCTTGGAGGGCTATAAGATAGAACCATATTCTTGGGATTAAAAGTTTCTGTAATTGTTCCCAATAGGAAAATAATTTGAAAAGTATTTTTTAACGAATTTTTTGAAACCTTTAAACGTTTTGTTTTTAGCCGACAAGTTTAGAAAATCTCGAAGATTCCCGGATTTGAACTAAAATCCAAAATTTGGATTTTGATTTTTTTTTTTATATTTTATTTGAATCCAAATTGAGGGTATTTCCTTATTTATATTTTAAAGTTAATAGAGAATAAAATAAATAAGGACATTAGCTTAAAATTATGTAAATAAGTGAGTATTGGGATAACCCATATGCCAATGACAGAAAAATGCAAAGGTTGGGGGTTGCTATCACCAGGACCACTATAGTAGTCACAACGGTGGCTTCAGTGCATTTCAGTGGTCTCAAGACCGCTATAGTGATCATAAGTGCCAGTGCCGCAACGCCTTAACCGCTATAGTGTTCATATACTACTAGCAGTCCCCCTGGAGCCTAAACAGTACCAGAAATTACGCTGTTTCATTTTTTACCCTTATTTTCAAAGCCCTACAAGGCTCAAGCAGAAATAGAAGGCAAGAACCAAAACTCTACCCCCCCCCCTAAACCCTCATTTTCTCTCTTTTCTTCAAATCCTACTCTAATCTAGCTCCCTTAAATTATCAAGGGATGTATATGTTGCTATATTTTGTCTCCATTCTCTCCGTTCTTTCATGTTCATGAGTTGGGGTTTATTATTTCTCTCATTGTTGTCAAGTGCGAGTGGGAGGGCTCCCCCAAAATTGTTGGTGTATATTCAAAGTAATCTACAACTTCTCATAGGTTGTTGATGAGTTTTATGGTTTTAATGGCAGACATTAGTGCCATTCCTTCTTCCCGGAGCCCTGATGACATCAGTATTTCATAGTCTACCCCTCCATGTGGTGGATTTGATCTCATGGCCTAATGTTGGTCATTATATAAATTATTCCCAGCTTTACAAAGTATTTAAAATTTAGAACTTGAGCTTGTATACAATATGGAACTATGTGCATTTTGCTTTAGAATATGAATTTATGTATTTGAAGCCCCTCATGAAATATTGTTGAATTTTTTTTTAAAAAAAAGAACATGGGACCATTATTGAATTAAATTGATATTATGTGAGTTATTTTATAATATTAGAATTGATTTTGATAATGAGAGCTAGTATGGTTAATAAAAGGATGTGTAAAGCTCATGTTAAAGTTTAACTGTTGAGAAATGTTGAGCTTAGAATATATAGAACTCTTTTTTTTATGATTTCAACTAATTTAGATTGGGGAATTACTGAGAGGAATAGAATTGTAAGTTAATGGTAGTTACTACATTAACCTTGGTATACCAAGGACCGCGAGGAGCATTTAGCCATAAGCTAAATTTGTCCATGAGGGACGTGATTTGTGAAGGACTATAAGATCTCAGTTAAGGGTTCTCGTTTGTGAGGGACTGTGAACCCACCCTTTAATTTATGGGTAGTTTGTTCTTTTAGTAATTCTTGAGAAATGTATAGATAGTTTTTATACATACCACAAATTTATGAATTTTTGGTTATTATACAAATTATATGGAAATGATTTATAAGATTGCATTATTTTTTATATTTACTTCCTTTTTATCCCATGTATGGTTATGAGTGAGGGTCCGCTCAGTGAGTTTTGGTTGCAAAACCCACACCTCTTTTCTTCCTTTTCCTCATAGATACAGGTGTAACTCAAGATCCACCTCCCCCTCCTCCTCAGCATTAGATATCTCTAGTTTGGGTGAACTTCACATTGACGTAAAGCCATGGTATTTTGTTTATGTTAGAATGTTCCAGTGACATGACGAAAAGGGTCTTAAACCACATATGGTTTATTTTTCATTTTGATATTACCATAATTCTTTTGTATTTAGACAATATATCATTCATGGTTCATTTTGTATTTGAGCAACACAGTTGAAATGTATATCACAGCTATAGTTTCAGATTATATTTATGAGAAAGAAGTTTTATTCATACTTGGTAGTATAAATATTTGATTTAATTTCTATTTTAGACCATATTTTATTAATAAAGTATACATATAGTACGGTGCAATAATCACGAGGCTTGCATGGAGATGGGATTCCTCACGTAATGGTAACAAGCCAAATTAGGTCGTGACAAAGTAGTATTAGAGCCATAGGTTTCCCTGCATGTCACTAGATCAAGTGTCTACAAGTAGCACGACATTTTTGCTAATGGAAGCACGCCCATTTGCCTTAACAAAGCATTACTTGAGGCCTATTAGGATGGTCAGTCTTGTCTAGGTTCAGATGAAGAGTCTTGTCCTTTCTCCTATGATCAGTATCTTATCTAGCTTGTATATGTTTCTCAGGATTCAGTATGCCTCCCTATGCTATTATTCCTCTCATAGTTGCCGTAGCAGTGGCTTTTCTAGCTCCGAGGCCCGTTTCAGAGCCTTGGAGTAGGCTTTGGCCACACTCTCTAATATAGTGGCTAGACAGGTTGAGGCTAGGACCCAGCCAACCCCACATGTAGCTCAGCCAGTCTAGCCTGTAGTTCAGACAACTGTTAAGGATCCAGATGATTCAGCTTTAGAGCTGTTCAGGAGGATAAACCCATCCACTTTTCACGAGAGTCTGATAATGGAGGATCAGCATAAGTTCCTTTGAGAGATAGAGAAGATTACCCAAGTCATCCACTATTCATCAGAGAGGGCAGCAAAGTTGGTTGGCTTTCAGTTAGGAGGCCAGGCTGGCTTATGGTATGAGGAGTTCCTCCAAGGACATGGCGACTTAGAGCCACCCACCTGGGAAGAGTTCTGAGCAGCTTTCTTGTAAAGGTTCTTTTCTGAGAGCCGGCAAGCTCAGATGCTTGATGAGTTTTTATAGCTTCGGATGACTCCTAGTATGTCGGTGGCTAAGTATAATGAAAGGTTTACCTACCTAATCTAGGCAGTATCAGGATTGCTTTTATCGGAGACTGACAGAGTGAGGCGATTTGTTTAGGGGCTACTTAAAAAGATGTTCATGAGCCTACAGCCTCACATGGGGACCATGGATTATGCCTAGGCAGTGGATATGGTGATCGGATTGGAGGGTGGATTGGCTGAGAAGAGAGCCACTACTGAGGCCAAGAAGGCCAAGACTCACGACTCATTTTCTGGGGGAGCCGATTCTAGCAAAGGACAGGGCCATCAAAGCGAACAGCGAGTTCAATTGAGTAGGGCCATATTCTCGGAGCCCACACCAACTTGGCCCGCTGCATCCTTCAGTTAGAGTAGAGGAGGTAGTTAGCCTAGCCGGCAAGTTTCCGGGCACTCCTACCTTAACTGTCCGAGGTGTGGGAAAAGGCACATAGGTCAGTGTATGATGGGATCTACAACATGTTTTGGTTGTGGCCAACAGGACTATTTTCAGAGGGAGTGCCCGTTGTTGGGGAGAGTTTTTAGTTAAGGGTCAGCAAACCCTTCCACTCCAGCACCATCTTATCAGTCAGCTATCCAGGAGGGCTCTATAGCCTTAGCAGGCAGGGGAACTAGGGTAGAGGCCCTGGAGGCTGAGGCTACGAAGGCAGAGGATCTGGAAGCAGAGGTCCGAGCTCTAGGTTGATCCAGAGAATAAGGAGGCTGCTTTATAAAAGGAAATCAGATTTGCAATAGTTTAAAGCTGATCAATTGTACTTAGTCATACGTTTATGTCTGTAAATATAATAGAGACCAGATGTGTATTGAATCTCATAGAAGAGCTTCCTTTTGTATTCGACCTTATAATTAATAAATGTTTGTTTCTTAGCTATATATGTCAATAGAATTACGATTTAGTTACTTCACAATTAGATCGATCATGCTATAGATATTTAAGAAAGATCCACTAATTCATAAGTAATAACTCTCAAGTTTGATATCATGACTTAATGATGAGGTTGTACTTGGGAGGATGTTATAGAGTTCAAGATTGAGCTTGAGCCTGGAGTAAGGCCCATCTCCATTCCCTCTTATCGGATGGTTTCTGCGGTGTTGAAGAAGCTAAAGGAGCAGTTACAAAAGATGCTTGACAAGGGATTCATCTGATTGAGTACCTTAGCTTGGGGTGCCCCAGCTTTGATTGTGAAGAAGAATGATGGGTCTATGAGGACGTGCATAGACTACTAACAGTTGCATAAGGTGACAGTTAAGAACCAGTATCCCTTGCCATATATCGATGACCTGTTTGATCAGCTCCAAGGGGTTAGATGCTTCTCCAAGATAGATCTGCGATCAAGCTACCATCAGTTGAAGATTAAGGGTGAGGTGCCCAAGACTGCCTTTAGGACATGCTATGGACACTATGAGTTCTTAGTAATGTTCTTTGGGTTGACCAATGCCCCTATAGCTTTCATGGACCTAATGAACAGAGTTTCAGGCCATATCTAGATCACTTTGTGATTGTCTTCATTGATAACATCCTAGTGTACTCTAGAAGCGAGGAGGAGCATGAGCAGCATTTGAGAATTGTCTTATAAACCTTGAAGGAAAACCAGCTTTATGCCAAGTTCTCCAAGTGTGAATTTTGGCTTGAGTAAGTGGCTTTTCTTGGACATATAGTGTCCAAGGATGGTATTCTAGTGGATCCAAAGAAAGTTGAAGCAGTTCAACAATGGCCAAGGCCCTCTGCAATGTCAAAGATCCGTAGTTTTTTGGGATTAGCGGGTTACTGCTGAAGATTCGTCAAGGACTTCTCAAGAATAGCAGTACCTTTGACAAAGCTAACTCAAAATGGGGTTAAGTTTCAGTGGTCAAATGCATATAAGGGGAGTTTTCAGAAGCTCAAGTCCTGTTTGACCACAGCTCTAGTTTTGGTTTTGCTCGGCACGGATGGTTTTTTAGTATATTGTGATGCCTCTAGAGTCGAGCTAGGCTGTGTCCTTATGTAGTATGGCTGAGTTGTGCCATATGCCTCTAGGAAACTCAAGAGGCATGAGCAGAACTACCCTACCCATGATCTAGATATGGCAGTTGTTGTATTCGTCTTGAAGATTTGGAGACACTACCTGTACGAAGAGACTTGTGAAATCTTCACAGATCACAAGAGTTTGAAGTATATCTTCCAATAGAAAGATCTGAATCTCAGGCAACACAAATGGCTAGAGTTGTTAAAGGACTATGACTGCACGATCTCTTATCATTTAGGCAAGGCTAATGTTGTAGCTGATGTTTTGAGTAGAAAGTCCATGGGTAGTTTGCCCATATAGCACCCTTGAGACAATTGTTGGTAAAGGATATCCATGGGTTAGAAGCTGAGGGAATTTAGTTTGCCATTGGGTAATTCAAGAGCCTTCCTAACTCATAATAAAGCCCAGTCAACCATAATTGAGCAAATTAAGGCACAGTAGAGGGAAGACCCCAAGCTAGTGAAGCTTATGGAGGATATGCATCGAGGAAAAAATCATGAGTTTTCTGTTGATGGGGAGGGCATGTTGCGCTTTGGGGACCTTTTATGTATACCTAATATGGGTAAGCTAAAAAGACAAGTGATGGAAGATTTCTATGGTGTAGCATACTCTGTCCATCCTAGTCCAGCTAAGATCTCAAACAGTTATACTAGTGGGAAGGCATGAAGAGGGACATAGATGATTTCGTAGTGCGGTGTTTGGTGTGTCAGCAAGTTAAGGCTGAGCACCAAAGACTTGCGGGCTTGTTACAACAGATAGAGATTCTCGAGTGAAAATGGGAGAAGATAACCATGGACTTTGTAGTCAAGTTGCCTCAAACTTGTAACACCCATCCTACTATAGTGCTATGCTCGAGTCATAACATTACAGTAAGTAGCCATTACTCATAACATATCTTCTAGATTTTTTTTATTTCTTAACTATATGAATTATATATATATAAGTTGTAATAAATAAGAGCCTTGCACTAAAAGCTGTACTGGTTTTTCAAGTTTCATAATCCTGGCAATGTAATAGTCAACATATAGAAATAGCGAAAATGAAATGTGCATCCTAAGAAGTCGGTCACATGATAATTTACCTCTTATATCACACCCATAGTAAGATAAGTCATACAGTTATATTATATACATTCACACCTAATTACATTTGTAGTATAAATAACCCTACCTTGGTCCTCATAGTGACCACCTATTCCGGGTTTGGGCCTAACAGAAACAACCAACTAATCAGTCAAGCAAGTGGAGAGTAGTGCCCATTAGGCACATCAGCTAGGTAGCCTTGCCAGTCCCCATTACCCCCAAATGGAGTAGAGGAACCAGAAAATGTCTCCTCTAAAGGATTAGACTCAGCATCGACGGTAGGTTGTGGTGGATGAGTCATATACAGTAAAAAACCAGAAAACGGGGACTCTAGAGCAAAAGTAGGACTCACAATAGTAGTAGCAAATTAGCGATCAAATAGTATATGAACACGAATATGAGACTCAACGAACAGGTACAGTGACTCTAACTCCGAGTCATAATGCCACTGGAAGTCAGGTGTCTCGAGAAAGAACACGATCGATGCCATCTATATAAAATACAACATACAGCAGGGATGAGAATCAATGATTCCCAGTAGAAAAAACACCAATCTATTACTCAATGATATTCAACTTAATGCAAAAATAAGCAATGTATCTTTGGTTGTTTATATAATAATCTCGTTAATTGGAGTCATTATTTCTTATGACTTACCTTTATTTAGTTAATTTTAAACTTAATGGTAAAACTCATAGGACTCTTCTGATATACTTCTCATTAGATTGTGCTGTCAATGATGTATCGTCGTCACGGTACAACCTGATATAGTTCACTAGATGGAGTACGTCTACTACATCTCATCTAGAATAGCCTTGCTATTCTCAATACATTCCTTTCCTTATAACGATGTAACGCCATCGCGATTACAACCTGATATAGTTCTAAGGGCATAGCATTTCTACTACCACCCATGAATATATGAGCTTACCACTAAGCAAATAATATTACATAAGGTTTATTTTCTTAAGCTTCCTTTCTTGTATGCACTTTTCTCATTTGTATAAAAATACTCATAGTTGTTAAGTAAGATTTATTCTTTAAGAATTCTATTTTTTTTTCATACTTTACTTTGAGATTTTTACTTGGAATCTACTTAAACTCTTATGAAATATTCTCTTAAAATCTCTTGAATCTGTATAATGTCTCTCTTTTACTTTTATGAGATATTTCCCATAACATTTGGTATGCTGTTGCGATGTTTTTCTACAAAGTCTACTGGGTTTTTAATAGATTTTATACCATCAGAATTTTTGTTACATCTCCTAGTTAACAATAATTCTTATCAATTTTCCAACAATTGAACCAAGTTCCATGCAATGGATTTCAAGCTATTTCTACTATGAATCATCATTCCTTGGACAATAATTTCTCCTAAATTTTCGAAGATACAAGCCAAGTTTTGCTGCCACTTTTCAAGCTTTGATTAATATATATAGCAAGATCATACAACCTAAGAACTAATACTATAAAATTTCAGCACAATAAAGTTCCAACACATACCTACTTAGAGTACCTCTTATGTCACACAATCCAAGATTTAATGCTGTAAAAATTCCAGCACACAAAGTTCCAATACACAAGAGTTCACAGTAATCCAAGCAATTATAAATTCTGAAATTCTGAAACAAAATTCAGGTTCCAACATATATAATCTCATCACAACCTAATCCATCACAAATTCTAAAATCTGGATTCAGATTTTCAGCAATATAACCTAAACAAAGTCAAACACTTATCTTAGCAAAATAGCCAAATATCATGAAGTAAAAGACTAGAATAATTTCCTACCTTCCTCTAAGTTTTTTCTCGAGTTTTTCCTCTCCAACCAAGCCTCAAACCCCCTTTATTTAGCCTTGTTTTGTGCTGGAAAATGGACCAAGTGCAAGGAAAAAAATAAAGTTTTCAATTGATCTTGATGTAGAGAAGATGTTCTTGAAGTAGTTTGGATGCTTACCTAAGAGTATCCTTTGTAGATATCGTGGTTCGATGGAGTTTTCCAAAGAGAAAGTTTTGAAAATGGAGAAGTGAAGAAGAAGGTGATTCTATGCACACCGAGAAGAAAAACAAAATTTCTTTGTCATTTTTCCTTTTTATAAAGTCACTAACTTGGAGAGAAAGTAAGGGAATTGATCTTTTCAAATCAATTTGCCTTCTATCAGTATTAGAAATATCTATATTTATTTGATTATTCTAAGTAAAAATTTATTTAAAATATGATAATGTCCATTACTTGGACCAATCTTAATGTTTCGATATACCAGTTATTACCATTTCGATGTACCACTTCTTATTAGCTCAGTATCCAATTGTCATAAAAAAATTTTACCAGGTAAAATTATCATTTTAACCTTATCCTAATTTTTTATTTTGTCCCAATATCATTCATAAGATCTCATCCTATATTACTGATTAAAATATTATTATTTCTAATTTTTAATTATATTAAATTAATTTTCATTTTTTTACAGAATCCTTATATTGTTCCAATCCTAATTGTGTCGACTGAAATTTTTAAAACCCCTATTGATTACTCACAACTAATTATATTAGTAGAGGAAAATACAAATAGGCGATTCGTTACAAAACTACTAAGGGTTTTGATTCCATTTGGGTTATCATGGATAGAATGACTAAGTCAGCCAACTTCCTACCAGTGAAGACAACCTTTAGTATAGCTCAGTATACCCAGCTCTATATAGATGAGTTATCAAACTTCATGGGGTGCTAGTGTCAATCATATCAGACAGAGGGTCCTAGTTCACTTTGCGATTTTGGAGAGCGTTTCAAGAAGCTACTCATGTGGACTTAACTATAGCTTTTCACCTGCAGACAAATAGGCCGTCAGAGAGTATGATCTAGACTTTAGATGATATGCTCCGACCTTGTGTCTTAGACTTTAGCAGGAGTTAATGTGACCACTTGCCGTTGATAGAGTTCTCTTATAACAATATTTACCAAGCAAGCATCCAGATGGCACTATTCAAAGCTTTATATGGGAGATGATGTAGATCTCAAATAGGTTGGTTTGAGCTTGGGGAAGCTAAGGCCCTAGGCCCAGACTAAGTACAAGAGACTCTAGAGTAGGTCCATCTGATCAGAGAACGGTTATTGGTAGCTCAGTCTAGGTAGAAATCCTATACTAATAACCAACGTCAAGACTTAGAGTTTGCGATTGGTGATCACGTATTCTTGCGAGTATCGCCCATGAAAGGGGTGGTAAGGTTTAGTAAATAGGGAAAATTAAGTCCTCAATATATTAGCTCCTTTGAGATTCTAGAGAGAGTTGGAGCAGTGGCCTACAGATTGGCATTGCCCCCTAATTTGTCAGCCATCCACCTAGTTTTCCATATTAGAATGCTTAGAAAATACATACCGGATCAATCTCACATACTCATACCGCGAGCCATTCAAGTTGATGAGAGCTTGTTATATGAAGAAGAACCGATTGCCATCGTGGATAGGCAGATCAAGAAGTTTCGCTCAAAGGAAGTGACCTCAGTGAAAGTCATTTGGAGGAACAACTCTGGTAAGGAAGCCACTTGGGAAGAAGAAGAAGCCATGAAGAGATGCCCTTTTCCAGGTATGTTTTAAGATTTGGGAAGCACATATTTTTTAAGAAGGGACAATGTGATACCCGAGGTACACGTGTCAGTGGGTAGATTCCGTGTAGCCTTAGGGTCCACAGGACCTACCCATAGTGCCAAGTCATGAATTTCGCTAAGTCTGGATCCTATACCTCCTTGGAGGGCTATAAGATAGGACCATATTATTGGGGTCAAAAGTCTTGGTAATTGTTCCTAATCGAAAAATAAGTTAAAGAGTAATTTTTAATGAATTTTATGAAAACTTTAAACGTTTTGTTTTTAGTCCACAAGTTTAGAAAGTCTCGAAGATTCTCAGATCTGAACTAAAACCCAAAATTTGGATTTTCATTGGTTAGGATTTTGATTTTTTTGATATTTTATGAATTCAAATAAGGGGGTATTTCCATATTTACATTTATGTTTTAAAGTTAATGTCTTCATTTATTTTACTCTCCATTAACTTTAAAACATGTCCTCAATGTCTTCATTTGTTTTACTCTCCATTAACTTTAAAACATGTCCTCATTTATTTTACTCTCCATTAACTTAAAACTATGTAAATAAGTGAGTATTGGGATAACTTATATGCCAATGACAGAAAAATGCAGAGTTTGGGGGTTGCTGTCACCGCTATAGCGATCCAGTGATCATAAGGGTGGCTTCAGTGGGTTTTAGTGGTCTAAGGACCGCTATAGTAGTCCAAGACTGCTATAGTGGTCATAAGTGCATAGTGCCACAATGCCCTGATCGCTATAGCGGTCCCCCTGGAGTCCAAACAGTACCATAAATGACGCCGTTTCATTTTTTACCCCCATTTTTAAAGCCCCATTGGGCTCTAGCAGAAATAGAAAGCAGAAACCGAAGCTTCATCCTCCTAAACCCTCATTTTCTCTCTTTTCTTCAAATCCCACTCCAATCGAGCTTTCCCAAATCATCAAGGTATTATATGTTGTTAGATTTTGTCTCCATTCTCTCCGTTTTTTCATGATCTTGAGTTAGGATTTATTATTTCTCTCATTGTTGTCAAGTAGGGGGTGCTCCCCCAAAGTTGTTGGTGCATGTTTAGAGTAATCTAGAGCTTCCCATAGGTTGTTGATCAGTTTTATGATTTCAATGGTAGACATTGATGTCATTCCTCCTTCCTAGAGTGCTACTGGTGTCGATGCTGCACAATCTACCCTTCCAGGTAAATGGGTTTGATCTCATAGCCTTATATTGGTCATTATATAAATTATTCCTAGCTTTACAAAGTATTTAAAATTTAAAACTTGAGCTTTTATACAATATGGAACTATATGCATTTTGTTTTAGAATGTGAATTTATGTATTTGAAGCCCCTCATGAAACATTGTTGAAATTTTTTTAAAAATGTGCATGGGACCATTATTGAATTAAGTTGATATTATGTGAGTTATTTGATGATGTTGGAATTGATTTTGATAAGGAGAGCTAGTATGGTCTATGAAAAGATATGTAAAGCTCATGTTAAATTTTAATTGCTGAGAAATATTGAGCTTAGAATATATAAAACTCTTTTTTTTTATGATTTCAGCTAATTTAGATTAGGGAATTATTGAGAAGAATAGAATTGTAAATTAATGGCAGTAACTTCGTTAACCTTGGTATACCAAGGCCCGCAAGGGGCATTTATCCACATGCTAGATTTGTCCATGAGAATGCAATTTGCAAGGGACCATAAGATCTCAGTTAGGAGCTCTCGTTTGCGAGAGACTAAGCACCCACACTTCAATTTATGGATAGTCTATTCTTTTAGTAATTCTTGAGAAATGTATAGATAGTTTTTATGCGTACTACAAATTTATGAATTTTTGGTTATTATTCAAATTATATGGAAATGATTTATGAGATTGCATTATTATTTATATTTACTTCCTTCTTGTCCCATGTATCGTTATGAGTGAGGATCCACTCATAGAGTTTTGGTTACAAAACTCACCCCTCTTTTCTCCCTTTTCCTCACACATACAGGTGTAGCTTAGGATCCTCCCCCCTCTTCTTCAGCATTAGATATCTCTAGTTTGGGTGAGCGTCACACTGGCATGAAGCCATGGTATTTTGTTTATGTTAGAGTGCTCCAGTAATGTGACGGGTAGGGTCTCGAACTATCTATGGTTTTATTTTGCATTTTGATATTACCATGATTCTTTTGTATTTAGACAGTATATCATTCATGGTTCATTTTGAGCAACTAAGTTTAAATGTATATCACCGCTACAGTTTCATATTATAATTATGAGAAAGAGGTTTTATTCATACTTAGTAGTATAAATATTTGACTTAATTTATGGTTTAGACCATATTTTACGGATAAAGAATGCATATAGTATGGCGCAGCAATCACGAGACTTGCGTGAGGATGAGATTCCTCACGTGCCGGTCACGAGCCAAATTGGGTTGTGACAGACCTGTATCTGCAACTATGAGAGGAAGGAAGAAGGGTGAGTCAAGAGACTCAGTGAATGAGTTCTCACCCATCACCCACATAGGATTACCAAGGAATACATATAATATTATAGATGCAACAATCATAATTCATTTGATACATACATACATAGTTATATAAGAAATATTTCTCATTTCATAAATTCATGAACAAATAATTGTAAACTCACAAGCAAAATGAAATCATTTTAACTAAGGTGCGGCAGAGCCTAGGGAAACAGTATTTGCTAAGCTAAATAGATACATATATAATAATAAAAGCTGTGAAATCAAATAGTCCTTGTCAGACAAACTGCAGGTACCTAACCAGGTCCCGTTTTCTGTATATTTCACTATGGTTGTTTACTGAGTTTGCCTCCATGGCTGTTAAAGGGATTGCCTCCATGGCCGCTTGGTACATTGCCTCCTTGGCAGTTAGATGTACCAAGGTTAACTACTTTATCATATAACCATTAACTAACTGTTTGTTTCCTGATCTCTACCATCTAAACTAGTTTGACAAAAACCTATAGCTGAAAAAAAAATGGATACTCTATCCCTAGCAAAGCAGAGCCCCTAAATTTTTAGTACAGTGGGAGTTCTAGATTCATATAACTCTAACAATCTGACTTTGGCAACTGTAGCTATAAAATCATGCCCAAGGGATCACCCGTTTGTAAACAACCCGATCTCAAGCCCACATAATATATATCTGACAATTGCTAAGAATCATACTGAATTTTGTACCTCTTGGTATCATAAAATCGAAGTTCTAAGTTGAAATCTTAACCTAACATAACTTTCTATATACTTGATAAATCTAAAAGCATAGCTCAAAATACTGGGGTTTGTAATCATAAAACTCAGAAATCATATAACATATTTATCCTTAAAGTTGGGTCCTACACTTTTTTCACAGTTCTCCAACATGTGTAAATATTTTAACTGAATATTCTAGAAATATAGCTTGAAATCTTAAAACTTGAAATCGTAGTAATATCAAAGAAATCCATAAATACATATTTGATAAAATAGTCATCTTGCTATGATACACATTTTCTTAATAAATCATTTCTCAAGCATGTAAAACATTTTCTAAAGCATACAACATAGCAATCATAGTCCTATGGTTTCGTAAAACTCATTCTTTCATGCTATTATCATAAATCATAATTTTTCTAGCTTGACATAATCAAGTAGAATCATATTCTATACTTTTCCTCATCTCAAATATCATATTTCATAAATATCATGCATCAAATATAGTCATAATGGCTAAAATAAGGTCATGAGTTTAAACTCACTCACTATTTGAAGCCGGGAGGATGTAGGCACTACCAACTTGACCTTGAGGGCTTGGAATGACACGAACAATTGCTATAGAGCAACATAGACCCAAGATTAATCTCTGTTAATTTCTAGACAACTCTTAAACAACTCTAACAATATTGAGGGAACACCCCTACTTGACAATAATAGGAAAATAACTACCCATAACATGGGGAAGGAAGAACATGGAAGAAACTAGCATAAACCAACAACAATCACTTTCCTTGGATCTTGGAAGGAGAAGGATTAGGGTTGGATTGAGAAAAAGAGGGAGAGAGTGGTTTGGGGGAGGGGTTTGCTCGGTTCTGGAAAGGAAAGCCCAAGCATGAAGGGTTTTTAAAGAGTGGGTGGTTCATTAATCAAAACTGTGTCGTTTTGGTACAGTTTTGTCATCAAACACGTTCGCTATAACAAGTAAAGCTTGCTGTAGTGAACTTGGAGAAGCAGCAGCGAGCCTCCTAGCCTGCCAGCTCACTGCACCAAGGCTATTCTACAAAATTTTGCAGCAACAGCATCAAAACTTTATCTTTCTGTCATCTTGGCATCTGGGTTAATTGAACGCTCGCTTATTTATTTATTAATTTTAAATTAATGTTCTCATTTATTTTACTCTCCATTAACTTTAAAACATAAATGTAAATAAGACCTCCCATTTAGATTCAAATAAAATATCATAAAAATCAAAATCCTAACAAATCAAAAACTAAATTTTGGGTTGAGATCAAACACTCATGGTTGAGATCAAGCTAGTTGGGATCAAATAGCTAGTACCCTTAAACTCTTGGAGTTTGCCTCTAGGAACACAAAACTTCACCTACTTATTGTAGCAGTCCACCATGGCATGACACGAAGCTAGCCAATCCATTCCCAAGATGACACCAAAATCAGACATATCTAGCACATGAAGGTTCAACAATGTCTCCATTTCTCCAACTTTGACCTTACACTCTCTATAAACCAACTGAACCAGGAGAGACTCTCCTAAATGTATCCCCACTAGAAACAACTTTTTAAACTAGAGACAGGTCTCTCAAACCGTGTGGCAAAGAATGGGGACACATAAGAATGTGTGGACTCAAGGTCGATCAAAGTAAAACCCTCAAAGGAGAAAACTTTGATAAAACATGCTACAAACTTTACTAGATGTTGCTACAACCTGTCGTGAAAGTGCAAATAGTCAGGGCTATCCCCTGCCACCCTGACCTTTGCCTCCTGAACCTCTACCACCATAATTTTTACCCCCAAGGCCCCTGCCCGCACCTCTGCCTGTTGGAGCAGCCAAACCACCTTGGGTTACTAACTGATATGACTAAATTAAAGTAGTGGGGTTCGCCATCCCCTAGCTAGATGCTCCCTGACGGAACAGATGCTCTACGCACTTGTACCCTTGCTAGCCATAGCCACAACAAGCAAACATGCTTATCATGCATTGCTTGGTATGTCTCCTCCCACAATTTGGCACATGTGGAGACTCTGAACTGATGCTTGACCACTGTGCTGACTACCCTCTTTACTCTGACTTTAAGAAGCAGTAGGCCATGTCGAGGCGGGCTCTGAGAAAGCAGCCTTGCTTGAATAGGCTCGCTGTTGGCCCTGCCGGCCAAATTCTTTACTCATACTAGTTCCCCTAGAAATATGGCCAAGTGTCTTGGCCTTCTTGCTAGACTTTGAAGATGCCCTCCTTTATACCAAACTGGCCTCTAACCCGATAGCCGTGTCTACCGCCTGGGCGTAATCCATGGTCACCACATGGGGCTAAAAGCTAAGGAACATGTCCTTAGCAACCCCTAGACAAACCGTCTCACTTTCTCTATCTCTGATTATAGCATGTATGCCGTTGCTTTTGCCAAGTACGTAAACCTCTCATCATACTCAGCCACTGTCATGCCTGAAGTCAATCGGAGTCTCAAAAACTCCTCTACCATCTACCTTTTTTACTCTCTATGAGAAATACCCACATGAATGTTGCTCTAAACTCTTCCCAAGAGGGTGGCTCTGAGTCGCTACATCTCTGGAGAAACTCCTTGTACCCTATCCCAACTCGGCTTCCCACTGGAAGCCAACCAATTCTATTGCCCTCTTAGAATGTGGATGACTCTGGTAATCTTCTCTATCTCTTGGAAGGACTCCCGCAGATCATTCGTTGAAAGACGTCCATGGAAGGTGGGCGGATCCATCTCCAAAAGCATTCTAAGGCCAAATCGTTTAGATCTCACAACATGGTTTCTACATCTTCCAGCCTTCCCAGCAACATGGGTAGGTCCTGGGGATCATAAGGCCATACTGAACCTGTCTAGAGACACATGTACTTAAAGTATTATACCGCTGTCCTTGAAGTTTGCTAAATCTAGACACTGTAGCCACCACAGAAAGGTCTCCATTGGTCTTCTGAAGGGAACAATTAAAGATTTATTTTCATAAAGAGGAGGAGTGACCATCGGAGCTAACTACACTTCAACTTGCTATCACAACACGTGGCAATTCATGGTCGACCTGGGTTTTCAGCGTGTTGCCATTGTGTTACCCCATGGATGAAGTGTGTGAATGCTGGTGTTGTTACCGTGGACAAAGGTGGGGTGATTTGTATTCCCCATTTTTCTGAATGTGTGCTGGGGTTTTTTTTTCCAGTGTTGGAATGTTGGATTTTAGTCTTGGCCATTCCCATTAATAATTTTAACTTTATACATGGAATTTGATTACTGATAGGTTTCTTCCAAAGATAAAAAATTTCGATGACCAAAAAAAAAAAAAATTACTAGTAAGTTCTATTTTATTATTCAAAATTCAAACTAAAATAAAATAAATTAAATTTTGACCACCAATAAATTATTTTATCTTTGTAAACAAAATATTAAACCTTTATAAATATAGAAGCTTTTAGACCGTAAAAGGATATTTTAATAATTAGTTTAAGCCTAAATATATATTAAGTTGTCATTATTAAAAAGTTAAGTTGTAAAATAATTTATTATCACTTTACTATTATTTATATAAATTGTGTTAATATTTAATTTAAATTTAATTATTATATAATATATATTTTATTTTATAACTTTATATATTTATATAAATATATATTTTATTATATACTAATTATATTTTGATTGAATAGTGGTCCGACGTCACTAAATTTCTAAATCTCTGCCTCGTTTCCCAATATAGTTTTCGACAACGTGCCCAAACCTCATATTAAAATAAATCTTTCCGATTTTAGTTGTTAAAATTAAAAAAAATAAATAAAATACAAAGTGCAAACTACAAAGATACTGTTGCTGCCTTGCTGATTACGTTAGACTCATCATGACACTACTATGATACGACATGGCTTCATTCAAATTTCAAAAAGATTTTTTATATATTTTTCAATTACACATTTTGCAAAATTTTGAAGTAGAATCATAGGTGAGTCAATCGCAAGCCCAATGGTCACTGGTTAGAGCAGAAGGACAACATCTATTTCCTTCCCATAAACGCGCCCAATGCACCGCGTGTATAAACCCAGCAATCCAAATCAAACTGAACTGGAACCAGTTTCATTCCATAAAATTCCCAACACACTGTTTATTAGGATGTACGAGGCCCTGAAACAACACAACAACAAAAACTGAAGTTCAAGTTCCAAGTTCCAAGTTCCAACCTTTTTCCATGGATTTCAAGTACCGAGCGGTCGATGACGGACCAACACCAGCACCACCACCAACGAAAACCTCGTTTTCCCCGCGCCCTCCTTCTCTTCCCACCGTCACCTACTTCTCTGAGCAATCACTCGTAGGTAAAGTTTCAGTCTTTCATTATCCGAATTATGTTCTGTTCCCTCCTGTTTCTTTTCCTTGTTTCACCTTGCATGCGATCATAACATAAAACCCACTGGCGAGTGACCCGTCAGAGTCCTTCGAAGGGAAAAAGTTTGCATTTTTTTTTTCACTTCAAAAGGAAAACTTTCTTCGCATTCAAGACTCCTATTTTCTTGTTCCCAGTTTTATGGGGTTTGAACTTTTGAGTTTGTATTCAGGTGGGTTGTCAAGCGCAGTTCCTAATCCTATTCCCAACACTTTCAAAATGCCGGGAAACGATGCCGGAGAAGCGTTGCGGCGAGAGATGGAGAAGGCGCAGATAAGGAGGGAGATAATCGCCAGCGAGGTAGCGCGGAGGTTAGAGCTGGAAGAGGAAGTGAGGAGGGAGCTGGCGTTGGAGAGAAGAGGGTGGGAGATTGCAATGCAGAGGGATTTTGGTGCACCAGCAGCACCACCTCCACATGGACTTTTTTCGTTTGAGGAGAGAGTGGCAATGCGCTTCAGACCCGGAGTGATATATGCTGCGCCAAAACCACAAATACCGCTACCCATGGCTCATGTTCCTCGTGAAACGGAACCTTCTCTAGAGAGTAACAAGGATAAAGTGATCGTTCTGGTCAGTCTCTAGTTTCAACCCTTTTCTATCTTCCTCTTCAATTTTCTTTTTTATTCCTGCTTGTTTCTACTTTATACTCGGAGTCGGTTGGTTTGGGTAAGCATGTTTGGAAACTACTCTTAAAACAAAAAGTGGAATTAGAAGCAACTTTTTAAAATGCAGGAAACTTTTCTGATTCTATTTTTTAAAAGCTTATGCATACGGGTTATAGAAACTTATTTTTTTTTCCTTCAAAAAATAAAAGGGTTCTTTTTCTTGAAGGAAAAAATGTAAAACATAAACATACGACACGCTATATTTGCTTTGTTTTAAAGTGTTGTTTGTTTACTGCATCCATGCTGGTTGTACAACGGCCACTGATCTTGTATAATGGAGTGGACTGGTGTGTTTTTGACATCCATGAGTGTTTTGTTACCAATGAGAATGGTCGGTCCAGGGTTCTTAGCAATATGGGGTTTGTTTAGGATGCCAAGTGTATTCAGCAGCCTGCCATACCCTGGGCAAAAAGGTCCAACTTACGAACAAAACTGTGTGTCATGCTATCTGCATTTGATAAAGGAGTGTAATTGACAATCAAAAATTTAAAACTGGGAAGGGCTACCTATGTGTGAAGTTTTCTTCTTCGGTGTCAGTGTTGGTGTTTGTGAAGCCTACATTAGTATGTGATGTACATTTGGCAGGACTTGGTGTGGGGATGGCCTTAGCAATTTTGATTGTATTTGGTAGTCAAGTTGCAATGTGGATAGTAAAAAGTTGCATTCACCCCTGCAAAACATTGAAATTATCTTCCAAGGCGCAAATATGCCTACAGTATCCAAACAAAGATTTTTTTGCATGGATGTTACTCTAACAACTTATATTTAGGCACACTCATAATAGAATTGAGTTCCACCAGCTTTATTCAAGATACAATTACTTGTTTCTAGGTCTCACCAATTTTATTGTGAATGTGTCTAAATATGAGGTGTTAAATTTGTATCTATACAATAACTTTTCTTCTAAAGCCTGAAATGAAAGGGAGTCATATGTTATATATATATATAGTAATAAAGTGCTTTGTCAATGTCGATTGGTTATGCGATATATATATGTTGAAGGAGATGGGAAGAAAATCGTAGTTGTCAATGGCTTTGGACCAAAAATCTGGCATAATGAACAAATCCTTCTATGGTGCCACCATGGCCACCATTTGACATGCATGACTTGTGTGTGTGTATATATATATATATATTTTTCAAATGTCAAATTTTGAATGGTAAGGCAGGGAATAGAAGAGAGGGTAAAAGTAGATGATTTTCATCCTAAATATAATTGGTCATTAGAAGTTCATACTCAACTTGAACAAGTTTGCTTGTATTTAAACCATCCTTATTCAAGTCAAGAATAAACTTTTAAGAGTAAAATCTCAAATTGATCATTGAAAGAGTTGTGGGACATTTAGTCCTCGATAGGGTTGTAATATCAATTTGGTTCTCGAAAGTTTTATGACGTAAATTTAGTCCTTCAAAGATTAAAATTTATTTCGAGTCAGTACAAAAGATTAGAAAAAGTTTGGAGTAACTTGAGACTAATTTTAATTTTTCAAGGACCAAATTGATGTCACAATTCTTTTGATTTTTAGAACCAAATTATTGTCGCAACACTCTTTCAAGGACCAAGTTGATGTCATAACTATTTCAAGCACCAAATTAATGTCTTACAACTCTTGCAAAGGACCAATTAGAGCTTGTACACAACTTCCAATTTAATTGAGCACTATAATTAACTAATGAATCAAGCGATTCTTATTCTAGTTGTACCAGTGGGTTATCCTAATTAACTAACAGTAACTAATGCAAAATAAAAAGCATGTTCTTTCATACGAGGATGAGTGATACGCTCCGTGTGAGTAAACATGAAAGTGTGGTGTTATTTGCTGGTTGTGAGAGTGAGAAAGTTATTGTGAAGGTTTTTGGGAATTGAGGTATATATAGTGAAAGCAGGGGAGTCTTCACATCCACAATGACCAAGAAAGAGATTAAGATGGGATGATTACTCGGTCATATTGTAAGACGATTTATTGTTGACAGATGGAACTATAGTATCCTCTTAGGAGGGCCCTTGATGACACGCGTCATCATATGAGTAACTTGTATCACAAAATGATGTGTTTTTTGAATATACAAGTCACCCTTCTAAGGATCAATGCGATCAAAGCTCTATCTAGACTGCATTTAGTTCTAGCATTCTGCAATGGACCTTGAAACTTATGGTGCATCATGCACCTTGACATCTAATGGTAAAGATACGATGGTGTGCTGGTACACAAATAAGATGTGGTTCACTCTAAAATCTCTCTCCCCAATTCCCTCTGTTCTTATCCATGCCAAGACACCCCTTACTCTCATCCCTTCCTACTCTCATCCCTCCCATTGGCACCACACTGCCTCGCCCTCTAGCACCACCAGTATTAGTGCCGCTGGTACAATAGCCAGAGGATTTGCTGCAAGTGCTGCCCCATTGTGTGCTGCAGGGGTCCTTTTCTTTTTAATCAAATACGTCGAATATAATGGAAGTTTTAATAAGGTGAATGATAAAGGAGCAAAACATGATAAACATCTTGACGCGTCGTTAAAGCATTATGTGAAAAACTAGTCATGTATATGCAATATGAACACCTTATTCAGCACTTCATTTTGCATCAACATTCATTCACTCTGTTGCATTCTGTCAGTCACATGAAGGACACACATACATACGCAGCCATCACATGTTTTCCTTTTGAGCTTTAAGCGGTTCTAGCTGTTTCAATTTGTAGGATTTTTCTTGTACTACCTTGAAAGTGAACTATATTGTGAAATTGGTGGTTGTACTTTAATGGCTACCATAGAATCTCCCACAATAAAATGTGCTTTAATAGTAAAGGTTGAAATGCTGTGTTAAATGGGGTTTGACATGTTCAAAAGTGGTATAATGGGTATCTGCATAATCTAGAGCACATAACTATTATTTGTTAATTGGGAACCTTGGGGGACAACCATAATACTACTTGTTCCCTGAATTAGTCATGAGCAGGTTTTACTTTGTTTGAGTATCCCATTGCAGGCTAAGCCAAACCCAGATCTTTTTGCGGCAAAGCGGAAAGCTGTAACACCTGTTGTTGATAGCTCTGAGCATCCTCCATTTGGATTGACGAAAAAACCCAAGGAGGCATGGAGTTGTGCATTATGTCGGGTTAGTGCCACAAGTGAGAGAGGCTTGAATGAACATCTTAAGGGTAGGAAGCATAAGGCCAAGGAAGCAGCACTAAGACCACAGATGATTGGTAAGAGCACCCATGCATCGGTGTCATCAACTAAAAGTAAAATGTCTGTTAAGTCTACTGAAGCCATCCGTACTGCAACTTCAGGGTTGGATGCAAAAGCAGATAGGAGTTCCCTTCAACCAAGTATGACCGGTGGAGCCATGGACCAGACGATGGTTGAGAAAGGTGTGGTAGAATCTAAAATTGTGGAGCAGCTTGTGCAGAACCAAAACACAGAAGGTTTGAAGAATGAAGATGGAACCAAAATAGAAACTGGTCATGAAGCAGCGAGAACAAGTGCATTGAAGACAAAAGGGACTAAATTTTGGTGTGATATTTGTCGAGTTGGAGCTTTCTCGCGAGTTGTGATGGAAAGCCATAAGAAAGGGAGAAAGCACTTGAATCAAATGAAGAAGAAATTCAGTCCAAACAGTGGGAGTTCCCAGCTGACATCTTCTGCACCACAAGAAGCTCCTTTGTTGATCGAAGATATAATAGACCAAAAGGTAACAGATGTTCTGACCTCAGAAGAAATAGTAGATATCGCAAAGTTTTGCTGATATAGAGAAAGTGTCTCTAGTGGCTGAATCAAGAGGAGATTAGAGTGGGGTGTAGGACTATGATCACATGCGAAGTGCTGCCAATTCTGTAGTTTCCAGAGCCTACTTGAGCTGTATCCCTTTGGTTTACTCATTTTACATGTCTGATCTTCTTCCTATATGCTTCATTACATCTGCCTTAATGAACTTCTTACGCCTAACTTGTAATCAGAGCTTGGGGCCCATAAATGGTTTGGTTCCATTGGTGTCTATGCGGGTTGTGGTCTTGTGGTAATCTACATTGCCAAGGTGATCTACGTTGCCATATTAGTGGTAATATTGATCACCCTCATGTGGTGTCTATGTGGGTTGGGGTAATCCTTCGTGTTATATGATTATTATTAAAATATTAAGAATTAATTGCTATTTTTGATAAATATTTGATAATTATTATGAATAATCATGTATTATTATTAATATTATTATTTAGTAAGTTAAGTTTTATTACTAATAATATTGGTATTATTAAATAATAATCAATAATAATTATTAATTAAATAATATTATCACTGCTAATGATAATTAAATAGTGATAATTATTAATTAATAAAAATCATTAACTAATTTAATTAGTTTTAAATAATGATTAAAATTATCATTATAATTTAAATTCTTATATTCATTATCATAATTAATAGATAATAATTTATTAGCAAAAGTATATATTAGCTAGTAATCCTTATGGTATACCAAACAATGTAATGTGTATTGTCAATTAAATTATCTGCTTATACTAAATGTTATATTGTAACATTATTGGTAATTCAAAATGTGATATCTTTTCAGCAGATAATCTGGATTGGATTACCAATAATTTTATAGGCAATGTACCAAACGCCTCCAAAGTCCAATTGCTAATCCGCAAAGCTCATTTTCTTTCTGAAAGTAAAGATAGGGCACGATTATTAACCAGGTAAGTAATAATCGTAAAAAATGCTTGTCTAAATTGTTGTCTGCAGAGCTTCACTGCATCAAAGTTATTACAGAAGTGTAACCAAGTACAAGAATATTGCCAACCATGAGTGCAAATCATCATATCATGGCAAATTCAATTGTTTTCTTCCCATCATGGGCCTTGCTAAAGAAATACTTGAAGTAGTCAGAGTACACAACTTGTTTAAATTTCGGTTGATCTCCATTTTCCAGCACTTCTGGCAAAGGGCCAATAACAGCATCAGGTGCTGGGTTCAGAAAGATTGGCACGGAGATCCTGGTCTTGCTTCTGTTGGCAACTGCTCGATGCTCAATGCTTTTGTACCTTTCGTTGCTCATTATCTGTAGCACATCCCCCACGTTTATTACCAATGCTCCATCAACGGGAGGAACATTGATCCAACTATCACCATCCTTGTTTCTTACATAAAGCCCACCGATATCATCTTGTAGAAGGACAGTGATTGATGATATATCAGAATGAGGGCCTACCCCTGCTACTACTTCAGGATCAGGGCAAGCAGGGTAGTAATTAAAGCCAAGTATGATTGCACCCATTAATGAGCGTTCTCTTTCTTTGTCTAAATCCTTAACATTGAGTTTCTTAAGAAGCACCGTTAACAATTTTCGAACAAAAGCTTCAGAATATTTCATGTACTCCAGTGCTTGGTCCCTGCAGGAAAGATAGCCAATAAAACATAAATATCCACATCAATAATTGCATATTCATACGCAAATGAAAAGTGTCATGGGAACAATAAAATTGCACAACAAATACACACTACACACCTTATTACCATTGGATGGACCACTCATCATATTCAATGTAATAAAGTGTGTAATGGGCATTTATGCAAATATAAGCATGTTTATATTCGGTCCCTTTGGGGATTTAGAACGTTCACATGGAAAGGACCATTGGTGAAGGTAACTCACTCGAAAGACAATTACAATAACAACGAAGCCTATTCAAACCATATATATTGCCCTATACCAAAAAAATAAGAAAAAAGAGCATATATATTGTCTAAAGAAAAAATTAAAAAAAAGATGTACGACCAAAAATTGAAATGGAATTCCTGCATTGCTGTTTTGCATTCATTGAAAATAGAAATATAGTTTCGTTACCAACTATCACTTCAATCAATTATCTATTATTACTTCAAGTTTTTGGCTACATATCACATAAGAACCATGACATACTTGCATATTGCAGGCCAGTGTGCATGGATTTTCTCCTCTGAAGCATACACAAGGTGCAGATAATCCTTCCACTCCAGCACTGACTCAGCGTGAGGGCTAAAACTGGTGGCCTGCCTAACAACATCTTGTGGAGAATTCTCTTTTAGATACTTCTTCTCCTCAGCTGGTAATTCAAAGAATCTATGCACAGCATCCTTCAGATCTTCAAGAACCTTGATGGGTATCCCATGATTCACAACTTGGAAGAAACCCCAGTCAGTTGCAGCTCCATAAATGGAGTCTTGGACATCTGGGTCCTCCCAGTTTGTGAAATCAATGATGGGTATGGATCCTTGAGGGAAAATTTTGCTCTTGTCTAATCTAGCTTGGGGTGGTTGGACATATTGGTTAGGAACACTTGGTAGGTTCAGATCAGCTAGACCCTTCACTCCGTTGGCTTGGTTCACCAAGAAATCAATGATATTGGTGGGGGTGGACATGGTCAGAGATTTTTGGTATACGGAAGGTTAGAGAAAATGGTTGGAACTTGGGAACCTAGATAAGAGAAAGAAGCAAAGAAATATTTCCTAGAAGAGAAATGTTAAATCTTCTATGCTAAACTTACCCTATATATTTACATAAATCAATATCTAAAAAATTATAAATTAATATAAAAAATATTGTAAATTAATATATAATATTATAAATTATCTTGATTTATAACATTTTATAAATTGATTTATAATATTTTTTATATGGTTTATAATTTTTTATATACTGATTTATAATATTTTATTTAATATAAATATATGATAAAAATTTAATAGTGATCATATACCACTCCTCCTGCTAGAATACTAGTAAATTTTACGTTTTCAGCTTTGTAATTCCCAGTTCTCATCAAACCCATATTACTGTACAATTATAGTCAAAGCTGCCATATTAGAAAAAATGATCCCATCAAATTTTGTAATCCGCATATTTAAAAAACTCAGATGCAATATGTTAACGAGTTTTACAAATAAATTAAGGGAGTGATGGTTGTCATTCTGACTTTCATTAACTTTTGTTGAAGTTGACTAAAATATTCTTTTTTTTCTTATAATTCAAAATACATATAGCTAACATCAATTATTTCTCTGTACGGTAATAATTTTAAGATTTATTATTGTTAGTTTAATTGAAAATTAATTTAATTATTTAAAATATTTAATACTGATATCACTTTAAATTTTCATATACTCACTGAATATTACAAAGTTTTAATATTAACATATTAGTCACTTAATTTGATGTATAGCCATTTATTATTTACAATTGATACACATTAAAAACAAATAATCACTCGGTAACAAGCAATAGCAATTTACAAATATGTTTTATAGGATATTTCTGTGTGAATAAGATGAATTTTAAATTTTTTTCTCTGAATAAATTTTATGTAATCTTTTATAAAAATAATTTGTATATTTTAGAGAAATTAATTTTAATACATGTCATTATAAAAAAATTTACATTGTTAAATAATTAAATCTTATCTTTATATAACTTTCGAGGTAGTTAAACTTACAAGATAAAACAAAATTTTCCCAAGTTCTATTTCGACGTTTAAAAATTTAAGTAAAATACTGTTATGAAGTGCAGATTACTACCAGAAAAAAAAAGTATCTTAACAAGATATTTTCTGAAGTGAAAATCACTATTAAGGAATAACATGAAGAAGTATGTAATGCAAATGAGATCTGTATTAAATATTTTAAATAACTAGTTGTTTGACCCGTACAATACACGAAGAGATAATAAAAAATAGTTTATTAATTATTACAAAAAATAAATGATAATTTATTTATATATATTTTATAGAAAATTGAGTATATAAATTATCTTAAAAGTAAGTTAATAGTTAAATAATTAAATAAATAGACAAAATCTAAATATGTCATTCTATTTTATATTTTATATTGAATATCATGTTTATAAGGTTAAAAATATCTTGATAGATTATCTATAACTAATAATAAAGAGCTTATTTTATTAAAATTTTACACATTTCGAAAGTTGAAATTGTTGAATAAAGAAAGAGAATAAATGGATAATTTTAGTATATCATGAGCCATTTATAGGGATGACAATGAGTATCCATGAGAAATGGGACAAGTCCTACGCTTTTCTTCACCGTTTAGAATTTTGTCTCTCATCCACATCCCCTTTATGAGTCCCCATTTCCCATTTGTTGTTGTAAAAATTTTGAATCCCTATACTATTTAAGGGTTTATTAATAAATTTTAAAAAAAAATTTAAAATATTTTACAATTTGAAGCATAAATATACATAATAACAAATACTATTAATATAATATAATCCAAATTAAAATTAAAAAATATACATAATGTAAATATAATAAAAATAATTAAAAAATAAAAATGTATTATTCTTGTTCCTATCCCATTTAATAAACAGGGACTTAGCCTCCATAGATCATTCCTACGAAGGTGAAATATGTGTTAATTTCTTTCCCCATTTGGTAATTCTCGTGTGTACCCATTTTTAATTTTTTTTATCCCTAGCCGTTTATATCTTTTTAGTAAATTAAAATATTTAATTTAAAAATATAAAATATATTTTCTAATTAATAAAAATAATACATAAATTTAATTGATATGATTTCAATTACATGTCCTTTCCTTGTATATCCTTTTAATAAATTAAAATATCAGTTTTAAAATATATGTTATAATTAATATGTAATAATTAGTAAAAAATTATTTATAATTCTAATTTATATCATGTCAATTATTAGATTAGTATATAAATTATAATTTTTTAATAAAAAATATAAATATTTACTTTTTAAAAATTAATAAATATTTAATATCATTATCAAAGAAGTGTAAATTATAGAATTTATTTTTTAAAAATATTTTAGTGTTAAAAAATTGAAGATATTTTTTTCAAAAAAATTAGTATGAAAAAATTATGAAATTGATAAATTAAAATATTTAAGTTATAAAAAATTAAACAGAATATAGTGATATATGTAGATAGATAATTTTTTTATTATAATTTTTAAAAGTTTTATATTTGAAATTAGAAAATTTCCCTTAATCCCATTTTTATTTAAAATTTTGCTTCCATTTTTATGCACATTCTGGTCACAGGTCCATATTTTTTATTTCATATAGAGATTTGAATCTCCATTGATATTTAAGGGTTTATTACAAAAATTTAAAAATGTAAAATTTTAAAAATATTTTGAACTTCAAAGCATAAATATCTATAATAACAAATACTATTAATGCAACACAATTATAATAGATTTGTTATCGTTAATACTATAATTATATATATAAAATTTTTATGTTATAATATATTGAATTATAATTTTATTTATACTATTTTTTATTTTTTATATTGATTTTGTTAATGGTAGAGAGATATGAATATATGATTGAAAAATAATTGATAATTAGAAGGTAAATTAAATTCAAAAGCTTATTTTAAGTGTTAAGATTATAAAAAAAGGTGTGGTATAATTTTTCTATAAATAACACATGGAAGATTTTTTATATAATGAGTCTTAAATATTAGTATTATATCAATTATTATCATATTTGATTAAGAATAAATTATTACATTAGTATTATAATATGTCTTAAATATTTAATTACGAATAAATTTGGTATAAATTGAATTTTGAATTATTATCATATCAAAATCAATCAATTAGCAATTTACAAACAATTTGACCTACCCATTTTCTTGAAAAAAAATATGTTGATTTTAAAGTTTGTTTATTTTAAAAATATTTTCTTTATAATTTTTTATATTACCTTCATAATGTGAGGCTATTAATGGTTCTTAATTTAATTATAGATCATAATTATATTAACATGAATTCTCTCTTAGTGCAAATTATAATATTTAATGATTGTAATATTTGATTCTTTAATGGTTTTAATATCTAATTTTATTTCATATAAAAAATAATTAATAAGAAAATTATCAATTAAGTTTAAAAAAATCTTTAGACATAAAGATTAAAAAAAATGGGGACTAAATCACTGTATAAATGACATGTGTAATAGTTTTCATGAAGTGAGTCTAAAATATAAGTATAGCAGATTTATACAATCAATAAATTTTATGCTGAATCTTAATCATTAATAACTTCTAATTATAAATAAGATTATGATAAATCTCTATCATTTTTTTTCTTTTTAAAATCTTCTCCATTTTTTTTAATTTTTTTTCAACACTAACTTTTTTTTTTCAAAATTCATTCAAACCTTTTAAAGTATAAAATTATTAAAATTGTCATGAATTGTATGATTGATTTTTTTAAAAAAAAATTCATTCAAATCTTTTAAACTATAAAAATATTAAAATTATTTGCAGGAACTTAGAGGCTATTGAAGGTATAATTTTATGGTCATCCCAGGTGATCTCAGGATTTTCATTTTCACCTGCGTACATATATAAATATTTTTATTAAATTGGAATATTTTTTGTCTTCAAATCATTAAATTAATCTATATATATAATCAGATAATGTCAATACTAATGGCATGAAAAAATATTCTATCTTTAAATAATTAAATTCATCATTATCTTATTGTTAATGAAAAAGATAAATAATATAACCTAGCTCATATATTTTGTATTTTTCTTATAATTTATATACTTAATTTTATAAATTTAATATAATAGTATTTAAAATAAAATCACCACCCGCATCAAATATAAAAATTTTAGATGTGAAATTAATACTAAAATTGTGAAATTAATTTATCAATATAATTCATGATTTTAGCATCGTAATAATTAAAAAAATTTAATTAATGTAATGCAATCCTATTATCAATGATATGCTAATAATGTATAATAACTGTGATTTTATTTTTTTCAAAAAAATTAATAAATAAATTCTTAAAAGATGTGAGCCCTAAAACATTTTTATTGTGACATGTGTAAAACTTTCCCTCAAACAACTCTGAAATATTAGTATTATAGATTAAATTAATTTTCAATTAAGCTAACAACAATACTTCTTAATATTATTATCACAATCAATAAATAATTACTATTACCTATAAATTCTTTGGATTATAATGCATTATAAATTCTCTTCGACATATCAAGGACACATAAGATATTTTCACTAAAGATCATTGCATTTATCATATGTATATGCATGTTTCATTAAATTATTTGTCTAGAATGAATTACTATGATGTTGAGTATTATGACATACGTATATTAAGTGATTAGATACTAAAAGGAACCCATTTTGAAAGGATGATTTTTTAACTTTAAAATGAACCTTTAATATGTATTGTATGATCATGTTTTTTTAATAAATCAAAGTGGCTGAGACAATAACAATAACATGGATATTATTATGTATTTTTGGGGAATACCCTACTGAGAATGTCATAATTCTCATCTTTGTATTTTGTATTTCCATGTCGTCTTCAGATTGCTTAGGAGAATTATGAAACTGCCGCCATAAAATAATCTGATATGTATTAGCCTGATAGTTGAAGCCTCTTATCAATTTCATTTTATGTATATATGTTTGTAATTATATAAATCGACAGTGTATATGAAAGCTCATAGAAGAGTTTTTATTGTATTTGAATTTGAACTTAATAAATATTGTGTTATCTTCGTATATATTTTAATAGAATTATGAATTAGATATTGCATGATTCGATCAACTTCGTCATAGACAATTGAGAAAGGTCCGTTAATTTATAAGTAATAACTCATAAGTCTAATGTCATGGCTTAAATATGATATTATACTTGGGAGGATATTACAAATGGCATTTTAGTGAACCTCAATAAAAAATTAATAAAAGTGGGAGTACCAATAACCAGAAGGGAGTGGCAATAGCCGTTCCCATAAACTAATAAATGAGATTAATCTTGATCTAGTCCAAAAGGATGGTCATTTTTTGAATTTCTTCAGTAGTATATATGTGTGTGTGTGTGGGGATGCATTTATGTCATGACTTGAGTTGGGCTCGTGATCGGTACATGAGAAGTCTCATTCTTATGTAAACCTTGTGACCTGTGTCATTTCTATATGCACTATTGATTTACAAAAAGTCCATAAATTAGTTCTCTTTTTACATACAAATCACCTGCTCTTAAAATCATAATCATAAAACTGAAACTTTATAGTCTGTTACAAAGGCTAATACTATAATATCACAAAATATACATGAATTCCTTTATATACAAAGTGTCTAGGAAATAAAATTATACAATCCAAAATAACATTCTAACATGTAAGTCTATGCAAAATGTAATCATGCTCTATAGTCCAGGATCCTGCCTGCATTACACTGGAGCACGTCTAGAGTAAAATACCAGACATCTCACCTAATAGGCTCAGCAACTGAAATCTAATGCTACTGGGAGGAAGACGGCTATGAAGTACCCTCAATAGCTACAGTATCTATAAAATATGAGAAGCAATAGAGTGGTGAGCTTTGTAACCAAAACTCAGTAAGTGAATATTCACTTAGAACCCCTTCATGGGACACTAAGAGAAGATACACAACACCGAAATAATAAAACACATAATAAAATACTAGGGGATTTTATGATTAAAATCAGACTATCAAATCTTAACTTTCCATAAACCGACCTAATAGTACTTTGATAGAGAAACAATAATCTATGCTCTGGTTATTTGTGCCGTAACAAAACTTTGAATATAAATCTCTGGTCACATCTGGGCATTTTGTGTCACTATCCCCAGTATGATAGTAAATCTTTGTAATCTCTAGGCCGGGCGACTTGGTACCAAGGTTAACGGATTAACTACCATTAATATGCAGCCTGTTTCTCCATAGTTACTGCTAGCTCAACTAGAAATCTCACTTTTTTCTCTATTATTCATAAAGTTTTCTATCCTAGTGTTCAAAATCTCTCTTTATATAACAATATGTAGTACCAGAGTCATATGAACATGACACCAGCTTTAAGTAATTAAATTCATCATGCAACTATACAAAAATTCAGCCTTAATAATGGATGTCCCATGAGTTTTAGGAAAACAAATTTTCTTATTAAAACTAATAGTTCATAATACAGTATTTCACAGAAGTCTCAATAGTTCACAAAACAAACTCTAAAATCATATATAATCTAATGTTTTAGGTGAAAATAGACACAATAATTAACATAGAAGTTACATATGTGAACCCACTCACCTGGAGTGGCAGAAGTTGAAGATTCAACACTGACAGGATTTCTTGGAGTAGAAATAGCAGCAGTATCTACCATGAAAGTGATAGAACTTTAGATTAGCTTTTAGAATCTCTAAAAGCCTCAAATTTATCTCTAACATGGAGGAAGAGCTCTTTACCCTTATAATAATAGAAACCACCCAGAACAAGAAGAAATTGAAGAAAAGAGAGCAAAACTAAGAAAACTACATATCTTAAAGCCTCAGGAAAGAAGGATTGAAGTTAAAATTGAAAGAAATGGAAGAAAATGGAGTTTGGAGAGTGAAGAGAGGTTGAAGGATGAAATTTCTAGTGTTTGGTGGTGGAAGGGTCATGTGTGAATGTTCTGGAACACAAAACGGGGGTTTTTAATGAAACTTTGACCACTGGGGTGATAAATGACCACTGAGGCGATCCTCTCTCCTGCTGTTGCACTGCCTTATTCTCTGTCGATCACTAGGGTGGTCATATGACCACTGGGGCGATCTCCAGAGAGGTTTTGCTCACATCTTTGGTTAGTAATTCAAGTTCTGGTATGTATTAGACCAGGTTGTGTCAGTTCATTTATTTTATTCTCTAATAACTTTAAAATATAAATGTAAACAAGGAAATACCTCTTATTTGGATTTAAATAAAATATCAGAAAAATTAAAATCCCAACCAATCAAAATCCAATTTTTGGTTTTAGTTTAAACCTAGGAATTCTTAAGATTTTATAAACTTTTAGGCTAAAAATGAAACGTTTAAGAGATTCATAAAATTCTTTAAAAATCACTCTTTAACTTGTTATCCTCTTGGGAACAATTATTGTGACTTTGATCTCAAGAAAGTGGCTCTATCATAGAGCTCTCCAAGGATATGTAGGGTCCAGACTTAGAAAAATCCAGGACCCGAAATGATAAGTAAGGGTAACTAGCACCCTTTCTTGTTCAAAAATATTTTCTGCCCTTTTTATTTGAAACCAGGGTATTATAGTTTACACCAGGTGTAACTCTTGTATAGTTGCATCCTTCAATAACTCATCATAGGAAATGAATTTAATTGATTTGGCTATTGAATTTTGTGATATTCTATTGACAATCAAACGTGCTAAATTTCAGAAAAATCAAATAACAATAGACATGTATTCTAATAATTGATATTTACTAGTATTTTCAAAAACATGTTATCTGTCAAAATAAAGACGCATGGTGAAGTATCAAATCATTTTCAAGCTGTATGAATTCAATAGTGGAATTAATAAATTTTTATATCTATAAAAGACTATTGAAGGGTGTAAGTATACAATGTAAAAGGATTCCTACTATATATATATATGTGTGTGTGTGTGTGTGTGTGTGTGTGTGTGTGTGTAGTAGGGATCCATTTACAAATAAGTGAGAGAAGCAAATCTAGGCCATTGGCCTAGTCTTTTCCCAACCTCTCCAAGCTGCAAGTAGTCTTGACTCCTGCCTCTCCAAGTCTAACTGTGTGCAGTAGCAACCTTTACTAACACGTTGAATATAGTCTTGCCCCAGCCTTTCCAAGCTGCAAGTAGTCTTTCTCCAGCCTCTCCAAGCTGTAAGTAGTCTTTGACTAGCCTCTCCAAGCTAAACTGTGATAAGCTAGAACATCTTATTATCGCATTGCAAGTAGTTTTACTTTAGCCTCTCCAAGCTATATCTCATACTGATCACTAATGAATCAAGGATACAAAGGTCAAGTGTTTGGGTTGCCACTGAAACTAACCTACGCTCAAGTTTCCTTAAAGATAATACATTTTAAAAAGATCCTGGGAGAACTTGAATGACTTCTTTCTTTTACTTCTTTCATAAGAAGAATATAAATCTAACTAAGAATATAGAAAGAAGATTTTCTTTATACTTCAAGGAAAAAAACTTATTACATGATAAGGATTGAATATTCCAGGAAGTGGGAAGAGATTTTTACAAAGTTTCCTCTCTTGAATCTTCAAATCTTTCTCAGTGTTCTTTAAGTTTAGCATCTCTTTATATAAAGGTCTTTCTTTGTGACCGTTGCCATAGATCAGTTCTTCAAGTGACACGGATTGATTATCAATTGTGTCTTGAAAGAAACAACTAGAAGAGAGGTTGACAGAACTATTACATCGATTGTAGAAGCCATTATAAATATGAGCTTTCTGATCTCCTATCAGAAACTACTTTTCTATTTTCTAAGCAAGCTTTCTGAACTTCTCCTTCATGAAGCTAGGGTCGTTGATCAAATAGGCAGAAGAGATGACGTACCAGTTTGAAACTGGATTTGACTTGATAATTTGAAATTTAAATTTCAAATTTTCCTCCCTTTCCTATAACATTCGTTGTTCCATACAAAGGTGAGCTTTTTGATGTGCGTAATCAGTTCCTTGAAGAGTATATAACTTTTTGATCTTCAATTAAATCTTCTTTGTAGATTGTTTCTTTGCTATTATGATGATTAAAGATTGAATAACATGTTGCATATGGACATATTCTGATATCTTCATCTTGAGAATACCTTTTGATGTCCCGTTCTACTTTCTAATGTCTCTTTCTTTGATTTCTTATAGCGTTACAGCCTACTTTTGATCATCAGCTATCAATGGCTTGGATAAGGATATAATTTCACTTCTTTAATATAACAAATCTTGTAACATGTTTACACATGCATTGTAAAATATATATACTCATTTGAGTAAGCCTTGCTCTTGCTAAACGATAAATACCTGTTGTAATATTACACGAAACTCAATAGAGACATCAGTTGTTCTTCAAAGTATTTTCTTTGAATTGGTTTTATTGTCATTCAAAACATATGAGCGCAAGGGTTCTGGAGCCAACAGACTCAACTTGTGATTTCTATGAGAAACGCAAGCAGACCAAAGTTCTTTCCACAACAAAAATGTGGCTTCAACCACCAATTGAATTGAGCTTTTACGTATGGATCCTTTTGGACTAACCAAGACTACAAGTCTGGCTGGAAAAAGATATTGCCTTGTCATAGTGGATGATTACTCAAGATTTACATGGGTTATCTTCCTAGGTTCTAAGGATAAGATGGTTGAAAGATTTAAGATTTTTACAAAATGGGTTTGTACTGAAAAAGATTCTCAAATAACCTCTATAAAATCGGGAATCATGGAGAAAATTTGGAAAATCATGTTTTCGAAGAGTTTTGTGAGAATCATGGCATTTCTCATGAGTTCTCTACACCTAGAACTCCCCAACAAAATGGGGTTGTCAAAAAGTAGAACAGAAACTTGTAAGAGATGGCCAGAACCATGCTTTTAGTAACTGGTTTATCAAAAAGATTTTGGGCAGAGACTATAAACATCTCGTGCTATATACAAAATAGAATCTTTCTAAAGCCAATCCTAAAGAAAACCCCTTATAAGTTATGGAAAGGAAGAAAACCCAACATATCTTATTTCCATATTTTTAGTTCATCATGTTTTATCTTAACACTAAGGACAAACTCGCAAAGTTTGATCCGAAATCTAATGATGGTATCTTCTTAAGTTACTCTTCAGTGTCTAAAGCTTATAGAGTATATAAAAAAAGAATGCTATGCATTGAGGAGACTATCCATATCATGTTTAAAGAGCTTAAGAAGAACTTTGTTGATGATCTTGGAAAGCTAGAAGAGAACCTTGAGAAACTAAACCTCAAGGACCTTGTAGAAAGTAAGCAGATGAAAGCTCAGCCTTCAGAAAGTAAGCTCCAGAACATGGACACTTTAGAAAGCTTGCTCAAGACTTTGAAGCCACCAGAAAGTGGTATTTCTGAAAATGAAGAAGAGTAGTTTGAAGATGAAAGAGAAACTGACGAACATCGAGGTTACAGATACTACAAAGGAGTTTCTGACCTAAAATTAGCTTTTCAGAACAAAGTCTAGGAGACATTTCAAAGGGTGTGAGAACTAGATCCTCCTTTAGAAATATGTCAATATGTGCTTTCATCTCCGCCATTGAGCCTGAGAGTATTGAAGATGCTTTGAATGATCAAAGTTAGGTGGATGCTATGCAAGAAGAACTTGGTTAGTTTAAGAAAAGCAAAGTCTAGATGCTCGTTGAAAATCCCAAAGGGAAGACCATCATTAAAACAAAATGGGTGTTTAGAAACAAGCTAGATGAAGTTGGGAAATTCATTAGGAACAAAGCAAGATTGTTTGCCCAAGGTTATAATTAATAAGAGGAAATTGATTATGATGAAACCTTTGTACTAGTAGCTAGGCTAGAAGCCATAAGAATACTACTAACTTTTGATGCCTTCAAGGGATTTACTCTCTACGAAATGGATGTTAAGTCTACGTTCCTAACTAGATTCCTCTCTGAGGAACTATATGTGAAGTAGCCTCCTAGTTTTGAGAGTGAAAACCTTCCCAACCATGTCTTCAAGCTAAAAAAGGCACTTTATGGTTTGAAACAAGCTCCTTGAGCTTGGTATGGAAGGCTAAACACCTTCTTGCTGAAGAATGAGTTCAAGAGAGGTAAAGTTGACACTACTCTTTTTACTCTTGAGCAAGATAATCATTTTCTGATTGTAAAGGAATGATTGGTTCACTTCTATATCTTACAGCAAGTAGACCAGGCATTCAATTAAGTGTGTGCATTTGTGCTAGATTTCAATCTAACCCAAAGCAATCACACTTAAATGCTGTCAAAAGAATTTTAAGATTCTTATCTGATACTACTAATCTTGGCTTATGGTACAAGAAAGGTACATCTTGTGAGATCGTAAGTTATTGTGATATTGACTTTGTTGGAGGCAGAGTAGAGAGAAAAACCACCAGTGGATGTTGCTGCTTTTTTGGAAAGAGCCTCTTCACTTAGTTGTTCAAGAAGCGGAATACCATTGCTCTCTCTATGGCTAAAGCTGAATATATAGCTGTTGCAACCTGCTACACCTAGATACTATGGATAAGGAATTATCTAGAAGATTATCACTTGAGGTATTCCAAAATCCCTATCTTCTGTGATAACCTAGTGCTATAAATCTTGCTAAGAATCCTATCCAACACTCTAGATCTAAGCACATCGATGTTAAGCATCATTTTATTTGGGATTATGATCAGAAAGGAGATGTTGAGTTAATGTTTGTGAATACTGAAGACCAAGTGTCTGATATATTCACTAAACTATTAGCTAAAGATCACTTTTGTCCTTTGAAAAGGCTTTTGAATTTAAAAGCTTTTCAATCTGCATAAGCATTCATGCATAAACATCTTTAGGTACTCCCTATCATGGCTTTGAGCTAAATCCCAAATGAAGACATTAGTTTGCAAGATCAAACATCAGTTTGCAAGACTAGAGAATTATATAGAAGATCAGAAAGTCAGTTTGCAAGATCAAAGAGAAGATGAGATGCTCAAAAAGAAGAATTTATGGTCTTATAGGGTTTAGAATCCGAAGAAGGGTCAATTATGAGAAAGTAGTGATACTCCTATGGGCTAGAAAGTGACAAGGTTCAGAAAGTGGCTCCAAGTTTTAGAAACCATTTATCCTGGATAAGTAAAAAGGCGGGATGATTTATACTCATTTTGAGTTTCTCTCTTCCACATCGCCTCACCTTCACTCATTATGTCCTATCACTTAAATAACTGCCCACCCTCACATGTCATACTTTTACTTTCGTCTTCAACCTCTAATAACTGAAACCTCAACCATTTCCTTTTCTCTGGCATAGCTTTCTTCTCTATAGCATTACCATTCTCTCTCACAAACCCTCTCATGCTTCAACCTTTGATTAACCTTTACTCACATTACCTTTTAGTGGCTGAAGGAAGAGAACTCGACCAATCTATTAATAAGACGACTCCCTTTCATATGACGATTCGGAGATGCAAGATCATTATGTAAGGAACTTTTCAATGAGAAAAATGGCCCCTAGAAAGTCATTAAGAAAGGAGCTCCATGAAGAAATATCTATTCTTAACAAGGCCTTTTCTTTTCAAAGGTGAGAAGAATATGGTAGAGTAAGAAAAGTGTACAATGTGGTTTAATTCCCTATCCTGAGATGTTTAGGAGACACAGATGCAATGATTGGCATAGATTGTATGCTCCTATTCTGCCTAATATCGAAGAAAAAGATGAATTTTCCAAGACTTATCATGAACCATATGCTCTACACAACCACAAAAGAAAAAAGAGGAATTGCTGGTGTACCATATGGTATGTTGCTAACCATACTATTCATGCACACCGTTTGTATCTCTTATCATGAGACAAACATGTTTACACATGCATGATGAAAAGTATATTCTCATATGTATAAACCTTATACTTTCTAAATGATAGAACCTGTTAAATTCTTACAAGAAACTCAGAAAGAAAATCAGTCATTCTTCAAAGCATTTTTCTTTGAATTGGTTTTGTTGTCATTCAAAACACATGAGCACAAGGGTTCTAGAGCTAACAATCTCCCCTTTTTTTATGATAACAAATCAATTTGAAGAAAATCTTTTAAAGAGATAATTGAAAGAAATATTGCAGAAAAGTAATCAAGATAAGCATATTCTTTCAATCAAGCAGCGCAAGAGACATTCAGGAAGTTCTTCTTTTTCTTAAGGCATGATATAGATATTGTAAACGGAATTTTTTGGCCTTAAATGACTTGGATCATAGCTATTGTTGTTTTGGGTGAAAGTACAGGCCTGATGTACTTTCTGAAAGTATAAAAAAATGTTTTAATCATATTTGAGCCTTGATTGAAATAACTAGCTTGATTTTTAGTTAAAAGAAGTGAACTTTCTGAAGTTCTTCATGCATGAGACAAAACAAGTAATGATCCTTCCCTAGGGCAACTTTTATAAGAGAGAAGTTTTTTACGTAATGATCCTGCATCTCAAGATCATCATACATGTGAAAAAGGCCTCTTTTGGCAATGCTTCTATCGAGTTGCTTTCCTTCTGCCATTGAGAGGAAGGATATGAAGGGATTGAAAAGTGGGAAGTTATTAATGTGATGGGACATAAAGTTTGAAGGTGAGGTGATGTAGAAGAGAGAAATTTAAAAAGAGTGAAAATTATCCTGCCTTTTTTAAGCTTTCCAAATTAAGTGGTTTCTGAACTATAAGACCACTTTCTAGATCTTCATCAACTTTCTCAACCAATCAATTAAATATATTATGTTTATGTTACATTGCATAAACAAACAGAATAAAAAGTAGGGCTTGAAAAATGACTTTTTTATTTATATCTTATCTCTTTTTCTATTTGATTCTTTCTATTTCTAATGGTCATTTCATTATTCTAATTCTAGAACATTACATATATATTATTATTAATATTCTATATTATTAATAATAATACTGCTTCTTCACATATGAGTGATCTTCCATATTTTAAGCAAATGTGACTTTCTGACCCATTTTTTGAGCTTTGACCTTCTTTCTGAATTTGCACACTGACTTTCTAATCTTGCATACTAATTTTCTAAGCTTGCATTGATGTTTTCATTTAGGCCTTAGTTTAAAGTCTTATTGGGGAAACTCCAAAGATGTTAGTATGTATGTTATGCAAATTTTAAAAACTTTTTCAAACAACAAAAATGATCTTTAGTATTCACAAACATCAACTCAACATCACCTTTCTGAATGTGATCTCTAATAAAATTATATCTAACATCAATCTACTTAGATCTAGAGTACTGAATAAGGTTCTTTGCAATATTAATAGCACTAGTTTTATCATAAATGATAGGGATTTTGGATTAGCTTAGGTTATAATCTTCTAATTGGTTCCTTATCCACAGCATCTAGGTACAACAATTTGCAGCAGCCATGTATTCAGCTTGAGCTGTAGAAAGAGCAATGTTATTATGCTTCTTGCATGACCAAGTGATAAGGTTTTTTCCAAAGAAACAGCAACATCCACTAGTTCTTTTTTCTGTCCACTTTATCATTGGAAAAATCAGCATCATAGTATCCTATAATCTCATAAGATGTACCTTTCTTGTGCTAGAAACCAATATTAGTAGTACTAGATAAATATCTTAGGGTTCTTTTAATAGTATTTAAGTGTGATTGCTTTTAGTTAAATTGAAATCTAGCACAAATACCCACACTTAATTGGATGTTTGGTCCACTTAATGTAAGGTACAAAAGTGAACCAATAATTTCTCTATAATTATTTTCTGATACCTTTTCACCATTCTCATCTACATCGATGATTTGAGATGGATGCATGGGGGTGCTCACAGGTTTGGCTTGATCCATACTAAATCTTTTCAAAGCTCTTTAGTATACTTTTCTTGATAGATCAGGGTTCCTTTTTTTTTGTTGTTTTATTTGAAGTCCAAGGAAAAATATGAGTTCACCCATCATACTCATCTCAAACTCACTTTGCATTAATTTTGAAACCTTTTCACAAAGAGAATGATCAATGGCACCAAATATAATATCATCAACATATATTTGGACTATCAAAAAGTAATTATTTTGCTGTAAAGTAAATAAAGTTGTATTAACTTTACATCTTTTGAACCCATTCTTTAGTAAAATCGTACTTAGCCTTTCATAACAAGCTCAGGGAGCTTGTTTCTGACCATAAAGTGCCTTTGTTAACTTAAAGATATAGTTGGGAAGGTTTTCACTTTCAAAGCCTTGAGGCTGCTTTTCATAAACTTCCTCATAAAAGAATCCATTTAAGAATGCATACTTTACATCCATTTGGTATAGAGTGAATCCATTGAAAGGCAATTAACATTCTATTGACTTCAAACCTTGCTACTGATGCAAAGATTTCATCATAATCAATTCCCTCTTGTTGATTATAACCTTGTACAACCAATTTTGCTTTGTTTCTGATCACTTTTCTAGCTTCATCCAACTTGCTTCTAAACACCAATTAGGTTCCAATGATGGTTTTTCCTTTGGGTTCCTCCATTAGTGTCCAAACTTTGCTTTTCTCGAACTAATCTAACTCTTCTTGCATGGCCTCCACCTAACTTTGATCACTCAAAGCTGTAAGTAGAAAAGTGTATAAGAAGGGGGTTAAATTGTGCTTTGCCTTTTCTTTCCTTTTTCAGTTCTGAAAAACTTAAACAAATTTCTATTAACTCTTAAACTTGAAAAGCAGTAGAAACATCTTTAATTGTATCAGAAAGTAACTTTCTAAACTATCACAAAAATAATAAAAATATATATGAACAAGTTCTTCAGGAAACACAATATAACAGGCACAAAGTAGTAAATAAAAGGGAGTTAAAGGAAAAGAACATACTATATAGATGTTTTATACTGGTTCAGCTAATCTGCCTATATCCAGTTCTCAACCACCATTGCATTCCACTAAAAGCCTTTCTCAACTTAAGAAAGTTAGGTAGTCTTTACAGTAGCCTTCCTAACCTCTTACCAATGATGAGTAGCTTACTCTACTGTCACAACTGAGTAGTCTTTCACTAGCCTCTCTAAGCTAACACTATGACCAGTAGCTCACTCTACTGTCACAACAAAGTAGTCTTTGACTATCCTCTCCAAGCTAAATCAGGACCAGTAGCTCACTCTATTATCACATTACAAGTAGTCTCTACTTATCCTCTCTAAGCTAACTCATAATAATCACTACTAGATCGGGATTACAAAGGTTTGTGCTTGGGTTTGAACACTCAAACTAATCAACACTCAAGTTTTCATAAGATGAACAATAATAGACCTAGAAAACTTGAATGACTTCTTTCTATTGATTCTTCCTAGGAAGAATGTATGATCTACTAAGAATATAGAAAGAAGATTTTTACAAGTATGAAACTAATTATGAGCAGTAATATTTATACCAAAAAATGAGGAGAAAATTCTTTAGCATTTCAGTACTTCTTCTTTACAAAAGTCTCTTAAGCTGTAAGCACAATTTATCTATTTATAGATGATCTACATTTATGATGGTTGCCCTTGATCTATTATCCAAGTGACATATGTTGATCTTCTTTTTGTGTCTTTAGAAATGCAGTTTAGAAGAGTAGCTCGGCGTTTGTCAAAGATGTTGCAAAAATCGTTGTGAAATAGAGGTTTTTGAAGGTCATCTTTAGAAACTACTTTTTACTTTTTAAATGAGATTTTTGAACTTTTTCTTCTAGAAGCTGGGGAAGTTGACTAAGTTAGCAGAAGAGATGTTACGTCAATCTATGATTAGGTTTGACTTTAAATTTGAATTTCAAATTTCCCTCTTTTTCCTATAATGTGCATCGTTTCATTGTAAAACGTGCTTTCTAAAGAACGGTAAAAGTTTATGAATATTTCATCGATCTTTTAGTCTTCAATCAAAGGTTGTAGATGATGATATGATTGCGATCATAATAATCGAAGGTTGTAGTACATACTTGCTTTAGAGTTGGATTGATATCTTCACTAGAAACATACTTTTTAAAGATTTGAGCCTTGGTTCCTTATACTTGAGAATTTTCTTCAATACGATGAGCATATATTCGTTCATTCCACAATATAATTTTTGTAACATTCTAATTTTTAACCCAATACTCTAGAATATATTTAGGTTAATCATTAGTCTATTACATCATAGTTTCCTTATTACTTTAAAATACTTAGCGAAAAATACTGATAAATTTTTTTTTGAATTATAAAAGCAAAGTGAGAGCCGCGCGACTTGACAAACAATGAAGCATGAAAAGAATGAAATGTAACATCCTAATTTTTAACCCAATACTCTAGAACATAATTAGGTTAACCATTAGTCTGTTATGTCATAGCTTCCTTGTTACTTTAAAATACTTAGCGGAAATATTGGTAATTTTTTTTTTAAATATAAAAGCAAAGTGAGAGCCGCGCGACATGTTAATTTTTAATGCACGGAAGGTAATAAAGCATGCATCTCATAGCAACATGGCATAAGCAAGTAAAGGCACATCATAATATCATTGAACTGCATATTTATATAATATACAATATGCCCACTTGTATAGAGTGGGGCTTAGTTTGATACAACATGAGCGATATAACTAAAAAGGAAATACAAGAGAAAGTACAACGGAAACTATAAAAGCAACTCCCCTACCCAAGTGCAACTAACGGGATGACCTTTAAAACAAAAGAAGGTTCATCCCCATCTAAGTGGTGTGTGCTTTACCCGGGTACTCCATCGGTTGTACGTCACCTCCTACTGACGTCCATCTCGCGAGCGAGACACATATCCGGGAAACTGGGCGAGCTCCTCGGGCGTGAAGAGGCGAAACGGGGATCGAGAGTGACCCCTGTGATATGGCTGCATCTCTGGTTGTCGTGCAAGCCGTGGCTGAGTCAAGGTATCCTCACTGCCCTCCCTCATCAGTAGTGGAGTGGGGGCAGAGCTCTCGCTATACGGATGGGTAAACGGGTCCTCGGACGGGTCGGTCTCCAAGAAGTAGGTCCGGGCACGTAATCGGGATAGTCACGCATGGCTGAGGCGGCGGTATGCATGCGGATCATTCTCTCGTTATGCGTACGCGCGAGCTCAAAACCCCGCTCGTCGTCGCTGTAGGGTGCTGTTGAGGAGAAGCGATGGGTATGCACGGGGTGAGCGAAGGGACGTCCTACGAACATGAAGACTCGCACCGTGCACTGTCCCTCAAAATGATATGACCCGTGACCCGGGTCATAGTGCACCTCCCACGTCGGGGTGTCCATGAAAACCACGAACATCGCCATCTGAAGACGTGACGGAAAGAAAGAGATAGAGGGAGTGAGAATCTTGCTAAAGAATCTAAGTAGGGTCTCCTACTACCTAGGTGTCATCATCTACGTCCTCAGGAACCTTGGGTTTAGTTATACAAAATAAGTGAGCATGCATAAACATCTACTTTTAGGTTCTAAAACATAATTAGCCAAGGTCCGTTCATTTTAGCATGAATCTTAATGACATGGATGCAATCATATTAAAGAATGTATGCGTGGCTCTACTTAATGCAAGAATAATCATCATATCCTTAAGAACATCATAATAGTAGCATAAAGTGGCAATTAAATTCTCTTTGTGACATAATCATCATAACTTCCTCATAGGCCACCCTAAAAGACAATTGCTCTGGGGGTGCTCGGCCGAACCGGTGTCACCTAGAACATGTCACATCTCTAGGTTATGAGCTCATACCTTAACTAGTCGTCACTAGTTCTTACTTATCAATCCCGATATGCATAGCATAATTATAAACATAATCCCAACTTATCCAGTACGGGCTAGGGGGCATTTCTTGGGGGTGCTTGGCCGAACCGGTGTTACCCAAGAATTAATCTTGGCACCGATGTCACATGAGTTCTCTGGAGGTGCTCGGCCGAATTGGTGTCATCCGAGAACTCATCTTAGTACCTCATAAAAATTTCATAGGTTTTCAAAAACTTTCTGAGTCCCGAATTTGTCAGAAATTCGACGGCATAACTGTAGCACGCTGGATTTCTTCCAAATTCTTCTTTATGCCACATAAGTCAATCAAACATGCATCCTTCATCATAATTTCATGCATTCTCATAATCATCCTCACACTTTCACAAGCAACATTAAAAGTTCGTTATACACTTGGTCCTACGGTATTTTATGCTTTGACCCTTACGGGCCTTAAACTTGTGATGTAGTTAACCTATCATCTTCTATCAAACTTTTATGCACCTAAGGGTTCTCTTATAACAAATCTTATTATTTATTTATGCTCTCTATTAAATCTGAACAACATCATTCCTTAGGGGCAGCGTTATAAACTTATGATTACGGAGTTCTAGAACTTGCGTTTTAGACCCTTTCTTGGTTCTGTCTTCGCCTAAGGCGCTATAAGTTAAACCTAAACCAATTATGAGTCATTCCTATATCAAAGAAATAATTATAAACCATGTTCTCTACATTATAAGGTTGCTGGATAGATTCTAAGAATTAAATGTTCTAAGAGTTCTAGAATTGCGGTTTTACGATTTTCTAATTACTAGTTTCTCTATAGGTGCTAAAATTCAATTCTACTTCAATTGTAACCAAATTTTTCATGATTAAACAATCCTAATCTGATTGTATTCCCATTGAAACAGTTTGGGCAGTGTCCATAAATAAATTGGATAAAACTATGCTAAATCTTGACTTTACGGTTTTTCTAGAAAGCTAGTTTCTTTCCTAACTTGCGTAGAAATGTTCCTACTTCATCATACATAATTTTTACTCATTCAAACACATCGAAACATCATCACATGGCAGAAAACACATCATGGAAGAACCGAAACATTAAGTTTCCAAAAAGGTGCATAACTTGATATTTTCTAAAACGTATAAGTTGCTAGTTTCTCTTGGAACCGTTTTTAGGACTTCTAAAACTCGTTTGCAAACCATTTTACTTTGTAAAAGAGCTAAAAGCATTCTTAGGTCAGTGACCACTTGATCCCTCCTCGAAAGAGTATTAAATTCATAGAACTTTGTTGATCGTAAACTCAAACAAATTCATGAGATTTAAAAGGACTCTTAAAACTTGACTTATGGGTCCTTGAAGCTAGATGAAACTCATTCTAAGTTCATCATCACTACAAGGCCAAAATCATGCATTCAAAGAATGCTCCCTCATTAAACTTTAACTTGAGTAAAATGGGCAAGTCTTTGAGCTCTAAGGTCTATTAAGTGATGACATAATTTAAACATGCTATGCACTTCATTTTTATTCTTCATTACAAAGTAAAGTGAGAGCTTAAAGTAAATATGCAAAACTTGAATTATAAATATGCGAAACTTGAATTAAATATGCAAGACTGGAAATATAAATATGCAAAACTTAAAATATAAATATGCAAGTCATTTCTTTATTTTAGTGCTCTAGGCCCAGCAACAATCGACTTTAAGGCTGAAATAGAAAGGCTTTGAGATTTAGTTAGGTGATAGTGCAAGTCCTCATTTTAAATCTTTATGTTCTTTAGTGATGAAAGGTAAATATGCTAGACAAGAATATAAATATGAGATGCACTCTATTCTTTAGCCTTTAACTTTAGGTGATGGCTTGGAAATTAGATATGAATGCAAAGCTCAAATTAAACATGTAATGCATAAGCTTGAATTTAAATATGAATGCTAGTCCATTTTATTTCTTATTAGAGCTCATACAAGATTTTAAAGGAACTTAACCTCAACCCAAACTTATCATGTCAAGGTAAGGTAAAAACAAGAGTGAACCTCAAGGGTTCTTTAAAACACAAAGTTTCTTTTCTTGGAATGTAAACATAAATAACATTTTTATTAAAACTCAAGCTCTAGGGGCCTCATTGTGATGAACACATAGTCATTATCTAGAAGCTCTCATCATCAAGCCATTGTGAACCTCCTTGGCCAATATGGCCGAAATCTTGGAGAAAGAAAAGGAAAAGGAACCGAAATTGTTGGAGAAGGAAAAAAACATTTGGAACTCTAGAGACCATGATCTTGATGATGCATTAACACCAACATCATGAGTTCTTATCATTGAGTTCATGTTAACCATTTTAAAACATCATCAAAGTGAAAGGTTTTCAAGGATTCAAGAAGAAAAACTAAAAACATCTTTAACTCAAGAACAAGGATCAAGCTTTAGAGATTGTTCAAGTGATGAACATCATCATGAAACTCTCATCATCAAGCTCTCATTCCTTTGATCCTCAAGCCTCATGGCCGAAAAACAAAGAGGAGTAGGAGAAGAAAAGAAGTTCTAAAAAGGATTCAAGAGAAACTATGAACACATAAAGAAATTAAGAACTTTAAATGAAAGAACTCTTGAAAGAAAATCCCTACTTAGTGATTAGGAGGTTGAAATGAGAGAAGAGGATGAAGAACTTGAAGACTTGAACTTGAGAGAAAAAGGAAACTTTGAAGTGCTTTTTGAAAACTTACACTTAGCAAATGAACCCAAAATGATACAAGTTCACCCAAGCAAGCTATGTATAGAGAAATAAAACAAATGAAAGGTGCATGGAGGAGGAGGAGCTTCGGCCATTCAGCATGGAGGGCAGCCCATGAGTTCCATGAGGTGAGATAATGTGGTCTTGAGGCATGGTGAGGTATGGTTCAAAGTATGGTAAGGTATGGTTCAAGGTACGGCTTCAAGCATGGTTCTTTGAGTGAGAAACAATTCAACATGTATGGTAATTGACAGAGAGAGGGCCGAAATGCATCAGCCATGGGGAGGGTTCTCTTGCATTTTAATTGTGGTTTAGAGTTGTGTTTAGGTGTATCTTTGATTAGGATTAAGATTAGGAATTTGTAAGAAAGTGTTTATGTGAGAAAATGGGTAATCAAGGTTGTCAAGACATAATTAAGGAGTGTTCTTGCATCATTAGTGAGTTATAAATTCATTTTAGTGTATAAACAACTCTAGACACAATTCCTTGATTTAAGGAATTGGAGGGAGAAAACACTATTCAAGATTCCAAGAGTGAAATCTTGAGTTTTAGAAAAGAGATTTAAATCTAATCTAAGCAATCTTAGGTTCTAATTAATTTTAATAATTTATTTTGACTCTAGATTAATTATGGAAATTAATTAATCTTCGATTAGAGCCTAATATTGCTTAGGTTTGCTTAATCACATCGTTAAGCTCAAAAACACTATTCTAGGGGCAAAATTGTAATTTTGCACTAAAATTGCCCGGGACTGCCGGGACTCAAACATATGTTTTGTAACATGTAAAAACATGGTTTTAAACCTCTGGGGAAAGTTTCGGGCTCAAATGACACCTTTACCCGCGTAAAACGCTATAGGGGTATTTTGGTCATTTTGACCTGAAACTGCAGAAAATAAGACTTTCGCCTCCGGAACCACTCAAGGGTCACTCAATCCCCTTCAAACATTGAGTTGGCCCTTCGAGGACTACCGGGTCGGCTATCCTCGAATTCCGGGCCGAAAATGACCTCAGGGGCATTTTGGTCATTTTCCACTCAGACTGAAAATCGTGGCGTTACATGAAACGCAATCCAAATAAACACATCATAAACACCTTATCATAAAACATGAAAATGCACAGAATAATATAGCAAACTGCATATATATATATATATATGATATGCCCACTTATGAAGAGTGGGACTTAGTTTGGTTCAACATGAAATGAATACATCTAAGAAGAAAATACATAGGAAAGTGCGACGGAAAGCATAAAAGCAAACTCCCCTTCCCAAGTGCAACTAAAGGGATAACCTCTAAACAAAAGAAGGTTTATCCTCATCTAAGTGGTGTGTGTACTAGCCCGAATACTCCATCGGTCATCCGCTACCTCCTACTGATGTCCATCCCGTGAGTGAGGCACATACCCGGCAAACTGGGTGAGCTCCTCTGACGTGTAAAGACGAAGCGGGGATCGGGAGTGACCCCCACGACATGGGCGCATTTCCGGTCGTCATGCTAGTCGAGGCTGAGTCACGGTGTCCTCACTGCCCTCTCTCATCAGTGGTGGAGTGGGGGCAGAGCTCTCGCTGTATAGATGGGTAGGCGGGTCCACCGATGGGTCGGTCTCCGAGAAGTATGTCTAGGGCACATAGTCGGGGTAGTCGCACATGGCTGAAGTGGTAGTGTACATGCAGAGTACTCTCTCATTGTGCGTACGTGCGCGCTCGAAAACCCGCTCGTCGTCGTTGTAGAGTGCTGTAACACCCCGATTTCTCTGTCCGAGGGAAATGACCAAAATGCCCCCGAGGTCATTTCCTGACCCGAACTCGAGGGTAACCAACTCGGTCTTCCTCGAAGGGTCAACTCAATGTTTGAAGGGGATTAAATGGCCCTTGAATGCTTTCGGAAGCGAAAATTTCGTTTTCAGCTTTAGTCAAAATGACCAAAATACCCCTATAGCGTTTTTACGCGGGTAAAGGTGCCGTTTGACCCCGGAACTTTCCCCAGAGGTTTAAAAACATGTTTTCATGTGTCTAGAAGTCTCTGTTCAAGTCCCGGTGGTCCCAGGCAGTTTTAGTGCAAAATTACGATTTTGCCCCTAGAATAGTGCTTTTGAGGTTAATGACGTAATTAAGCAAACCTAAGCAATATTAGGCTCTAAACGAAGATTAATTTATTTCCCTAATTAATCTAGAGTCAAAATAATTTATTAAATTTAATTAGAACCTAAAATTGCTTAGTTTAAACATTAAATCCCTTTTTAGAACTCAAGACTCCTAGTCTTGGAATCTTGAATAGTGTTTTCTCTCTCCAATTCCTTAAATCAAGGAAATGTGTCTAGAGTTGTTTAGACTCTAAATTGAGGATTTAACTCACTAATGGTGCAAGACCACTCCTTAATTATGTCTAGACCACCTTAATTACCCATTTATCTTACCTAAACACTTTCTTACAAATTCCTAATCTTAGGCATAATCAAAGATACATCTAAACACAACTCTAAACCACAATTAAAATGCAAACTAATCCTCCCCATGGGCTGATGCATTTCGGCCAGACCTCATCCCCTTTGACCACATATTAAATTGTTTTCTCACTCAAAGAACCATGCTTGAAGCCATACCTTGAACCATACCTCACCATACCTTAAGCCATACCTCACCATACCTCAAGAACACATTATCTCACCTCATGGAACTCATGGAATGCCTCCAATCTGTACCTCATGGCCGAAGCCATCCTCCCCCATGAGCTCCCTCCATTTGTTTCATTTCTCTATAAATAGAATGCCTTGAGGAGCTTGCACCACTTTTAGATCATTTGCTAAGTTTAGGAAACACTCAAAGCTTTTCTTTTCTCTCAAAGTTCTAGTGTTCTTCAAGCTCTTCAAAGTTCTTCATCATCTTCATCTTCTTCTTCCATCTTCAAGTTCATCACACCAAGTAGGGATTTTCTTTCATGTATTCTTTTCTTTAAAGTTCTTGTTTCAAGCTTGATGTTCATAGTTTCTCTTGTCTCTTTTTAGAACTTCATTTCCACTCCTTTTTCCTTTTCATTTTCGGCCATAGGCCTTGGAGAACAAAGACATGAGAGCTTGATGATGAGAGTTTCATGATGATGTTCATCACTTGAAACAACTCTAAAGCTTGATCTTTGTTCTTGAGCAAAAATGTTTTTAGTTTTTCCTTTCTTGAACTCTTGAGAACTTTAGCTTTAATGATGTTTTAAAATGGCTCTATGAACTCAATGATGAGGACTCATGATGTTGGTGTTAATATATCATCAAGATCATGAACTTTAGAGTTTTAAAATGTTCCTTTTTCTTCTTGAAGATTTCGACCATTTCCTTAATTTTTTCTAAGCTTCATGGTTTGATTTCCTAAAAATATTATGTTGAGTTTTAAGAACTCTAAGTTTGACTTTACCTTGTTGGATGAGTTTGGGTTATGGTTTAAGTTCCTTTAAAGTCTTGTTAAGAGCTCTAGAGAGATAAAATGAACTTGCATAATTTATCTTATGCTTGCACTCATGTTTACATTCTTGTTATGCACCTTTACTTTCAGGCTATCACCTAAGAACATAAAGATTAAAATGGAACTTGCATCTTCACTTAATTTAATTCTCAAAGCCTTTCTATTTCGGCCTTAAAGTCGATTGTTGTTGGGCCTAGAGCACTAAAATAAAGAATTGAACTTGCATCCTCAATTAATTCCTCGAATGCCTATCTATTTCGGCCTTAAAGTCGATTGTTGTTGGGCCAAGAGCACTAAAATAAAGAATTGAACCTTGCATCTTTACTTTCAAGCTTGCACGTCTAAAGTTTATGCCTCGCATATTTACTTTCAAGCATGAGCACATTTAGTTTATGTCGAAACTTAAGAACCTAGAGCTCAAAGACTTGCCCATTTCATTCCAAGTTAAAGTTTAATGTGAAGCCATACTTTGAATGCATATTTTCGGCCAAAGTAGTGATGATGGACTCGCAATGAGTTTTCATCTAGCTACTAGGACCAAAAGTCTATGTTTAAGTTCCCCTCAAAGCTTTACAAATCTTTATAAGGTTATGTCATCACAAGATGTGATTTTATTATCTTTAGGGGATGGAATATGTCTTGGTCAGTGACCTAAGGCTTCTCTTAGCCTTTTGATGAATTAAAGTGTTTTGCAAAGAGTTTTAGAAGTTCTAGATCGATTCCGAGAGAAACTAGTTAACTTATGAACCTAGAAATGTCAATTTAACTCTCTCATTTAAGTTAAATGTTTTCGGTTTTGATATGATGAGTGTGATGTTGTATGATGATGTCTTGATGTGTTGGAATGTGTGGAAATATCATATGATGATGTAGAAGCGATCCTATGCATGATAGGTAAGAAACTAGCTAACTAGAAATACCGTAAAGATAGAATTTAACATAGTTTTGACCCATTTGTTTTTGGAACTTATCCAAACCGTTTTAATGGGAACATAATCAGATTTAGATTGTTTAGACATGAAAAACTTGGTAACATTTGGATTAGAATTGAATTCGAGCACCTACGGGGAAACTAGTAACTAGAAAATCGTAAAAATGCAAATGTAGAACTCTTAGAACATTTAATTTTCTAGATTCTGTCCAGCACCCTTACAACATGATAAACATGATTAATAATTAATCCTTAAGCATAGGAATGCCTCATAATTGATTTAGATTTAATATATAGCGCCTTCGGCGAAAACGGAACCGAGAAAGGGTCTAAAACGTAAGTTCTAGAACCCCGTAAATACAAGTTAGAGATTCTGCCCTATGCTTTTCAGATTTAAGTATGAACATGAGGATTAGGAATGACGATTAATTATGAGCCCTTAGGTGCATAAAAATATGAGCGTCGGACGTTAGAGAATTATATCTCAAGATTAAGACCCGTAAGGGTCAAAGCATAAGCTACCGTAAGGGTAAGCGTTTGAATGTTTTATGATGATGCATGTAGTATGCAAATGATGATGATGATTATTCATATGAGGAATTCATGAGGTTATATGTTAATGTGGCATAAAGCAAATTTGGAAGGAAATTCGGTGTAATGACCGTTGTGCCGCCGAATTTCCGACAAATTTGGGGACTTAAAAGAGATTTTGAAAATTAAGGTACTAAGATGGGTTCTAGGATGACACCGGTTCGGCCGAGCACCTCCATAGAACTCATGTGACATCGGTACCATTTTACACTCTTAGGTGACACCGGTTCGGCCGAGCACCCCTAAGAGTTTTGCCCCTAACCCGTACTCAGATAGTCGGGATTTATGATTTATGATACGCTTATCGTTAAGTGGTAAGTAAGAACTAGTGACGACTAGTTAAGGTATGAGCTCATAACCTAGATGTATGACACGTTCTGGGTGACACCGGTTCGGCCGAGCACCCCCAGTTCGATTGTCTTTTAGGGTGGCCCATGAGGAAGAGAAGTTTCATGATTATGATTATGCCACTAAGTTTTGTCCCATATGAATGTTACTATTGCCACTTTATGCCACCAAGAATGATGATGCTTGATGTTATGTTTTATGTATGTGCATTAGGTAGTGCCATGCATACACTTTCTATCATGTTGCATCCATGACATTAAGATCATCCTAAAATGAATGGACCTTGGCTAAAATATATTTTAAAGTTTAAAATGAACCTAATACATGCTCAGTCATTTTGTATAAATAAACCCAAGGTTCCTGAGGACGTAGATGATGACACCTAGGTAGTAGGAGGCCCTACTGAGATTCTTTAGCAAGATTCTCACTCTCTCTATCTCTTTCTTTCCGTCACGTCTTCAGATGGCGACGTTCATAGTGTTCGTGGACACCCCGACATGGGAGGTGCACTATGACCCGACTCACGGGTCATACCATTTTGAGGGACAGTGCATGGTGCGGGTTTTCATGTTCGTAGGACGCTCCTTTGCTCATCCCGTGCACACCCATCGCTTCTCCCCGACTGCACCCTATGGCGACGACGAGCAGGTTTTTGAGCACGCGCGTACGCATGACGAGAGAGTGCTCCGCATGCACACTGCCGCCCTAGCCATGCGAGACTATCCTGATTACGTGCCCCGGACTTACTTCTCGGAGACCGACCCATCCGAGGACCCACCTACCCATCCGTATAGCGAGAGCTCTGCCCCCTCACCCCCACCGTTGAGGGAGGGCAGTGAGGATACCGTGACTCAGCCACGGCTTGCGCGACGACCGGAGATGCGACCATACCGCGAGGGTCACTCTCGAACCCCGTCCCGCCTCTTCACGTCCGAGGAGCTCGACCAGTTTCCCGGATATTTGCCTCGATCACGAGATAGTCGCCAGTAGGAGGCCGTGGATGGCCCGAGATAGAGCACACACCACTTAGATGGGGATAAACCTTCTTTTGTTTAGAGGTTTCCCATTAGATGCACTCGGGTAGGGGAGTAGACTATGTTTATGTTATGTTGTATCTTCTTTCTTGTATTTCCCTTGTACTAAATTAAGTCCCACACTTATAAGCGGGCAAGTTATATATATATATAAGATGATATTCAGTGATGTTCATGCTGTGCCTTATGTTATGATGTTGTGAGACATTTGTTTTACTATACATGGTTTACCGCTTATCGCATCACGCGGCTCTCACTTTTATTTCAAAAAAAAAAAAAATTACCCGTATTTTCCGCTAAGTAATTCAAAGTTAAATGAGAACTATGAAGTAACAGACTAATGATTAACCTAGATATGTTCTAGAGTATTAGGTTAAAAATTAGGATGTTACAAGTGCTGTCGGGGAAAAGTGATTGGTATGTACAGGGTGAGCGAAGGGTCGTCCAATAAACATGAAGACACGAACTGTGCACTGACCCTCAAAATGGTATGATCCGTGCTCTAGATCATAGTGCACCTCCTACGTCGGGGTGTCCACAAAAACTACGAACGTCACCATCTGAATACGTGATGGAAAGAAAAGATAGAGGGAGTGAGAATCTTGCTAAAGAATCTCAGTAGGGCCTCCTACTACCTAGGTATCATCATCTACATCCTCAGGAACCTTGGGTTTAGTGTATAAAATAAGTGAGCATGCATTAAGTTCATTTTTAAGCTTTTAAAATATAATTAACCAAGGCCCGTTCATTTTAGAATGAATCTTAATGCCATGAATGCAATATAGTAAAGGATGTACGCATGGCATTACTTAATATAAGGACATCAATCATAACATCAAGAAGCATCATAATGGTGGCATAAAGTGGCAATTGAAATCTGATGTGGGGAAAACTTTGTGACATAATCATCATACTTTACTTTCTCATGGGGCCACCCTAAAAGACATTCGTTCTGGGGGTGCTCGGCCGAACCGGTGTCACCTAGAACGTGTCACATCTCTAGGCTATGAGCTCATACCTAACTAGTCGTCACTAGTTCTTACTTATCAATCCCGATAAGCGTATCATAATCATAATCCTGACTATCTAGTATGGGCTAGGGGGCATTTCTTGGGGGTGCTCGACCGAACCGGTGTCACCCAAGAATACATCTTGGTACTGATGTCACATGAGTTCTTTGGAGGTGCTCGGCCGAACCGGTGTCATCCAAGAACTCATCTTAGTACCTCATATCTTATAAAGAAAATCTCATAGGTTTTTCAAAAAAATTTCTAAGTCCCCAAATTTGTCAGAAATTCGGCAGCATAATAGCAGCATGCCGGATTTCTTCCAAATTTACTTTATGCCACATAAACAAATAGAACATGTATCCTCAATCATAAATTCACACGTTGACATAATCATTCTCAAATAGAACATACATTCACATGTAACATTGAAACTCATTATGCTCTTGATCCTATGGTATTTTATGCTTTGACCCTTACGGGCCTTAAACTTGAGATGTAATTATTTTATCATTCTCTATCAACCTTTTATGCACCTAAGGATTCTATTCTAACAAATCCTACTATCATTTATGTTCTTTAATAAATCTTGGCAACACCATACTCCAAGGGCACAGTTATATATCTATGATTACGGGATTCTAGAACTTACGTTTCAGACCCTTTCTCGGTTCTGTCTTCGCCTAAGGCGCTATAAATTAAATCTAAACCAATTATGAGGCATTCCTATGCCTAAGAACTAATTATAAACCATGTTTACCATATTATGAGGTTGCTGGACAGAATCCAGAAATTAAATGTTCTAAGAGTTCTAGGATTGCACTTTTACGATTTTCTAGTTACTAGTTTCTCTATAGGTGCTAAAATTCAATCCTACTTCTAATGTAACCAAATTTTCCATGATTAATCAATCCTAAACTGATTATTATCATACTAAAACAGTTTTGACATTGATTAGGATTGAAGGGGTTAAACACACGTTAAATTCCAGCTTTACGGTTTTTCTATGAAGCTAGTTTCTCTCCTAACATACATAGAAGTGTTCCTACCTCATCATATATCGTTTTCACACATTCTAACACATTAAAATATCATCACACAGCAACAAACACATCAAGGCAGAATCGAACTGTTCAAGTCCAAAAAGACACATAATTTGACATTTCTAAAGCATATAAGTTGCTAGTTTCCCTTGGAATCATTTTAGGACTTCTAAAACTCTTTGCAAACCATTTTATTTTAACAAGAGGCTAAAAACAACCTTAGGACAGTAACCAATTTAATTCTTCTTTAGAAGAGGATCAAAATCATAAATCTTATTGGTCATAACTTTATAAAACTCATGAAGCTTAAAGAAAATCCTAGAACATAGGTTGTTGGCCCTTGTAACTAGATGGAACTCATTCCAAGCTCATCATTATTACTTGGCCGAAATTATACATTCAAAGAATGCTTCCATATTAAACTTTAACTTGAGATAAAATGGGCAAGTCTTTGAGCTCTAAGGTCTTTAAGTGATGACAAAATATAAACATGTTATGCACTTCATTTTTATTCTTCATTACAAAGTAAAGTGAGAACTTTAAAGTAAATATGCAAGACTTGGAAATAAATATGCAAGGCTTGAAATTTAAATATGCAAGACTTGAAGTAAATATGCAAGGCTTGAAATTAAATATACAAGACTTGAAATAAATATGCAATGCAAGTTCATTTCTTTATTTTAGTGCTCTAGGCCTAGCAACAATCGACTTTAAGGTCGAAATAGAAAAGTTTTGAGAATTAATTAGGTGATAATGCAAGTCTTGTTTTAATCTTTGAGTCCTTAGGTGATGACTTGAAAATAAAGATGCAAAGCAAGAATATAAACATGAGTGCAACCTCAAAATAAATATGCAAGTTCATTTATATCTTATTAGAGCTCATTCAAGACTTTAGAGGAACTTAAACCTTAACCCAAACTCATCATGACAAGATAAAGTGAGGTCTAGAGTTCTTAGAACTCAAGATAACATTCCTTAAAAATATAACCATAAATGAACTTTATAACACCTTTATGAAAGCTCAAGCTTTAGAGATTTCTTTGTGGTGAACATAAAGTCACTAACTAGAATTCTCATCATCAAGCTATCATGAGGGTTCATCCAACAATTGTTGGCCGAAGATTTTAAAGAAAAAGAAAAGGAAAGAAACCAAAACTTAAGAGTAAGAAAGAACCATTTTGAAACTCTAGAGACCATGATCTTGATGATGTATTAACATTGACACCATGGGTCCTCATCATTGAGTTCACATAACCATTTTAAAACATCATCAAAGTTAAAGATTTCAAGGTTCAAGAAAGAAAGAACTATAAACATTTTTAACTCAAGAACAAAGATCAAGCTTTAGAGGTTGTTCAAGTGATGAATATCATCATGAAACCCTCATCATCAAGATCTCATTCCTTTGTTTTCAAGGGCTCAAGGGCGAAAATGGAAAAGGAAAAGAAGAAGAAAAGAAGTTCCAAAAGATTCAAGAGAAACCATGAAACACATAACTAGATTAGGAACTTAAATGAAAGAAACACTTGAAAGAAAATCCCTACCAAGAGATTGGAGGTTTAAGATGAGTGAAGAGGATGAAGAACTTGAAGAACTTGGACACTTGAACTTTGAGAGAAAAAGAAAACTTTGAAGTGCTCTTTGAAAACTTACACTTAGCAAATGAACCCAAAATGATGCAAGTTCACCTAAGCATGCTATTTATAGAGAAATTAAACAAATGAGGGGTGTTTGGGGAGGGAATGGCTTTGGCCATTTACAGCCATAAGAAGGAGAAGAATATCTTCTCCAAGGCATGGTGGAAAGCATGGCTAGGTATGGGTTCAAGTATGGGTGCAAGTATAGGTCAAGCATGGTTCTTTGAGTGAGAAACAAATCAACATGTAATGTAAATGGGGGAGGAGGTGGCCGAAATGCATCAGCCATGGGGGGGGGGGATTTCTTGCATTTTAATTGTGGTTTAGAGTTGTGTTTAGGTGTATCTTTGATTAGGATTAAGATTAGGAATTTGTAAGAAAGTGTTTAGGTAAGAAAATGGGTAATCAAGGTTGTCAAGACATGTTTAAGGAGTGGGCTTGCATCATTAGTGAGTTATAAATTCATTTTAGTTCATAATCAACTCTAGACACAATTCCATGATTTAAGGAATTGGAAAGAAAAAATACTATTCAAGATTCCAAGAGTGGAATCTTGAGTTTTAGAAAGAGATTTAAGTATAATCTAAGGAATTTTACGTTCTAATTAATTTTAATAGCTTATTTTGACTCTAGATTAATTATGAAAATTAATTAATCTTCAATTAGAGCCTAATATTGCTTCGGTTTGCTTAATTACGTCATTAAGGTCAAAAACACTATTCCAGGGGCAGAATCATAATTTTGCACAAAAACTGTCCGGGACCACCGGGACTTAAACAGACGCTTTTAAACATGTAAAAATATTGTTTAAACCTTCGAGGAAAGTTTCGGGCTCAAACGGTACCTTTACCCGCGTAAAAACGCTATAGGGGTATTTTGGTCATTTTGACCCGAAATTGTAGAAAATGAGATTTCCGCCTCCGAAACCATTCAAAGGCCATCCAATCCCCTTCAAACATTGAGTTGGCCCTTTGAGGACTGCTGGCCTGACCATCCTGAAATTTCGGGCAGAAAATGACCTCAGGGGCATTTTGGTCATTTTCTGGTCATTTTCCTCTCAGACAGAAAAATTGGGGCGTTACATTTTTTACTTTCATTAAGTCCCAATCTCTTTAAATGAGATTAAAGATATTTGCACATGTCATGTGAAAATATTTACATTTTAGGAACTATGTTAACATAAAGACCCTTTGTTGCTTCAAGAAACCCAAGGGAAATATTAGTCCTTTTTCAAAATATTATCTCAAAACTAGTTATGTTATCATTCAAAACATTTAGCATTAGAGTTTTTTGAAAGGTTCTAGAGTTAACAAAATCATCTTTAATGCATTTTGGCTCGATGGTGGAGAAGAAAGCACAATTAGACTCATTTCTGAGGGAGGATCTAGTTCTCACACCCTTGGAAATGTCCCCTAGAACTTAATTTTAAGAAATTGATCTTAAATCAGAAAATCCTTTGTAGTTTTTGTAGCCTTGTTCTTTAGTTTCTTTTTCATTTTCAGATTGTTCATCTTCATGCTTAGAAATGTCACTTTCTGAGGGCTTTGGAGTTATGAGTAAGCTTTCTGAGTTGACTATGTTTTGGAGCTTACTTTCTAAAAATTGTGCTTTCTTTTTCTTGCTTTCAAAGGATTCCTTGAGGTTCAGCTTCTCAAGATGCCCTTCTAGTTCTTCTAGATCCTTAACAAAGTCTTTTTTAAGCTCTTTGAATTTTATGTGGATAGTCTTTTCAACACAAAATGGACTCTTATTGTATAGCCTGTAATCTTTTGAGACTAAAGAGTATCCTAAGAAAATTCCATCATCAGATTTAGGATCAAACTTTTCATGTTTATCCTTGGTGTTAAGAATAGAGCAAGATAAGCCAAAGATATAGAAGCAAGATATGTTACATTTACTGTCTTTCCATAGTCATAAGGAGTTTTCTTAAGGATTGGCCTTGGAAGGATTATATTTTGAATATAGCATGAGGTGTTTATAGCATCTGCCCAAAAACATTTTAATAAACTACTTTCTAAAAGCATAGTTCTGGCCATTTCTTACAAGGTTTTGTACTTTCTTTCTACAATGCCATTTTGTTAAGGAGTCCTAGATACAGAAAACTCATGAGAGATGCCATGTTTTTCATAAAACTCATCAAAAACATGATTTTCAAATTCTTTTCCAAGGTTTGACCAAATAGAGGTAATTTGAGAATCTTTTTCATTACAAACACGTTTTGCAAGAACTTTGAATCTTTTAGCCACCTCATCCTTAGAAGCTAGGAATATAACCCATATAAATCTAGAGAAATCATCAATTGTGACAAGGCAATATCTTTTTCTAGGAAGACTGACAGTCTTGGTCAGTCCAAAAAGATCCATGTATAAAAAGCTCAAGTGGCTCCATGGTAAAGGCCATATTTTTGTTATGAAAAGAAGCTTTGGCTTGCTTGCCTTTCTCAAAGAAATCACAAGTGAAATCCTCATCAAATCCGATCTTTAGTTGGTCTTTAACAAGCTCCTTCTGAGATAGCTCAGAAATAATCTTCATATGAGCATGTCCAAGCTTTTTGTGCGACAACCACTTATCATCCATGAAGGATGTAAGACATTTTATATCTAGATCTAGAAGGTCATCCAAGAATAACATGTAAGTGTTATCAAGTCTCTCACTAGATAAAATGACTTGTCTAGGGATTTATGTAACACCTGAAAAATTATTTAAAAAATTAATTTTAACATTATTAGGGAGAATTTCAATAATCTAATAGTTTTAGCAATAATGAGTGTTAGCTCTAGAACCTTTCTGAAAGCTTTAATGCAAAATGTTTTGATGAAAACAAAGCCTATTGGTTTAACTTGAAGAGGCTGGTGAATAACTACTTGGTTGGTGATAGTAGGGGTTATCTACTAGTCACTAGTGAGAGCTTGGGAAGGTTATTGTAAAGACTATCCTTGTTCTTTCTTTATTGAGAGAAAGGTTTAGTGAAATTCAATAGTTGTTGAGAACTGGATATAGGCAAGTTAGCCGAACCAGTATAAAAACTCTTGAACAGTATCTCTCTTCCCCTTTATCTATTATTTTATTGTTGTATTGGATTTATTTACTGTGTCATTAGAGATACCTACATTTAGGACACCTACAAAGAGATAGGGTTATCCTACTTATTTACAATGGTTAGGGGTCTCGTGGTCGGGTCAACTATTTAGTGAAGGAAGAATGGTTCAAATCTCTTGGGGTGAGTGTTGAAGAAGTATCAAGATGCCTCACCGATTTAATACAACACAAACCTGGTAATATTACTACTACCTTGCTTAGTTCAAGCATAAGAAAAGTGTTTACTGTGATTCAGTTCACTGTTCTTCCTAGGCGAGGAAGCACAGATGTTTTATTATGTATGGATTGTATGTTGCTCTTCTGCCTAATGACCAAAGGAAAAGTAAATCTACCAAAAAATGATAGTGGACTATATGCTTAGTGCCATTACTAAGGAGAAAAGAAGGACAGTTAGAGTTCCCTATGGGATGTTACTGATAAAGATTTTCTACCACATCTAATACCTTCTTACTGAATAGTGGTTTGAATATCTTTTGGGACAGACTACATAAGCAATTCTTTTATAACAAAGAAGAAAACTCAGTCTATACCTATAAAAACTAGTTCTAGAAAGTAGAGCTCTGTGAATGATGAAGCCTGATCAGACAAAACTGCTATCAAAGCCAAGAAGAAGATTGATGAGCAAAAGAAAGAGAAAACTAAGAGGAAGTTTGGCCTCCTTGAAGCAACTCAGAAAGCCTAGAAGAAGCTAAGCAGGTTTTTAAAGATACAAATTTTGAAAAGGTTCTATCCAAAACATTTCAGAAAGGCAAAAAAAGATCAACCAAAAAGCAAAAGCTCATAAAAACACAAAAGCCTTCTAAGATGAAGATAGAAACTTAAGAAAGTGAAATTTCTCAAGGCAGACGTGACAAACTTCCCATTCAAAAGAGAAGCCTTGAGCAAAATTATCAGAATCTACCCAAGCAGGTACCGAGATTTGCACTTATCTTAAAATATATGTGTAAAGCAGAGTTGACTATAGTTGCATCTAGAGAATTTGAATCCTCAAAAGATAAAGAAGAGGCAGATCTAATCCTCAAGGAGCAACATATTTTATAGGAGAAAAGGAGATTAGAGGAAGCAAGAAAACTAGAAGAGGCTAAAGGGATTCAAGGCTCAAGAGCAGAAGAAGACATGATCCCGAACCCTTTATAGTTATTGAAGATCAGCCTACAAGGCCCATGTCTCAACAATTTAGGTTCACCTCTTTTTCAGCCCCTATTGCACCTGAGAAGATAGCTTTGTTTCAGACTGAGGAGCCATCCCATAGTGACAGTGATGATTTATGACCATAAGTCAAATGCTAGAAGTCATGACGAAATTGCTAGACCCAAAGCCATAATCTGAGGAAGAAGGTTTGGATAGACTAAACTTTTTCATCAATGAGGTCTTCTCTAACTTAGAACCCATTGTCAAGGAGCCTGCAGATGAAGAAAATAATCCAGAATCAGTTATCATTCACATGGCTCCTCAACTTTCATTATCCATCCACATTACTCTAGTGGAGGAAGAAAAAGATAGGACATCCGAGGCTGAAGCTCCTCTAGTTCAAGAAGTTGCTGCTTCTGCGTCGGCTCAGATGGTAGTTAATAAGCCTGCCTTTACTCCTACTCCTACTGCTGATCATGCTCCAACCTTTCCAGCACCTACTACTGCTAATGCTACTGATGCTTAGGCTGAATCGCCTAAGTCAGGGGAAACCATACCCTCTGACATCCTTGAGCCTTCTCCAAGAGCTACTCCATCAACATTTGTACCCATCAACCTGCCTTATCAATCCTCAACCGAGCCACTAGCAAGATCTCAATTTGATAGATTTATTTTGAGACATCTCAGAGAAATTACTGTCAAGATAGATCGAGTTGAAGCCATGAATATGTAAGTAGAAAAACACATGAGAAGGGGGGGTTGAATCGTGTTTTCCTTTTTTCTTGCTTCACCAAAGATCTGAAAAACTATATTGAAAAAGCTATCTAGATGAACTTGTAGCGCAATGGAAAATAACATTAAGTACCTTCAGAAAGTGAACTTTCTGAACTTAATTAAATAGGAAAGATGTTAAGGAGCCTTTTAAAACTTGAAACTAAAACAAAGAAATAGTTATTGAAAATAAAAGCAGAAAAAGAGAGGAGAAGAAAAATGAACACAGGAAGATTTATACTGGTTCGGCTAATCGACCTACGTCTAGTTCTCAACCACTGTTGTGTTTCACTACTTCTTCCTCCAATTAGAGAAAGAATCAAGATAGTCTTTTCAGTAGCCTTCTCAAGCTTTGCCCAGTGACCAGTAGACACACATATTGTCTCACACTAAGTAGTTCCTTACCAGCCTCTTCAAGCTGAATCCGTGACCAATAAAACTTAGTTACCATTGTAACGCCCCGATTTTTCCTGCTGTACAAAATGACCAAAATACAGCTAGGTCATTTTTACATGAGATTTGAGGCCAAAATAGTCCAGGCCATCCTCAATATGATATTTTGACGTTAGAATAAGATTATATGAGGATTAATTAGCAATCTATGTAACAATCGCAATTTTCAATTTTTTCGTGTACAAATGATCAAAATGCCCCTGAGATCATTTTTGCCCTAAAATCAAGGATGGCTGGTCCAGGCTACCCTCAAGGGGGTTAGTTTTATGTTTAAAGGGGATTATAAGTGTTATGGATGATGTAGAGGTGAAAATCTCAACTTCGAGTTTTTACCGTATGTGAAATTACCAAAATACCCATGTGGTAATTTAACACGAGATTAAGTAATTTCTGAACCCGGTCATCACCCGAGAGTTCAAAATGTTTATTACAAGTATAGATTGACAGCTAAAAATGTTTGGGTGGTTCCATTTTTACCCCTAATTAGTGCTAAATGAGCTTATTTACGTAATTAAGTAAATATAGGCAATATTAGGCTCTAATTAAAGATAAATTAATTTTATTTATTTATCTTGAGTCAAAATAATTATTTGAGGTAATTTTAAAGTCTAATATTATTATACAAAAGATTAATTTTCTTTCTTAATTAAAAAGGGTCCATAAGGTAAATACTATTAAACTAGTGCATTATTTTTTCTTTTCTTTAAAAATTAGAATATACTTTTTATTTACATCAGATTATTAGCACTAAAAATTCTACTACAAGTGTTGGCCATTTAATTTTGTCTTGCACTATTTTAAATATTTGATTATTAAGCACTTACTCTAATTTATCAATTTCTTTTCCACTAACAATTAAATACACCTCAAATATATGTCCTACCACTTATAAAAAATGAAAAATTACTCTCCATTTCAGCTTTGAAGCCATGGATTCCAGCCCCTCAATTTCCTACAAATATGTGTTTTTCCAAGCCTAATACACACACAAACACTTATTCTTACCATTTGCATTTTTGGTTTTAGTCTTACTCACAAAAAATGGCCAAAAATCCCCTCTCTCTCTAAAATCAGAGCTCTCTTCTTCTTCCTCCTCCACCTCCAAGAGACTCCATTCTCAACCTTCATGCAATTTCTCAACCTCAAACCAACACATATCCACCACAGATTAACTCCTAAACACATAACCTTTCCATTCCAAGACACAAGATCATAAGAAAAATCCCTCCTCCTTCTTCTTCCTTCTTTTTCCTTCTTGGCTGAAATTATCATCATCATCTAGAGAAGATTTTTCTTCTCTTTACTTCATAAAAGATCAAGCTTTAAATTTTGTGAACAAGAAACAAGTTGGTAGGAATTTTATTTCATGTTCTTTCTTTTGTTCCTTTCTTATATTTTTTAATTTTTATGATTATTGATGACCATGGCTTGATGATGAGGAATCATGGTGGTGGTTATAAATCTATCATATAATTAACCTCTAAAGCTCATTTCCTTTTATTAAGATAAAATAGGGTTAAAGAGTTTCATTCTCTAAAAGTCTTGAGTTTTGAGATTAACAAGATATAAAATGAACTTGCATCCATGTTTTTGTTTCAAGCTCTTCCATATCATATTTAAATTCCAAGCCTTGCATAATTATTTTTAAATTTCAAGTTATCATCTTAATTCTTGAAGATAATAATATGGACTTGCATATTATGTTTAATTTTCAAGTCTTGCATAATCATGTTTAAATTTCAAGTTATCACTTTAATTCTTGAAGATAATAATACGGACTTGCATATCTTGTTTCATTTTCAAGTTTGCATATCATGTTTAAATTTCAAGTTATCATTTTAAAGCTTGAAAATAATAATATGGATTTGCATTGTCATGTTTAAATTCCAAAGTCTTGCACATCATATGTATATTTCCAAGTTATCACCTTATAATAATAAAGATTAAAAATGAGATTGCATGGCATGTTTATGATTCTAGTTATCACCTAAAATCTCTAAAGCTCAAGACTTGCTCCTTTTGTCTTAAATGGGAATTTTGATCATGTATACATTTCAAATATATATTTTTGGCCTTATAAGGATCTTGAGTTTGAAGTTGGTTTTTATTTTATTTTGAGGCTTAGATCTTGTCTTTAAGATGCACAAAGATATTTTTTTTTTAAGAATTAGAAATTCAAAAGGATTAAAAATATGATTTTATTCCAAGTTTTTAGAATTTAAAATTATGGTTACTGATTTGAATTAATTAAATCTGTAAGGTACTATTTGGTAATGTTTAGATTTGTAAAATTTACTAATGATTGTTGTAAAAATTATTTTTAGCATTTTCAAGAAAAACTAGTAACTAGAAAGGATTAAAAATGCAATTTCTAAAACTCTGATATCTGTGTGTACTGTTTGTTGCTGTATGCACTATTCATACTGTTACTTACTGTTCACATGGTTAAAAATATGTTAGAAATTATTTCATGTCTTAGATGTCTTAGAAAGGTTTTTGGGAAAAACTAGAAGTTGGAAAGGATCAAAATTGTAATTTCTTTGAAGCTTTGGAAAATAAATTTTCTAGTACTATTCATTCTATTTTGCTACTGTTCATACTGGTCACACACATAAGAATTAATAATATTTGTTGTAAAAATTATTTTTGGTACCTTAGATATATAAAAGAGAAATTATAAGTGTTAGTTTGGACCGTTTTGTAAAATGCGGAAAGTTGTGTTTTAAACTATCAAATATGTAACTTTAGCCAAATGTTTTTAATCAGAGTTAGTAATAATGTTGAATGTGTCCATGTATTCAAAAAACCATTTATGATGTTTAGAAAAAGTTTTAGAAGTTTTGGCATTTATTAAGTGTTAAAAATGAGCAACTTTACACTTTGACCCCTAAAGTATGACAAAATGGTTTTTATGATAAGTTTAAATGATTTCTAAGCACTATGAGTCTTTTAAAGATATAGATTAATTTTAAAGATTGTTAGTTTGAGAAAATGTGTTAAAAAGGGGAAATTACATTTTGACCCATAATCTTTGAGAAATTTACAGTTTTAACCCCTTTGGGGCTTAAGTGTAAATATTAATAATTTGATGAGATAAATATGTATGATATCTTATGGAAGCTATGCTCATTGAAAGTTATATGACTTGTGATTATGGTTATATGCAAAGAATGTGATGTGTACTTGTGTGAGCAATTACATTATGATCGATTGATTGAGATGCATTATTTAGGTGTTCTATGAGCATGAGATGTTAAAGAATAAGTTATAATTATATGTTCATATTTCCATATCTAAATAACATCCTAACATAAAAAGTGACATAAGACACATGGAAATGATCCTCTAGATTCCAAGAATTAACGGTTATGAGAGGTGATCCAAGGAAGTCGCATGCTTATGATGAGAAAGTTAAACTAAGGAAAGAAAGTGATGTGTTATCCCCTCTGTTACCCCATATTAAATCTAGCAACGACTAGTTAGGTTGAGCTCATCCTAGGCGATCGGTGAGGTGAAGTTTTGATAATGATTGTAAAAATTACCAGGGAAGGTGAGATGGTTGATTTGGGATGGTTACGTATAAGGGTGGATATTAAGAAAGGAACTTAAGGGTTCCATTATGAGAAAGTAAATTATCATGGGTTCTCTTGCCTTACCATGCATGCTAAATATCATATGACTCATCATGTTTATTCTATCATGCATTCATTTACTTTTCACTCATTCACATAATTTAAATGCTAAGTCACCTAAAAGAATAATGAGGAAGGATCATGTTATATATATATATGTGTGTGTGTGTGTGTGTGTGTATGTGTGTGTGTGTGTATGTATGTTCTTTATGTTATGCCTATTTGTTGTGTATCTTGTTATATCTTATGGCATTGACATCCATTCATGATATAGTATGTTCCATCCATGACATTAAAATTCATGCTAAAAGATACGGGTCTCGGCTAATGGAATTTAGAGCTTAATAAATGAACATTATATATGCTCACATTTTTCATAATGAAACCTGAGGTTCCTGGGAACGATTACGATGACAATTGCATTAGAGTCAAGAAGCCCTATTGAGAATCTTGAATAAGTTTCTCATCCCTTTTTCTTTCTTCTGTGTCGTCTCCAAACAAGGATGATGGTGTAGCCCGTGATTTTCTCTAAGACGTGGACGAGGGAGTTACACTACAAATGGGATTAGGAGGCTCGCAGTGGAAGTACGGAGATAATTTTCCTTTGGACATTGGCTTTAGGGTGATCATACCTTTTTATCTGCTTGCATTTAAGTCTCTTGATGGATGTGTATTGATGCCCTTTTATGTTTAGAGGACATTGCTTTTCTGATATAATTTTGATGTGTTAATATTGTTTGTGTCATGTTATGTCATGGTTGTATTTTATACGTACCTATGAGTTGTTTTTATCCTTTCTCTTATGCAAGCAAGGTGATTGACTTAGTTACTTAGCATGCGCGGCTCATATTTTGTATTTAAGAAAAAAAAATAACCCATAATTTTCACTAAAGTATTTTCAAGAGTTTAAGTTAAAAACTGGAATAAAAGAGTAATGACTAATAATTAACTTAAATGCGTCCTAGGCGTATTGGGTTAAAAATTAGGATGTTACAACTATCACATTGCAAGGAGTATTTAATGTAACACCTCGATTTTTTCTATCTGAGCGAAAATGACTAAAATGCCCCGGAGGTCATTTCTCACCTGGAATTCGAGGATAGCTGACCCAGCAGTCCTCAAAGGGTTAACTCAATGTTTGAAGGGAATTGTATGTGAATGAATGTTAATAGAGCAAAAAAAATCTCTTTTTCTGAGTTTTCGGGTCAAATGACCAAAATACCCCTATAGTATTTTTACATGGGTATAAGTGCCGTTTGAGCCTAGAAATTTTCCAAAAAGGTTTAAAATGATGTTTTTATGAGTCTGGGAACATCTGGTTAAGTCCCGGTGGTCCTCAGCAGTTTTTATGTAAAATTATGATTTTGCCCCTAGAATAGTGATTTTGAGCTTAATGACCTAATTAAGCAAACCTAAGCGATATCAGGCTTTAATCTAAGATTAATTAATTTCCATAATTAATCTAGAGTCAAAATAATTTATTAAAGTTAATTAGAACCGAAAATTGCTTAGATTAAACTTAAATCTCTTTTTAAAAAACTCAAGATTCCAAGTCATGGAATCTTGAATAGTGTTTTCTCTCTCCAATTCCTTAAATTAAGGAATTGTGTCTGCAATTGTTTACACTTAAAAATGAGTTTTAATCTCACTAATGAAGTAAGAACACTCCCTAAATCATGTCTTGATACGCTTAATCACCTAATTAGTTACCTAAAAACTTACTTAGCAACTCCTAATCTTAAGCCTAATCTAAAATACATCTAAACACATCACTAAACCACAATCAAATGAAAGAAACCTCTCCTCCCTCACTCAAAGAAACCGGCACCATTCCTCCCTCCATTATCCATTACATGTTTGAATTCCTACACTCAAAAGACCATGCTTTGAGCCATACCCACCTTACCTCTAACCATGCTTTACCATGCTTCAAAGAACAAACCTCTCACCTCATGGAACATGAGGATTGGCCGCGGCATACCCTCCCTCTATTCATCCTCCATTTGTTTCATTTCCTTATAAATACACATGCAAATGAACTTGTAAAAACTTTTAGACCATTTGCTAAGCTTTGAGTTTTCAAGAGCAACTTCAAGTTTTTCCTTTTCCTCTCAAAAGTTCAAGAGTTCTTCTTCTCAACTTCTTCATCTTCTTCATCTACATTAAAGAGCTACCTCCTTATATCATCAAACCACCTTACAAACACCAAAGATCAATAATCAAACACATAACCTTTCATCCCAAAAAACCAAGCTCACACAAGCACTTCCTTTCCTTTTTCTTCACCTTGGAAAAACATTTTCTTCTCATTCTTACCTTCAAATAATCGAGTTTTCATCTTCTTCATTTGGTAGGGAGTTTGTTCTAAAATCATTCCTTTACTTGGATATGCTTTGTTCTTGGATTAAAATGTTGTTTTGATGAACTTTCTTGGGTTTTCCTTTTCGGTTTCTTTTTCTCCTTCCTTTTTCATTTTGGCCTTCAAAGCCTAAATTACTTCCCATGATGGCTTGATGATGAGTGTCTCTAGATGATAACTTGAGTTCATCATAATGAGGCCTCTAAAGCTTGAGTTTTGCTTTCTTAAAGTTTTATTAAAAATGCTACTTAGCTCACTAATGATTTTACCTTAAAGAAAATGATCACAAGGTTTTCAAAAAGCCCAAAGCTTACCGCTGTCAACCTTAAAGTTGGCCAGCACATTCTAGAGTTTACTCTAGATAGGATCTTTTGGGCATAAAATAAAGAATATGGTGTATTTCATTCCTTTTTGGTTTCAGCCCTTTTTCCTTTCCTTTATGGTTTTGTCTTCCTTTGAACCCGTTGCCTTGAGCTTGATGATGTTCATACCATAAGGTTTCCTTGAAACCTTGGTACTTAGAACTCTAGAGCTTTCTTTATCTTGATGAAATTAAGTTTGGGATTAAGATGTTGGTTCTTTAAAGTCTTGTATGAGCTCTAGTAATTATATAAAAATGAACTTGCATTCATATTTACCTTTCTTGCTTAGCACGTTTACTTTTCAAGCCATCACCAAAAACTTAAAGATTAAAACAAGAGCTTGCATTTTCATATCACCTAAATAATTAACTCGAAGCCTACCTATTTCAACCTTAAAGTTGATTGTTGATTTAGAGTGAATACTCTAAGGGCCTAGAGCACTAAAATAAAGAATTGGACTTGCATTCATGTTTATATTTCCTTCTAGCATATTTACTTTTCAAGTCATTACCTAAACTTTAAAGACAAAAATGAAGTTGTATCTTATATTTATTTTAAGCCCTCACTTTACTTTTCTAATGAAGAATAAAATGAAGTGCATAGCATATTTATACTCTTTGTAACATCCTAATTTTTAACCCAATACTCCTAAAACATATTTAGGTTAAACATTAGTCTATTACCCTTTTAGTCCCATTCTTTAAAACCTTTCATTAAAATACTTAGCGGAAAATACGAATAAATTTTTCTTTTTGAAACTTGAAAGCAAAACACGAGCCGCGCGCTATCCTAACGTTCGACATAACCATAATATACAAGAGAAAGTAATCATACCATACATAATCATGAAATATAGTATTATACATAACAACACAATATCATTACATCTTCATAGATACATAATTTACTAGCATCATTGCATCATCATTTACATCAAAACATGCCCATATATATGAAGTGATCCTTATCCATCTATGAGGTTGGATAAGTATCAACCCAAAAGCTAAGCTATCTATGCTCCCGCAAAGACCCTTTGCTTCGTCTACTAGTGTGACCCTTAAGCACGAGCCTCAAAAGAAGTCACGAACCTCATTGTAATCCTTGTCTAGAGACGACACGGAAGAAAAGGAAGGGATGAGAACTTCGCCGTGTACTGGGCGACAGTAGACCCTCCTTGAGTCAGTTGCATGAACTCAATATCTTTCGCGTTCCTCACGGACTCCGGGAAGTACTTCTCATAGAAGTAGGTCTTGAACAGCTCCCAGTTGGCCAGCATGCGAAGCTTCTAGCGATCTTGGTGCCACCCACCGTAACTCAAAGATCTGACTCCATCATATAAGCAGCGAAGGTGACCTTTTGCTCCTCCGAGCAAGCTACCACGGAGTAGATCTTCTCCATGTTTTTGATCCACTCGTCAGCTTGGTCGGGGTCCATGGCTCCTCGGAAGGTTGGCGGGTTCGCCTTGCGAAACTCACCAAACCTTGCTTGCTCGATCATTTCGGCAGTAGGGGGAGCACGTCCGGTGTTCCCTTGTTGGTTCATCCTCTCGAACATTCGTTCCATGGCCCTAGCCATGTCACGAACAGCAGCAGCAGTGGCATCGCTTTGGTCCCCCTCGGTCGGGGTCCTAGGTTGTCTCCTTGGTGCCATTGGTCCCTAAACACATGAGACAATAAAACACTGAGGTGATCAGGCTCAATATTCCATGTAAGATGAGCTAGTTACCATGGCACACGCAAGTAGACAAAGGGTCATGCACTTCTATCCTATAGCTTATCTCTAACTAAGCACTACGCATGACATAGCTATCGTACTACGCTTTAGAAAGCATAGTCAGTCCAATCCTCAGGCTCCATGAGAATCGAATCGCTCGATACCATAATGTAACATCCTAATTTTTAACCCAATACTCTAGAACATACTTAGGTTAAACATTAGTCTGTTACCTCATAGTTCTCAATTTTACTTAGAAATACTTAGCGGAAAATACGGGTAAATTTTTTTGAAATACAAAGTGAGAGCCGCGTGATATGATAAGCGGTAAACCATGCAAAGTAAAACAATCGTCTCACAATCATCATAACATAAGGCACATCATGAACATCACTGAATATCATCCCATATATATATAACTTGCCCACTTATAAGTGTGGGACTTAATTTAGTACAAGGAAAATACAAGAAAGGAAATACAACATCAAACATAAACATAATCTACTCCCCTACCCGAGTGCATCTAATAGGATAACCTCTAAACAAAAGAAGGTTTATCCCTATCTATGTGGTGTGTGCTCTAATTCGGGCCATCCTCGACCTCCTACTGGCGACCATCTCGTGATCGAGACAGATGTCCGGGAAACTGAGCGAGCTCCTCGGGTGTGAAAAGGCGGAGTGGGGATCGAATATGACTCCCAGGGTATGGCCGCATCTCCGGTCGTCGTGCACGCCTCGGCTGAGTCACGGTGGGCTCGCTATCCTCTCCGAAGTCCATAGGTATGGTGGGGGAAGATCCCTCGGAGGGTACCTGGGTGGCCGAATCCTCGGAAGGATCCATCTCCGAGAAGGACGATGGGCAACGGGGCACATACTCGGGGTAGTCTCGAACGGCGGATGCGGAAGGTGGAGTACGGCGTAGCCTCTCCTCTCGGGGACGTGCGCGCTCGAACACTAGGTCATCGCCAAAAGGTGAGACGGGGGAGAAACGATGGGAATGTACAGGGGGAGTGAAGGGTCGACCCATGAACATGAATACTCTAACTGTGCATCGACCCACAAAATGGAATGACCCGTGGTCCGGGTCATGGTGCACCTCCCATGTCGGCGTGTCCACGAACACTACGTACGTCGCCATCTGAAGACGTGACGGAAAGAAAGAGATAGAGGGAGTGAGAATCTTGCTAAAGAATCTCAGTAGGGCCTCCTACTACCTAGGTGCCATCATCTACGCCCTCAGGAACCTTGGGTTTAATTATGCGAAAAGTCTGAACATGCATTTAGTTCATTTTAAACTTCAAAATATACGTTAGCCAAGGTCCATTCATTTTAAGATGATCTTAATGTCATGAATGCAACATAATAGAGAATGTATGCATGGCACTACCTAATGCACATACATGAAACATAACATCAAGCATCATCATCATTGGTGGCATAAAGTGGCAATAGTAACATTCATATGGGACAAAACTTAGTGACATAATCATAATCATGAACTTCTCTTCCTCATGGGCCACCCTAAAAGACATTCGAACTGGGGGTGCTCGGCCGAACCGGTGTCACCCAGAACGTGTCATACATCTAGGTTATGAGCTCATACCTTAACTAGTCGTCACAAGTTCTTACTTACCACTTAACGATAAGCGTATCATAAATCATAAATCCCAACTATCTGAGTACGGGTTAGGGGGCAAATCTCTTAGGGGTGCTCGGCCGTACCGGTGTCACCTAAGAGTATAAAATGGTACCGATGTCACATGAGTTCTATGGAGGTGCTCGGCCGAACCGGTGTCATCCTAGAACCCATCTTAGTACCTTAATTTTCAAAATCTCTTTAAGTCCCCAAATTTGTCGGAAATTCAGCCAAACGGTCATTACAATCAATTTCCTTCCAAATTTGCTTTATGCCACATTAACATATAATCTCATAAATTCCTCATATGAATAACATCATCATCATTAGCATACTTCATGCATCATCATAAATCATCCAAACGCTTACCCTTACGGTAGCTTATGCTTTGACCCTTACGGGTCTTAATCTTGAGATATAGTTCTCTATACCCGTCGTTCATATTTTAAGCACCTAAGGCTCATAATTAAACATCATTCATAATCCTCTCATTTTACTTTTAAATCTGAATAGCATAGGGTGGAAATCCTAACATGTGAGTACGGGGTTCTAGAACTTACGTTTTAGACCCCTTTCTTGGTTCCGTTTTCGCCGAAGGCGCTATATATTAAATCTAAATCAATTATGAGGCATTCCTATGCTTAAGGACTAATTATTAATCATATTTACCATGTTGCAAGGGTGCTGGACAGAATCCAGAAAATTAAATGTTCTAAGAGTTCTACATTTGCATTTTTACGGTTTTCTAGTTACTAGTTTCCCCGTAGGTGCTAGAATTCATTTCTAACTCAAATGATACCAAGTTTTTCATGTCTAAACAATCTAAATCTGATTATGTCCCCATTAAAACAGTTTGGAAAAGTTCCATAAACAAATGGGTCAAAACTATGTTAAATTCTAGCTTTACGGTATTTCTAGTTAGCTAGTTCCTTACCTATCATGCATAGGATCGCTTCTACATCATCATACGATATTTTCACACATTCCAACACATCAAAACATCATCATACAGCATCATACTCATCATGTCAGAACCGAAAACATTTAACTTCAATAAGAAAGTTAAATTGACATTTCTAGGTACATAAGTTAACTAGTTTCTCTCGGAATCAATCTAGAACTTCTAAAAGTCTTTGCAAAACATTTTAATTCATCGAGAGGCTAAGTGAAGCCTTAGGTCACTGACCAAAACATATTCCATCCCCTAAAAGAGATTGGAATCACAACTTATAATGACATAACCTTATAAAGAATTGTAAAACTTTAAGGAACACTTAAAACATAGGCTATTGGTCCTAGTAGCTAGATGAAAACTCATTGCAAGTCCATCATCACTACTTGGCCGAAAAACATACATTCAAAGTATGGTTTACATTAAGCTTTATCTTGGAATGAAATGGGCAAGTCTTTGAGCTCTAGGTTCTTAAGTTACGACATAAACTAAACGTGCTCATGCTTTTCATTTTCAATCTTGCTTTCAAAGTAAAGTGATGACTTGAAATTAAATATGCAAGGCATAATTTAAACGTGCAAGCTTGAAAGTAAATATGCGAAGCATAATCTTAAACGTGCAAGCTTGAAAGTAAATATGCAAGATTCAATTCTTTATTTTAGTGCTCTTGGCCCAACAACAATCGACTTTAAGGCCGAAATAGATAGGCATTCGAGAAATTAATTAGGTGATAATGCAAGTTCAATTCTTTATTTTAGTGCTCTAGGCCCAACAACAATCGACTTTAAGGCCGAAATAGAAAGGCTTCGAGAATTAAATTAAGTGAAGATGCAAGTTCCATTTTAATCTTTATGTTCTTAGGTGATAGCTTGAAAATAAAGATGCATAGCAAGAATGTAAATATGAATGCAAGCATAAAATAAATTATGCAAGTTCATTTCATCTTTCTGGAGCTCTTAACAAGACTTTAAAGGAACTTAAACCTCAACCCAAACTCATCAAACCAAGACAAAGTAAAAGTCTAGAGTTCTTAGAACTCAACATAACATATTTAGAAAATCAAACATCTAGCATGAAAAGGAGAGGTAATGGCCGAAACTTCAAGGAAAGAAAAGAAATGTTTGAAACTCTAGAATCCATGATCTTGGTGATATACTAACACCAACATCATGAGACCTCATCATTGAGTCATTAGAACCATTTTGAAACAACATCAAAGTTAAAGTTCTCAAAGGTTCAAGAAAGGAAAAACTAGAAACACTTTTGGTCAAGAACAAAGATCAAGCTCTAGAGTTTGTTTCAAGTGATGAACATCATCATGAAACTCTCATCATCAAGCTCTCATTCCTTTGTTCTCCAAGGCCCATGGCCGAAAATGAAAAGGTAAAGGAAAGAAAAAGAAGTTCTAAAAAGAATCAAGAGAAACTATGAACATTAAGCTTAGAACAAGAACTTTAAAGAAAGAATACATGAAAGAAAATCCCTACTTGGTGTGATGAACTTGAAGATGGAAGAAGAAGATGAAGGTGATGAAGAACTTTGAAGAGCTTGAAGAACTTGAAGAACACAAGAACTTTTGAGAAAAAAGGAAAAGCTTTGAGTGCTCCTAAACTTAGCAAATGATCTAAAAGTGGTGCAAGCTCCTCAAGGCATTCTATTTATAGAGAAATGAAACAAATGGAGGGTGTATGTGGGCTGATGCATTTTCGGCCAAGGGGTGCAGAATTGGAGGGTTCCATGTGTTCCATGAGGTGAGATAATGTGTTCTTGAGGCATGGTGAGGTATGGCTTAAGGTATGGCCTCAAGCATGGTTCTTTGAGTGAGGAAACAATTAAACATGTGGCCAATGGGGATGAGGTCTGGCCGAAACTTCATCATGCATGGGGAGGATTAGTTTGCATTTTAATTGTGGTTTAGAGTTGTGTTTAGGTGTATCTTTGATTATGCTTAAGATTAGGAATTTGTAAGAAAGTGTTTAGGTAAGGGAAATGGGTAATTAAGGTGGTCTAGACATAATTAAGGAGTGGTCTTGCACCATTAGAGAGTTAAATCCTCAATTTAGAGTCTAAACAACTCTAGACACATTTCCTTGATTTAAGGAATTGGAGAGAGAAAACACTATTCAAGATTCCAAGACTAGGAATCTTGAGTTCTAAAAAGGGATTTAAGTTTAATCTAAGCAATTTTAGGTTCTAATTAACTTTAATAAATTATTTTGACTCTAGATTAATTAGGGAAATAAATTAATCTTCGTTTAGAGCCTAATATTGCTTAGGTTTGCTTAATTACGTCATTAAGCTCAAAAACACTATTCTAGGCGCAAGATCCTAATTTTGCACTAAAACTGCCCCGGACCACGGCGACTTGAACAGACACCTCTACTCACATGAAATCATGTTTTTAAACCTCTGGGAAAGTTAGGGCTCAAACAAGACCTTTACGCGTAAAAACGCTATAGGGGTATTTTGGTCATTTGACCGAGATCTGAAAACGAAATTTTCGCTCGAAAGCATTCAAAGGCCATTCAATCCCCTTCAAACATTGAGTTGACCCTTCGAGGATGACCGAGTTGGTTACCCTCGAGTTCGGATCAGGAAATGACCTCAGGGGCATTTTGGTCATTTCCCTCGGACAGAAAAATCGGGTGTTACATTACTCCCTCCTTAAAAGAATTTCGCCCTCGAAATTGCTACCTTGGAAAAGCTCGGGATACTTGTCTTGCATTTACGTCTCTAGCTCCCATGTGAATTCTTCAGACTTGTCGGCGTCCCATGCTACCTTTACTAATGGAGCAGGACTTGTTCCTCACCGCTTGACTCATGGTCCACGATTCTCGTAGGGGGAAGATTGAAAGTTAGGTCGTCCCTTAACTGAACATGCTCTGGCTCTAAAACGTGGCTAGGGTCGGACTCATACTTCCTTAACTGAGAGACGTGAAAGACGTCATGAAGATTTGAAAGATTAGGGGTAGGGGGTAAGGCTATTCTGTAGGCAACTGTTCCTATCCTTTGAAGAATTTGGAAGGGACCAAGGAATCGGGGGCTCAACTTTTTGACTTTCATGGCTCTCCCTATGCCTGTAGTGGGGGTAATCCTAAGGAACACATGTTCTCCCTCTTCAAATTCCAAGGGCTTGCGCCGCTTGTCCGCATAGCTCTTTTGTCTACTTTGAGCAGTGAGCATCCTATCCCGGATCCTCTTGATTTGTTCCGTCGTTTCCCTCACTACATCGGGTCCTAAGACACTTTGCTCCCCAGGCTCGTACCAACACAAAGGTGATTGGCACTTCCTTCCATACAACGCCTCGTACGGTGCCATACCGATGCTCGCGTGATAACTATTGTTATACGCAAACTCGATCAAAGGCAAGTACTTATCCCAACTTCCCCTCTGGTCTAACACACAAGCTCTTAGCATATCCTCTAGGGTTTGGATCGTCCTTTCGGATTGTCCGTCTGTTTGTGGGTGGTAGCGGTGCTCAAGCATAGCTTTGAACCAAACGCCTTTTGAAAGGCTCCCCAAAAACGCGACGTAAACCGCGGATCTCTATCCGAGATTATCGTCGACGGTACTCCATGCAATCTTACGATCTCTTGGATGTATAATCGAGCCAATTTATCTAAAGAGTACATCACTCTAATAGGTAGAAAGTGTGCCGACTTGGTTAGTCGATCCACTATCACCCATATAGCATCATGGCCAGCTTGCCTCTTAGGCAATCTTGTCACGAAATCCATAGATATGCATTCCCACTTCCATTCGAGGATTGACGGGGTTGCAACAAACCTGAAGGTTTTGGTGCTCGATTTTCACTTTCGACATACCAAGCACTTACTAACCCAGCGACTACATCCTTCTTCATTCCGGCCACCAAAACATCTTTTTCAAGTCTTGGTACATCTTGGTAACACCGGGATGGATGGTGAAATAGCTTTTGTGAGCTTCCTCCAAGATCTTTTCTCGGAGGTCACCATCTTGGGGTACGCAGATTCTTCCTTCGAACCTCCATATCCAATCTTCACCTCTTTCAAACCTTTCAACTTTCCCGCCTTAACAAAGATCTATGATCTCTTCGAACTCCTCATTCTCTCGTTGTGCTAACATGATTCTCTGCTTAAATCCACTTGTCACACTAAGATAGCACATTTTTATTCCTTTATCGGTCGCTGACATCCCTAGATTCATATCCCTAAACTTCTCTATCAACTCAACTTCTTTGATCATCATGTGGGACAGGTGTAACGACTTTCGGCTCAAGGCATCGGCGACTACATTAGCCTTGCCGGGGTGGTAACTTAAACCGAAATCGTAGTCCTTGAGGAATTCCATCCACCTTCTTTGCCTCATATTTAACTCCTTTTGATCAAAGAGGTACTTGAGACTCTTATGATCGGAGAAAACTTCAAACCTTACACCATACAGATGGTGTCTCCACATCTTTAAGGAAAACACTACGGCGGCTAACTCTAGGTCATGGGTGGGGTAGTTAGCCTCGTGAGGCTTGAGTTGTCATGATGCATAGGCTACCACTTGCCTATTTTGCATCAACACACACCCTAGTCCTTTGCCCGAAGCATCACAATATACCTCGAAGGGTACATTGGGGCTAGGTAAGACTAAGACTGGGGTCGTGGTTAACCTTTCCTTAAGCTCTTGAAAACTCTTCTCACATTCGGGGCTCCACATAAATGGTGCATTCTTCCTAGTTAGCTTGGTCAGGGGTAGGGCAATTTGGGAGAATCCCTTGATAAACCTACGGTAATAGCCTGCTAAACCCAAAAAGCTCCGTATTTCCGTTACGGTGGTCGGTCTATCCCAATTCATTACGACTTCTACCTTACTAGGATCAACGGCTATACCTCCTTTCGACACAACGTGCCCTAAAAACTTGACCTCCTCCAACCAAAATTCACACTTAGAGAGTTTTGCATATAGCTTTTTCTCCTTCAAAATCTCCAAAACTATCCTTAAATGACGCTCATGCTCCTCGTGGGTCTTCAAATAGATGAGTATATCATCTATGAAAACGACCACGAACTGATCTAAATAGGGTCTAAAGATCCTATTCATGTAATCCATAAACAACTGCAGAGCATTTGTCAACCCAAAAGACATCACCGCGAACTCAAAGTGTCCGTACCGAGTTCTAAAGGCGGTCTTTGGTATATCTTGATCTCTCACTCTAATTTGGTGGTATCCTGACCTTAGGTCGATCTTGGAAAACACTACCGCTCCTCTCAATTGGTCCATGAGATCATCAATCCTAGGCAAAGGGTATTTGTTTTTCACTGTCACACGATTTAATTGCCTATAATCTATGCACAACCTCATACTCCCGTCCTTCTTTTTCACAAACAAGACCGGGGCTCCCCATGGTGAAGCACTAGGTCTTATAAAGCTTTTCTCTAAAAGTTCCTCAAGTTGGGTTTTAAGCTCGGCTAGTTCTAGGGGTGACATTCTATAGGGGCAATGGAGATTGGTCCCGCTCCAGGAACCAACTCAATGGAGAACTCCACTTCTCGCTCGGGAGGGAACTCGGGTATATCTTCCGAAAATACCTCAGGATAGTCTCTCACTATAGGTATATTCTCTAAATTCTACTCAAAGTGTACTTCGCTAGCGGCTAGGAGAACATATCCCTTAGTCTTTTTCCCACTACAGTGGACCTCTACGGCATTGAGATAAAGTCTCAAAGGTTGACTTATTTCCCTAGGGGGAGAAGGAAAGATAACTGTTTTGGTGTCACAGTCTAACAATACACGGTTGGCGTGAAGCCAATCCATGCCAAGAACTACTCCTATACCTTTCATGGGTAAACAAATTAAATCCACAACATATGATCTATTTTCTGTGGTGAGGTGACAATTTAGGCAACAATAACAAGTATTCACAGGATGATTTGTGGGGGTAGAGACAATAAGATCAAAAGGAAGTTTGGAAGTTTTCAAATTTAGAGTCTCGACACTAGCATATGAAATAAAAGAATGTGTTGCACCAGAGTCATAAAGTACAGTTAAGGTTCTACCATCTATTTCGCACTTACCTTCTATGAGACCGTTGGATGTGTCCGCTTCGTCTACATTGAGGGTGAAGACCCTCCCATGGTGTTGCGGCCGGGAATTCTGGCTTGCTGGCCTCCCATTAGTGCAGTTGTTGGCGTAGTGGCCAGGCTTTCCGCATCGGAAGCAGACATTCTGCCCCGCCAGGCAGGGACGGTTGCCATGATCCTTCCCGCACTTGGGACATAGCACGGCTGGGATAGCTTGGGCGGGGGTTCCTTGAGGTGCCTTGTTCTTAGGCCCACTTGGTCCTCCTTGGTTGTTTCGGGGGCCGCCCGACCCTCCTTGTCGGTTGTTGTTGTTGTTGTTGTTGTTGTTGTTGCAGTTGTTATTGTTCTGGAATTGTGGTCGGTATGACTGCTTGGGTTGTTGGTGGAAGGGGGTTCTTTGTTGTTGTTGTGGTCTGAACTGGTTGGTTTGGTAGGGATTATAGTGATTTCGGGATTGGTTTGGATATTGGGGCTTGAATTTTGGGGCTTGAGGTGCTAGCCCTTTGTTCCGTGCTGCCCTTGCAGCATTGATTTTCTTCTGTCCCTCTTCCATGATCCGGCACTTGTTGACTAGGGTTGGAAAGTCCCTAATCTCCATGTGCGCTCTGACATAGTTGAGCTCTGCCGTTAGTCCGGCCTCATACTTGACGCACTTCCACACCTCGTCGGGGTTCCCTTGAAACACCCTAGAGAACTTGATCAGCTCCTCGAACTTCGCCGTGTACTGGGCGACAGTAGACCCTCCTTGAGTCAGTTGCATGAACTCAATATCTTTCGCGTTCCTCACGGACTCCGGAAAGTACTTCTCATAGAAGTAGGTCTTGAAACGACTCGATTGGCAGCGATGCGAAGCTTCTAGCGATCTTCGGTGCCACCCACCGTAACTCGAGATCGACTCCATCATATAAGCAGCGAAGGTGACCTTTTGCTCCTCGAGCAAGCTACCACGAGTAGATCTTCTCCATGTTTTTGATCCACTCGTCAGCTTGGTCGGGGTCCATGGCTCCTCGGAAGGTTGGCGGGTTCGCCTTGCGAAACTCACCAAACCTTGCTTGCTCGATCATTTCGGCAGTAGGGGGAGCACGTCCGGTGTTCCCTTGTTGGTTCATCCTCTCGAACATTCGTTCCATGGCCCTAGCCATGTCACGAACAGCAGCAGCAGTGGCATCGCTTTGGTCCCCCTCGGTCGGGGTCCTAGGTTGTCTCCTTGGTGCCATTGGTCCCTAAACACATGAGACAATAAAACACTGAGGTGATCAGGCTCAATATTCCATGTAAGATGAGCTAGTTACCATGGCACACGCAAGTAGACAAAGGGTCATGCACTTCTATCCTATAGCTTATCTCTAACTAAGCACTACGCATGACATAGCTATCGTACTACGCTTTAGAAAGCATAGTCAGTCCAATCCTCAGGCTCCATGAGAATCGAACTGCTCTGATACCATAATGTAACATCCTAATTTTTAACCCAATACTCTAGAACATACTTAGGTTAAACATTAGTCTGTTACCTCATAGTTCTCAATTTTACTTAGAAATACTTAGCGGAAAATACGGGTAAATTTTTTGAAATACAAAGTGAGAGCCGCGTGATATGATAAGCGGTAAACCATGCAAAGTAAAACAATCGTCTCACAATCATCATAACATAAGGCACATCATGAACATCACTGAATATCATCCCATATATATATAACTTGCCCACTTATAAGTGTGGGACTTAATTTAGTACAAGGAAAATACAAGAAAGGAAATACAACATCAAACATAAACATAATCTACTCCCCTACCCGAGTGCATCTAATAGGATAACCTCTAAACAAAAGAAGGTTTATCCCTATCTATGTGGTGTGTGCTCTAATTCGGGCCATCCTCGACCTCCTACTGGCGACCATCTCGTGATCGAGACAGATGTCCGGGAAACTGAGCGAGCTCCTCGGGTGTGAAAAGGCGGAGTGGGGATCAAATATGACTCCCAGGGTATGGCCGCATCTCCGGTCGTCGTGCACGCCTCGGCTGAGTCACGGTGGGCTCGCTATCCTCTCCGAAGTCCATAGGTATGGTGGGGGAAGATCCCTCGGAGGGTACCTGGGTGGCCGAATCCTCGGAAGGATCCATCTCCGAGAAGGACGATGGGCAACGGGGCACATACTCGGGGTAGTCTCGAACGGCGGATGCGGAAGGTGGAGTACGGCGTAGCCTCTCCTCTCGGGGGCGTGCGCGCTCGAACACTAGGTCATCGCCAAAAGGTGAGCCGGGGAGAAACGATGGGAATGTACGGGTGGAGTGAAGGGTCGACCCATGAACATGAATACTCTAACTGTGCATCGACCCACAAAATGGAATGACCCGTGGTCCGGGTCATGGTGCACCTCCCATGTCGGCGTGTCCACGAACACTACGTACGTCGCCATCTGAAGACGTGACGGAAAGAAAGAGATAGAGGGAGTGAGAATCTTGCTAAAGAATCTCAGTAGGGCCTCCTACTACCTAGGTGCCATCATCTACGTCCTCAGGAACCTTGGGTTTAATTATGCGAAAAGTCTGAACATGCATTTAGTTCATTTTAAACTTCAAAATATACGTTAGCCAAGGTCCATTCATTTTAAGATGATCTTAATGTCATGAATGCAACATAATAGAGAATGTATGCATGGCACTACCTAATGCACATACATGAAACATAACATCAAGCATCATCATCATTGGTGGCATAAAGTGGCAATAGTAACATTCATATGGGACAAAACTTAGTGACATAATCATAATCATGAACTTCTCTTCCTCATGGGCCACCCTAAAAGACATTCGAATCGGGTGCTCGGCCGAACCGGTGTCACCAGCGTGTCATACATCTAGGTTATGAGCTCATACCTTAACTAGTCGTCACTAGTTCTTACTTACCACTTAACGATAAGCGTATCATAAATCATAAATCCCAACTATCTGAGTACGGGTTAGGGGGCAAATCTCTTAGGGGTGCTCGGCCGAACCGGTGTCACCTAAGAGTATAAAATGGTACCGATGTCACATGAGTTCTATGGAGGTGCTCGGCCGAACCGGTGTCATCCTAGAACCCATCTTAGTACCTTAATTTTCAAAATCTCTTTAAGTCCCCAAATTTGTCGGAAATTCGGCGGCCAAACGGTCATTACACCGAATTTCCTTCCAAATTTGCTTTATGCCACATTAACATATAATCTCATAAATTTCTCATATGAATAACATCATCATCATTAGCATACTTCATGCATCATCATAAATCATCCAAACGCTTACCCTTACGGTAGCTTATGCTTTGACCCTTACGGGTCTTAATCTTGAGATATAGTTCTCTATACCCGTCGTTCATATTTTAAGCACCTAAGGCTCATAATTAAACATCATTCATAATCCTCTCATTTTACTTTTAAATCTGAATAGCATAGGGTGGAAATCCTAACATGTGAGTACGGGGTTCTAGAACTTACGTTTTAGACCCCTTTCTTGGTTCCGTTTTCGCCGAAGGCGCTATATATTAAATCTAAATCAATTATGAGGCATTCCTATGCTTAAGGACTAATTATTAATCATATTTACCATGTTGCAAGGGTGCTGGACAGAATCCAGAAAATTAAATGTTCTAAGAGTTCTACATTTGCATTTTTACGGTTTTCTAGTTACTAGTTTCCCCGTAGGTGCTAGAATTCATTTCTAACTCAAATGATACCAAGTTTTTCATGTCTAAACAATCTAAATCTGATTATGTCCCCATTAAAACAGTTTGGAAAAGTTCCATAAACAAATGGGTCAAAACTATGTTAAATTCTAGCTTTACGATATTTCTAGTTAGCTAGTTCCTTACCTATCATGCATAGGATCGCTTCTACATCATCATACGATATTTTCACACATTCCAACACATCAAAACATCATCATACAGCATCATACTCATCATGTCAGAACCGAAAACATTTAACTTCAATAAGAAAGTTAAATTGACATTTCTAGGTACATAAGTTAACTAGTTTCTCTCAGAATCAATCTAGAACTTCTAAAAGTCTTTGCAAAACATTTTAATTCATCGAGAGGCTAAGTGAAGCCTTAGGTCACTGACCAAAACATATTCCATCCCCTAAAAGAGATTGGAATCACAACTTATAATGACATAACCTTATAAAGAATTGTAAAACTTTAAGGAACACTTAAAACATAGGCTATTGGTCCTAGTAGCTAGATGAAAACTCATTGCAAGTCCATCATCACTACTTGGCCGAAAAACATACATTCAAAGTATGGTTTACATTAAGCTTTATCTTGGAATGAAATGGGCAAGTCTTTGAGCTCTAGGTTCTTAAGTTACGACATAAACTAAACGTGCTCATGCTTTTCATTTTCAATCTTGCTTTCAAAGTAAAGTGATGACTTGAAATTAAATATGCAAGGCATAATTTAAACGTGCAAGCTTGAAAGTAAATATGCGAAGCATAATCTTAAACATGCAAGCTTGAAAGTAAATATGCAAGATTCAATTCTTTATTTTAGTGCTCTTGGCCCAACAACAATCGACTTTAAGGCCGAAATAGATAGGCATTCGAGAAATTAATTAGGTGATAATGCAAGTTCAATTCTTTATTTTAGTGCTCTAGGCCCAACAACAATCGACTTTAAGGCCGAAATAGAAAGGCTTCGAGAATTAAATTAAGTGAAGATGCAAGTTCCATTTTAATCTTTATGTTCTTAGGTGATAGCTTGAAAATAAAGATGCATAGCAAGAATGTAAATATGAATGCAAGCATAAAATAAATTATGCAAGTTCATTTCATCTTTCTGGAGCTCTTAACAAGACTTTAAAGGAACTTAAACCTCAACCCAAACTCATCAAACCAAGACAAAGTAAAAGTCTAGAGTTCTTAGAACTCAACATAACATATTTAGAAAATCAAACATCTAGCATGAAAAGGAGAGGTAATGGCCGAAACTTCAAGGAAAGAAAAGAAATGTTTGAAACTCTAGAATCCATGATCTTGGTGATATACTAACACCAACATCATGAGACCTCATCATTGAGTCATTAGAACCATTTTGAAACAACATCAAAGTTAAAGTTCTCAAAGGTTCAAGAAAGGAAAAACTAGAAACACTTTTGCTCAAGAACAAAGATCAAGCTCTAGAGTTTGTTTCAAGTGATGAACATCATCATGAAACTCTCATCATCAAGCTCTCATTCCTTTGTTCTCCAAGGCCCATGGCCGAAAATGAAAAGGTAAAGGAAAGAAAAAGAAGTTCTAAAAAGAATCAAGAGAAACTATGAACATTAAGCTTAGAACAAGAACTTTAAAGAAAGAATACATGAAAGAAAATCCCTACTTGGTGTGATGAACTTGAAGATGGAAGAAGAAGATGAAGGTGATGAAGAACTTTGAAGAGCTTGAAGAACTTGAAGAACACAAGAACTTTTGAGAAAAAAGGAAAAGCTTTGAGTGCTCTTAAACTTAGCAAATGATCTAAAAGTGGTGCAAGCTCCTCAAGGCATTCTATTTATAGAGAAATGAAACAAATGGTGGGTGTATGTGGGCTGATGCATTTTCGGCCAAGGGGTGCAGAATTGGAGGGTTCCATGTGTTCCATGAGGTGAGATAATGTGTTCTTGAGGCATGGTGAGGTATGGCTTAAGGTATGGCCTCAAGCATGGTTCTTTGAGTGAGGAAACAATTAAACATGTGGCCAATGGGGATGAGGTCTGGCCGAAACTTCATCATGCATGGGGAGGATTAGTTTGCATTTTAATTGTGGTTTAGAGTTGTGTTTAGGTGTATCTTTGATTATGCTTAAGATTAGGAATTTGTAAGAAAGTGTTTAGGTAAGGGAAATGGGTAATTAAGGTGGTCTAGACATAATTAAGGAGTGGTCTTGCACCATTAGAGAGTTAAATCCTCAATTTAGAGTCTAAACAACTCTAGACACATTTCCTTGATTTAAGGAATTGGAGAGAGAAAACACTATTCAAGATTCCAAGACTAGGAATCTTGAGTTCTAAAAAGGGATTTAAGTTTAATCTAAGCAATTTTAGGTTCTAATTAAATTTAATAATTTATTTTGACTCTAGATTAATTAGGGAAATAAATTAATCTTCGTTTAGAGCCTAATATTGCTTAGGTTTGCTTAATTACGTCATTAAGCTCAAAAACACTATTCTAGGGGCAAAATCGTAATTTTGCACTAAAACTGCCCGGGACCACCGGGACTTGAACAGAGACTTCTAGACACATGAAATCATGTTTTTAAACCTCTGGGGAAAGTTCCGGGTTCAAACGGCACCTTTACCCGCGTAAAAACGCTATAGGGGTATTTTGGTCATTTGACCCGAGACTGCGGAAAATGAAATTTTCGCTTCCGAAAGCATTCAAAGGCCATTCAATCCCCTTCAAACATTGAGTTGACCCTTCGAGGATGACCGAGTTGGTTACCCTCGAGTTCGGGTCAGGAAATGACCTCAGGGGCATTTTGGTCATTTCCCTCGGACAGAAAAATCTGGGTGTTACAGTGTACATGCATAAGGATTGGTTTTAGGCTTTTCAAATCTATTTATCCAAAGTGGGTGTCTTTTAGTATGTGTCTTAATGACATGAATGCAACAGATATTTGATGAATGCATGACAATTCCATATGCACATTAACATGAAAGTCATAGTACTTGGGTGCAACATAAAGAAACATAAATCATATACGTGGCATAAAAGGCATAGTACTTTCCATGTGACATCTTTCTCATAAGTTAAACTCTTAAGTTCTTTTTCTCAAAGACCACCCTCTTAACATATCCACCAAAAATCCAACCGACTCACCGGCCCGGCAATAATCTGGTCACCAAACTACATCTCACCTATTGCCTAGGAATTAGCTCAATCCTAACTAGTCGTCACTAGATTTAATATGGGCTAATAGAGGGGGTATACATAACTTTCTTGGATCACCTATCTTAGGATCATTTCCTTCTTTGAAACACTCTACTGGTATCTAGTACACAATGAATTGTTCGCTTTGGCAAGCTCAATGTCAATACCCTCATGGATTTGTTTCCTCCCCACCGTAGCGGGAGGAATGCGTCTCAGTGTTATATCACATTTGTTCTGGGGCTGCTCAAGGCAAACCGGTGTCACCCAGAACCTTTCCTGGGGGTGCTCGACCGAACCGGTGTCACCCAAGAGTTTTCGCAAACTTTTCTCAAATACTCAAGTTTGATGGGAAATTCGGCAGCGTAACGGCGTACACCAGATTTCCTTCAAACTTGCTTTATGCCACGAAACATATAGAGCATGCATAGCCATTCAACATCACCATAAGACACCAAGTCATATAGTCAAACTCATCATAGCATATACGTCATCACATCATTGCTTTAACATTCTTAAAAGATAGCATGCTCCTAACCAGTTTGCCGGAATCGAGGACTGGGCTCAGCTAATGCATATGCCATGCTCAAGTCATTCTCATAATTAACATACATCTACTTGAAGTCATAAAGCTTATTATGTCTTGGGACCTATGGTGTCTTATGCTTTGACCCTTACGAGTCTTACTCTTGAAAACCAATTATGCTAACATCCGTTTTTACTCTTTTATACCCCTATAGGTTCACCTCTAATAATCCTTACTCATTTTTATGATCATAAACAAATCTGGATAGTATCATAAGGATGTGGGCTGAATTAATATCATATCCTTATAGGGTTTTAGAATCTACGTCTTAGACCCTTTCTAAGTTTCGTCTTCACCTAAGGCACTATAAACTAAATCTAAACCAATTATGAGGGATTCCTATACATTTACACTAATTGTAGATCACTTTTGCTATGATTAATCATGCTGTAACAGAATCAGAAAATTATATTTCTAAGTGTTCTAGAATTGCACTTTTACGGTTTTCTAGTTACTAGTTTCCTTATAGGTGCTAAAAATCAGTCCTACCTCAAATGTTACCAAGTTTTTCATAATTGAAAAATCCTAAACTGAATATTATCCTATTAAAACAGTTTTGGTAGTGGCTAAAAATAAGTGGGTCAAAACTATGCTAAAACTCAACCTTATGATTTTTTCTTTAAGACTAGTTTCTTTCCTAACATGCATAGAAAGCTTCCTACCTCAACACATATAATTTTTACACATTCTAACATGTCAAAACATCATCATACAGCAGCAAACATGTCATGGCAGAATTGAAAAGCATAGATTCCATAGAACACATAATCTCACATTTTTAAGACATATAAATTGCTAGTTTAAAACATTCATAGGAGAGGTTTAATTCATAAATCTCATTGGTAATTATTTTATAAAACTCTTGAGGCCTAAAGAAAATCTTAGAATGTAGGTTGTTGGCTCTTGTGACTAGATGAGACTCACACTAAGCTCGTCATCATCACATGGCTGAAATATGCATCCATGAGGATATTTCCCCAACCACCTTTATCTTGAGATAAAAAGGGCAAGTCTTTGAGCTCTAGGTTCTTTAAGTGATGACAAAAATATAAACGTGCTATGCATTCTATTTTATTCTTCATTATAAAGTAAAATGAGAGCTTTAAAGTAAATATGAAATGCAAGAACTTGAAATTAAATATGCAAGACTTGAAAATAAATATACAAGTTCAATTCTTTATTTTAGTGCTCTAGGCCCAGTAACAATCGACTTTAAGGCTGAAATAGAAAGGCTTTGAGATTAATTAGGTGATATGCAAGCTCTCGTTTTAAATCTTTAAGTTCTTAAGTGATGACTTGAAATATAAACGTGAAATGCAAAGCTTGAAACTTAAACGTGATAATGCAAGTCCTTTTCTTTAATCTTTAGAGCTTAGTGATGACATAGGAAAGTAATATGAGATGCAAGAACTTGAAATATAAATATGGAAGACTTGGAATATAAATATGCAAGTTCATTTTATATCTTGCTAGAGCTCATTCAAGACTTTAAAGGAGCATAAATCTTAACCCCAACTTATCTTAACAAGGTAAAGCAAGCTTTAGAGTTCTTGCACCAAGGTTACAATTAAACCTTATGGTTTGAACATCATCATCAAGCTCAAGGAAATGGACTTAAAGAAACAAATTAAACATTAATATTATTTAAAGAACCGAAAATGGATCAAGTTAGAAAACCAAGCTTTGAGTTTTAGAAACCATCTCACCATGTCTTTGGTGACAAAACAAAAATATCAAAGAAAAGGAGACCATGGCAAAAACCATGAAGAAGAAAAGATAAAACTTTGAAACTCTAGAGGCCATAATCTTGATGATACATTAACACCAACATCATGTGCTCTCATCCTCGAGTCATTTCCCAACTAATATAAGCTTTAAAAATCAAAACTAGGACCAAGGAAAAAGAAATGGAAACCGAAACTAGAGCATGAAAAGAAAAGGAAAAACTGAAATATGCTTGGTCCAAGAACCAAGTTCCAAGCTCTAGAGGTATCACAAGTGAAGATTCTCATGATCTACATCTTGAACCCTCATCATCAAGCACCATTTTCTTTAAAAAGAAAGGCTCCAAGGCTGAAATCAAAGAGAAGAAAAAGAAGTTCTAAAAGCCAAAAGAAACTAGCAAAAACTCATTTTTTGACAAAACTTTAAAAGACAAAACTTTAAAGAACAAAATCCCTACCAAGGTATGTTTTCTTGGAGATGAAAAGGAGATCTTGAGGGGAGGATGAAAGGAAAATCTCCCTTGGAGCTTGATGATATTTTCGGCCAAGGAGGAAAAAGAAAGGAAGAAAGTTGTGGTTCTTGAACTTGATCCTTAGAAAGGCAAGGCTAAGTGTTTAGAAGGTTGTGTATGGTTGAGAAGTGGTGTTTCTTGGTGAGTAAGAAGAAGAAGAAGATGATGAAAGAACTCTTGAACTCTTGAGAGAAAAAGAAAGAACTTAGAACTACTTTTGAAGCCAAACTTAGCAAATGAACCAAAGTGGAACCAAGTCTATCTAGACAAGGTATTCATAGGAAAACAACATCAAGGGTGTAAGAATGGAGGGAATGGCCGAAATCTTCGTGGAAGGAAAGGAAGAAAATATTTCTTCAAAGTATGGTTGTGGTCATTCAAAGGTATGGCTAAGTATGGGTTCAAGTATGGGCTTAAGCATGGTGCAAGGCATGGTGTGGTATGGGTAGCCATGAAGGAGGTATGGGTGGCCATGCCTTTCTAGAAGAACTTGGGGAACAAGTTGTTCTTTAATTGTGGGTTAGGATGTGTGTTTAGGTGTAACTTTGATTAGGCTTAGGTTTAGGAATTTGTGAGAAAGTGTTTAGGTGACTAAGGATGTAATTAGAGACTTGTAAGACTAGATTTAGGAGGTGGTCTTACTAAATTAATGCAGTCAAACTCCATTAACTAGAAATCCAATGCCAATATGTTTCCTTAATTTAGGGAATTGGAGAGAGAAAATACTATTTCTAGATTCCTTTCTCAAAGAATTAAAACTAGAAAAGAGTTTTGAGTTTCTCTAAGCAATCTTAGGTTCTAATTAACCTCAATTAATTATTTTGACTCTAAATTAGTAATTAGAATTTACTAATCTTTAATTAGAGCCTAATATTGCTTAGGTTTTGTTAATCATATCATTAGACCCAAAATGCACTACGTAAGGGCAAAATCATAATTTTGCACAAAAACTACGCAGGGCCACTGGGACTCAAACAGAGGTCACTAAACACATAAAAACATTATTTAAACCTTCTAGAAAAGTTCCAGGCTCAAATGGCACTCATACCCGCGTAAAAACGTTACAGGGGTATTTTGGTCATTTTGACCCGAAACCTCAGAAAACGAGATTTTCATTTCTGAAACCACTCAAAAACCATCTAATTCCCTTCAAACATTGAGTTGACCCTTTGAGGACTGCCGGGTCAGCTATCATCGAATTCCGAGTGGAAAATGACCTCAGGGGCATTTTGGTCATTTTCTCCCAGACAGAAAAATCGGGATGTTACACTCTTGTTATCACTTAAAGATTCTAGAGTTCAAAGAATTATCCCTTTATCTAAAGGAAAAGTTAGATGTGGGAGCATTCTCTTGAATGCACAATTCGGCCATGTGATGGTGATGAGCTCGGTGTGAGTTTCATCTAGCCACAAGTGCCAATAATCTATGTCTTAGGATTTTCTTAAGCATAGGTGAACTCAAAGAATGTTTCAAGCATGATTTTATGTTTTAAATTTCAACCATGAACAATTTAAAATAGCTACTACCCTTATTTATTTTATGATGATTTTAATGAAATAAGTGGGTTTCCAAAGAGATTTAGAAGTCCTAAAATGGTTCCAAGAGAAACTAGTGACTTATATGTATTAAAAATGAAATCCTATGCTTGATATGATGATGTATATTTTTGGTTCTGCCTTGATGTTTTGCTTACTGTTTGATGAAGATTTTAACACGTTAGAATGTGTGAAAATTATGATTTATTGATGCTAGAGTTGATTTGTGAATGTTAGGAAGAATAAGTAACTAGAAAGGATTAGAAATGAGAATTCTAGAACACTTAGAAATTAAAATTTCCAGATTCTATTCCAGCATAATTAATCATAGTTAAAGTGATTTATAATTAGTGTATATGTGAAGGAATCCCTCATAATTAGTTTAGGAATTGCTTGTAGTACCATAGGTGAAGACGGAATTTAAAAAGGGTCAAAGACGTAGTCTCTAGAACCCTATAATCACATGAAAATCAAAACTGTATAATGCGAATTAGAATTATTGCTAGGCATAAGTATTAAGGAGAATTATTAGTTAAGAGCCTATAGGTACATCAAAGGTTAAAACTGGACATTGAGTTGATTAGATTTTAAGTTTAAGATCCGAAAGAATTAAAGGTTTAAGACACTATAGGATAAACGATCTAATGAATTCATTAATTCAAGTTATGATGTGTTGATGCATGTACCATAAATGGACATGTTGTGTGACATTGATAATTTGTTTTGATTTTGGACTTTGAATGTGAAAGTACATACTATTAGTCCTTGTGGCATAAAGCAAATTTGAAGGAAATTCGGTGTACCGCCATTACGCTGCCGAATTTCCGTCAAATTTGAAGACTTAAGAAAGTTTTTGAAATTTCCATGAGATTTTAAATGTGACATAGTACTGAGACGCATTTCTCCCGCTCCATTGGGGAGAAAACAAATCCATGAGGGTATTGACATGAAGCTTGCCAAAGCGGACAATTCGCTGTATACTAGATACCAATAGAGTATTTCAAAGAAGGAAATATTCCTATAAACTTCCCGAATTAAAGGTTATGATAGGTGATCCTTATGCCCTCTAGCCCGTGCTCTTGAAGTCGAGATTATTATGTTACACTTATCATAGGATAAGTGAGAACTAGTGATGACCAGTTAGGTATGAGCTCATAACCTAGAGATGTTATTAGGGTGGCCCCCATGATGCAAAGTGTAAAGTTTAATGTCACATAGTTAAGAAAAGAGGAAGTTTCACATGAAAAGTTACATGCCACTTTATGCCACTTATATGATGTTTCTTGATGTTGTGTTCTATTGCTTTCTTGCATAATATATTATCATGCATTCATGCCTTGCTATGTTGCATACATGACATTAAGATTCGTTCTAAAATGAATGGGCCTTGGATAATTATGTTTAAAACCTAATAGCAAACTTTATGCATGCACACCATTTTACAATAAACCCAAGGTTCCTGAGAACGTTGACGATGTCACTTAGATAGGAGGTTCCCTACTGAGATTCTTTAGTAAGATTCTCACTCCCTCTCTTTCTCTCTTTCTTTTCCATCACTTCTTCAGATTCCCATAGTGACGTTTGTGATCTTCATCGACACCCCGGTGTGGGGGGTCCACTTTGATCCGGAGCACCAGTCTTACCATTTTGAGGGGCGTTGCGCCGTCAGAGTTTTCATGTTTGTAAGACGCCCCTTTGCATCCCCCTATAAAGAGGAAATGGTTTTTAAGCGTGCTCGGACATGCAACGAGAGGATTCTCTGTACCCACACCACTGCGTTAGCTGTACGTGACTTCTCAGACTATGTGCCCCACTCACAGTCTTCGAAGGATGATCCCTCAGAGGACCTACCGACCTATCTGTACAGTGAGAGCTCTGCCCCCTCTCCCCCATTCATGGGAAAGGGTAGCAAGGAGACCGTAACTCAGCCAAGGCTAGCCCGGAGGCCAGCCATGCGTCCCCGTCGTGGAGCTCATGTCCAGCCACATCAAGCGGCCACTCCTGCTGGGATACATCAGTGGATTAGTTATGTCCTGCCCTTTCTGGGACCGCAGCAGTAGAGGCTCTTGGGGAGTGTTAGTGCACACACCATGCATAGACTAGGATAGCCTTCTTTTGTTCTAGAGGTTCTCCATTTTAGGTGCACTAGGGTAGGGGCGATTTTCTTTATGCTTTCCTTGTATTTTCCTTTCGGTTGTATTTGCACTTATGATGTATCAAACTTATCTCACCTTTCATAGGTGGGCAGTTTATTATATTAATATAATATTATTGTTGGTGTGCACATGATTGTCTAAGGTTATGCAGTTATTTGATGTTATTATCTTGTGCTTTCATTTGTATGAGATATGCTTTATGATTATGCTCATTTGAGATATGCGCGGCTTTTACCTTGCACTTATGTTTCAAAAAAATTTACCCGTATTTTCCGCTAAGTATTTTAAAGAAACGTTTTGAAGAATGAGACTAAAAAAGTAATAGAATAATGGTTAACCTAAATACATTCTAGAAGTATTGGGTTAAAAATTAGGACGTTACATTTAACAAGCCTCTTCAAGCTATCTCACACTGATCACTTCTGGATCAAGGTTACAAAGGTTATAAGTTTGGGTTGCCACTCAAACTAACCTACACTCAAGATTTCTTTAAATATACAATGAAAAGATCTTTGAAAATCTTGAATGACTCATTTAAAAAATTCTTCTTCAGAAGAACATACGATCAGTGAAGTATAAAAGGAAGATTTTGTACAAGGAAATGATTTACAAAAAGTGAAAAACTTTTTCACACAAATGAAAGGAAATCTTGACAGCGTTTTTGCTCTTTTGTTCGGCATAAGTCCTTATGTTTGAAAAGCACTGCATCTTTATTTATAAAGATCACCCTTGAGACCATTGCCTTTAGTCACATCTTCTAAGACACGTGTTGATCATTCATTTGTGTCTTGGAAAGATAGTCTAGAAGAGTTGTCTGTCTTCTTGTCAGATACTTTGCAGAAGCCGTTGTGAAATAGGGAGATTTATGATGTTCATTAGAAACCTCTTCATACTTTCTAATCTTATGGTTTCTAAACATATTTCTTCTAGAACATTTGGACAATTGACTTTTGAAGGCAAAAGAGATGATTTATTGGTTTTGACACCGGGATTTGAATTTTCCATAAGCAAGTTTGAATTTTGAATTTCAAATTTTCCCTCCTTTCATGTGATGTAGATTTCACTGTTTTGATATGAGAACTTACTGAAACATGATATCATTTCCTTGATGAATAAAGAGTCTTCACAGTTACAATCATTGTTCATTTTAAAATACAAACTTTATGCATGTAATGATTGATTGTGGTGCGTCATCTGATATTTAGAGAATGCTTGATTTCTTCACATAAGTGCACTTTTTGATGTCCAGTGCTACTTTCTAAAGTCTTAATAGCTCAGTTTCTTTAAGCGTAGAAGTTTTCTTCAATCATTTATCCTTCAAAGCTTTAGATAAGGATATAATTTTACTTCTATAACAATTCAGATCTCATAATCATGAGATAAACATGCTTACACATGCATGGTGAAACCTATATTCCTATTTGAGGCTTTAAACAATAGAACTTGTTATATTCTTACAAGAAGCTCAGAGAGAAACATCAATCATTCTTCAAATCATTTGCTTTGAACTGGCTTTGTTGTCATTGAAAACATATGAGCACAAGGGTTCTGGAGCTAATAGAATATTGAGTAGGCTACCCAACTTCGATATCATAAAGAACTACTGTTTCAGATTTTTCAAATTTCTCAAGACATTCTTCGTGAGATTAGGCGTCAGGGCTAATGATGGTGTTCCTAGATTCTAGCACATCTCTTTTGTTGATGACAAAAGGAGAAGAAGAAAAAGAAGAAAATCTTGTGCTGAGAAAAACAGGGGATTTTTTTTTTTTGCATCTGCATATTTTTGTTGTTATTGATTAAGAACAATTTCTTGTTGTGTGCATATTAAATTGCTTTGATACTTCTTTTTAACTTGGTATTAAATATTCATTTTTTTTACTCTGATTAAATTGCTTTCATATCTTTCTTCAACCTGATATAATACAATCTCTTTAGCTTGTTCATACTATAGACAATAATGCGCTTAATGCTTTGATACATGACTTATCAACAAGCTCTAGTACATAACTTATTAATGCTCTAATACATTATGTACTGATGCTCTGATACACATTTTGTTGATAATCTGATATATGTTGTGTGTAAGTATCTTGAAAAGCATGTCAACTATTTTTAAGCAATTGATTTACAAAATTTCCTTGCTCTGATCCCTATGTAAAGATTTTCTTAACTCTCTATATATATTCTCAATATTGCTCTTGCTTTGATTTATCTAGGGACTGATCCCTATTGAGTTTTAGAGAATAATGTGTAATGTTTCCTTTTTAAGGTTTCTTTGAGCATTATAAATTGTATAAGTTTTTAGTTATTTGCTCAAAGTATTCTGGTACATCTTTCATATACATATGAGCATTCGTTTCGAAAAATATGTTTTCTTTTTTGGGATAAAGAAGTGCCAAATAAGGAAAGTAATTAAGATAAAAATATCACATGTATTTCTTGACTGTTATTCAAGCACATGGATCTTCAGAAAGTTTTTTTTTATGACAAAAAATGAAGTTGCTTGTATAGACAAGGCTTAAACGATATTTCCCTTGACATGCTACCCTGATACCTTTCAGAAAGTATGATGAGCCTATCCAAAGTTTCAGGAAAAATAATGACAGCTATGATTTGAAGTCACTTAAGGCCATTAAATGCTTTTATCTTACTCATATCATGCCTTAAGAAAAAAAATCCTCTGAAAAATCACTTTCTATGATAAGCTAAAAGAATATTAATTATCATGCTATACTTTCAATAATATTTCTTTCAATATCTCTTTAAAAGATTTTTTTCAAATTGATTTGTCATTATCAAAAAAGGGGAGATTGTTAGCTCTAGAACCCTTTTGAAAGCTTTAATGTAAAATGTTTTGAATGACAACAAAGCCAACTTAAAGAAAATACTTTGAAAAATGACTAATGGTTGTCCAAAGTTTCTTGTAGTAAGAAAATAGATTCTTTCATTAGCATATCATGGCTCCATTAAGCGAGAAAGATTTGACTCTACATGTGCAAACATGCTTGATTTCTTATTAAGAGATAGAAACCAAATGGAAGTGAAATTTACACTACAAATCGAGCTAAAAAATGCCTAATGAATTGAAGAAAGGTAACCAAAACAAGAAGACAAGTCTCGGGACTTCAGAAAGTAGCACGGGACTTCAGAAAGTAGCACCTGAAATGAAGATATTAGTCAAACCCTAAACCCAAAAGTGTTATACTATCTTCAATCATCACACTCATAATGCTTCATTCATCAGAAGCTCTGATTAAGGAAAAAAAGGTCAAAGAATCATCAAGAAAATGATACTGTACATCAAAAAGCTCACTTCCAGTGATATAGTGCACTGTATAAGCAAAGAAGGCAAATTTGAAATTCAAATTTGAATTTAAAAAGTCAAACCTCAGTGTCAAAACTGGTGTGACATCTTTTATGCCATCATGATCAACTACCCTAACTTCTAGAAGAAAGAGTTTAGAAACCACGTTCAAAAAATAAGAGTAATCTCTAAAGGAACATCAGAAACCTCAACCTTGCAATGGCTTCTGTATCAACTCTGACAAATAGACAGGCTACTCTTATAGAATGGTTTTTCCAAGACATAAATGGATAATCAAAACATGTCACTTGGAGATCTGATCAAAGGCAACAGTCACAAGGATGACCATCTATACATGGAGATGGTTTGCTTTCAAAGAATAAGAGACTAACACAGAACAAAAGAGCAAAAACTCTACAAAAAATTTTCCTCATTCTATAACACACATTAGATTTTGTAATCATTTCCTTTGTTTGTAAAAACCTTCTTTCTATGTTCCTTCATTGTTCATATGTTCTTATAAGGAAGAATAGGTGGAAAGAAGTTATTCAAGTTATCCCAAGCCTTTCACTATAAATTTTAAGGAAACTTAAGTGTAGATTAGTTTAAGTTGCAAACCCATACACAAACTTTGTAACCTCAATCCAGTAGTGATCGTGTAAGTTAGCTTGGAAAGGCTAGTCAAAGACTACTTGCAACATGGCAGTAAATGTGTTTTATTGGTCACGGTTTAGCTTGGAGAGGCTGGTTAAAGACTACTCGGTTTAGCTTAGAGGGGCTGGTCAAAGACCACTCAGTTCAGCTTGAAGAGGCTTGTAAATAACTACTTGATTGGTGACTGTAGGGGTTGTCTACTGGTCACCAGTGAGAGCTTGAGAAGGCTATTGTAAAGACCATCATTGTTCTTTCTTTGGTGAAAGAAAGGTTTAGTGAAACTCAACGGTTATTGAGAACTAGATATAGATAAGTTGGCCAAACTAGTATAAAAACTCTTGAGTAGTATCTCTCTTCTCTTTCATCTCTTATTTTATTGTTGTATTGGATTTATTTACTATGTCATTTCTGGAAAGCTTTTTTTTCTCACGCTTACTTCATATTTAGTTCAGAAAGTTCACTTTCTGAAGTTACCAATGCTGTTTCCACTGCAGTTCAAGCTCATAGCTTGATAGTATCTTGATTGAGTTTTCCAAAAGTTAAATAGGAGAAGTAAAGGCAAAGCACAATTCAACCCCTATTCTCATGCGCTTTCGTACCTATAATGAGGATGCCCAATAGATGTGTTAAAAAAAGATGAATATTGATTGTGCAGGCCTGCAGGCCCATCGGGACCATCGAAACTATAGAATTAGGACCCAAAGATACCCGAGACTGAGAAAGTATAGGATTAAGGTTAGGAAAGGTTAGAAATGAGAATTTTAGACCCAAAATTTAATTTCTAGTAGTATGTGTTTTACGGGTGTGGTATTTTACCCGTTCAGTTAAATTAGGGGGTGTATTTTCTTATATCATATGAGACTTGCAGTACAAATAGGATACTTCACTAGACAAGTGTATGGCTTAGAAAGAGCCACATCATTGCCTTTATAATTAACCAATAAGAATTGCACAAAATTATAATATTTGTCTTCAAAGAAAACATTGTCATAATTAATTGATGAAATTATCTTCAAATAACTAAAATTAGAAACTCACCATTTTTCTTTCCTTCCAAGTTTGGATAGCATTTTTTTGTAGCCTTCCTTGTTCTTCTTCATCATCAAAACCTCAGAACCATACTAAGAAACTTGAGCTACAACACCAGACATTCAAGACTTAAGTACAAATCACATAATAGTTCTTGATATCCCCAAATCAACTCTTTATGAACAATTCTCATCTCATCATGTTATCAAGTATGCTGCTATCTTTGCTGTGTTACCAGAGGATTTAAGAGGGTTTGATCAATAATTTGTTGTAGGAGTCCTTGAGGAAAACCAAGAACAAGATCAAGAACTTGGAAGAGCCAAGTAAGGCTTTATTTATCTTCTTTTCTTTCAAAATTCACTATGAAACTTCCTAATTGATTGAGCTCAAAATTTTTAGTTTTATTGGCTGATAATAAATTGATGTTGATGTGTTTAACTTGGTGGAATGTTTGGATGATATCAGAGAATCATTTTTCTCAAAACATGTTACGAACTATGTTGCTAGAAATCCTAGTTTTGAATAAGCATGTGAAAAATTTTGATTTTCTTACTAATTTAGAGGCTTGATCTTGAGTAAAATTTTTATTTGATGAAGCCAACATATGGAATTCTTTCTACCTACCAAGTTTACTACCCACTAACGGATCCAATAAGAGATTCTAATAGCTAAAGTACTATTCACTACTGGTACCAGAAAATAAGGCACAAAGCAAGGCTTTCATTCATAACAATTAAGTGCCCCGGCAGTCTCTCATTCAGACATAGGAAAAAACTTTCTTCTAAGATAGTGAAAGTGCAAGCAAATACATTCTCTATGGCTTCTTAAGCCGTTTTTCTATTTTTAAAAATTTAAAAACTAAACAGGTCAGGGTTTCTGCCTGCATAGTCCTTCCTAAAGCACTGAATTTGTTAATTTTGTTACCCTAGCAAATGATAGAATTTTGAGCAGAAATTTTTATAGGATGTTGATTATATTTTTAAGTCCAACCCTAACTGCTTTTATGAATTTCGGTGCTCATTTGATAGGGTAGATAAATCGAGACTTTTGGCTGTTGACCTAGACTGTGTAGTTTCTGACCTCTGAAATTGTGAAATTTTGTTAATATAGCTAGAGATCTTATTATTCTTTGAAATTTTTATAGGATTTGATACATTGAATCATCTTTGAAAAATAGTTTTGCTCTGTTTTAATGATATTGGTAATTTAACCATAATTTTCTTTAGAACTAAAATTCTAACAGCATACTAGATTGGTTGAAAAGTTAATGAAATGATTATGATTTGATCTAATTTATGTTATGTGAACCTAATGATGATATTATGCATATGAAAATATGAGTGCTCATGATAAATGCTCCTATGTGAAAAGGAGATTGAGATCATTAGCGATATGTGTGCTTGATGCATTATGAAACTCATAATTTGATACCAATGCACATATGATTATGAAGCTTATATGAGCTTCATGATGATGTATGTGCTAAGTAAAGATGAGGTCCCCTTCGGTATGTCAAGGGCATGGAAAGATATGAGATCCCTTTCGATGCACTGAGGGCATATAAAGATATGAATGATGTGTATGAGATCCCCTTTGATGTACTAAGGATACGTAAAGATGAAAATGAATTACTATGATATTGAGTAGTAAAAGTTGTGTATATTAAGTGATTAAATAACAAAAGAGACCCACTTCGGAAGAATGGTCTTTGAACTTTAAAATGAACTTTTGATATGTGTTGTTTAATCACATTTTCTTAACAAACCGAAGTGACTAGAATGATAATGATGACATAGATATTATTATATATTTTTGGGGAATATCCTACTAAGAACTTCACAATTCTCACCCCTATGTTTTGTGCTCCCGTGTCATCTCTATATTGATCTAAAGATAATGAGGCTACTACATGGAAGAATCAAATTCATTGTAATTCAATATCTGAAGCATTTTATCAGTTTTACTTAGTTATATGTATATATTTGTAAATATACTAGAAGACATGTAACACCCCGATTTTTCTGTCCGAGGGAAATGACCAAAATGCCCCTGAGGTCATTTCCTGACCCGAACTCGAGGGTAACCAACTCAGTCATCCTCGAAGGGTCAACTCAATGTTTGAAGGGGATTGAATGGCCTTTGAATGCTTTCGGAAGCGAAAATTTCGTTTTCCTAGCTTTGGTCAAAATGACCAAAATACCCCTATAGCGTTTTTACGCGGGTAATGGTGCCGTTTGAGCCCGGAACTTTCCCCAGAGGTTTAAAAACATGTTTTCATGTGTCTAGAGGTCTCTGTTCAAGTCCCGGAGGTCCCGGGCAGTTTTAGTGCAAAATTACGATTTTGCCCCTAGAATAGTGTTTTTGAGCTTAATGACGTAATTAAGCAAACCTAAGCAATATTATGCTCTAAACGAAGATTAATTTATTTCCCTAATTAATCTAGAGTCAAAATAATTTATTAAAGTTAATTAGAACCTAAAATTGCTTAGATTAAACTCAAATCCCTTTTTAGAACTCAAGATTCCTAGTCTTGGAATATTGAATAGTGTTTTCTCTCTCCAATTCCTTAAATCAAGGAAATGTGTCTAGAGTTGTTTAGACTCTAAATTGAGGATTTAACTCTCTAATGGTGCAAGACCACTCCTTAATTATGTCTAGACCACCTTAATTACCCATTTCCCTTACCTAAACACTTTCTTACAAATTCCTAATCTTAAGCATAATCAAAGATACACCTAAACACAACTCTAAACCATAATTAAAATGCAAACTAATCCTCCCCATGGGCTGATGCATTTCGGCCAGCACCTTTCCCCATTGACCACATGTTTAATTATTTTCTCACTCAAAGAACCATGCTTGAGGCCATACCTTGAACCATACCTCACCATACCTTAAGCCATACCTCACCATACCTCAAGAACACCTTATCTCACCTCATGGAACACATGGAACCCTCCAATTCTGCACCTCTTGGCCGAAAACACCTTCAGCCTTCACACCCTCCATTTGCTTCATTTCTCTATAAATAGATGGCCTTGAGGAGCTTGCACCACTTTTAGATCATTTGCTAAGTTTAGGAAACACTCAAAGCTTTTCTTTTTCTCTCAAATTCTTTGTGTTCTTCAAGTTCCTGGAGTTCTTCAAGTTCTTCATCTTCTTCATCTTCTTCTTCCATCTTCAAGTTCATCACACCAAGTAGGGATTTTCTTTCATGTATTCTTTCTTTAAAGTTCTTGTTCTAAGCTTAATGTTCATAGTTTCTCTTGATTCTTTTTAGAACTTCTTTTTCTTTCCTTTACCTTTTCATTTTCGGCCATGGGCCTTGGAGAACAAAGGAATGAGAGCTTGATGATGAGAGTTTCATGATGATGTCCATCACTTGAAACAAACTCTAGAGCTTGATTTTTGTTCTTGAGCAAAAGTGTTTCTAGTTTTTCCTTTCTTGAACCTTTGAGAACTTTAACTTTGATGTTGTTTCAAAATGGTTCTAATGACTCAATGATGAGGTCTCATGATGTTGGTGTTAGTATATCACCAAGATCATGGATTATTGAGTTTCAAACATTTCTTTTCTTTCCTTGAAGTTTCGGCTATTACCTTTCCTTTTCATGCTAGATGTTTGATTTTCTAAATATGTTATGTTGAGTTCTAAGAACTCTAGACTTTTACTTTGTCTTGGTTTGATGAGTTTGGGTTGAGGTTTAAGTTCCTTTAAAGTCTTGTTAAGAGCTCTAGAAAGATAAAATGAACTTGCATAATTTATTTTATGCTTGCATTCATGTTTACATTCTTGCTATGCATCTTTACTTTCAAGCTATCACCTAAGAACATAAAGATTAAAATGGAACTTGCATCTTCACTTAATTTAATTCTCGAAGCCTTTCTATTTCGGCCTTAAAGTCGATTGTTGTTGGGCCTAGAGCACTAAAATAAAGAATTGAACTTGCATTATCACCTAATTAATTTCTCGAATGCCTATCTATTTCGGCCTTAAAGTCGATTGTTGTTGGGCCAAGAGCACTAAAATAAAGAATTGAATCTTGCATATTTACTTTCAAGCTTGCACGTTTAAGATTATGCTTCGCATATTTACTTTCAAGCTTGCACGTTTAAATTATGCCTTGCATATTTAATTTCAAGTCATCACTTTACTTTGAAAGCAAGATTAAAAATGAAAAGCATGAGCACGTTTAGTTTATGTCGTAACTTAAGAACCTAGGGCTCAAAGACTTGCCCATTTCATTCCAAGTTAAAGTTTAATGTAAACCATACTTTGAATGTATGTTTTTCGGCCAAGTAGTGATGATGGACTTGCAATGAGTTTTCATCTAGCTACTAGGACCAATAGCCTATGTTTTAAGTGTTCCTTAAAGTTTTACAATTCTTTATAAAGTTATGTCATTATAAGTTGTGATTCCAATCTCTTTTAGGGGATGGAATATGTTTTGGTCAGTGACCTAAGGCTTCACTTAGCCTCTTGATGAATTAAAATGTTTTGCAAAGAGTTTTAGAAGTTCTAGATTGATTCCGAGAGAAACTAGTTAACTTATGTACCTAGAAATGTCAATTTAACTTTCTTATTGAAGTTAAATGTTTTCGGTTCTGACATGATGAGTATGATGCTGTATGATGATGTTTTGATGTGTTGGAATGTGTGAAAATATCGTATGATGATGTAGAAGCGATCCTATGCATGATAGGTAAGGAACTAGCTAACTAGAAATACCGTAAAGCTAGAATTTAACATAGTTTTGACCCATTTGTTTATGGAACTTTTCCAAACTGTTTTAATGGGGACATAATCAGATTTAGATTGTTTAGACATGAAAAACTTGGTATCATTTGAGTTAGAATTGAATTCTAGCACCTACGGGGAAACTAGTAACTAGAAAACCGTAAAAATGCAAATGTAGAACTCTTAGAACATTTAATTTTCTGGATTCTGTCCAGCACCCTTGCAACATGGTAAATATGATTAATAATTAGTCCTTAAGCATAGGAATGCCTCATAATTGATTTAGATTTAATATATAGCCTTAGTGAAAATGGAACCAAGAAAGGGTCTAAAGCGTAAGTTCTAGAACCCGTATTCACATGTTAGGATTTCCACCCTATGCTATTCAGATTTAAAAGTAAAATGAGAGGATTATGAATGATGTTTAATTATGAGCCTTAGGTGCTTAAAATATGAACGACGGGTGTAGAGAACTATATCTCAAGATTAAGACCCGTAAGGGTCAAAGCATAAGCTACCGTAAGGGTAAGCGTTTGGATGATTTATGATGATGCATGAAGTATGCTAATGATGATGATGTTATTCATATGAGGAATTTATGAGATTATATGTTATTGTGGCATAAAGCAAATTTGGAAGGAAATTCGGTGTAATGACCGTTTGGACGCCAAATTTCCGACAAATTTGGGGACTTAAAGAGATTTTGAAAATTAAGGTACTAAGATGGGTTCTAGGATGACACCGGTTCGGCCGAGCACCTCCATAGAACTCATGTGACATCGGTACCATTTTATACTCTTAGGTGACACCGGTTCGGCCGAGCACCCCTAAGAGATTTGCCCCCTAACCCGTACTCAGATAGTCAGGATTTATGATTTATGATACGCTTATCGTTAAGTGGTAAGTAAGAACTAGTGACGACTAGTTAAGGTATGAGCTCATAACCTAGATGTATGACACGTTAGGTGACACCGGTTCGGCCGAGCACCCCAGATTCGATTGTCTTTTAGGGTGGCCCATGAGGAAGAGAAGTTCATGATTATGATTATGTCACTAAGTTTTGTCCCATATGAATGTTACTATTGCCACTTTATGCCACCAAGAATGATGATGCTTGATGTTATGTTATTATGTATGTGCATTAGGTAGTGTCATGCATACATCTTCTATTATGTTGCATTCATGACATTAAGATCATCTTAAAATGAATGGACCTTGGCTAACGTATATTTTGAAGTTTAAAATGAACTAAATGCATGTTCAGACTTTTCGCATAATTAAACCCAAGGTTCCTGAGGACGTAGATGATGGCACCTAGGTAGTAGGAGGCCCTACTGAGATTCTTTAGCAAGATTCTCACTCCCTCTACCTCTTTCTTTCCGTCACGTCTTCAGATGGCGACGTTCGTAGTGTTCGTGGACACCCCGACATGGGAGGTGCACTATGACCCGACTCACGGGTCATACCATTTTGAGGCGTGCGGTGCGGATTTTCATGTTCGTAGGGCGCCCTTCGCTCATCCGTGCACACCCATCACTTCTCCCGACCGTACCCTATGGCGACGATTTAGCGGGTTTTTGAGCGCGGCGCAGACGCATGACGAGAGAGTACTCGGTAGGCACACCGCCGCCTTAGCCATGCGAGATTATCCCGACTACGTGCCCCGGACCTACTTCTCGGAGACCGACCCGTCCGAGGACCCGCCTACCCATCCGTATAGCGAGAACTCTGCCCCCTCTCCACCACAGACAAGGGAGGGCAGTGAGGACACCGTGACTCAGCCACGGCTTGCACGACGACCGGAGATGCGACCATACCGTGGGGGTCACCCTCGATCCCCGTTCCGCCTCTTCACGTCCGAGGAGCTCGCCCAGTTTCCCGGATATCTGCCTCGTTCGCGAGATGGACGCCAGTAGGAGGTGACGATCGTCCGATGGAGTACCCGGTTAGAGCACACACCACTTAGATGGGGATAAACCTTCTTTTGTTTAGAGGTTATCCTATTAGATGCACTCGGGTAGGGGAGTAGATTATGTTTATGTTTTACGTTGTATTTCCTTTTATGTATTTTCCTTGTACTAAATTAAGTCCCACACTTATAAGTGGGCAAGTTATATATATATGGGATGATATTCAGTGATGTTCATGATGTGCCTTATGTTATGATGATTGTGAGACGATTGTTTTACTTTGCATGGTTTACCGCTTATCGTATCACGCGGCTCTCACTTTGTATTTCAAAAAAAAATTTACCCGTATTTTCCGCTAAGTATTTCTAAGTAAAATTGAGAACTATGAGGTAACAGACTAATGTTTAACCTAAGTATGTTCTAGAGTATTGGGTTAAAAATTAGGATGTTACAAGACAAATGTACAAAAAAGCTCATAGAAGAGCTTTTCCTTGTAATTGAAATTGTATTAAATAAATACTTTGCTTCTCTTTTTATTTGTGCTTATGGAATTATGACTTAGTTATTACACGAACCAAATGAATTTGCTATAGATATTTAAGAACATTCCGCTAATTTATACGTAACTTCTCCTGAGTCTAATGTCATGACTTAAGGATGATGTTAACAACGCCTGAGTCTAATGTCATAACCTAAGGATGATGATATACTTGGGAGGGTATTACAATTTTAAATTTTGCAAGCATTTACATTGAATAAAACATTAAAACCTTGGTCACAGAATTGGCTGATGCTTAACAGATTCTGAGCCAGACTATCAACAAATAAAATATCATAAATTTGATGAGAATAATCCTTACCAATGTTTCCAATACCTGTAACCTTAGCTTTTTCTCCATCAGCAAATTTTACTAATCCAGAGTTCTTGGGTTTCAAGTTTTTAAACCACTTTCTAGATCCGGACATGTATCTGAAGTAGCCATTGTCCATGTACCACTTGTTATCTTTGTCAACGTGTGTTCTCAAATACACCTACAACAAAAGTAGTTTTTAACTTAAGAACCCGGACTTTAATGGGTCCTCTTAGGTTAGTTTTCTTTAGAGGAGGTTTCCTAATAACCTATGTTACAGACTTTCTTCTCATAAAACATTTGTTAGGTGGATGCCTTTTCATTTGGCAGAAAGTACAAGATATTATGTTCTTTACCTTCTTTGGTGAGATTGCTTTTCATTTTTCATCCATCTCACTCTCATATCCTAACCCTATTTTTTAAAAGTATAGTCTTTGACCACTAAGTATCAGCTTAAGATTCTTGAAGCCATTAGCTATCTTTTCTAGGTTAGATTTGAGAAGTTTTGAAGTTTTCTCAAGTTTAGAAATTACTTTTTAAGCTTTTTGACCTTTGTCAGTGACTTAACCTCTAAGGCTTTGAGTTTTACATTTAAAAACTTGTTATCTCCTTTAATTTCTTCCTTCTCAAGCCTTAGGTTCTCAACATATGTTTTACTATTCTCAAGTTCTAGAACCACTTTCTGATGATTCTTTTTGAGGTTGAGATAGTGAAAGGACAGAGTCTGAGAATTTCCAAGTAATTCATCGTATAATTCTAGCAATTCATCATAAGGAAGATCAGGTTCAGAAGATGTTGTTACCTCTGGTTCTCCTTTTGAAGTGTAGCCAACCATAAAGCACAAGTTTGCTATATCTTCAAGCTCATCCTGGCTTTCTGATCCTTCTTTCTCCTCTTCTGAATCACTCCAGGTAGCTAGTATTCCATTCTTCTTTGTAGGAAACTTCTTCTGTGGACCCCTAAGCCTGGGACTTGAAGTGTCCCTTCTCGCCACAGTGATATCAGTTTACATTTTCCAACTTCCATTTTCCTTTCCTGTCCTTTCTAAATCTGATGTCCTTTCTTTCTTACAAGCATGGAGATATCATCTCCATCTTCTTTTTTAGATTCTTCTTCATCTTTTGAGATTTCAGTAGCTTTTATTACCTTGCCATTGTTCTACTTCTTATGGGGGACTTCAAGGCCATTGACTTGTTTTTGTTCATGGTTTCACCATGGGCCTCAGAGAGTATAACCTCATAGGTTTTAAGAGACCCAATGATGGCATCCAAGCTAAGAGTTTGAAAGTCTTTGGTTTTTGTTATGGCTGTGACTTTGTGAAGCCATTTTGAATGAAGGGTTTTCAGGATTTTTCTGATCAGTTCAGAGTTGGTTTACAATATGCATGAACCTTGTGGTCATGTCATCAATAGTTTCTTGTTCATTCATTTTGAACATTTTGTAGTGATGGACTAACATACTGATCTTAGTCTCTTTGACTTAATCTGTTCCTTCATGTGGCATGTGTAGTATGTCCCAGATCTCTTTTACCGTGTCACAAGTAATGATTTTATCATATTCATCTTTCCTTAATGTACACATGAGTAAGTATTTGGCCTTGGAGTTCTACTGAACTCTTGCTTTATGTTGCTCAGTCCTCTTACTCTAGGAAACTTCTCTAGAGGTGGAGGGTGCATCTTCAGATCCTGAAACTTCTTCCATTAGAACATAGTCTCCTTCTTGAATGATTTCCCATAAGTCAAGACTTGTGTATTTTATAAACAATTTTATTCCTTCTCTCCAGTACACATAATCTCCACCATCAAAGAATGGTGGTCTATTTGTGGAGTGTCCTTCTACAATTTGAATATTTTGTACGATATATCCTCATGATCTTTAACCTCCATAGTCATTAGAATGCTCAACCCCTTAGCGACATGAGCTATGATACCAATTGTAGGTTGAAAAATGCATGAGAAAGGGGGTTGAATTATGTTTTCACTTTTCTTTCCTTTTTATTTTCTGAAAAACTAAAACAAATACTATCAAGTGTAAACTTGAAGTGTAGTAGAAATATCGTTAGAAAGTGTCAAAAAGTAATTTTTTGAACTAAAATATAAATACAAAAGCTTATTTAAATATCCTTTTTTAGAAGAACGTTGATAATAAACACATAATAAATTATAAAAGAGATTCAGGGAAAGAAGAATTACTGATAAAGATATTTTAAACTAATTCGACCAACCTACCTACATCTAGTTCTCAATAACTGTTGAGTTCCACTAATCAATATTTTCTCAACCCTGAGAAAGTCAAATAGTTTTTCAATAGCTTTCTCAAGCTATCTCACGTAAGTAGCAGCACACTCTACTATCACACCTAAGTAGTCTTTGACTAGCCTCTTCAAGTTACCTCATAATGATTACTACTGGATTTGGTTGTAAAGAATATTTGTGGATTAGTTCACTATAACTATCAAACACTCAAGTTTTGTCAAAATAAAATAGTGTATGAGTTGAAAACTTGAATGAATTTTTTCTAACAATTCTTCCTAAGAAGAAGATGTTATTTAATCAGAACTTAGAAAGAAGATTTATAGAAGAATGAAACTAATTACAACTAGTAATAACTTTACAAAAGATGAAGTCTACATGTGTTGATCTTCTTTTTATTTCTTGGAAATGCAGTCTAGAAGAGTAGCTCGGCATGTCAAAGCCACTTCTGCAGTTGCAGAGACCATTGTCTAATAGAGTTATTGAGTCCATTTTCAAAAACTACTTTTTGCTTTCTGAACGAGGTTTCTGAACCTTTTTTTTTCTAGGGCGGAGGACCAGGTTGAAGATGAGATGTCACCATCAGTCTTTGACTAAGTTTGATTTTAATTTGAATTTTGAATTTTCCTTCCCATTTATGTAAAGTACACCGTTTACAATAAACGTGCTTTCTGAAATGTTGTTTTAGTTTCTGGACTTTTTGATCTTCCATGCTTTAATCAGAGCTTGTTGTAAAGGAAATATCGATCATGATGATTGAAGATAGTAACCACATTTTACTTCAAAGGTGGATTGAAATCTTCATATTGTATGTCACTTCTGAAGACATAGGCTACTTTCTAAAGATCTGAAACTTGATTTTTGAATAATTTCTTTCATGTGTTAAGCACACTAACATCCATTTCAAGGATTATTTTTCACTTCTTTTTAAGTTCTATATCTCTTTGAATGAGATTAATCATATTTGCACATGCTATCATGAAAATAACCCCAATATAAGGACTTGTATGCTAATAAGAATAGACCTGTTTGGTACTCAAGAAACTCAAGTAAAAGATTAGTCCTTCTAAAAATATTTTCATGAAATTAGTTTGTTGTCATTGAAAACTTTAAGCATTAATGCTTTCTGAAAGATTCTGGAGTCAATAATTATTACATGCTAATTTACGGCAATGTTGATTTTAAATGGGAATTTGATTTATAATCAATTTGGACAAAAAATGATGATTATAAATTTGTCTAAATCCTAATTTATAACCAATTTACATATTGATACTGATTTTGTAATCTGGTTTGAATTGATATAATAAGGCATAATTATAAATTGATATTGATATTAATATTAATTTTTGTAATTTGATCTAATTTGATATAATTAATATGATAAAAAAATTTAATTTTTAATTGAAACTAAATTTAAAATTGATAGAATACTTAAATCTATATGTCCATATGTCAGTTTCTCACAATTTCTATTTTAAAAATTTATTATTTGCTTCTAAAATGAAAAGTGCATTTCACAATTCCAAATCATATTTTAATCTTACATTTTTTTCACATCTATAATAATAACGCCATTTATTAACTTCAATTTCATATTTGAAAATGTATGCACATTCTTTCGATAAAAAATCTTTAAAATTCAAATCTAAAATTTGAGGGGAAAAAACTCATGTTGAATTTTAAAAAATAGATATGTGTATCAACATCATATGTATTAATAATGATATATGTATCAAAGTTATAATATAGATTCATAATTAGTAATTATTAATAATATCAGCATTATATTTATTATTATAAAAAAATCATCATTATTATTCTTATTATTTATATCATCATTCAAATACAATCAGTTTTCTTGCTCTCCACCGATCATTACTGTGCTAAAAATTTATTCCAAATTTATGTTTTATTTTTGTGGGAATCCTTCTCATCATGGTCTGATGCTATAACTTTTTTATATTTTTTGGTTTAACAATTTCTTCTCTAATCCCATATCTTTTTTTGATGATTTGTATTTCAATTTTTTTCATCCATTGCCTTATATTTGGTATATTGTGGATGGAAAAAGAGGCTTTTCTTAGTATCAGCAGCAATAACCGAGGATTCACAATAGAAGATCCATGGGAATCACCTTTTAGAGGCGAGTAATGGTCCATCGTGAAGAAAAGACAAAGGTGAGGGATACTTTTTTTTTCTTTTGTCTTTGTATCCATTATTGATTTTGATTTTCTTTTACTAATTGATATAGTTTACAAAAAAAATATATGGCTAATTGCAGATGAAGAAGTTGTTGAAGTTGCTACCAGTCATATCCCTTTTAAGTAGATTATTTTTAGGTGCTTATTCATCTACGTTCGATTGTCATGAAATGTCTTTCTTGCATGATGAAGAATATAAATAAGATTGATTGGCATGATTTTTGTCATTTCAAAGGATGTAATATTATAAGTGTTAACTCCTTTGGTATAATCAAGAGTTTAAAAATTTATATTACCTAAAACTAATAATATATATATATATATATATATATATATATATATTCTTTTCTTTCTGATGGGAATATATATTCCTATTCAACAGAAAAATATAAATATAGGAGTTTCAGTTATAACTTTCCATAACTTTTTATTCATTGTTTCAAAGAGGATCATTTTTATGGGTAATATACAACTTTGTGTATGACTTAAAATTCAAGGAAAGGAATAAAGGAAAGTCACCCATGATGGCGGCTTCGCAACATTACACATGTTTAAGATTCCTATATTTAAATAACATAGGAACCCCAAACATTAATTAAATTCTATCTCATGTATTATTTTATGATATATTTTATTTTTTAAATTTAATTTTGCTAATAATCAACTATAAAATTTAAATTTCAAGATATTTTTTAAATCAACCAATTTTCATTTGCATCCAGAATAATAAATGCAAAAGATGATATAAATGTATAAAATTAATTTTTTAATTTGTAATAAATGAGTTTCAACTAGATTTAAAATGATTTGAATGTTTTGTTTATTTTCATCTATATAAAATTAAAAATTAAAAATATATCATAAATACTTTTCAAATTTATAATATATTATAAATATATTATGTCTCTTTATTTTTTACATTTTTTTTATTCAACCATCAATGGAGAGAATACCTTGCTTCTAAAAAAATGCTAAATCCATAACACTCATACAATCATAGAGGTGACAAAATGTTATTTCTTTCAAAATGTTGTTCATTTTGTTTGGTTATATCTATCTTATACTTTACTATGTATTTTGTGTTGGAAAAATTTAAATTGAAATAGCATCACAAATAAAATAAAATAAGAATAAATTAATCACTAATAATAAAAATAATAAACACATGAATAATAAATTAAAAAATAGAGATAAATAAAATAAAGGGAATAAATTAGAGTAGCTTATTGGATTTATTGGCTGAGGTGTGTTATGTACTAAACTTAAGAGTATTTTGCCACCACAAGTCAATCACTCAATGCAGATGGTCTTCACGACTAATACTCCTTAGGATACAACAATCGCTTACCACTAACTTTACACTTGAACTAGTGAGATTATATAGAAACAACTTACAAGGATTGCTCGAAGGAACAATATACTAATATATATTTGCACTAATTTTATTGAGTGTTGAAAATAAAAGTGTATGTAAAGTACTCTAATTTTTGCTATGAAATATATCTCTCTTGAACAAAATGCTAGTGTTTGTTAAGACATGTGGCTTTTTCTCTATGTTGTATATATATAAAACAAGGAAGAGATATCCTTCCATTGCCCAACGTTCACGTGACATAGACTTAAAGATTTGTAAATGTGTCATGAAATAGTAGCTGAAGAATAGTAACCACAATGTCCAACATTTAATTAGTAAATCTCATTAAAACTTGATTTGCCCAATGGTTTAGTTACAGGTTATACCATCAAATAGTGTAAATGTCTTGTAATCGAGAAACAAAACATGTGAGAATATATAGAATTAAAACCATAATATGATTATATATTATTTAATAATAAAATTAACTTTCAAATATAAATATTAACAAAAATACAATACTCCCCCATATATTTCAAAGCTATCTTATAATAGTTAGATATAGTTCCCATGAGCCTAAGAATTCAATGCATCAATACTAATGCCTTTTGGACTATGAACTAGCACCTAGAGAAAATGAAATTTGAACCACAGGAATGCTATTGAGATTAGAACCTCTATAAACCTTCATTCTACACATGACTCAGTGATCTCATCACTCACATTTGTTAGCCCTAGAACCCTATTGTTAGCTCCAGAACCCTTTGTACTTAATTGTTTTGAATGACAATAAAGCCAATTTAAAGAAAATGCTTTGAAGAGCGACTGATGTCTCTATTGAGTTCCATGTAAGATTATAACAAGTTTTTATCATTTAGCAAGTGCAAAACTTACTCAAATAAAAATATATTTCACTATACATGTGTAAACATGTTTATCTCATGTTATGAGATCTGAAATAAAACAGAAATGAAATTACCCAAGCATTGATAGTTAACGATAAGAAGAAGTTTTCAACACTTTAAGGAACCAAGTTCAGAGGCTTCAGAAAGTAGCACGGGACATCAGAAAGTACACTCAAGATGAAGATATTAACTCATGTCTAAAAGCAACGTGTTACTTAATCTTCAATAATCACAATCGTAAAGATATTATCATCAAAGAAGATGTGATTGAAGATCAGAAAGTGAAAAACTCTTCAAAAGACTGATGGCGTACATCAAAAAGCTCACCTATGAGTGAAGCAAAGGATACTACAAGAAATGAAGGGATATTTGAAATTTGAATTTCAAATAATCAAGTCAAACCTAGTTTCAAACTGATACATTATCTCTTCTTCCTATTTGATTAACCACCCTAGCTTCATGAAGGAGAAGTTCAGAAAGCATGCTTAGAAAATAGAAAAGTAGTTTCTGAAGGAAGATCAAAATACTCAACTTTACAATGGCTTCTGCAACCGATGTAACAGATTTGTCAACCTCTCTTCTAGTTGTTCTTCCAAGACACAACTAATGATCAACACATGTTACTTGAGAAACTGATCTATTACAATGGTCACAAAGAAAGACCACTATGTAAGGAGATGCTATGATTGAAGACCAATGAGAGATTTGATTTTTCAAGAGAGGAAACTCTGCAAAAATCTTTTCCCACTTCCTAAAATATTTAATCTTTATCATATAATCAATTTTATCCTTGAAGTGTAAAGAAAATCTTCCTTCTATATTCTTAGTTAGATTTCTGTTCTTCCTATGGAGGAAATAGAAGAAGGAAGTCATTCAAGCTTTTCCCAGGAACTTCTTATGCATATGATAAGGAAACTTGAGTGTAGGTTAGTTTGAATAGAAACCCAAACACTTAACCTTTGTATCTCGATCCGGTAGTGATCTCTGTGAGATAGCTTGGGGAGGCTAGTGTAAAACTACTTCCAACACGACAGTAGTAGTTTCTGCTACTCACAGTTTGGCTTAGAGAGGCCATTGTCAATACTACTTTCAACGTGAAAGTAGAGGTTGCTATTGCTTCAATGTGACTATAGAGGTAGCTAATGATCACAGATTAGCTTGGATAGGCTAGTACAATACTACTCGGTTTAGTCTGGAGAGGCAAGTAAAAGAATACTCAACTTGTGATAATTTCTGAGTTGGTCTACTGGCACAAGAGTTAGTTTGGAGAGGCTAGTACAATATCATTCATGTTAGCCTAAAGAGGCTAGTACAATACTACTCGGTTTAGCCTGGAGAGGCTTGTAAAAGAATACTCAGCTTGTGACAGTCTCTGAGTTGATCTGTTGGCACAAGTAAGAGCTTAGGAAGGCTAATGTAAAGACTATCCAACTTTACTTTCTCAGGTTGAGAAAGTTGTTTTGAATGGAACCTCAACGGTTGTTCAGTACTGGATGTAGGCAGGTTAGCTGAACTAGTATAAAATCCTTTGTGTATTCTCTCTCTTTTTCTGATCTCCTTTATTTGTCTCTGTTGCACCTTTTACTTAATCTTAATATGATATATCCTTCTCGTTTTCTGTTATCTCTTTTAATAATGAGCATTTTATTTAATGAGGTTTAGAAATCTAGTTTTTGAAGCTATTGACTATGTTTTCGCTGCACTACAAGTTTTCTACTTGATAATATTTATTTTTAAAAGTTTCAGAAAATGTGAAAAGGATCAATGCACGATTTAACCCCTTTCTCCTGCACATCTCTACCTACAAGCTAATCAATTTTGAATGACGACAAAACCAATTTAGAGAAAATTCTTTGAAGAATGACTAATGTATGTCTTGAGTTTCTTGTAAGATTATAACAGGTTTCTATCGTTTAGCAAGAGCAAGGCTTACTCAAATAAGAATATATTTCACTCCGCGTGTGTAAACATGTTCAACTCATGTTAAGAGATATGAACTGAAATGAAAGTGAATTATATCCTTATCCAAGCAATAGAAAGCTAACTATATGAAAAAGATATCAACGCTACAAGAAACTAAGTCTTGAGACTTTGAAAAGTAGCACTGGACATCAAAAAGCATGCTCACATAAAGATATCAAGCAATCTCTGAGAACCAGATGTTACGCTATCTTCAATCAGCATAATCGTAAAACAGTCATCATCAAAATGCTTGGATTAAATATCAGAAAGTGAAGGTATTATCAAGGATCTGTTACGCACATCAGAAAGCTCACTTAACTATGGAGCGCTGAGCATTACTAGAAATGAAGGAAAATTTGAATTTTGAATTTTGAAATTCAAAGAGTCATATCCTGGTGTTAGAATCGGTCACTCATTTTTTCTGCCTTTGAAGTCAATTATTCCAAGTCTTAGAAGAAAGAGTTCAAAAAACATGTTTCACAAAATAAGAGTAATTTCTAAAAGACATCAGAAACCTCTATTTCACAATGACTTCTGCAAACTGATCTGACAAACAGATAGGCTACTCTTTTAGACTATCTTTTCAAGACACAAATAGATTATCAACATGTTTCCTTAGAAGAACATATCATAGGCAATGGTTACAAGGAAGACCTTCCATAAATAAGAGATGATGTACTCTAATAAAAAGAGAGAAACTCCGTACTTAAAGAAGAAATTCTGAAAAATCTCTCATCATTTCTAGTATAGTTCAAATCACAACGTAATCAGATTCCTTACTTGTAAAAAAAAAAAAACATCTTCTACGTTCTTATTTAGATTTATGTTCTTCTGAGAGAAGAAATGATAGAAGGAAGTAATTCAAGTTTTTCCAGGATCTTTTCATGTATGTTTTTAAGGAAACTTGAATGTAGCTTAGTTTGAGTGGCAACCCAAACACTAAACCTTTGTATCCTCGATCTAGTAGTGATCATTGTGAGATAGCTTTGAGAGATTAATGTAATACTATTTGCAACGCAACAGCGAGATGTTCTTATTGATCATAGTTTAGCCTGGAGAGGTTTTTCAAAGAATACATGTAGCTTGGAGAGGCTGGGGCAAGACTACTCGATTCAGCCTGGAGAGGCTTTATTAAAGAATACTCAACTTGTGACAATCTCTGAGTTTGTCTGTTGGTCACAAGGTTCAGCTTGGAGAGGTTGGTGAAGAACTACTCGGTTCAACTTGGAGAGGCTGATGAAGAACTACTCAAATCTGTAGCAGCAGATGATTTCTGTTTGTCACAAATGAGAGCTTGGGAAGGCTAATGTAAAGACTATTCATTTGTTCTTTCTCATGTTGAGAAAGATGTTTTTTAGTGGAACCTTAGCAAGTTGTTAAGTACTGGATATAGGTAGTTTGGCTAAACCAATATAAAAATATTTGTGTCTCATCTTTCTCTCCTTGATCTTATTTATATTACTTTATTGTGCTTATTATTATATCGTACGCTGTAATATTTCTCATGCCATTTGATAAAGCTTCAGAAATCTACTTTCTAAAATAGCTATCTATGTTTCCACTACACTACAAGTTTTACACTTGATAGTATTTGTTTTAAAATGTTTTATAAATGTTTTATAAATGTAAAATGAAGCAAGCACGATTCAACCCCCTTCTCATGCACATTTCCACCTACAACATTGTCTTCTCATCCAAAGTTATTCAACGTAGTATGGTGTATTTTGGTCTTGTATCGTTACCTAGATTTTATGAGTAACTCTAGAGAATTGCCTAAGTTCCTATGGAGGCAGCCCTACCTCCACCACTCATATAGGTGAATCTATCAAGTGCACGCTACAGTCAAGCACACTACTTATTCATGAGCTATAGATTCATTAAGAGCTTAAACTCACCATTATTTCACTGTAGTCGCACACTATCCCTCATACTTCATTATACACAATAGGGATGGACTAAAATAGATAGTGTTAAATGATTGACAAGTGACTTGTTTTTACCTATATGAACCTGGCGTTTGAGGAACTCTTAAATTCGAGTTGGGTTACCATCACTCTCAATCTGTGAATTGCACTAAAGCCTCATCCCTCTCAATATGCATCTTCATTAGCTTTTTGCTTAGTGGTTTTATCAGAGAATCCACTTAATACATCTCTGACCTTAAACAATTTATTAAGAAAGCTCTTCCCCTCATATAGATATCTACTTCGATGATTTTCCAAGTGATAACACCACCATAACAGTTAAATATAGTTAACATCAGAATAGCATCAACTACATCCAAGTATCTCCACAACATAGACTAGTATATAAACTTACTTATTTTCAAGGATTGCCTGTATAGCAATATCCTTTTCATTCTCCATAACTAAAACACTTTGACATATATGTTTGGTAGTCCTATAGTCTACCACCCAATTTTTTTCTTATCATCACAAAATTAATTTTAGTAACTCACGAGGTAAAAGCTTCTATATCCTATTCTCGTTAATTCTTTTATGAGATGAGTTGCTAGAAAGATTCCAAGTCTATTCATCTATATATCTCAAACTGTATAAGGTTTCATAGAGTTGCCATGATCACTTGAGAAGATCTAATCCAAAGATAGAAAGCTGAAAGAAAGAAATACTCCAAGAGAGTTTACTCTGAAACCTCCAAGAAGCTAAATGATCATGTCAGAAATTTTTTTCTGAATTCTTGAAGAGTACCTCATGGCATCTTAAGATTTGACCTGTTTTATTAGACATATTCAAAAACCATGTTTTTGTAACAAATGGTCAGCATATTTTTGCTTCAAAGAAGCTGAACTAAGATATACAGATGAAACGGAAGCAAAAAATCTATGCAACCTCATTTGCTATATATTTGTATTTCTATTCTTTAAAATATTTAAAGAGACATCTTTACAACAAATGAATCCTGAAAAGCATTTCCTTTAAAAAGGGTTGGAAAAATCTCTTTATCTGAGACTAAATGATAAGGACCCATGGAACTCTGGGTATCAAAAGTTATACTTCTTCTTGCAGGTATTTCTGATATATCTCTCTAATTGAAACATCAATAGAAGTACTCTGATGATGATCCATCCAGATATCTGACTCTGGTTCTAAATATTGTCACAGTTCCTAAGAGTTAATGTTTCAAGGATATCTCATGATGATGATAAAGAAAAAGCCTAAGGAAGACTTTGTTGATAATCTTGATTATGCAGAGGAAAGTCTTGAGATTTTCTATCTCAAGGCATCTTCAAAAAGCCAGCAGATTAAGGCCAAAAGCTTCAGAATGTAAGCTCCAGAACCTCAGTCTTTCAGAAAATTATGCTCTAACCACTCAAGATGATCAAAAAGTAATCTTTCTGATAAACAACATGAGCAGTTTGAAAATGACACAGAAGCTAAATGATTTGAATTTACTGTAACTTCATGATAGTTCAGTCTTTCAAGAGAGGAAACTCTGTAAAAATCTCTTCTCACTTCCTGGAATATTCAATCCTTATCATATAATTAGTTTCATCCTTGAAATATAAAGAAAATCTTCCTTCTATATTCTTAGTTAGGTTTATATTCTTCTTATGGAAGAAGTAGAAGAAGGAAGTCATTCAAATTTTCCAATGAACTTATTAAATGTATCATCTTTAAGGAAACTTGAGTGTAGGTTAGTTTGAGTGGCAACTTAAACACTTAACCTTTGTATCTTTGATCTATTAGTGATCAAAGTGAGACATAGCTCAGAGAGACTAAGATAAAACTACTTGCAACACAATAATAAGATGCTCTTGCTTATCACGGTTTAGCTTGGAGAGGCTAGGAAAAGACTACTTACAGTTTGGAGAGGCTGGGGCAAGACTACTTTCAATATGTCAGTAGAGATTGCTACTGCACACAGTTAGGCTTGGAAAGGCCAGAGTAAAGACTACTCAATTGATCTTGGAGAGGCCGGTGTCAAGACTACTCAATTAGGATTGGAGACGCCGGAGTCAAGACTACTCAGTTGGGCTTGAAGAGGCCAGTGCCAAGATTACTTGCAGCTTGGAGAGGCTAGGAAAATACTGCTAACAACATGCTAAAGGAGTTGCCTGTCAGTCACGAGTTAGCTTGGAGAGGCCAGAGTCAAGACTACTCATGTTAGTTTGAAGAGGCTAGTATGAAACTACTCGAATTCCTTGGTTATAGGTGATTTCTGAAATCCTTGGATGATAGCTTGGGAAGGCAAATGAAAAGAATATCCATTTTTACTTTCTCAGGTTGAGAAAGTTGTTGTTAGAGTGGAACCTCAACAAGTTGTTGAGTACTGGATGTAGGCATGTTGGCTGAACTAGTATAAAATCCTTTGTGTTCTTTCTCTCTTACCCTGATCTCTTTTATTTATCCTTATTGCTTCATTACCATACCATCAATCTTATATATATCCTGCTCGTTTTATGTTATCTCTTTTAACAAGGTTCAAAAAGTAACTTTTTGAAGATACTAACTATGCTTCCACTGCACTACAAGTTTTATACCTGATAGTATTTATTTTCAATGGTTTCAGAAAATGCAAAAAAAGATCAATGAACGATTCAATCCCCCTTCTCATGCACATCTTCACCTATGTAAAGCATAGAATGGCAGCAAGTTTTAGCACATCAAGTCCTTCTGACCAAGACTTTTTAGGCACATTCTTCCTTTTCGCTCAGGGATATGTTGATAAAGAACTGAATAAATACATGATGTATGACATTACTGTTATAAGCAAATGTTCTTTCTCAAGATGATCTTTGTCCTGATCCGTCATTCATGAGATAAATGTCTTTTTGATAGAGTCATTTCAAACTTCAAACATATTTGACAAATAGAGAATCCAATCTGAGATAACGATATCAAATTTTTCTACTTCTCAAAGAAGCTTTGGCAATTTTCATTGCTTCAACAGGGTAAAACAATTGACATGTTAGAAATAGGATCAAAGATATCTTGATATATATTCAGATTCTTCAATATCGTGTATTAATTGTCTCATATAGCCTTATTATGTAACAACCCATACATATGTGACATATATAGTTTAAGCTTGAGGCAGAGACTTGACTTGATAGAAATGCTAATCTTTCTCCTTTATGGAGCTCATGTCAACAAGTCTCTTTTCAATCCCTTTCATCATAAGAATAAACTGTGCCATGACTTGGAGTCTTGTCAGTAAAGGATCATCAGATAAAATATTGGTCTTGAAAAGATGATATATGTCATTTTGTCCTTTGGATCTTTGTCCTCTACAATCGTTGGATTGCTCAACCCCTCAGAGACCTGGCTTTGATAACACTTGTAGGTAAAGATATACACGAGAAGAGAGTTGAATCATGAATTGATCTGTTTTTGCATTTTTTGATACTACTGAAAATAAATACTATCAAGTATAAAACTTGTAGTGCAATGGAAACATAGTTAGTATCTTTAGAAAGTTACTTTCTGAACCTTATTAAAAGAAACACTTGATATTAAAAGAGATAACATAAAAAGAGTAGGATATACATAAGACCGATGGTAAGGTAACGAAGCAATAAAGATAAATAAAAGAGATCAGGTGAGAGAGAAAGGACACAAAGAATTTTATATTGGTTCGGCCAACATGTCTACATCCAGTACTCAACCACTTGCTGAGGTTCCACTATAACAACAACTTTCTCAACCTGAGAAAGTAAAGATGGATAGTCTTTTCATTTGCCTTCCCAAGCTATCATCCAAGGATTTCAGAAATCACCTGTAACTAAGGAATTTGAGTAGTTCTGTACTAACCTCTCCAAGCTAACATGAGTAGTCTTGACTCTAGCCTCTCTAAGCTAACCCATGACTAACAGGAAACTCCTTCAGCACATTGTTAGTAGTAGTCTTTTCCTAGCCTCTCCAAGTTGCAAGTAGTCTTGACACTGGCATCTCCAAACCTAACTGAGTAGTCTTGATCTTGGCCTCTCCAAGCCTAATTGAGTAGTCTTGACACCGGCCTCTCCAAGTCCAAGAGCAGTCTTGACTCCGGCCTCTCCAAGCCTAACCATGTGTAGTAGCAACCTCTATTGACATGTTGAAAGTATTTCCAAGCTGCAAGTAGTCTTTCCCTAACTTCTCCAAGCTAAACCGTGATAAGCAAGAACATCTTACTATCGCATTGCAAGTAGTTTTACCTTAGTCTCTCTAAGTTATATCTCACTCTGATCACTAACAGATCAAGGATACAAAGGTTAACTGTTTGGGTTGCCACTCAAACTAACCTATACTCAAGTTTCCTTAAAGATGATACATTTAATAAGTTCCTGGGAAAACTTGAATGACTTCCTTCTTCTACTTCTTACATAAGAAGAATATAAATCTAACTAAGAATATTGAAGGAAGATGTTCTTTACACTTCAAGGATGAAACTAATTACATGATAAGGATTGAATATTCCAGGAAGTGGGAAGAGATTTTTGCAGAGTTTCCTCTCTTGAATCTTCAAATCTCTCTCTTCAGTCTTCAAGCTTAGCATATCTTTATATAATGGTCTTTCTTTGTAACCGATGCCAAAGATCAGTTCTTCAGGTAACACGTGTTGATGATCAGTTGTGTCTTGAAAGAAACAGCTAGAAGAGAGGTTAACAGAACTGTCATATCTATTGCAGAAGCCGTTGTAACATGTTTACACATGCATAGTGAAATATATATACTCATTTGAGTAAGCCTTGCTCTTGCTAAATGATAGATACATGTTATAAACTTACAAAAAACTCAATGGAGACATCAATTGTTCTTCAAAGTATTTTCTTTAAATTGGTTTTGTTGTCATTCAAAACATGTGAGCGCAAAGGTTCTAGAGCTAACAGTAACTACTATCACAAAGTCAATTTTATTTATATATCTATTTTGATTCTTTTATAGATACAAAAACAATTCTTACTTCAATCACATAAAGATGAACATGTCCACTCAACATGCTAATAATTTTATAATCCTTCCAAAGAAGTTGAGTGAGAGAATTCAAGACTCAAATTCATGAAAGCCATTAATGAAATTAATCCCTTCAACTTCAACCTAATAAATAAAATAGATCTCACAATTGGGACCACTCTACTAGTGCCACTGTGCCACGACATAAAAAGAGTCTCAACAACATTTTCCTCATATTAATGCAGATAATCATGATATACACACTCATTCTCTTTGCTTAAAGGCAATGCACACCAGATACAAGTCATCAAATTTCTCAATCTTTTCTATATATGTAAATTTAAAAGTATTTGGTAAAAATATTCCAATGCTCTTAAATCATCAATAAACAAACAAATAATTATATACATCTAATCAATTAATTTCACAGACATATCTGTTTCAACACTAGAAAAAAAAATTTAAATATCTTATAAGCATATATCAACATCAAATCTGATTCGTATGTTGTTTTGAAGTTCCTTTTTAATGACCACTATGAATTATAGCAAAGAAGTTGCATCAAATATTTATATTGGAAGATGTTAAAATAATTATTCTACTAACAAAATGGTTCAACAGCAGACATCAATATATATAGTCTTTTTATTTTTATCACAAAATTTATTTCAATAACAATATCCATAAAAGTAGTCTTATTCATTCAAGTATCTATATTAAATAATACTATGCTTGAATTTTCCAATGATGCAATGCTTGCATGTTATATTCACTTGTCCATGAGATCTTGAACTGCCAATACACCAAAACTTTTATCTGGCTAAGATTGCACTTCCACATGTTGAAATTGTTTTCTACCATATTGTGTTCACCATAGAATGGAGATTAGCTCCTCCAAAGATTGTCAATCTTTGAGCCAAGAAATTCCAAACTACTCTTAAGATTGTTGGAAAAATTTAAATTGAAATAACATCACAAATAAAATAAAACAAGAATAAATTAATCACTGGTAATAAAATTAAGAAACACAAATAATAAACTAAAAAAATAGAGATAAATAAAATAAAGGGAATAAATTAGATAAGCTTATCGAGTTTATTGACTGAGGCGTGATATACATTGAGCTTAAGAGTATTTTGCCACCACAAGTCAATCACTCGATGTAGATGGTCTTCACAGCTAATACTCGCCAAAATACAATAGACATTTCCCACTAACTCTGCACTTGAACTAATGAGGCTATATAGGAACAACTTGCAAGGATTGTTCAAGGGAATAATATACTAATATACATTTTCACTAATTTTATTGATTGTGGAAAATAAAAGTGTATGAAAGTACTCTAATTCTTGCTATAAAATATATCTCTCTCCTAAACAAAATGCTAATGTTTGTTAAGACATGTGGCTTTTTCTCTCTGTTATATATATATATATATATATATATATATATATATATAAAATAAGGAGAAATACTTAAGTACACCGAAAGTAAAAGATAGCACTTGATTTGATCTATTTATTAATTGATACATAAGTTTTATGGGTCATTATTATCTCTCATCTCCCCTATATTTTTAATGCAATAACTGATTTGTCAATCACTAAATGGATCAAAGTAAATAGTTTGTCTTGCTCTAAGAGCATCTAAGAATTTCTCATAAAACAAGGAAGAGATATCTTTCTGTTGCCCAATATTCACATGATACAAACTTAAAGATTTGTAAATGTGTCATGAAATAGAAGCTGAAGAATAGTAACCATAATGTGTAACATTTAATCAGTAAAACCTTATTAAAACTTGATTTTCCCAACGGTTTAGTTACAGGTTATACCATCAACTAGTATAAATGTCTTGTAATCAAAAAACAAAACATGTGAGAATATATAGAATTAAAACCATAATATGATTAAATATTATTTAATAATAAAATTAACTTTGAAATATAAATATTAATAAAAAAACAACATTTTGAAGTCATGTAATAAAACATACAAAATAAATGTTAACTATTTAAATCCTTATGTAATTTATTTGAAAATATTTATTTAATTTGTTACTTGGTTTAATTTGTTACTTGATTTTCCCAACGGTTTAGTTATAGGTTATACCATCAACTAGTATAAATGTCTTGTAATCAAAAAACAAAACATGTGAGAATATATAGAATTAAAACCATAATATGATTATATATTATTTAATTTAACTATTTGTTACTTGGTTTATTTAATAGAACAGGGGCTCCCCACGGAGATGCACTTGGTCTAATAAAGTGCTTCCCTAATAATTCTTCAATTTGTGACTTTAATTCCTTCAACTCTAAAGGGGACATTCTATAAGGAGCAATTGAAATAGGACCTGTCCCTAGAACCAACTCAATGGAGAATTCAATCTCTCGTTCAGGAGGAAATTCGGGAATATCCTCTGGAAAGACATCTGGATATCCTCTCACCACTAGAAGCTTACTCAATTCATGGTCACCTTCAGTTTCACTGGCTGAGAGAAGAACATATTCCTGATGGTTTGTTTTGTTTGGGTTAGGTGTTACTAAGTCTAAATAAAAAGAAAAAGGAACCACAGGAATAGAAGGTAATGTAGAAAGAAATATAGGAGTTTTATCTGGACAGTGTAAAAGAACATAATTAGGTACTAGCTAATCCATACCTAAAATTACCTCTAAACCAGATAAAGGAAGGCAAACTAAATTGGCAGTAAACTTTCTAGCACCTATTTGAAGAGGAAGGCTCATACATGCATAACAAGTTCTAATAGGACTAGCAGTAGGAGTGGACACAAGGAGATCATAAGGTAATTCAGACACAGATAATAGTAATTTTTGTACACAGTCATGGGATATAAAAGAATGATTGGCGCCCGTATCATACAGTACATCTAGGATATTACCATTTATTTCACACTTACCTCGGATCAGATCAGCAGATTGAGAAGCTTCTTTGGAACTTATAGTAAAAACGCGTCCATGTTGTTGTGGCCTAGAGGTAGGTTGCTGGCCTCGCTTGTCGGGACATTCGAATATTTTGTGTCCTGGCTTCCCACATCCAAAGCAAACAATTTGTGTTGCCCAGCAAGGCCGATTCCCATGATTCTTCCCACATTTAGGGCAGCCTCTCCCTACCTCAGGTCTGAAGATTGAAGTTGTTTCCCTTTGTTATTGTTGTTGTTGTTGTTATTGTTGGATGGAAATCTTCTCCGGGGTTGGTTAACAGGCTTGAATCGGGGGCCTTGAGGTGCTAACCCCCTCCTAGCATTATTCTGGGCATACTTGAAATTTATCAGCTTCTTGTTAGACTCCTCTACACGTCAGCATTTATTTACCAGAGTAGGATAGTCTCTGATCTCCAGGAGACTTACAGCTGCTTCTATATCTTCTCGTAGACCTCCTTCATATTTCATGCATTTCCAGGCTTCATCCAGGTCACGCTGCTAAATCGTAGAAAATTTGCAAAGCTCTTCAAATTTTGCTGTGTACTCTGCTACACTCATTGACCCTTGCTTGAGCGCCATAAACTCTAATTCTTTTGCATTTCTCATAGATGTAGGGAAATACTTACAGTAGAAGGCTTCCTTGAAAGTATCCCAGGTAACTCCAGTTTGGGAAGCTTCAAATAACCTCCTGGTGCCAACCCACCAGAATTCCGCATCTAATTCCAGCATGTAGGTGACAAAAGCCACCTTTTGGGTCTCTGTGCATGGGAGAACTGAGAAGATCTTCTCCATGGCCTTAACTCATTCCTCTGCCTTACTTGGGTTGAAGGCTCCTCGAAATGGCGGGGGATTTGCCTTCCTAAACTCGGCGAACTTCTGATACTCTACATTAACCTCGTTCACTGCAGGGTTATCGACTGGGTTTTGCCTTTCATTGCGGTTCAGCCGCTCCATCATTCGGGTAGCAGCTGTAGCTTGTTCCCTCATGGCAGCTGCCATCTCACGGAAAGTATTCATCATATCAGCATCGTTTCCTGCTCCACTCCTAGTTTGCCGATTTGAAGTCATTGATTCCTATCACACCAAACGAAATATTGAGTTGATCAGGCTCAATACCAAGCTAAGTGCAGTAGCAACCCACAACATTATGAACCAGCAGTCACACACATATATATAAAATCATAATGTATGACAATTTCTAAGAAAGCATAGCCGGTCCAATCCTCAGGCTTATAGGATAGTCCGGCTTTGATACCATAATGTAACACCCTCATAATTACCATATTTTACTCGAGTATCAATACAGTAATTAGAAAAGTATTACTTACCTTTACAATCTATACTAGTCGAAAATAATTAAAAAAAAATAGTGTAGACGCGTAAGTTACAAAGCCAATATATACATATATGGACATTGTTGTTAATTTTACAATAGGTAATACTGTAAAACCAACTAGTCATTTCCTAAACAACAGGGACTTAGTCCACAAAAGAACATCCCTACCAGATAGTCTAACCTACTCAAAGTTGAGATCCAGCAAAACTTTATACAAACAGAAAATGAATCTCATCAATATCCAATAAGGTCAAACTACGGTCTGGGGATTCTATTCCTAAACTGCTGCTATACTCACATCAAAAGTCCCTGAGTTGTCCCATGGTCTCCTAAATAAAACCATTTGCCATTGGTGCAATGGCATTGCCCCCAGCTGGGGCATCAGGATCAACTGGCGGATCGGAGTCGGAGGAAGAGGACGAAGGATCGTCTCCAGGAGGGGACATAGGTGGTGTAGGTGGAGCTACAAATACATCAAGGTGTGCCATTTCAAGAGGCACCTCAGCATAAGGAAAACCTGGGTCGAACTCAGCAGAGAAAACACAAGTACTAAATGAACGACTAAAGAACACGTACACTCTAACCCCGGGAGTATGCTACAACATATAAAGAGTCTAATGTTGGATTATAATGCCACTGCCACTAGGGCGAGTCAAGGAAGATTATCACCGACGGCATCCTTAGAATCTGAATACAACATAAAATACATGCAGCGTAGGGATGAGAATATTATAAAATTCTCAGTAGGGTATTCCCTCACCAGTGATCAAAATTAATAAATAAAACATAAATAGGAATATCATTCATTTTTTTTCAAGCATTACCAAGTACACTTATATGCAAAAATAACAATAAATTATGCACAGTCCTAGGAATAATTATTAATGTATATGGTTCAGGTAAAGTCAAATGTAACATGATAGTAATTATAAGTTTTTCTCTAGCGATCCATGGAATCCAAGTTAGTGCAGTTGTTTCTCTTTAACATAGGGAAGGCTTAGTTTCATATCCAGTAATATCTGTAGTGGATAACTCCACAAAGAACAATAGACTGCTAGGACATAAGCTCATTCCTATTCGTAATCATCGGACTTCATCTTTTGTTTTTCCATTTCCGAATCACACACAGTTCTATTTCTAGCCGATACATCTACCGACCCATAAAACTTACTGGGAAGTCCTTCTTTTTGCCTCCCTGATATACCCCACATAAGCCTTGTTTCTGTTTTTCCCCCATATGTTGGAATTTGCACAACTGAAGGTCACATTCCCGCTTTCATCAGCATAATAGTCATATGATGTAATTATCTTTTCAAATGCCTACTTATATCACATATGAGCATATAATCATGTCGGAGTCTCATCCATATCTCCTCATCATTTCTATAGAACAATTAACATGCATTCCATATGATATATACCTTAATTCAATGCCATTTCATCATTAGTTTAAGACATCTTTATCATTTCTAGCAACCAGGCAGATTTATCAATCTATAACTCATAATTATTCTCTATATTAGATGACCAATTTAAGAGCCACAAAAATTCTCTATGACATGTCAACATGTCCAGTAGTCCCTGTAAAAATTTCATAGCAAATAGAGACCTCTAACCATGTTAAATAAATTGTACAAATTTAGTGGTCAGATACCACTTATTCGTAGCCCAGACCAGAGTTCTCTTAATTTTTAACCCTAGCAATCAATAAAATTAACTCAAGAGAAAAATAACAGTAATACTTAAAGAAGTTATAAACACTCTATAAAAGTTTCAAAGGAAAAATAATTTGTTTGCTATGATAATAAAATCATACAAATTTACAACTTCAGTCTTAGAAATCTAAGCAGCATGAACATCATTTCTGTCACTGATTTTTTTAGTGCAGAAATTCTTGAAACCAATGCTCAATAAAATTCGTGAAAATATTTCAAGATGTTAGGGCCAACATATAATTTTTCCAGACCATGATCATGACCACAATTATATCCAAAAATTCATGAGATTTTACTGTATTCAGCAAAACTGAAAATCCAGCACTCTAACTCAAATTTCATTTGGTGAATTGATGACTCTAACCTCATCAAAATCCTCCACCAAAATTTATTCATCAACAAACATATATCACTAACCAAAATAATCAAAAATTTTGTGCAGCACAAGTCATAAAGTCAGAAACTAAATTTGGCAATAAAAGACTCAATAAAACCCTACTCTTGGAAGCTAAAGGTGCCTTGGTCTCTAGGATGCTCCCAAGTGATGCTCTTCACTCCACAACTCTCAAGATACACCCAAGCCCTTCTCCAATCAGTGATGAGTGGGGTAAATAAGATGAGGTTTGGGAATTTTAATCGGTTAGAATTGTAGAGGTTGATGTATAGAACAATTTTAGTGAAGGGAGTTCTTGGTTTTGGTAGCTCTAGCTAGTACATAGGTGATTTGAACATAAAATGGAGCTCTTGGTTATGGAGGAGGCTGCTGGTTTCTTCTCCCTTGGGCTGGCCGAAAATGGCTTTTTAAATAAGCCAAATTTGTGATGTTTATCCATTAATAAAGTAATGAATATTATAATGTATATTTAGATAATTATCCTCCAATGAAGTAAAGTGAATGGTTGTGATTCAATCTTGTAATTCAAGATTGAATCTTGGCCATTCATTTGATTTAAAAAGTTAGGTTCATTTGTTTTGTAGAGATCTAACTAGTTTTCGGTGTTAGAATTCGCACACCGAAATTCCACCGAACGGGTGAAATAGTGTATCTGAATAATCAAACATTGCTCGAAAAATATTTTCGGGTATAAAATCTTTATTTCTACCTAGTTCTAAACATAATCTTATAATTTCTCAATTTCTAGCATCTCCGGGACCTAATTCTAGGGTTTCATTGTCTCAAGCAGTCATGGGCCCACAAAATACTATTCATATACTTTTTTTTTTTGCTGATTTCTTGAATCATTCTCATCATGTCTACATACGTCAAAATCTTAAAATTTTCATTAATAAAACCTCATTTAATTTCCAAAGATGATTAGGTTGTTATAATATCCGTCATGGATTTTTTTTAATAAATTAGAGAGACAAGAGGTCCACTTTTTCTCTTTATATGTTCGATTTATCATCACTTCAAAATTTTATTAAAATTATTTATTATAAAAAGAATTACACTTCAATAATGAAGTGATAAATGTAATGTCCTGATATTTCCTGCTGTGCAAAATGACTAAAATACCCCTGAGGTCATTTTCACTGGGAATCATGGACAGCCAGTCCAGGCTATCCTCTAGGGGTTAGTTTGATGTTTGAAGGGGAATGGATGTATTGATAAATACTGTTAGAGGTGAAACCTCAATTCCTGGGTTTTCCTATACGTGAAATTACCAAAATACCCATACGGAAATTTAACGCGGGATTAATTGCCGATTGGACCCGAAATTTACCCAGGAGTTTGGAATGTTGTTTTTAAGAGATGTATGATATCTGTATGACCCCGAATGGTCCCGAGGAGTTTTTATATAAAATTACTATTTTGCCCTTACTTACGTGCATAATGAGCCTTGCGTATGTGCATAATAAGCTTAATTAAGTGATTATGATAATGCATGCAATATTAGGCTCTAATTAAAGGTAAAATAATTTTAATTATTAATTTTGAGTCAAAATAATTAATTAATGTTAATAGAGACTTAAGATTGCTTAGAAAAAGTTAAATCCCTTTCTTAATCAAAGGAGCTCATATGACATGACATAGTCAAAAAGGTAAATAGTATTTTCTCTCTTATTCTTCTTAAAATTAGGAATGTGTTGGTTTTTGAATTTCAAACTAAATGAGGCTATCTCAACTAAGTGTGTATGAAAACTCTTTAAACCATGTCTTGAAGCCCCTAAGTACATAATGACCAACCTATACACTTAATTCCCAATTCCTAACCCATTGCCTAATCAAATATACCTCTAAACACCACTCCTAACCCACATGAAAGTGAAAAATTTCCCCCCCACAAAGCCATGAAGGCCGCGGCCATCTCCCCTCATACATTCTCATATTTAAGTTTTTGTAACACCAAAAGCTCTCATTCTTACCATTCACATTTTTTGGCCAAGAATTGTGTTCAAAAAAGTGCTCTTGAAATCCTCTCTTATCTCTCATCCCAAAGATCTCTTTTCTTCAACTTCCACCACTAAGAACCACCACTCTCCACCACTTTTCAACCTCAAACCATCACAGCACCACCATAGATCTTCCTTCAAACACATAACCTTTCCATTCCCAAGCTCAAAAACTCAAGAAAAATCATTCTTTCCTTTTCCTTCTCACTTGGCTGAACCCTTGTTTTACTCTAAGAGAAGATTTGTTCTTCTTATTTCCTTACAAGATCAAGCTCTTTCTCTTACAACAAGAAACATATCTTTGCTAGAGTTTTTGTTTTGAGCTTCTTTTCTTTCTCTTTGTTTTTATTTTTCGGCCTTGTGTTGGTTAAATGGACAAGTTTTTCCTCTTTTATTTTGTTCTTATTTGTGACTTTGGATGATGAAGAAATGGACTAGATCTTCCTTTTTCTTTTTTTGTCATTTCAGTTTTGGCCTTCTTTTTCCTCCTAATTTCGATTTTGGTTGTCAATGGATGATTGAAACTTTGGCTTGATGATGATGGATCTTGATGATGATTGTGAGACCACCACAAAATAGACCTCTAAAGCTCAAAGTTTAGGTTCCATTTTCGGTTTTAAAGAATGAAAGACAATGAATACTTGTTGGTCTCCTTGGAAATATTTTCTTTGATGTTTGAAACCATGGCTTGATGATGAGGGTTCCTAGATGATGTTTGTGAAATCATCATATTTGTAACCTCTAAAGCTCAAGGTTTCATTTTCGGTCTCAATGATTTATGGAAAGTAAAATGCTATTTGATTCTTTTTGTTGATTCTTTTGAGCTTGATGGTGAGTCTAAGAAAATAACGTTCTTGGAACCATGATGAAGAGAAACTCTAAAGCTCACTTCCATTCGTTAAGATTAAATGGGGTTGGAAACATCATTCTTTAAAGTCTTGAGATGAGCTCTAGTAAGATATAAAAATGGACTTGCATCATGTTTATATTTCAACCTCTTGTATCTCATATTTGTGTTTCAATGCCTCATACATCATGTTTATTTTCAAGTCATCACCTTAAATGTTGAAGACTAAAGAAATGGACTTGCATTTTCATATTTAAATTTCAAGTCTTGTATTTCATGTTTATATTTCAAGTTATCATCTAAACATCAAAGACTTAAAAATAAACTTGCATTTCCATATTTATATTTCAAGTCTTGCACATCATATTTACATTTCCAAGCTATCCCCTTATAATAATAAAGATTAAAATGAGGTTGTATCTCATGTTTATTTTCTTGTCATCACCTAAATCACTAGAGCTCAAAGACTTGCCTTTGTATCTTACATGGAAGTTTTAGTCATGGTTACCTCTCTTGAAGGTATTTTTGGCCATGACAAAGTATTGGTCTTAGAATGGATTTTATTTTATCTTAAGGTTTAAGACTTGTGTCCATGATCCTTTGCTTATTTTTGAAAGAATTGGAAACTCCAAAGGTATCAAAAATGTGATTTCCATGGATAAAATCTTATAAATGGAAATTTTATTTTTGCTACTTCCCTAAGAGTTATTATGCACATTTTCAAAGGGGTAATTTGGCTTTAAGTGTTCTCTTTGACTTGGAATAAAATTAGAGGAAACTAGTTACTAGAAACGATTAATGTTGCAATTTTTGAGGCCATTGGAGGTTAAAATTATAGCTATTGTCTTGATTCATTTAAATCTGTAACATGCTATTTGAAATGGTTTAGAGGTGTAAAAATTACTATTAATTGTTATGAAAATCATCCTTGGTACCCTAGGTAAAAATTAGTAACTAGAAACACGTAAAATTGTAATTTGGAAGCTTTTAACAGCCCTATTTTCGATTACTACCTGAACCATTTCTTTACTATATGGTGCTGTTTGGGATTGTATAAATGTGTAAAATTTGTTAATAATTAGTGTAATAATTATTTTTAGCACTTGGGGAAAGACTAGCAACTAGAAAGGATCACAAATGTGATTTCTAGAACTCTTAAGGATTGAATTATGGATTCTATTTTAGCAAGTTATAATTTTGTAAAAAGATGTTTGACACTTAGTAAATGTGTAAGAATCACTCATAATTGTTATAGGAACTAATTTTAGCATCTTAGGAAAAGTTGGTAACAAGAAAGGGTCAAAGACGTAACTTTTAGAACCCCAAAATGGTTTGATTTTTAAGTGCTATCCAAACCTTACAGCTTTGTTTGGAAATGTTCATGAGGTTAAAAATCAGTGGGAATCATGGTAATTGATCTCTTAGATGCATAAAAGAATAGTTACTAATGTTTGGTTAAACCGAATTATAGTTTTGACCCATTTAAGGGCTAATGAGTAATTACTGATAACTTGAGCATGAAAGTATGAATAATATCCATGATGATCTTTAATATCCTATATATGTGGATGAATACCTTGTTGAACATAGCATATGCATTAGCTGAGTCTGGTCCTTGATTCTGGCATACTGGGTAGGAGCACGTTTACTTTCAACAAGATGTTGATAATGGCATGCTTATGTGAACTACTTTATGGACAATTGCAATTGTGGTTGAGATAATTGAGATGCATGATCACGAGCAAGACATATTGAATAATAAGGAATGATTGCATTGCATCTCTAGAAGAACATGCTAAGGCTAAGTGACTTAAAACATAAGGAAATGATCCTATAGACTTCGCAAATTAAAAGTTATGAGAGGTGATCCAATAAGTTGGCCTTCTAAAACCCCCGAATTAAAGGTTATGAGAGGTAAGCCGTAAAAGTGATATGATTCATGTTTGCATTTCTAGATAACATGCTAAGTTTAAGGTGATGTAAAACACATGGAAACAATCCTCTAAACTCCCCGAATTAAAGGTTATGAAAGGTGATTCTATGCCCCCTATCCCGCACTCTAGGAGTCAGGAATTAACTTATCTAGAGGATAAGTGTAGGCTAGTGATGACTAGTGAGGTATGAGCTCATAACCTAGAAATCTCTAAGGAAAGAATTATAGGGTGGCCCCCAAGGAAAAGAGAATGAGAAGCTTAAGTACCTAAAAGATTAATGAGAAAAAGATCATGTTGAAGAGTTTGCATTCTTTACTATATGTCTTTTATTATGGCATTGGTTAATTGTTCATGGTATGTCATGTTGCATCCTTACATTAAGACGCATGCTAAAATAGGTGGGCCTCGGAGTAATAATATTTGGAACTAAGTAATTGAACCTTACATGTTTGCCTACTATTTCATAATGAAACCTGAGATTCTTGAGGAGGTAGATGATGACACTAGTTCGGAGGTGATAGCCCTACTGAGATTCTTGTGCAAGATTCTCATTCCCTCTTTCTTTTTTTCTTTCCATCTCGTCTTTAGAGAAGGATGGTTTCGTTCGTGATCTTCGTTGACACGTCCTCTTGGGAGATGAACGACGTTGCTCATCGATCATATCATTTCGTGGGTCGTTGTGTTGTACATCTTTTTGTGTTCATGGAGTGCCCTTTTGCACATCCGGTCTCTAGTTTTCAGTTTTCTCCTGCTTCATCATTCGGTGATGATCTTGTCTTCGAGTATGCCCGTCCTCATGAGGAGCGGACCTACAGCACCCATCCTACCGCTTCTGCTGTCCGCGACTTCTTGGAGTATGTTCCTCTATCACCCACGATGGATTCTCAGTACGACTCGTCTGAGGACTCGGCTACTCAATGCCCTTCGGAGGATTCTGCACCTATTGTCCCCATGGATATCGGAGGCCATGGCGAGGCTACTGTGACCCAGCCTATGAGAGGAGCTAGGGTGGCAATGTGACCACGTCGAGGTGCTCACGCCCGTCCAGCTCATTATTTGGCCATGCCTAACGAGTTGGCTCAGTAGATTGGATACCTTCCTCCCTCCGGGGGAGGGTAGCAGTAGAGGACAATGGTGGATCTAATAGAGTGCCTGCGTACACATCACGTAGATGGTAGTCTTCTTTTCCTTTTAGGGGCTATCTGTTTAGGCGTAGTGGGAGGAGAGACCAAGGCTAGATGTTCTTTTTTTCTTTATGTTTATTGGATGATTGTACTGTCCCAACCTATAACGGTGGGCATGATGCTACTCTTTTTAAGTATTTATATTATGCTATGTGATATAGAATCTTTGATGTTATCAATGAATGCCTCCATAATGTTGTGTTATGCTTATGAGTTGTATTTACTTAAATTCATGTTTGCTTATGGCGTGTTTAGTTTCTTATCGACTTGGTGGTGTATCATACGACATAGTTCTTTTAAGTCTACGTGGCTCACGTTTTTCATTTTAAGTTTCAAAAAAAAATTTACCCATATTTTCGCTAAGTATTTTAACAAACTAAAGTTAAGAACTGAAATAAAAGAGTAATAACTAACAATTAACTTAATATGTCCGAGGTATGTTGAGTTAAATATTAGGGTGCTACAATAAATAAATTTGATTTAGACCATTTTTCTTAAATGTCATTTATTATTTAAATAATAGTTTTATAATTATTTTTAAAAAAAATATTATTTCACCTGAAACTTTGTGTTTTTGTACAGATGTATCATACAATAACATAATTGTAATGATTCTTATATATATATGTAAATATTAAAAATTTTACACATCTAAAATACAATATAAATTCAGAACCCCGTGCATCACACAGGTAAAAAGTGCTAGTTGAATTGTAAAGGAAAGGCTTTAAACCCGTTAAAATAGAAGGCGTACAGTAGAAGTCACCTAGTTGATTATTAACAAATTCACAGGCAATTTTGTGACAATCAATTTGCATTTCTTATTTTTCTAAAATATTTATAAAAGAAATAGTAAATTGAAAAAATAAATTAAAAAAATGAGAAGTTAAAAACGTTATTATAAATTATAGTCAACTAATATTTTATTTAATTATCCTAAAATACCCTTTCTCATTCCTAATTAAACTAACAATCTATTATTCCTTTAATATTATTTAAATTTTAAAGAAAATGAGGTGATACCAAGTCTTGAAATATTTCTTCAACGATGATTGATTTGAACATAAACTTCACAATCTTTGCATCCCCTTGACATTGCCAAATCTTCATCTTTATCATCAACAGTGAAAAAAGAAAGCAATAATTGTGGCCGAAGTCGACCAAGTGCTTGCACGAATTAAATTTTATGTTGAGGAATTTCAATCGTGCGGAAAATTTTGATGTTTGATAGGAAGGGTTGGAAACAAGAAGGGGAATAAGTGTACTGTGTTTAGTTGAAGAGGAAAGAAAGTTAAAATTAATAATTTTAAAACATTGTTTTAATATTATATTAGTTTATTTACTTAATTCAATTTTAAATATTTAATGTGGATTATTATATATATATATATATAGAGATACAAATATTACATTACAAGTTCATTTTTTATAGTATAATAATTGTTTATTAATATAATAATAAGTATGTTAGATTACTGAATGATGACATGACTATTTTGCATCAAGAAGGAATATCAACGAAACTATAAAACTTGAATTAATAATTTTTTTAAAATTCAAAATTTATTACGTCAGGAATGATTTGCATATCTTGTTTTCATTTCATATCATATACATTAGAATGGAAAAGTATGCTATTGTCCTCAAGGGTATACCAAATTTAATTTGATTTACAAACTAATTTTGAGATTAAGAGAGTCAGTTTGTAACACAATTATATTATATATATATATATATATATATATATATATATATATCAAAATGATTTTTATGGAAAATTAAATTTTATGTGTTATATGAGATAAGTAGTTAAAAAGTAAGATCTTCTCATAAAATAAAATATCACAATAAGATCGTCACATTGTACTTGTTGAAATTCTCATATGTCACAAATTAAGTCAATTAACCAATTGGATGTCAAAGGAAATATTCAAAAGCCTCATATCACCCCCTTTTCGTTAATTAATATTAAAGAAAAAATAGGTTGTTAGTTTAATTATGAACGAGAAATGATATTTTAGGATAATCCAATAAAATATCAATTGAGTATTAGAGATAATAGTTAAAATAAAGTGGGAATAGCGGTTATTTTTAAAGTTGTAAATGTGAAATTAGTTTTTGTGATAGGTTTAAGAGGAACATTCTTGAAATTTTAAAAAATAGTTATGACGGAGATTTTTTTTTTTAGTTTTTTGGGTTTCCCTGTATGGATAAGACACAGATACAAATTCCAGCCTAAACAAATGCAAATACTAGCCGAGCCCAAGTACAATGCTTAAGATCTAAGAAAAAGAACAGTGACAACTGAAACAAAGTAAAGGACGGGATCCGTGGAGAAGTTATCCGCTACCTACTTAGCCCACATTTATTTGAGGAAAATCAATGTCAGCCTCACAATTCGCAAACAAATACTATAGAGAGCATCTCATTGGTGACACATCGTTACATCTACAGAATAGAAGATTACAAATTTGCATAGGATCCTTTTCGTCATTAACCGATCGAATCAGAATATATGCCCACTCTTCCTGGGACCAAATAAAAAGGGGAAAGCACAAAGCATTCTTAGTAGCATACAAGAGAGAGAGAGAGAGAGAGAGACTGAAGAGAATCAAAAAGAGCATACAGGTTAGAGAGAGAAGAGCAATGGCAGCACTGGGTGGAGCTCGCGATTTGGCCGGAATCGAGAACAGCGTCCAGATCGATAGTCTTGCTCGCTTTGCTGTGGAAGAACACAACAAGAAGGAGGTTTCTTTCTTTCTCTGTTCTTTTTTGTTTTTAACAAAAATAATAATAACAATTTTTTGTTAGATCCTGTTTGGCATTTTAAATTTCTCCATGAATCCTTATGCTTTATGTTAATTTCATGTTTAGTGTTGCTTGTGATCCGTTTTGGCCTTGATTTATTTTTCCATGTTAACGTATTTTTTCAGACTTACACATGGTTTTACGGAGTTAATACTCATTCACTTTGCTACAAGTTTAAAATTTAGTCTTGGGATAGTGGGATTAGTTATGTTGTATGTCTAAGAGCACAAATGGCTTTGTATTTCTTGCTTCTTTTTTATCCTTTGAAGAAGGAATTTTCAATTTTAATTTTGTTTGAGTATTTTTTTTTATTTTAGTTTTTGTGATTGATTGAATTCGCAATGGTTATGCAGAACGCTCTTCTAGAGTTTAAAAGGGTGATAAGTGCAAAGCAGCAAGTGGTTGCTGGTACCATGTACCACATCACTTTGGAGGCATCAAGTGGTGAGATTAAGAAGGTTTATGAAACTAAGGTTTGGGAAAAGCCATGGTTGAACTTTAAGGAGGTGCAGGAATTCAAGGAGTCAAGTGCTTAGCCAGGTATGATTGCACTACACGATTGATCCTGCCTGACTTATATGTATGAACTATGAAGCTTTGACGATGTTTGCAAATGATTTATTCTTTTGGCCATTCTGATGATGGCTCAATTAAAGGGTTTATACTGCACAGGGAAAGGGGGACAAGAACTTGAAGTCTAGGACTAGTTAATGGTGTAATACTGAGCTTTATTTTGTCAGTTATAATGCTTCTAATATTGATGTAGGACATGTTCAATTGTTCATCTATTTTGTTGTTGTGTAAAAACCTGACATGTTCATCCTTTAGGAAGGGAAGGAGAGGGCTTTGCAAAGTAAACTTTCAAAATCTTACTCTACAAATCCCTTCCCTTCCTTCCCTTTCTCTTCAAAGTCAAACTCACAAAGACACCCTAAGGGTTCCAAAACATGTAGGAACTCTATCACAATGGACTTCAAGAAAAACCATATGATAGTGGGCTACAAATCAACAGCTCAACCCACAATCTGAAGGATGTTATAGGTCAAATCTCTTTAAAAGCTCTTAGTTTATTTATTCTTTGCCAATGCGGAACTTCTACTATCCATGGAATCAATTGTGACTTGCTTAAATTCCAAACAAAATTTCCCTTCGAAGCATGAGTGCATGTATAAAGACTTACAGGTTTCTCCCTCTCAAACATAGTATCTAGCAGATCAAAATTTTTAATCAAAGTTGTCTCAAAGTCCTCAATCACTTATGAGAACACCAACAATTGTCTTTCAAGTACTTATACCATAGCTGAAACTCGGCTCTGATGCCACTTTTTAAACTGTAGGGACCATCAATTCTAATATCACTTGTTTAAACTCGAGTTCAAAAGACTCAGGAGATTTACAATAATGAATTTAAAGAGAAACAACAATAGTGGGTTGACATGACATGTTAAAACTTTGTGACATTATGTTTATGGATTCAATTATTATAAAGTCTTCGCTTTATCTATTCTTTTCTAGTATGGAACTTCCCATTATCCTTTCATATTCACTTAAATTTCTAGCATGTTTTAGACTCAAGGTTGATATGGTCTAACTGTTTGAGAGGCAGCTCACTTGCAGGGTAGCTAGCTTTTTTTCTTCTATTAGATAATTTGAAATTCATTGATAACAAAACTCAATTCTGTGGGAGATACAATCAAGCTAAAGCTCAAACAACCCTAGCTGGGAAGAGAAATAAAACCTACTAGTATCATATTCCTTATGGCCATCAATCTGGCTTTCTCTAATGGTTTTTTCTCTGATGGTTTGTTAAATGGGCTTATTAGTTAGACAATGAAGATGATATGCAATTGATTAATTTTTTATTTTGTAAGTTTATGTCTGATAAACTCTCATATAGTTCACAGATTGCAAATTAGGATGCCTTCAATCTTTTCCCAAATGAATAACTCAGGACAAAATTTCCCTCAACTTCTGACACATCCTTTCCTTATTCCTCATAGGACTAATATTTTTTATGTTAAAAGAAAACGGTTCTCTCTCTGGGTTGACATGTGTTCGTGTCTCTGTTTCAACTAGAGTCATATTAAATTTCTTCCTTGAATTTTCAGGCTACTGAAGATTATATGGCCAACTTGACTGACTCCAAGTTGAAATTATCAAGATATCAAACCATGTTATGTTTGAAATAAATAGTACCTATCTTACCTCGATTACTATTTAAAGTCATTACAGTGCGAGAGGTTTATGTATTTGGTACCTTATTTAAATATTAACTACGAGAAATATATTGTCCTTTTGAGTAAATATTTCTATATGATGCGAATAACCTTTTGCTGGTATGCGATTGTAAGGTTTACGATGCCAAACCATGTTATGTATGAAATAAATGGTTCTTATCTTACCTTGATTAATATTTGAAGTCATTACATTACGAGTGGTGTATGTATTTGGCACCTTATTTAAATACTAACTATAAGAAATATATTGTCCCTTTGTGTAAATAATTCTCTATGAAGCAAATAACCTTTTGCTAGTACGCAATTGCATGGTTTACAATATTTGACAGGTTTAAGAAAATTTATTGTATGAATGCCCACTTTTCGTATACCATCCACAACAAAGGGCAACGTATAAATAGTAATGGACCTATATCTTTTTCAGTTTTTCTCCATTACTCGATTATCTTTTAGCCGTCATATTACACTTGTTGATTAAAGTCAAAGGTCAAGTGTGTCGGATTCGGTGACGAGGTTGTATCTTTTTAAATGTAAACTGCTTATTGAGATATCCAACATCATGAAAACAAGGATCTTAGGGAAACCAAAAGGATAAACAAACCACGAGATCTAGCACTATCCTAAAGAATACCACACAACACATAAAAAAGGGCAAATGGCAAAACAGGCTAATCTGCCCTGTCTCAGCCGACCTTGCCAAAAACTTACCACGAATGAGGAGGGATGGGCCAGCCTATCAAGGTAAAACAGATGACATGGCCAACCCATCCCCTTTTTGGGCAGATTGGCAAGCCAGCCGACTAAAAGAATTAAAAACATTCTTTTAGAAAAATTAAGCTTCGTTTGTAGCTTAATACTTTACAAAAACAATCATCAACAACATGTCACACACACAATTTTCAGAGCACATCACATACAATTTTCAGAGCACATCACACATTTTTTTTTCAAGAAATAATGAATCTCAATCTCAATTTGGTATCAATCACAATCATCTACTCGAAATTTTTGACTTTAAAACTTAACACTATCAATCTTAGGACTCCGATTAAAAAAATTGTTAAAAAAAAACTAACTTCAAATCTAAATGGAATACAAAAGCAAGAACCAAGATTGAGAGTACAAAGTTGGTTTCAGTTTAGTTTTAGCTGAAAAACTAACCAAACAAAATCAATCGGTTGATACAAAAATATTAAATGATTTGTTCCTTTTATATAAGCCAACTGAATCAAACTAAATCTGTTTTGGTTGGATTTGGTTGGTTTTTAGTTTCTTACATCTTGTTTCTATTTGTTTGTATTAGGCCCTTTTTCTTATTCAAAAGCAAACTCAGATGGCTAGAATTAGCACAAATGATTGATACTCAATAGAGAGTCTCACACATCACATGAATCAATAGACATCAACACACACAAAAATCAAAGCTCTAAATAACATTATAGCTAAAACAAGAACAATTTCACAAAAAAAAAACAATAAATACAAATCATATTTTATTCATATAAGGAAGAACAAAACTAGAAAAAAAAAAGAGAGAGAATTGAAAACTAGCCAACATACATTACAAACCCTCCTCATCCAATTGAGCGAGACTTAAGAGTGAGATGGTGAGAGTGACGACTGACATAGTGAGAGTAGATAGTGAAATATTAGAGAGAGACTAGCTGAATACTGTTGTGCATCACTAGGGAGAGGCAAAAGTGGAAATTGAACGACTAGGGTTTCAGCCTTTACCAGTGCTACTTTAAAATCATGATAGGGCGGTATATATAAATTATTAACAAGGGCAAAACATGAACATATGTGATATAAATTCGGTTTGGTTTTGTTCGATTCAGTTTTCAATTTTAAAAATGATAAACGAACCAAATCAAATTGAATCGATCTATTTTTCTAACAAAAAATCATTTTTTTTTATCAAGATGTTGGTTTTTTGGTTTGATTTTTGTAGTATAGATCGGTTTGGTTTAGTTTAGAACACCCTTAATCATGGCCTCCCTAGAGGTTAAGACCACCTTTGTCGAAGAGAGTAAAAAAAAGGGAAAGAAGTGGGAGAGAAGATGTGATAACGTGTGTTAATATCATATTTTTGTCATGACCCAATTTAGGTTATGACCAGTGCGTAGGGAACATGTCCTCTCACAAGCCTCTTTAACATACAAAATTTTCCAGAAAAATGGGCAGAGTCTCCTCTGTTTTTCGGACATTTCCCAAAAAACAAAATGACCTGCAAAACATAGATAGAACCACATAGTCGTGCTTCAAGCATTCTCGGAATGCGTCATCAACAACAAAACAACAACTCAACATAATCTAGAATACTCATCAAATGTTTATAATGTTGCCAAATAACTAAATTTTCAATGTCAAGTTATTAAAATATATTTAGAACCAATATAGTATGAACAAAAACAATTATAGATGTAATGTCTACTCACAGACTGGTTCCAAGGAATCGAAGACCAACTTCCAGCTGCCACCAATCCATTGGTTGATACTCAATTGCTCAATAACTCTAGGAATAAGACAACAACACTTTTTATGAGTTAACAGTGCCAAAAATTTTAGAATCTAACTCAGTAACATAAAACCCCCAAATCTGATAACCTACGGCTCCACATTTGGGCTCTAATCCTATATCTATTGTAACATCCCCTACTGTTTTATGGATTAATGACTGTCCCCACAAACTAATATGGGTCTTTTCAGTGTGCTTTGTCTTCACCCAAACGCTTCCTGAGAAAACTTCCTAGAAGGTCACCCATCCTAAAATTGCTCCAAGTCAAGCATGCTTAATTCTGGAGTTCTTTAGTCATGGGCTATCGAAAAAAATATGCATCTTGTTAGTATAGGTGGTACAAATCAATTCATATAAGCCTTCCTTAACTGTATAGTCCCATACCTACACAGTCTCAGGATTTCTCTCATTTAGGTGTGTAATCGGTTTATTCATGTACCTCTCCACTTAGAAGTTTACTAGGAGCTACTCATTATCCGTGCCTTCTTGCACAGGTGATCACTCCCCGACTTCGTCACTGGGCGTTACATGCCCACCAACTTCTGCTTGATTCGTCCCTGAACCATATTGTACTAGGAGAGGTGCAAGCTCTGATACCATTTGTAACATCCTCCCAAGCATAGTGTCATCATTAAGTCATGACAGCGGGCTCGTGAGTTGTAACTTATAAATTAGTAGACCTTTGTTAAATAACTATAGCAAATTCGATAGGTTCATGTAATAACTAACGTAATTCGATTAAAATATATAATAAAGATACAAAACATTTATTTTATATCAAGTCAATTACATAAGGAAGCTCTAATATGAACTTTAATACATATACAATCTCTATTACATTTACATACATTGACTCTAACTAAACACAGTGAACTAAAATATCAATTACTGCAATCTCGAGTTCTTTCCCGTAGCAGCCGCGTCATTCTCTGGATCAACCTGGAGGCGACACGGGAACACAAAACACACAGGGGTGATAATTATACAATTTTCAGTAGGGTAACTCCTCAAAAACTCAATTATAATGTCATTGTCATCACCCCAGCCACTTCGATTTATTAAGAAAATGTGAGCATGAAACATATATCAAAGGTTCATTTTAAAGTTAGAAAGCCATTCTTTCGAAGTAAGTCTCTTTTATTATTCAATCATCTAATTTGCACATATCATACTACTCAACATCATATAAACCATATATTGCTAACTCACAACTTAAACATATTGGCCTCAATATCGATACTAAAATTCTTCACTTAGCACATAAGATAAAAGACTACTTAAAACAATTTCTATTTCAACTTGTCTTGACCCTTGACTAATCTTATCACGTCTGGGCGTTATGTACTGTCGTCCCCGGCGTGGCAATAATGGGTAATAGACTGCTTTTGAGGATTGAGCTAATTTCTATACATGATCATTGGATTTAATTTCTTTAATTCTCACACAGAACTATTCCTAGCCAGGTTTACTTTCCCTGACTCAATTCAAGGGTAATCAGGTTTACTTTTCCCGACAGACTGGATTTACTTTCTCCAGCCCAAGAATTATAAATCTTATGCTTTTCTTGGTAGTCAGGTTTACTTTTCCCGACAGACCGAATTTACTTTCTCCAGTCTAAGAAATGCAATCTTATGCTTTTCTCTCACATGCACACAATTATAAGGAGTATTCATATCTATGTGTGCCAAATCTCATCAATAAACTCACATGCTCAATTATTCATATTCATCTTCATCATAGTTGAATCAAGTCATTATATCATTAGTTCAAGGCATTCTCACAATCTCAACACAATGGCAGATTCTTTACTTAAGCAACATAGTTTTATTTACATATCAAACCATCAATTCAGAGGCTACCAAAAATTCTCTATGACACCTCAATGTGTTTAAAAGGTCCTATAAAAATTTCACAAAAAATGAAATTCTCTAACCAAGTTAAATAAATTGTACAAATTTGGTGGCCAGAGATGATGTATACACAGCTCATACCAGGATTCTCATAATTTTTAACCCTAGCAAATGATTGAATCAATTCAAAATAAAATTCACGGTTACACCTCCATATGTCATCAACTTCCTGTAAACTTTTTGAAATATTAATCAATCATTTGCTATAGTAACAAAATTATGCAATTTTACAGCTTCAGTTTCAATAATATTGACAGCATAAGCACCATTTCAATCTCTGATTTTTTAAGGCAGTATCCCTTAAAACCAATGCGCAGGAAAATTCATGTAGTTAGTTTAAGATGTTATCTTCCACATATAATTTTTCCAGCTCATAACCATGAACAAAAATATGTCTAAAAATTCATGAAATTTTACTGTCTACAGCCAAACCAAAAATCCAACAGCCTAGTCAAAACTTCTTTTGACAAAAATGATTTTCTAACCCCATCCAAACACTTTACTAAAATTAACACATCAATATCAATATAATATCAACCAGTATAACTAGAACTTTCAGATTAAACCTAATCAGAAGTTCTCAGAAAAATTTTAAATGAAAAAGGCTAAAGAAAACCCTACTCTTGAAAGCTAATGTATCCTTGTCTCTAGTTTGCTCCAAGATGGAAGTTCTTCACTCTAAAGCTCTTAGAACACACTCAAACCCTCCTCTAATCAATGATGGGTGAGGTAATAAGGTGAGGTTTGGAGATTTTAATCGGTTAGGTTGATAGATTATGAGGAGTAGAATAAGTTTTGTGAAGAGAGATTGTGGTTTTGAAAATATTTGGCTATGAAAATGGAGGTTTGAAATCAAGACTTAAAGGTTTAGAGAAGATGATCATGGAGGTTGTATGTGCAGCAAGCTGGCCGAGAATGAAGAGATTGGAGTGATAAGGTTGGTTGACTTATTTATTACAAAGTAAACTTTGGATAGTATGTAATGTAAATGCTTAATTCTTTCAAAAAGGAAATATGGTGGATGGTTAGGATTCAATCTTGTAAAGCAAGATTAAATCTTAGCCATTTACTAAGTCAAAATGGATATACATTACCCTTTTGTAGAGATTAAACTATCTTTCGGTGTTAAAAATTGCACACCTAAATTTTACTGAACGGGTAAAACATCATTCCCGGCCAATCAAACATTGCCCGAAAATTAATTCCAGGCCTAAAATTCTCATTCCTTATCATTTCTAATCTTAATCCTATAATTTCTCAGTTTTGGGCACCTTTGGGTCCCAATTCTATAGTTTTGGCGGTCTTGACAAGCCCGTGGAGCTCGGAAGTTACTATTCATATTTTTTTTTTTTGCAAAATCGTTAGATTGTCTTCATCATTATTGAAACTATCAGACTTTTGAAATTATGTCTAATAAAACTCAAATTAATTTTTTAAATAATTTTTAGGGTGCTACACCTGCAACATGACTTACCTAATCCATGAAATTGGAAGTAAGATTGAGCTTCATTATACCTTTGATAGCTAAAGGAAGGAAAAGGAAGGAGTGGGTGTGGCTGCATCTTATAAAACTTGGAGCAACAACCTTTGAACGACCAAGGAGATAGAAAGGACACTGTTGTTTGCGTCACAGCAGGCAGAAGAGTAGCTGTGGCGCGGTGGTGGCTGGCCGTGAAAGGCAGGATATGGTGGCGGTGGTTGATGGATTAAGAGGAAGAGAGGGAGCTTGAATGGAGGAAGTTCGCACTTCCTCTGTTCTGTTTTGTGAAAACAAAGAGGAAGAAAGAAGTGAAGGTAAAGTAGGTATGTGTGGGTTATATTAGAGGGTATTGTGTATTGTATCACTTATTTATATTTCTTAATTTTAAGTTAATGTCTATTAACTTTAAAACATAAATGTAACAAAATCTGCAAGAAACAAAATTTCATTAAATAAGATAACAAACTCTACTTTTAGTAACTTAATGGATCCTTGGCTCCAAGGTGCTCTAAGATTGATTCCTTCCACTTCAAAGCTCCTAAATCAACCCCAAATCCTTCCTAGATAAGTGAGGTATGAGGTAGCAAGGTGAGGATTGGTGAGGAATTGAGATTTCAATCAGTTAGTTTGATAGATTATGAGGAGCAGAACAAGTTTTGTGAAAGGATCTTGGCTAGAGCTTTTGAAGCTTGAAACTTGTTAATAGAGGTTTGAGAGGAAGAACAATGGAGGCTATTCTTCTCCTTGTGTTGGCCGAAATGTTAGTAGATTAAAGGAGAAGTTTGGTTTTGTGATGATCTTGTAAGGAAGTTTGTAAAGAAAGTTTGGTTATTATAATATAAAAAGAGAATTCTTTAAGAAGGAAAATGAGATGGATGGCTAGGATTTATTTTGTTGGGAAAAGAATGATTCTTAGCAATCCACTTGGCTCAAGATAAGTGGTTCACTTTAACTTGGTGGACAAGTATCTTTTTTGGTGTTAAAATCGGACACCGAAATTCTACCGAACAAGTACAACACCATACCCGGGTAATCAAACATTACCCGAAATTATTTTCTAGGTATAAAATCCTCATCGCTAACTATTTCTAACCTTAATCCTTTCTTTTCTTAGTTTTGGGCACCTCCAAGTCGCAATTCTAGGGTCTCGGCTATTCCGATAGACTTGTGGAGCTTGCAAGGTTACTATTCACCTTAGCCCAAATTTTTTTTAACACGTCTATTGGGCCATCCTCATTGTTGTTAAAACTGTCAAATTTTTAAAATTATGACTAATAAAGGCCAAATTAATTTTTAAATAATTTTTAGGGTGTTACAGTGGTCATTTCATCAATATTTTCTTGATTAGTCATTTTGAACATCCCATATTGATGAACCAGCATACTGATCTTTGTTTCTTTCACTTGATCAGTGCCTTCGTGCAGCATGTGTAGCATGTCCCATATTTCCTTTGTGTACCATAGGCAATGATTTTGTCATATTTATCTTTGCTCAGTGCACTCGTGAGTAGATACTTAGCCTTTAAGTTTAGTTGCATTCTAGCCTTGTGTTACTCTGTACACCAACTCCAGGGAACTTTTCTTGATGTAGAAGGTGCATCATTTGCTCTTGGAACTTTCTCCTTTGGAACATAATCTCCTTCTTGTATAAGCTCTGACAAGTCAAGACTTGTGTATTTTATGAATAGTTTTATTCGATCTCTCCAATAGGCATAATCCCCACCATCAAAGAACAACGGTCTATTTATGGAGTGTTCTTCTGCTATGTGAATATTCTATGCCATCTGTCCCTTGGATCTTTAGTCCTCCACAGTCGTTAAAATGCTCAACCCCTTAGAGGCTAAGTTCTGATGCCACTTGTCGGTAAGACGAGAAGGGGGGTTGAATCGTTCTTTGCTTTTTTCTTTCCCTATTTAGCTTTTGAAAAACTTAACTAAAATACTATCAAGCTATGAGCTTGAAGTACAGTGAAAACAGCGTTAGCAACTTCAAAAAGTGAACTTTCTGAACTAAGAATATGAAATAAATGCATAAAAGAAAGCTTTCCAAAAGAGACACAGTAAACGAACAAAATGCAGAAATAAAATAAGAGATGAAGGGGAAGAGAGATATTGCACAAGAGTTTTTATACTGGTTTGGCTAATTTGCCTATATCCAGTTCTCAACAATAGTTGAGTTCTACTAAACCTTTCTGGTGGATAGTCTTTACAATAGCCTTCCCAAGCTCTAATCTGTGACTAGTAGATAACCCTTACTGTCACAAACCAATTAGTTTGTCACTAGTCTCTTTAAGCTGAACAGAGTAGTCTTTGACCAGCCTTTCCAAGCTAAACCGAGTAGTCTTTGACTAGCCTTTTCCAAGCTAAAACACACTGATCACTACTAGATCGAGGTTACAAAGGTTTGTATATGGGTTTGCAACTCAAACTAACATACACTCAAGTTTCCTTAAGATTTACAATGAAAGACCTAGGAAAAACTTGAATGACTTCTTTTTAGCTATTCTTCCTTGGAAGAACATATGAACAATGAAAGAATGTAGAAAGAAGATTTTACAAGGAAAAATATTACAATAAGTAATGAGATTTACAAGATAAGGAGAAATTTTCACAAAGTTTTTTTTTTGCTCTTTTTGTGTAGCGTCTCTCTTTGCTTTTTTTATTCATCATCATTTTCTGAAAGCATGGCATCTCTATTTATAGATGGTCTTCCTTGTGACCATTGCCCTTTATCAAATCTCCAAGTGACACATGTTGATCATCCATTTGTGTCTTGGAAAATCAATCTAGAAGAGTAGCTTGTCTGTTTGTTAGAGATGTTATAGAAGCCGTTTCAAGGTCGATGTTTCTGATGTTCCTTCAAAAACTCTTACTTTTTGAACATGGTTTCTGAACTCTTTCTTCTAAAAGCTAGGGTAGTTGACCACAATGGTAAAAGAGACGTCACACTAGTTCTGACACTTGGTTTTGACTTTTTTAAATTCAAATTTGAATTTCAAATTTCCCTTATTTTCTTGTAGAGCGCATTGTATCACTGAAAGTGAGTTTTCTGATGTGCGGTATCATTTACTTGATGATTCTTGGGTCTTTTTGTCTTCAATTAGAGCTTGTTAATGAATAAAGCATTACGAGTGTGATGATTCTTTGATTGATATCTTCATTTCAAGTGTACTTTCTAAAGTTCCAAATTTTGGTTTCTTGTTCTAGTTGGTTTTCTTCAAATCATTAGACATTTTAAGCTCATTTTTTGACATAATTATCACTTTTATTTAGTTCATATATCCTAAAACGAGATAAAGCATGTTTGCGCATGTGCAAATATAACACCCTAAAAACTATTTAAAAATTAATTTGAAGTTTATTAGTGAGAATTTCAAAAATTTGACAGGCGCAACAATGATGAAGACAGCTCAACGAATGAGTTGAAAAATACAAATTTTGGTGCGGTGAGAATAGTGATTTTCGACCCTATAGATGAATAGTAAATATAGAACTGGGGCCAAAGGTGTCCGGGGCTAGGAGAACTAGACCTGAGGATCGAGATAGAGTATTAGGTATGGGGCCTATATAGAGATATTTTAAGTTTATCGGGTATGGTGTTTTATCCACTCGGTTGAGTTTCGATGTGTGATTTTTAGCACTATAAAAGTTACTTAGTGGCCAAGAAACCTCTACCAACGATATCATGCCAAGTAGGTGGCATAGATTAAAACTTGTTTAGCAAGTTTCAATCTTAACCTTACATTTATTATTATTTTACCTAGGGGCCAATATCTTATATGTTCAGTGAAATTTCGGTGTGTGATTTTAACACAAAAAAGCTACTTGCTCTCTAAGTTAAAGTAGCCATTTATCTTTAGCCAATGGATGGCCAAGATTCATTCTTTGACCAGGAAAACAATCCTATCCATTCATTTCATTTCTTTTCAAAAAGAAAGAAAGAAATTCAAACCTTACCTACATAATTACTAAACCTAGACTAGGATAAACATAAAATCACCAACGTTATCACTCCAACCTAATTATTTTCGGCCAAGGAGCAGAAACATAAGCTCTCATGGTGTTTTTTTTCAAACCCTAACTTCACATGCCTAAAACCTTGGTGTATATCACCAAAACCCCAAATTTTCACTAAACTTGTTCTACTCATCATAATTTATAAAACCAACCTATTATAATTCGAATCCATTACCTTTTCTCAACTTGAGATATCATACCTCGCTGTTAAAGGAAGGTATAGGTGCTGTTTAGGAGGCCTTGAAGTGAGAAAAAGCCTTTTTGGAAGATCATCTTGAGCTAGAAGCCTTAAAGCTTCACAAGTAGGGATTTTGAACCTCTTTTGCTTCAAACATATTTTTTATGTTTTGGTTACTGATTCAATTTGATATTTTTTGCTGTATTGGTTGATAATATATAGAAATTTATGTGTCTAAATTGGTGGAGTGATTTGGTATTGTTGGAAAATCATTTTTGTCAAAAGAAGTGTTGAACCATGTTATTGGATTTTCAATTTTACCACAGGCAGGAACAAGTCACAAATTTTTTGATGTATTTGTAGGTATTTTTCTGAGCTAAAAAATTTATATGTTGAAGCTAATATTATAAGGCAACTCCATAATTTTTCTTGGGCCTTCAAACTAACTTTTACTATTTTCTAAAAATTATAAACTGAGATAGTTTGGGTTTTTCCTGCACAGCCAAATCTGAAGCTATAAATTTGTCTAATTTTGTTATTATAGCATATGGTTGAATTTTTCTTTGAGATTTTTGTAGGACCTTGTTGACACATTGAAGTATCATGGATAATTTTTGTAGCCATGGAATTGGTTGTTTGATATGCCAATTAAATTTTGCTACATAACTGTAAAATCTGTTATTGTGCTAGAAATACACCAAAGCCTTGAATTAATGATATAATGGTATTTTGGTTCTGGTATAACATGAATAATGGAATGTAAATATTTAAGTATGTGATATATAAATGTATGCTAAAGGAAGTAAAGATTGATTTATGAGGCATGGTTGAAATTATATTGTGAAGGATTGCCTATATGTCCTTTATGCATGCATTGGGAAAAGAAAAGTAAATGATGCATATATGTGGTAACAGAGAATGTATGAACTTCAATCATGAATATTCTGACATATGGAAAAAATAGAAACAAGACTTATGTTGAATAAAGGAAAGGCAAAAAGAGGAACTTCTCTAAAGATATTATGAGTCGGTAGACATATTGGCTAGGAATAGATCTGTGTGTGATTCAAAAGAGGAAAAAATGAAGTCTGATGATCACATATAGGAATGAGCTCAGTCCTGATAAGCAGTCTATTTCCCTTGTGTAATGTTATCCACTATAAATATCATTTGGTATAAACTAAGTCTTTTTTATGTCAATGAAAAGAGAAAAATGCACTGAGTTGAGTTCTATGGCCATGAATAAAATTAGAACCTCTTCGATATGTCAAGGGTACTTTAAGATAATTTCACTATATTTAGCATATGCATATTCATATCATATCATATTAAAATATTTTGTTTAGTATAAGCTTGATGATATATGTGTATTAAGTGATTGAATATTAAAAGCAACCCACTTCGAAAGGATGATTTTGAACTTTAAAAATGAATCTTTGGTTTGTAATCCATGATCACATTTTTCTAATAAATCGAAGTGGCTGGGATGATGAAGATGACATTTATCCTTGTGTATTTGGGGATACCCTATCAGAATCTTAGAATTCTCACCCCTTTGTGTTTATATTTCCATGTCGTCTCCAGATTGATCCAGATAACAATAAGACTACTACATGTAACACCTATAAGTAGAATGATATATGAGAAGTGGGGGTTGAATTGTGTTTTTCTTTTTTTTTTCTTTTACTAAAAACCTGAAAAACTAAACTGAAAATGCTATCAAGATGAACTTGTAGCACAACGAAAAATAACGTTAAGTATGATCAGAAAGCTAGCTTTCTGAACTCTATTTAAAAAGGTAAGATGGCTAATAGATTTTTGAAATCTTCAAACTTAAATAAGAAATAAAAACAAGTGATAAAGGAAAGAGAAGAAAGAACACAAGAATTTATACTGGTTCGGCCAATCTTGCCTACATCCAGTTCTTAACCAATGTTGAGTTTCACTACTTCTTCCTCCAACAAGAGAAAGAGTCACGATAGTCTTTCCAGTAGCCTTCTCAAGTTTTGTCCAATCGACCAGTAGACACTTCTACTGTCTCACAGCAAGTAGTTCTTTACTAGCCTCTTCAAGCTGAATTGAGTAGTTTTGCACTAGCCTTTCCAAGCTAAAATCATGATCAGTAAAACTCTGTTACTGTCACGTTACAAGTAGTTTTTAACAAACCCCTTCAAGCTATCTTACACTGATCTCTACTGGATCAAGGTTACAAAAGTTACTAGTTTGGGTTGCCACTCAAACTGTCCTATACTCAAGATTTCTTTAAATACACAATGAGAAGCTGCTAAAATCTTGAATGACTTCTTTCAATGAAAATTCTTCCTTTGGAGAAAATGTGTTCAATGAAGTGTAGAAAGAAGATTTTGTACGAGGAAATGATTTACAAACAGTGAAAAACCAAAGAGAAGAAAATTTGACAGCGTTTTTACTCTTTTATGTAGCATTAGTCTTGTGTAAAATGTAGACCACTGCATCTCTATATATAGAGGTCTTCCTTGAGACCGTTGCCTTCAAAAAGTTCTTCTAGGGACATGTATTGATAATCTATTTATGCCTTGGAAAAAAGGTCTAGAAGAGTAGTCTTTTTTAGTCTTTTTGCTTTGTCAGGTCAGCCTCCAAAAGCCATTATAAGACAAAGGAGATTTCTGATGTTCTTCAGAGACTGCTTCTTACTTTCTAAACCATGGTTTTTGTTTTTGACCTTTTTCTTCTAGAGTGCATTGACATTTCTCTTTGAAGGCAAAGGAGATGATAAACTAGTTTTAACACCGGGATTTGACTTTTCCATAAGCACTCTTGAATTTGAATTTCAAATTTTCCCTCCTTCCATGTGATGTGGATTTCACTTCTTTGAAATAAGTACTTTCTAAAATATGACAACATTTCCTTGGTGAATAAAGAGCCTTCACAGCTTTAGTCATTTGTTCATTAAACATTTTGACCGCAATGATTGATGGTGATGTGTCATGATTTTTCTTCATGTAGGCTTACTTTCTGATGTCCAGAGATACTTTCTGAAGTTTCAATAGATCGTTTTCTTGAAGCGCTGAAGTCTTCTTTAATCGTTTAGCCTTCAATGCTTAGATAAAGATATAATTTCACTTCTTTAGTAGTTCAGATATCTTATCATGAGACAAACATGTTTACACATGCATAGTAAAGGTGTGTGTATAAATCTTAAATGATAAAACTTGTTAAATTCTTACAAGAAACTCATAAAGAAACATCAATTATTCTTCAAAGCATTTTCCTTTAAATTGGTTTTGTTGTCATTCAAAACACATGAACGCAAGGGTTCTGGAGCTAACAACACCTTCCTAACTACCATGTTTTACTCAAGTGTTAACATAGTAATTAGAAAAGTATTACTTACATTCATAATCTATACTAGTTGAAAAAAAATGAAATAAAGTAATTTAGATGAATATGTTGCTAAACTCGTATATACATGTGTGAACATCATTTTTAAGTTTGCAATATGTACATCTTACTGGGAAACAAACCTTCTAAGGTAGTCAGGAACTTAGTTCACAAAAAGAAACACCTCCAATATCTAGTCTAACCTACTCAAAGTCGAGGCCCAACAAAATTTTATACAAACAAAAATGGGCCTCAACGACATTTAATAGGATCAATCTGCAAGTTGGTGGGTTTCTAGAACTAAACTACCACTATATACACATCAAGAGTCCTTAAAGGCATCACATCCTACTGGATGAAACCATTGGCCATCGCTATGATAGCCTCACCTCCGCCAAGGGCATCAGGACCCTCAAATGGGTCTGAGTCTGAAAACGAGGATGAAGAGGGAGCATCTGCTAGAGGCGGTGCTGGTGGTGCATACGGAATATCAAATATCACAGGGTGTTCCATGTGGAGAGGCACACTATTATAAAGAAAAGTAGGGTCAAAGTCAGCTATAAATACATAAGTACTAAAGGAACGGCCGAAAACACATAAATATGGACTTAAGAGTAACCAACTACATAAAGAGAGTCGAGAGTAGGATCATAATACCACACCCATTATGGCGAGTAAAGGTAAAAACTAGTGATGGCATCTGCTATATCTGAATAATACAAAACGAAAACAATCATAGGGATGAGAATATTATAAAATTTCCAGTAGGATGCTCCCTCAAATGTGAACAGAATATAACCAATAAATTCATTCATATAGAAATCACCATGTTAAATCATATGCATAAATATTAATGTACATAATTAATGTAAAGTCAAATGCAAAATGGTAGTAATCAGGTGTTTTTCCCTTGTAATCCATGAAATTCAATTTAATGCAGTTGTCTCTTTTCATTAACATAGGGAAGGCTTAATTTCACATTGAGTGGTATCTATAGTGGATGACTCCACAATAAATAATAGACTGCTAGCACATGAGCTCATTCCTATATGTGATTATCAGACTTCATTTTTTTTCCATTTCCGAATCACACACAGTTTTATTTCTAACCAATACGTCCATCGACTCAAAATTTCCAAGGAAGTTCTTATTTTTGCCTCCCCTCTTTAACCCACATAAGCCTTGTCTCTGTTTTCCCCATATGTTAAAACATGCACGATTAAAATTTACATATTCTCTTTTGCTATAAATATGTAACCACACCATGTACTTCTCTTTTTTTTTCCAAGGCATGCTTACATCACATGTAGGCATTAAATTACATTGGAGTCTCATTCATGCCACACAAACAAATCTTTAAAGTAGCTAGCATGTATTCATATAACATATACTTGGACTAAATGTAATTCTATCATCAATTTAAGACATTCTCACCATTCCAGCACCTTGGTAGATTTACCATTTCAGTAACGACATTTAATTTCTATATCAAATGGCCAATTCAAAGATCACAAAAATTTCCCATGACACCTTAATGTGTCTAAAAGGCCCTATAAAAGTTTCATAGTAAGCAGAGTTCTCTAACCATATTAACTAAATTATTCCAATTTAGTGGCCAGAGACCACTTATTCATAGCTTAGAACTGGATTCTCATAAATTTTAACCATAGTAAATGATTGAATTAGTTCAAAATAAAATTCATGGTTACACTTCAATATGTTATCAACTCCTTGTAAAAATTTCAAAGTAATAATCAATCACTTCCTTTGGTAATAAAATTAGATAATTTCACGGCTTCAATTCCAATAATCCAGATAGCATAAGTACCATTTTGGTCTCTGATTTTTTTAGGGTAGTATACCTTAAAACCAATGCTCAAGAAAATTCATGTAGTTAGTTTAAGATGTTATCTACAACATACAATTTTTCCAACTCATAACCATGACCACAAGTATGTCTAAAAATTCATGAAATTTTGCTATCTGCAGTCAAACTGAAAATCCAGCAGCCTAGCAAAAACTTCTTTTGACAAAATGATTTTTCTAACCTCATCTAAACACTTCGCCAAAATTCATACATTAATAACCATATATCATCAACCAATACAATGAAAAATTTTGAACCGAAATCAAAAAAGTTCAGCATAAATTGTGGAAGAAAAGTCCAAAGAAAACCTTACTCTTGGAAGCTAGTGTGTCCTTGTCTTTGATATACTCCAACATGGATGTTCTTTACTCCAGAGCTTTTAAAACACACTCAAATCCTCCTCTAATTAGTGATGTGTAAGGTATTAAGGTGAGGTTTGGAGATTTTAATCGGTTATACTTGTAGATGTTGAAGTGTCGAACAAGTTTAGTGAAGGAAGATTTTGATTTTAACAAGGTTTGGCTCAAGATTTTGAGGTTGAAAATCAAGGTTTCAAAGTTTTTTGTAAAGAGAATTATGGAGGTTCTGGTTCTTCTCTCGCTAGTCAAACTTAGAGGATGAAAATTATGAAGTTATGGCTGAACTTAGAAGATGAAAATTATGAAGTTAGGTGTGTTAATTTGATTTTATAAGGTATGATATCATTAGTTGAACATAAAGTGTAATTTTTTTCATTAAAAGAAATTAACATCAATGGCTAAGATTTGATCTTTCATCCAAGTTGATATCTTAGCCATCCATTTGGCTTCAAATGGACAAACTTCATCATTTTGTAGAGATTAACTAGTTTTTGGTGATAGAAATTGCACACCGAAATTTCACCGAACGGGTGAAACACCATACCCGAGTAACCAGATATTACCTGAAAATTAATTCTAAGTATAAAATTTTCATTTCCAAATATTTCTAAACTTATTTCCATGTTTTCCCAATTTCAAACACTTCCGAGTCCCGAATCTAGGGTTTCGACTATCTTGACGGACCCGCAGGGCCTGCAAAATACTATTCACATTTTTTTTGCCCGTTGAATTGTTCTCATCATTACTACGTCTGTCAAATATTTGAAATTATGATTAATGAAGCCCAAAATAATTTTTAGGGTGTTACATTACACGAAAGAAACTGGAACTATAGTAGTTTAGTGGTTAAGACTTGTACCTATTGTACCTAGTTATATGTATATGTCTATAAGCATAATAGAGAACCGATATGTATGCTCATTGAAGAGCTTCTTTTTGCATTTGAATTTTTATTCAATAAATATTTTCTTTTTTTATTATATATTTTAATAGAGTGGCGAATTAGTTATGGTACGAATCAATCAAACATGCTATAGATATTTAAGAAAAGTCTGTTAATTTATAAGTAACAACTCCTGAGTCTAATGTCATGGTTTAAGGATCATGTTATACTTAGGAGGATGTTACATGTAATGCCTTGCCCCTATGTACAAATGACCAAAATGCCCTTGAGGTTATTTTACCCGAGAAACTGAGGAAAGCCAGTCCAGGCAAACCTCGAGAGAATATTTTAATGTTTGAAGGGATTAATTGTGTAATGTATATTTTTAGAGATGAAAATCTCAATTTTTGGTTTTTTGTGCAAAACTATCAAGATATTCCTATGGCTAATTAACACAGAATTAATTACTGATTAGGCCTGGACTTCACTCGGAAGTTTGGAATGTCATTTTTAAGAGATGGTTAATGTCTGTATAAGCTCAGGTGATCCCGAGAAATTTTTATAAAAAATTACCATTTTGCCCCTAATTAGTGCATTATGGGCCTAATGGTGTAATTAAGGAAAACCTAAACAATATTAGGCTCTAATTAAAGATTAATTAATTCTACTAATTAATCTTGAGTCAAAATAATTAATTGAGATTAATTAGGACCTAAGATTGCTTAATGAAACTGAAAATTCCTTTCTTAATTCAAGACTTTGTGTCATGTCAAGAGAAATAGTAATTTCTCTCTCCAATTCCTTAATTTAAGGAATTATGTTGGATTTTGAATTTCAAACTAAACAAGGTTAGTTCAAGCTAAGTGTGTATGAGCACTCCCTAATCATATCTTGGATTCCATAAACTCATGGTTATCAACCCATACACCTAATTACAAACTCCTAATCAAGTACCAAATCAAGTTTATCTCTAAACACAACTCCTAATACAAAAGAAATAAAAATATCTCCTCATGCCCATGCCTTCCTCATGGCCATCTGTAACATCCTCCCAAGTACAACGTCATCCTTAAGTCATGACATAAGACTCGAGAGTTGTTACTTATAAATTAGCGGACCTTTCATAATAATCTATAGCCAGTTTGATTGATTTGCGAGACAACTATGTCGTAGTTCTATTGAAAGATATATATATATAGCAAGGAAAACCAAAATATTTATTTAATACAAGGTTAGGTACACCAGGGAAGCTCTTCTATGAGCTTAACATATCCGTTCTCTATTACATTTACATATATATAACCACAATACAGTTATGGTAAAATAAACACATCCACTACTAAACTACTGCAACTCCAGTATAGTTTTCCTTGTAGTGTCTTCACCATTCTTTGGATCAACCTAGAGACGACACGGGAACACACAAAATAGGGGTGAGAATTTTATAATTCTCAGTAGGGCAACTCCCCCTAATACACAATCATAATGTCATCGCCATCGTCCCAGCCACTTCGGTTTATAAAAAAAAGTGATCAAGCATTACATAATAACGGTTCATTTTTAAAGTTCCAAATCATATTTCCGAAGTGTGTTGTTTTTAAGAATCAATCACTGTGTACACATTTATCACAAGCTCATAATCATAGTAAATAATGTCAATCAAAATGATTCGATATGATACAAACATGTATATACCAAATGTAGGGAAATTATCTTTAATTGCCCTTGATAAATCGAAGAGGATCTCATCTATCTTTATTTTTCCTCAATAAGTCGAAAAGATCTCATTTTTCTCTCTATTTTCCCTCGACAAGTCGAAAGGATCTCATCCCTCTTTATTTGCCCTTGACAAGTCGAAATGATCTTATGTTTCTCTATTTGCCCTTGACAAGTCATAGGGGATCTCATGTTTCTTATTTGCCCTTGACAAGTCACAGAGGATCTCATGTTTATTTATGGTTACAGAACTTAATTCAATATATCATTCACCTTGTGATTTCAATCATGCTTCATAAAACAATCTTTACTTCCTCTAGTATGTATTTATACATCACAAGTCACATGGCCAAATATTTAACATCAAGTATTCATGTCATACTAGAACCAAAATACCATTACATTATCACTTGAAGTCTTTGGTTCATTTCCAGCAAGTGGGCAGATTTTACACCATGGTAGTACAAATTTATTTGCACATCAAACAATCAATTTAGAGGCAATAAAAATTATCAAGGACACCTCAATGTGTCATCAAGGTCTTGTAAAAATTTCAGGGTAATTAGAGTTCTCTAACTATATTAACAAAATTAGACAAATTTGGTGGTCAGAAACCACTCAACCTCAGCTCAAGAACCAAAATTCATAATTTTTAACCCTAGCAATTGAACCCAGAAAATTCGAAATAAAAATCCTGGTAAAACCTCAATATGTCTCTAATACCTTGTAAAAATTTCAAGTGATAATTCCATCATTTGATATGGTAACAAAATTAGCAAAATTTACAGCTTTTGTTCCAACACTTCAGGCAGCATATGCTTAATTTCGGTTCTTGATTTTTCTAAGGCAGTTTGACTCAAAATCAAAACCCAAGAAAATTCATGGGACTAGATCAAGATGTTAGCTCCAACATATATTTTTTTCAACTCACGAAAATGTCCACAACAAGCCCAGAAAATTCGTGAACAAATACTGCCTGTACAAAAACCGAAATTCCAGCAACATGGCTCAAAATCTCTTTTAACAAAAATGATTTCTAACATCATCCAAACACTCCACCAAATTAAACACATCAATATCTATCTATCATCAATCAATACATCCAGAATTTCCAGCCAAACCAATCAGAGAAATTAAAAACAAATTTTGAAAGAAAAGAGAACAAGTAAAGCCCTACTCTTGGGAGCTATTGTATCCTTGTCTCTAGCTTGTTCCAAGATGGAAATTCTTCACTCCAAAGCTCTTAAAATACACTCAAACCCTTCTCAAATCAGTGAAGGATGAGGTAGTAAGATAAGGTTTAGAGATTCTAATCGGTTATTTTTGTAGAGGTTGAAGTGTAGAACAATTTTGGTGAAGGAAGATTTTGATTTTATCAAGGTTTGGCTTAGGATTTTTGAGGTTGAAATCAAGGTTTTGATGAAGAAGGAAATGGAGGTTTCTGCTGTGTGGTTTCTGCCGAGGATGAAATGGCTTCTTGGAGAAGCATTTTGTTATATATGTCTTGTAAGAAATAATGTGATTGGTTAATCATAAAGCATAATTACTTTTCATTAAAGGAGCTTAATATCAATGGCTAAAATTTGATCTTTTATCCAAGATAAAATCTTAGCCATTCATTTGGCATTCAAAGTGATAGACTTCATAATTTTGCAGAGATTAACTAGCTTTCGGTGTTAAAAATCACACACTGAAATTTTACCGAACGGGTAAAACAGTGTACCCGAGACATTAAACATTGCCTGAAAAATAATTTCGGGTATAAAATCTTTATTTCTACCTATTTCTAACCATAATCATATAATTTCTCAATTTCGGGCATCTCCGGGTCCCAATACTAGGGTTTCGGTTGTCCCAAAGGGCCTGCGGGGCCCGCAAGTTACTATTTACATTTTTTTTTACAAATCCATTGGATCGTCCTCATCATTGTTCAAACTATAAAATTTTTGAAATTATGACTAATAAACCTCAAATTAATTTTTAGACAATTTTTTAGGGTGTTACACCATCCATACCCTCCCATGTGTGATTTGTAGTACCCTAATATTTAACTCAATATGCCTAGGAATGCATTTAAGTTAATTATTAGTTATTACTCTTTTGTTCCAGTCTTTAATTCGAACTCTTGAAAAATGCCTTAGTGAAAATATGGGCAAATTTTCTTTTTTGTTTAAAATACAAAACATGAGCCGCGCATGCTGAGTAACTAACGCCGTTCGTCTTACCTATAAATAAGACAAGATAAAGACAAGTCACAGATACATACAACATCACAATATATATATAAACCATAGAATATCATGACATAAACAATATTAACACATCAGAATTATATCATAGTAGTGACGTCCTCTAAACATAGAGGGCATTAGTACACATCCATCAAAAGACTAAAGCACAAGCAAATAAAAAGTGTATGATCACCCTAAAGCCAATATTCAAGGGAAACTATTTCCATACTCCCATTGCGACCTTCTTGATCCCTTTTGTAGCGTAACTCCCTCGTTCGCGTCTTAGAGAAATTCACGAGCTACACCATCAAACTTGTCTAGAGAAGACACGGAAGAAAGAAAAAGAGATGAGAAACTTATACAAGATTCTCAGTAGAGCTTCTTTATTCTAATGCAAGTGTCATCGTAATCGTCTCCATGAACCTCGGGTTTTATTATGAAAAGGGTGAGATATATAGAGTTCATTTATTAAGTTCCAAATACCATTAGCTGAGGCCCGTATCTTTTATCATGAGTCTTAATGTCATGAATGCAACAGATATCTCATGTATGCATGGTAATGCCTCCAGTACATAAATAACATAGGCAAATAACTTAAGCATACTCTTAACATGAATTTGCAACACACAAAACCAAAACACAACATCACATGAGTAAACACACCAAATATACATCCTTACTTTACTTTCTTAGGTGACTTAGTATGAATGCATGATATAACAAACTTGATGAGTCGTATACCATTTAGCTTGCATGGAAAAGGGCAAGAGAACCCATGATAGTTTACTTTCTCATAGTGGAACTCTCAAGTTCCTTTTTTAACAACCATCCTCTTATGTAAACACCTCAAACCAACCATCTCACCTTCCCCGGTGATTTTATATTCATCACCAAAACTCCACCTCACTGATCGCCTAGGATTGAGCTCAACCTAACTAACTGTCGCTAGATTTAATATGGGGTAATGCAGAAGGAAAATACATCACTGTCTTTTCAACTTTCTCATCATAAGTATGCAACTTCCTTGGATCACCTCTCATAACCTTTAATTCAGGGAGTCTAGAGGATCACTTCCATATGTTTTATGTTGCATTAACCTTATTGGATCACCTCTCATAACCCCTAATTTGGGGAGTCTAGAGGATCATTTCCATGTGTCTTATGTTACCTTTAATCTTAACATGTTATTTAGAGATACAAGCATGAACATATAATCATAACTCATCATTCAATACTTTATGCTCATAAAACTTCATGAAATTATGTATCTCAATGAATCAAACATAACTATAACATGCCATAATTCAAATTACATAACATACATCTAAGCCATATGAATTTTAATACATAAACATAGCCTTCACAAGATACCAATCACATTCATTTCATCAAATTATCAATATTTACACTTAAACCCACATAGGGGTCAAATTGTAATTTCTCAAAAGTTATGGGTCAAAGCGTAATTATTCTTTTTTAATACATTCTCACAAACTAAAGATCCTTAACATTAACCAATACTTTCAAAGGACATATAACTATTAGGAACCATTTAAACTCATCATAAAAACCTTTTAGGGCCATAGACTAATTTTAACACATTTTAGGGGTCAAAGTGCAAAGTTGCTCATTTTTTACACTTATCAAAAGCCAATACTTCTAAAACCTTTTCTAAACATTACAAATGGTATTTTGAATATATAAACACATCAGATATCATTACTAACACTAATTAAAATCGTTTGACCAAAATTACATAATTAATAGTTTAGAACACAACTTTCCGTATTTAGCAAAATGGTCAAAATTAACACTTGTAATTTATTCCTTTCAACCTCTAAAATACCAAAAACAATTTTCACATCAAATACCAATAATTCTTATGTATAAAAACAATATGATCAGTGTCAAATCAATGAGGGAATAATTCAGAAAATTCATTCTCTAAAACTTTATAAAATTACGGTTTTGATCCTTTCTAGTTACTGATTTATCTCAAAAATGCTAAAAAAAATTCTTACATCAATTATAAGTAATTTATACACATCCAAAACTTTTGAATCAGCATCCTAACCATTTTATCTAAATCAGGCAGTAACCTAATTCTTTTAATCAAAAAGCTTAAGAAAAGCACAAATCTTTAACATCTCTAAATTTCTAATTCTAACAAAAGTTATTTGAGTAATATAAAGACAAGATCAAAGCCTTAAAAATAAAGTAAATCAACTTCAATACCAAGAATATCAAGAGGCTAAAATTAACTTAATTTAAATATTGGAATTCCTATTTAAGATTAAAGAGGTAAGTTTAGAGCTTTAGAGATTTAGGTGAAAGCAAGAATCATAAACGTGCTATGCAATCCATTTTTAATCTTTATCATTATAAGGTGAAAACTTGGAATTATAAACATGACATATGTAACACCCCGATTTTTCTGTCCGAGGGAAATGACCAAAATGCCCCTGAGGTCATTTCCTGACCCGAACTCGAGGGTAACCAACTCGGTCATCCTCGAAGGGTCAACTCAATGTTTGAAGGGGATTGAATGGCCTTTGAATGCTTTCGGAAGCGAAAATTTCGTTTCATGATTTGGTCAAAATGACCAAAATACCCCTATAGCGTTTTTAAGCGGGTAAAGGTGCCGTTTGAGCCCGGAACTTTCCCCAGAGGTTTAAAAACATGATTTCATGTGTCTAGAGGTCTCTGTTCAAGTCCCGGTGGTCCCGGGCAGTTTTAGTGCAAAATTACGATTTTGCCCCTAGAATAGTGTTTTTGAGCTTAATGACGTAATTAAGCAAACCTAAGCAATATTAGGCTCTAAACGAAGATTAATTAATTTCCCTAATTAATCTAGAGTCAAAATAATTTATTAAAGTTAATTAGAACCTAAAATTGCTTAGATTAAACTTAAATCCCTTTTTAGAACTCAAGATTCCTAGTCTTGGAATCTTGAATAGTGTTTTCTCTCTCCAATTCCTTAAATCAAGGAAATGTGTCTAGAGTTGTTTAGACTCTAAATTGAGGATTTAACTCTCTAATGGTGCAAGACCACTCCTTAATTATGTCTAGACCACCTTAATTACCCATTTCCCTTACCTAAACACTTTCTTACAACTCCTAATCTTAAGCATAATCAAAGATACACCTAAACACAACTCTAAACCACAATTAAAATGCAAACTAATCCTCCCCATGCATGATGAAGTTTCGGCCAGACCTCATCCCCATTGGCCACATGTTTAATTGTTTCCTCACTCAAAGAACCATGCTTGAGGCCATACCTTGAACCATACCTCACCATACCTTAAGCCATACCTCACCATGCCTCAAGAAGACATTATCTCACCTCATGGAACACATGGAACCCTCCAATTCTGCACCTCTTGGCCGAAAATGCATCAGCCCACATACACCCTCCATTTGTTTCATTTCTCTATAAATAGAATGCCTTGAGGAGCTTGCACCACTTTTAGATCATTTGCTAAGTTTAGGAGCACTCAAAGCTTTTCCTTTTCTCTCAAAAGTTCTTGTGTTCTTCAAGTTCTTCAAGCTCTTCAAAGTTCTTCATCACCTTCATCTTCTTCTTCCATCTTCAAGTTCATCACACCAAGTAGGGATTTTCTTTCATGAATTCTTTCTTTAGAGTTCTTGCTTCAAGCTTTATGTTCATAGTTTCTCTTGATTCTTTTTAGAACTTCTTTTCCTTTCCTTGTTCTTGCTCATTTTTCGGCCATGGGCCTTGGAGTTCAAAGAAATGAGAGCTTGATGATGAGAGTTTCATGATGATGTTCATCACTTGAAACAAACTCTAGAGCTTGATCTTTGTTCTTGAGCAAAAGTGTTTCTAGTTTTTCCTTTCTTGAACCTTTGAGAACTTTAACTTTGATGTTGTTTCAAAATGGTTCTAATGACTCAATGATGAGGTCTCATGATGTTGGTGTTAGTATATCACCAAGATCATGGATTCTAGAGTTTCAAACATTTCTTTTCTTTCCTTGAAGTTTGGGCCATTACCTTTCCTTTTCATGCTAGATGTTTGATTTTCTAAATATGTTATGTTGAGTTCTAAGAACTCTAGACTTTTACTTTGTCTTGGTTTGATGAGTTTGGGTTGAGGTTTAAGTTCCTTTAAAGTCTTGTTAAGAGCTCTAGAAAGATGAAATGAACTTGCATAATTTATTTTATGCTTGCATTCATATTTACATTCTTGCTATGCATCTTTATTTTCAAGCTATCACCTAAGAACATAAAGATTAAAATGGAACTTGCATCTTCACTTAATTTAATTCTCGAAGCCTTTCTATTTCGGCCTTAAAGTCGATTGTTGTTGGGCCTAGAGCACTAAAATAAAGAATTGAACTTGCATTATCACCTAATTAATTTCTCGAATGCCTATCTATTTCGGCCTTAAAGTCGATTGTTGTTGGGCCAAGAGCACTAAAATAAAGAATTGAATCTTGCATATTTACTTTCAAGCTTGCACGTTTAAGATTATGCTTATATTTACTTTCAAGCTTGCACGTTTAAATTATGCCTTGCATATTTAATTTCAAGTCATCACTTTACTTTGAAAGCAAGATTAAAAATGAAAAGCATGAGCACGTTTAGTTTATATCGTAACTTAAGAACCTAGAGCTCAAAGACTTGCCCATTTCATTCCAAGTTAAAGTTTAATGTAAACCATACTTTGAATGTATGTTTTTCGGCCAAGTAGTGATGATGGGCTTGCAATGAGTTTTCATCTAGCTACTAGGACCAATAGCCTATGTTTTAAGTGTTCCTTAAAGTTTTACAATTCTTTATAAGGTTATGTCATTATAAGTTGTGATTCCAATCTCTTTTAGGGGATGGGATATGTTTTGGTCAGTGACCTAAGGCTTCACTTAGCCTCTTGATGAATTAAAATGTTTTGCAAAGAGTTTTAGAAGTTCTAGATTGATTCCGAGAGAAACTAGTTAACTTATGTACCTAGAAATGTCAATTTAACTTTCTTATTGAAGTTAAATGTTTTCGGTTCTGACATGATGAGTATGATGCTGTATGATGATGTTTTGATGTGTTGGAATGTGTGAAAATATCGTATGATGATGTAGAAGCGATCCTATGCATGATAGGTAAGGAACTAGCTAACTAGAAATACCGTAAAGCTAGAATTTAACATAGTTTTGACCCATTTGTTTATGGAACTTTTCCAAACTGTTTTAATGGGGACATAATAAGATTTAGATTGTTTAGACATGAAAAACTTGGTATCATTTGAGTTAGAATTGAATTCTAGCACATACGGGGAAACTAGTAACTAGAAAACCGTAAAAATGCAAATGTAGAACTCTTAGAACATTTAATTTTCTGGATTCTGTCCAGCACCCTTGCAACATGGTAAATATGATTAATAATTAGTCCTTAAGCATAGGAATGCCTCATAATTGATTTAGATTTAATATATAGCGCCTTGGTAGCGGAACCAAGAAAGGGTCTAAAACGTAAGTTCTAGAACCCCGTATTCACATGTTAGGATTTCCACCCTATGCTATTCAGATTTAAAAGTAAAATGAGAGGATTATGAATGATGTTTAATTATGAGCCTTAGGTGCTTAAAATATGAGCAGCGGGTGTAGAAAACTATATCTCAAGATTAAGACCCGTAAGGGTCAAAGCATAAGCTACCGTAAGGGTAGCCGTTTGGATGATTTATGATGATGCATGAAGTATGCTAATGATGATGATGTTATTCATATGAGGAATTTATGAGATTATATGTTAATGTGGCATAAAGCAAATTTGGAAGGAAATTCTGTGTAATGACCGTTTGGCCGCCGAATTTCCGACAAATTTGGGGACTTAAAGAGATTTTGAAAATTAAGGTACTAAGATGGGTTCTAGGATGACACCGGTTCGACCGAGCACCTCCATAGAACTCATGTGACATCGGTACCATTTTATACTCTTAGGTGACACCGGTTCGGCCAAGCACCCCTAAGAGATTTGCCCCCTAACCCGTACTCAGATAGTCGGGATTTATGATTTATGATACGCTTATCGTTAAGTGGTAAGTAAGAACTAGTGACGACTAGTTAAGGTATGAGCTCATAACCTAGATGTATGACACGTTCTGGGTGACACCGGTTCGGCCGAGCACCCCCACTTCGATTGTCTTTTAGGGTGGCCCATGAGGAAGAGAAGTTCATGATTATGATTATGTCACTAAGTTTTGTCCCATATGAATGTTACTATTGCCACTTTATGCCACCAAGAATGATGATGCTTGATGTTATGTTATTATGTATGTGCATTAGGTAGTGTCATGCATACATCTTCTATTATGTTGCATTCATGACATTAAGATCATCTTAAAATGAATGGACCTTGGCTAACGTATATTTTGAAGTTTAAAATGAACTAAATGCATGTTCAGACATTTCGTATAATTAAACCCAAGGTTCCTGAGGACGTAGATGATGGCACCTAGGTAGTAGGAGGCCCTACTGAGATTCTTTAGCAAGATTCTCACTCCCTCTATCTCTTTCTTTCCGTCACGTCTTCAGATGGCGACGTTCGTAGTGTTCATGGACACCCCGACATGGGAGGTGCACTATGACCCGACTCACGGGTCATACCATTTTGAGGCGGTGCGGTGCGGATTTTCATGTTCGTAGGGCGCCCGCCCGCTCATCCGTGCACACCCATCACTTCTCCCGACCGCACCCTATGGCGGCGGCGGCGGGTTTTTGGCGTCTTGCGCGCATGACGAGAGAGTACTCCGTAGGCACACCGCCGCCTTAGCCATGCGAGATTATCCCGACTACGTGCCTCGGACCTACTTCTCGGAGACCGACCCGTCCGAGGACCCGCCTACCTATCCGTATAGCGAGAACTCTGCCCCCTCTCCACCACAGATAAGGGAGGGCAGTGAGGATACCGTGACTCAGCCACGGCTTGCACGACGACCGGAGATGCGACCATACCGTGGGGGTCACCCTCGATCCCCGTTTCGCCTCTTCACGTCCGAGGAGCTCGCCCAGTTTCCCGGATATCTGCCTCGTTCGCGAGATGGACGCCAGTAGGAGGTGACGATCGTCCGATGGAGTACCCGGTTAGAGCACACACCACTTAGATGGGGATAAACCTTCTTTTGTTTAGAGGTTATCCTATTAGATGCACTCGGGTAGGGGAGTAGATTATGTTAATGTTTTACGTTGTATTTCCTTTTATGTATTTCCCTTGTACTAAATTAAGTCCCACACTTATAAATGGGCAAGTTATATATATATGGGATGATATTCAGTGATGTTCATGATGTGCCTTATGTTATGATGATTGTGAGACGATTGTTTTACTTTGCATGGTTTACCGCTTATCGTATCACGCGGCTCTCACTTTGTATTTCAAAAAAATTTACCCGTATTTTCCGCTAAGTATTTCTAAGTAAAATTGAGAACTATGAGGTAACAGACTAATGTTTAACCTAAGTATGTTCTAGAGTATTGGGTTAAAAATTAGGATGTTACAACATATAATACTTAAAATATAAATATGAAGATGCAAGTTCATTTTTAGATCTTCAAAGTTTAGGCGATAACTTGAAATATAAACATGAAATGCATTACTTGGAATTTAAACATGAGAATGAAAATTCATATTATTATCTTTAAGATTTAAGGTGATGACTTGAAATTAAACATGATTATGCAAGACTTGAAATTTAAACATGATATGAAAGAGCTTGAAACATAAACATGGATACAAGTTCATTTATTATCTTGTTAGGCTCAAAACTTTTAGAGAATTAAAATCTTTAACCTCAAATTAATCTTAACAAAGGAAGTGAGCATTAGAGTCCTTTATTATCATGGTTCCAAGAACCATATTTCATGGTCTCATCATTAAACCATAAATCAGAAATTATTAAGAAGAATTAAAAGAAAGAACATGAAATAAAATTCCTACCAAGTCGTTTCTTGTTCTCAAAAGTTCAAGCTTGATATCTTAAGAAGTAAAGAGAAGAAAAATCTCCTCTAGATGATGATGGTTTCGGCCAAGTGATGATGGAATGCTAGAAGAATTTTTGTTGTGTTCTTGTGTTTGATAATGGAAAGGTTGTGTTTAGGAGTTGATTTGTGGTTGGAATGTGTATACTTGAGGTTTAGAGCTTGGTTAGAGGTTAGCCATGGAGTCTCTTGGATGTGAATGAGGAAGAAGAAGAAAGCTTGAAGTGTTGAGAGAATTAGAGAACCTTGAGCAAATTTGAGCAAGGAAACTATCAAGTAAGCAAGTGCTAAGGCTATGAGTGTTTATGTGAACATTTTAGCAATGGAAGAGCACCTATTTATAGTCCTATGGAGGATGTTTGGCCATGCACTCTAGGCTGGAAATGGAGGGATTTATTTCATTTTTTTTGTTAAAGAAAACTTTGAAATAGAATGCTTATGGTGTAGTCATAATTTTGTTCATGTATCATGGTTTGAAAATGCATAAAATATGATGTTAATAGAAGGAAAGAAATCATGGCTGATAAGGATGAATATGGATGGATTTCTTTTGATTAAACATAGCCAAAAATAATGAAAAAGAAAGCTAAAGAAATGGTGATAAGGTTGCATATGATTTTATGTTGGAAAAACAATAAAATATGGTGAAATGGGGCTGATCATGGGTGCTGGTTTCTGATTCCTTTAGGATCAGATTGGTGTTATTTTACAAGTGGTGAATCATGTATTAGTTGTGTAGTTACTTAGGTAAAAGATTAGGAATTGATAGATTAGTGAAAATGGTAAAAGGTTAAGTGTTTAGGACAAATCAAGACAAGGTAAAAAGAGAAATTATACACTAGTAAATGATGTTCATTTCAAATGAGTAAAAATCAATTTGTAACATAAGTTCTAAACTTAGGATAAGGAAGTGTAAATGTACTAGATTTTACCTAAACCGTAATCTTAACTTTGATCTCAATCATCACTAATTTTATGAGCTCTTATAATTAAAGAAAGGTAATTTAATTTTACCTTAGATAATCTTAGCCTCTAATTACCTCGAGTAATTATTTTTAACCTTGGGTAATTAATTTTAAACTCAAGGTTGATAAATGAAATCAATTTGAGTTCAAATAAAGCTTTAATATTACCTTAATTACACAAGTAAACCTATTTAGCACAACTAGGGGTAAAAAGGTAATTTCATATAAAAACTCCCTGTAATTACTAGACTTTCTCAAATTATACTTAAAATAGTTATTTTGAACCTTTGGGTAAAAACTAAATTCAAAGATTATATAATTTCATGTAAACTTACTGTAGGGGTAAAACGGTTATTTTACATACGATAAAAATTGAGAATTGAGATTTTTATCTCTAAGGCACATATAATCCCCATCAAGCATTAAACTAACCCTTTAAAGATAATCTAGATTGGTTATCTTTGATTTTCTAGGTAAAAATAACCTCAGGGGCATTTTGGTTATTTTACATGCACAGAAAAATCGAGGTTTGCGGCTTTAACACGAATCACTAATCAAGTCTCCTATAATGTTTCTCTAATTTTTTATTCCTTTATTGAGGATTATTCGGCCTTGAATTACGTGCAAAAATTACCTAGGGCATTTTGGTAACTTTTACACAGTAATAAAAATTGGGGCGTTACATGATTTCTCTATTTAATACTCAAACACACACAAATTCTCATTTTCCTCCTATCCGCTTTTTTGGCCAAGACTTTGTCCAAAAAAAAGCTCTCAAATTCTCTCTTCTCTCACCTCTCAAAAACTCTCTCCCCTTCCTCCACCACCATAAGAACCACCACCCACCACCACCTCTTAACCTCAAACCACCATCAAGAAATGTAACACCCTAACTTTCAACACAATACGCCTAGGACACATAATGGTTAATCGTTAGTGGTTACTCTTTCGTCTCAGAATTTTCCTTAATTTTGAACTTTGAAAATAAGTCTATGGAAAATACGACCCATTTTTTTTTTTGAAAAGCCAAACTATGAGCCGTTCGCGTATACGTTATAGCAAATAATTATTCGTCACATAGCATATATATAGATCTCAATAGAGTCTAGCATCAACTCAGAATATCATCATATCATAACATTAACATCAAAAGTCAAATAATAATAATAATGACAGTATAGGAATATTCCACATACTTATTATGATAATAGTACTAAGCCCACCCATAGGGGTTGAGCATACAAATAACTCAAAAGCAAATCACAACTATGGTTCAACAAAATCCCTCGCGACTAAGTTACGAACTTGTTCAATGATGGGGTAACTTCTAAGGTTATGACGATGAAAGACTATATCCCTGGTTTTGCTGTACCACTCTGATCTCGACCATCGTGCAACTTCGGGGCCAACATCTCGAGGAAGTCCATCGTCACCGCCATCAACCTTGTCTGAAGACAAAGATGGAAAGAAAGATAGAAGGAGTGAGAAACTTATATAAGAATCTCAGTAGAGTTTCCCTCTCCACACACGTGTCATCATCATCGTCCTCAGGAACCTCGGGTTTAATTATGAAAGTAGTGGGCATAAATAAGATTCATTTATTAAGTTTTCAAATACCATTATCCGAGGCACATGTCTTTTAGCATGAATCTTAATGCATGAATGCAACAGGCATCTCATGTACGCATGGCAATGCATTAGTGTATGCAACATAAATCACCAATATGTAAGTTCAAAACACAGGATAAGGCTAAGTGCATGAGCAGGAGATAATCTAGAAAACTAAAATAGTTACAAGTAAATGGATGCATGATAGGGCAATGTAATGAGTGAAATATCATATAACATGCATGGGATGGTAGGAAAACTCATGGTAATTTACTCTTCATGAATGAATTCTCACATTTCTTTCTTATTAACTTCACCCTCTTACATCATCACCAAAACCAACCAACATGCCAGCCCCGACGATTTTTACAATTACCACCAGAACCAACCAACCTACTGATTGCCTAGGATGAGCTCAACCTAACTAGCCGTCGCTAGATTTAATATGGGGTAATAGAGGGGGAGAAACACATAACTTCCTTGCCTTTCTTATTATGAATATGTAACTTGCTTGGATCACCTCTCATAACCTTTAATTTGGGGAGTCTAGAGGACCATTTCCATATGTTTTATGTCATCTTACCATTAGCATGTCATATTAAGATGCAAAAATACAACTTATCATATAATGTCACATGCCTTCATATTACTTTCACACACGCATCTTACACATTTCAAGTGAAATCATAACCTGCTATAACAATCTTTATGCAAACATAATCATCACCTAAACCTCAAGTACATCAATTCATAACACTTTATAAAACAAGCACTCATAATAATTCTTTAATCGATTAAACTTCAAATCGTTTTATACATCTAAGAGATCAATTCTAATGGTTTTTACTAATTGTTAACCTTAAGAATATTACTAAACAAATCTGGATAGAATTGTAACAAAAGAGAAAATGAACCATTTTGGTGTTCTAGAAGTTACGTTTTTGACCTGTTCTCGTTATCGACTTTTCCTAAAATGCTAGAATTAATTTCTGAACCAATTATGAGTGATTCTAGCACATATACGCCTAATATAATACACTTCTACTATTTTTAAACATGCTGAAATAGAAACTATAATTTCAGTTGTTAGAAAGCTTTAGAAGTCACATTTTTTACCCTTTTTAATTACTAGACTTGCCTAAGGTGCCAAGAATAATTATCACATCAATTAATAGTAGTTCTCATACATTTAAACCACTCCAAACAACATACATCAGATCTGGAAATGTTAGACCAGAAATCAGAATTTAATTTTCCAAAGGCATGCAAAATTGCAATAATAAGTATTTTTAGTAACTAGTCTTTCTTAGAATTAGTTCTAGATCAAGGAATGCCCTTATAATCAATTCTTATTTTTATAGTAACACAAATAATAACCTTAAATTAGTAGCATAATTATAGAGCTCAATAAAAGGATAGTTACATTTATAAAGATATATATTTCATGAGTCAAAGTTCTCATGTGAGTTAAAAGGGTAAGTCTTGAGCACTTGATTAATTAGGTGTGGCATAACTTTAAATGTGCAAATACAAGTTTCATTTTAATCTTGGCATTATAGGGTGATGGCAAGAGAAACATAAATATGATATGCAAGGCTCAAATATAAACATTAAATGCAAAGACTTGAAATATAAATATGAAAATGCAAGCTCATTTTTAATCTTTAAGTTTAGATGATGGCTTGGAATATAAACATGCTAGACAAGAAATATAAACATGAAATGCAAGTTCATTTCTTATCTTTAAACACTAGGTTATAACTTGGAAATAAATATGATATGCAAGTCCAATTCTTTATTCTAGTGCTCTAGGCCCCTTAGAGTATTCACTCTAAATCAATAATCAACTTTAAGGTTGAAATAGGTAGGCTTCGAGTTTAATTATTTAGGTGATGATATAAATATAAATATGAAGTGCAAGGCTTGAATATAAATATGAAATGCAAAGACTTGAAATATAAATATGTATGCAATCCATTTATTATTTCTTTGAGTCCTAGGCTCAAGACTACCATTTAACTCTTTAAAACAACATAACATATTCATTTGCTAAAAACTTTTGGAAGTGAAACCTTCAAGCTTTAGAGGTCAAGTAAATAATGGTTTTACAACCAATACCCAAGATCCTCATCATAAAGCCATGGTTTCTTTATTATGTAGGCCATCAAGGCCGAAAACAAAGAAAATAAAGAACCAAAAAAGAGAAAGAAGATGGAAGAATCAACATTGCAACATTTCAAACCAAGAGTAAAACAAAAGCAAAGAATAACAATCTTTAAAACAACTCCCTACCTAGGATGTGTTTCTTGATTGAAAGAGTTTGATCTTGGGAAAATAAGTAGAGGAAGAAGAAGGAGAAGAAGAACTCTTTGAGATGAAAGAAAGAAAGCTTTGGAGGTGTAAGAGAAATAAGCAAAATGATCCTTTGGAGGGCTTCTAGTATTTACAAAAAATCAACATGAGGGGGGTGAGAAGAGGAGGAGTGGATGGCCATGAAAGGAGAAAAAGAAGGAAAATTATCTTTGTGTGTGTCATCCAAGGTATGGCTAGGTATGGTTCATGGCATGGTTCTTTGAGTGTGAATTGTTATTAAAATAAATCAACATGTGATGAAATAGAGGAGGGGTAGCCATGTGGTTTAAAGGCCATGGGGGAGGAGATTATCTCATTTCTTTTGTGTTATGTCATGGTTTAGGGAATAAGTATGATTAGGTAATTGATTAGGAGTTGTAATTTAGGTATTTGGGTGAGAAAGTGAGTAATTAAGGCTATCTAAGGCAAGGTTTTAAAGAGTGGTCTTACTCACTAGAGGAATCAAACTCCATTCAAACCAAGATTCCTAATCACATCCATTGGTTCCTTAATTTAAGGAAATTAAAGGGAAGAACACTATTCAATGATTCATGACATAATGTCTTGATTTTAAAAAAAGGGATTTGAGTTTCTCTAAGCAATCTTAGGTTCTAATTAATCTCAATTAATTATCTTGACTCTAGATTCATAATTGGAATTTACTAATCTTTAATTAGAGCCTAATATTGCTTAGGTTTCGTTAATCATATCATTAGGCCCAAAATACACTAATCGGGGGCAAAACAATAATTTTTTGCAAGAACCTCCTGGGGCTGCCCGGGCTCGACCAAAGGCCAAACATCACTTAAAAACATCATTTCATACTTTTGGGTGAAGTCCGAGCTTAATCGGCACTTAATTCTATATTAATTAGACACAAGGGCGGTTTGGTCATTTTGCACATCGAAACTCAAAAATGAGATTCTTCTGCTCTATTAGCACACATAACACACATAACACATATAATCCCCATATACCATCAAACATCCACTCGAGGTTTGCCTGGACCGGCTTTCCTCGATTCCCGGGTAAAAAAGATCTCAGAGGCATTTTGGTCATTTGTACACAGGGAAAAAATCGGGGCGTTACAAGAAACACCAACCTTTCCATCCCTAAGCATCAAAGCTCAAGAAAAAACCCTTCCTCTCTTTTCTTTCCTTTGGCCGAAATTCTTCTTGCCTAAAGGAGAAGATTTTCCTTCTCATTTTCTTTTACAAAGCTCAAGCTTTTCCTTGCAACAAGAAGATACCTTGGTAAGGATTTTTATTTTGAGTTCTTTTTCATTTCTTTGATTCTTTTTTTTCATTTTTTTTGAGTTTTTTTTTTCTTTCTCTTTATTCTTTTGGTTTTTATTGTTGTTAAATGGTTAAAAACCATGGCTTGATGATGAGGATCCTTAATGTTGGTAGTGATACCTCCATTTGTTTGACCTCTAAAGCTCAAAGTTTGATTTTTGGTTTCATGAGAAAAGGTTGTTTTGTTCATATTCTTGAGTTGTTTTGTTGGAGCTTGAAGATGAAATAATAAATGAGTTTTACTGTTGATTTTTTTGGTCTTTGGATTTCCTTTTCTTTCCTCTTTCATTTCAGCCTTAAAGGCCCTTTGAGTTTAAAAAATATTGGCTTGATGATGAGGGCTCCTAGATGATGATAATGAGATCATTGCATTTATGACCTCTAAAGCTTGATCTTTGCTTTTCACTTTTTTTCAAAGAACTATAATGAAAAAGGTATTAGTTTCTTTATTTTTCATTTCTTTGAGCTTGATGGTGAGTCCAAACAAAACAAAAGATCTTGGAACCAGGGTGTTAATGGACTTTAAAGCTCATGTCCATTTTGTAAGATTGATCGGTGTTTTAGAGTTGTTACTCTAAATAGGATTTTTGAGCTTAGGACTTAAAGAAATAAAAAATGGAAATGCATATTTATCTTCCAAGTCCTTGCATTTCATATCTATATTTGAGCCTTGCATATCATATTTATTTCCAAGTTATTACCTAAATCTTGAAGATAAGAAAATAAACTTGTATTTTATATTTATATTTCTTATCTAGCATATTTATGTTTCAAGCCATCACCTAAACTTTAAAGATTAAAAATAAGTTTCCATTCTCATGTTTACTTTCAAGCCTTGCATATCATATTTATACTTCCATTGCTATCACCTTACAATATCAAAGTTAAAAGAGGCTTGCATTAGCATGTTTAAGTTTATGTCATCACCTAAATATCTAAAGCTCAAGACTTACCCCATTCAACTTACATAGGAATTTCGGTTCCATGGGCATTTGTCTTTACAAATATGTTTTTTTTTTCAAAGGAATAAAGTTTTAAGGTTTGATGTGTTATTACCTTGAGGTTTCCAAAACTTGTGTCTTGCAATTTTCCTTTGAGAAAAGTGTTCATCCCTAAAGTGTTAAAACATGATTTACATAACCAAAATCTTATTATTGAGCTCTCTGATTTTGCTAATGACCCTAGAGTATTTGCTTATATTTCCAGGAGATAAATTGCCTTTAAGAATGTTCCATGACTTAGAATTAATTTTGAGAAAGACTAGTTACCAGAAATGCTTATTATTGCAATTTTGCATGCTTTTAGAATATTAAATTCTGGATTCTATTCTAACATTTCCAGATCAGATGTATGTTGTTTAGAGTAGTTTAGATGTGTGAAAACTACTATTAATTAATGTGATAATCATTTATGGCACCTTAGGCAAGTCTAGTAACTAGAAATGATCAAAAATATGATTTCTAAAGCCTTTAAAGTCTAAAAAATTAGATTATGTTCCAGCCTGCTTATAATTGGTAAAAATGTGTTTATTATATGTATATGTGTTAGAACCTCTAATATATGGTTTAGAAGTTAATTTTAGCATCTTAGGAAAAGTTAGTAATGAGAAAGGGTAAAAAAATATAACTTGTAGAACACCGAAATTGTTTAATTTCAAACACTGGCCAATCTTTCCAGCATTGTTTAATTATGCTCATGAGGTTAAAAACTAGTGGAAATCATTGTAATTAGTCCCTTAGATGTATAAAAGAATAATCTCAAAAGTTAGGTTTACCTGATTTGTAGTTTGACCCGTTTAAGGGCTAATGAGCATGTTTATTTTATGAGATGATTGGTTCCTAACATGCTTGAGGATATGTATGATGAATATGTTGCATACTTGGCTATCAATTACATAATTTATTGTGGCATGTTATGATTAAACTTGGAATATTTAAGGTGCATAGGATAAGTGAAATATAAGCATGTGATATTGTATGATATGATTGTGCTTTTCCATCTCAAAACAACATGCTAAGTTTAAGGTGATATAAAACACATGGAAATGATCCTCTAGACTCCGTGAATTAAAGGTTATGAGAGGTGATCCAAGTAAGTTGCATATTCATGATAAGAAAGGCAAGGAAGTGATGTGTTTCTCCTCCTTTATTACCCTATGTTAAATCTAGTGACAGCTAGTTAGGTTAAGCTCATCCTAGGCAATTGGTATGTTGGTTCGTTTTGGTGTTAATTTTAAAAATCGCCAAGGAAGGCATGTAGGTTGGATTTGGTGATAACGTGAGCGGGTGGAATTGATAAGAAAGGAACACGAGAATTCATTCATGAGAAAATAAATTACCATGGGTTCTCTTGCCTTCTCATGCATGTTAAAGGATGTTTAACTCATTACATTTGCCCTATCACGCATCCATTTACTTGCCATTGTTTTAGTTCTCTAGCTTATGTGCTTAGTCTTATTTTGTGTTTTGGACTTATACATTATTGATTTATGTTGTGAGTAGGGCTATGTTATTTGCATGTCCTATTAATACACTGAGGCATTGCCATGCATACATAAGATACCTGTTGCTTTCATGCATTATGTTTCATGCTAAAAGATACGAGCCTCGATTAATGGTATTTGGAACTTAATAAATGAATCTTATTTGTGCCTACTACTTTCATAAATTAAACCTGAGGTTCCTGAAGATGATGATGATGACACGTGTATAGAGATGGAAACCCTACTGAGATTCTTGTATGAGTTTCTCACTCCTTCTATCTTTCTTTCCATCTTTGTCTTTTGACAAGGTTGATGGCGATGTTGGTGAATTTTCTCAAGATGTAGGCATAGGAGCTGCACTACGGACTAGATCAGAGTAGTGCAGCAGCAGCAAGGATATAGTCTTTCATTTTCACAACCTTAGGAGTTATCTCACCTTCATACAAGTTCATAACTTAGTCATGAAGAGTTTAGCTACATCATAATTATGTTTAGTTTTTGAATTGTTGTATGCTTAGCCTCCATAGGTGGGCTTAGTATTATTGTTATAGTATGTTTGTGGAATATTCCTATATTATCACTATAATTATTAATTGACTTGATATTTGAAGTTAATGTTATGATATGACGATGTTCCCAGTTTATGCTAGACTCTATTGCAATTTGTATGTACGCTATGTGATGAATAGTTATACGCTATAACTTATACGTGAACGGCTCATAGTTTGGAAAAAAAATGGGTCGTATTTTCCATAGACTTATTTTCAAAGCTCAAAATTACATAAAATTCTGAGACGAAAGAGTAACAACTAACGATTAGCCATTATGCGTCCTAGGCATATTGTGTTGAAAGTTAGGGTGTTGCATTTTGGTATTAGAGCAGTTCGATTCTCACGGAACCTGAGGATTGGACTGACTATGCTTCTTAAGCATGATGCGGTAGTTATGTCATGTATAGTGCTTTATTGATAGAATAAGCTGTAGGATAGGAATACATGACTCCTGTGTGTGTGAACGTGCCATGGTAACTAGCTCACTTTGCATAAAGTATTGAGCTTGATCACCTCAGTGTTTTTTGCTCTGTGTGCTTAGGGACCGATGGCGCAACAACAACAGACTAGGACTTCAACTGCTAGCGATCAGAGCAATAAGACTGCCGAAGCCCTCCGAGACATGGCTAGAACCATGAGGACGATGTTTGAAAGGATAGACTGAGACTGTCAGGCTGATGCGGGTCCTGGTCCCAATGCTGCTAAAATCCCTAAACATACCCATTTCGGGGAGTTCCACAAGGCAAACCCACCGTCCTTCAAAGGGATCTTGAACCCGAATCATGTCGAAGAATGGATAAAAATCACGGAGAAGATTTTCATCGTAATCACATGCATGGAGGTATAGAAAGTGACATTCGCCACCTATATGCTAGAAAGTGATGCCGGATTCTGGTGGACTAGTGCATAGAGATTGTTGGAAGCAATAGGCACCATGATTGACTGGGAGCTGCTCAAAGCTCATTTCTACGAGAAATATTTCCTTGAGTCCATGAGGAATGCAAGAGACATCGAATTCATGCAATTGACTCAAGGAGGCATGAACGTCGCTCAGTATACCGCCAAATTCAAGGAGCTCATCAAGTTCTTGAGAATGTATCAAGGCAACCCTGATGAGTAATGGAAATGCATGAAATATGAGTCTGGGCTGAAGGCGGAGCTAAATGTCGCTGTTTCTCATTTGGAGATTAGGGACTTTCCTACCCTAGTCAACAAATGTCACATTATTGAGGAGAGTAACAAGAAACTGAGTTCAGCAAAGGTGGAGGACTATAAGAAGAAACTGGCACCACAAGCCTCGAGGTTTAAGCCTTGAGTACGGAACAAGATCTTTCAACATAAGGGAGCAAATGTTCCAAAAGAGGAGGTGCCCCAGAGGGACCCTGCCATTGACTGTCCAAAGTGCAAAAAGAACCATGGTGGCCATCCATGTCTGGCTGGCCAAGGAGTATGCTTTAGGTGTGGCAAGCCTAGCCACATGATTAGAGATTGCAATGTGATGCCCACACGTTTAAACGCCATTTCTAGACCTCAACGCCAAGGGCGAGTGTTCACAATCAATCGAAGATATGTCCCGTTCTAACACATGAGGTAAGCATGAGATAAGGGGTAGGATGTTGGTTACGCTTCTTAGTTTTGGAGGAATTGTTGTGACTCCTTGATTTATGTCCCTTTAATCTTTGGTGGCCTTCTTGCATTTGTTCATATTTGAGTCTCCTTGTGAATGTCTGACTTTGACCTTTCCATTAGAGCTAAGATACCCTCTTTTTGAACTCTCAAACCTAACTACATTTATGGCTCCTTTTCAAAATAAATAAAATTAAAGATGAGTTGTCCTACCCTTTGAATTTCCTTGTACGAGCCGTGAGAATTAATTTTACCTAACATAGTCACCTGTGCCCAGTCGAAATACATTCTTCAAGAGTGCTTGGAGTATTGGTCAACCCTCATATTGCTTGTGTGTTGGACCAAAAGGGGAGCTAGGATAGATACTTGCCATTGATTGAGTTTGCATATAACAATAGTTACCATGCAAGTATTGGTATGGCACCGTATGAGGCCCTTTATGGAAGGAAGTGCCAATTCCCTCTATGTTGGTATGAACCCGGAGAACAAAGTTTGTTAGGACCTGATGTTGTGAGGGAAACCACGGAACAAATCAAAAGGATTAGGGACAGAATTCTCATTGCTCAAAGTTGATAGAAAAGCTATGTAGACAAACGACGAAAGCCATTAGAATTTCAAGAGGGAGAACACATATTCCTTAGGATCACCCCTACCACAGGCATAGGTCAAGCAATGAGAGTCAAGAAATTGAGCCCCAGATTTCTTGGTCCATTTGAAATCCTTATCCGAGTCGGGCCTGTAGCATAGCGAATAGCCTTACCACCCAACCTATCCGACCTCCATGATGTCTTTCATGTCTCTCAATTTACGAGTCTGACCCTAGCCATGTATTAGAGCCAGAGCAAATACAATTAAGGGAAGACCTGACATTCAACCTGCCACTTACGAGAATCGTAGACAAAGGAGTCAAGCAACTGAAAACAAGACCGTACCTTTGGTCAAGGTAGCATGGGGACAGGGAAAGATAGAAGAATTCACATGGGAATTGGAATCAGACATGAGGATGCAATATCCCGAGCTTTTTACAGGTAACGAATTTCGAAGGCGAAATTCTTTTTAAAGAGGGGAGAAATGTAACGTTCCAATTTTTACTGCTATGTTAAAATTACCAAAATGCCCATAGGTAATTTTTACACATAATTCGAGGTCAAATAATCCTCAATAAAGGAATATGACATTAGAGAAACATCATAGGATACTTGATTAGCGATTCGTGCGAAAGTCGCAAACCCCGATTTTTCTGTACGTGTAAAATGATCAAAATGCCCCTGAGGTCATTTTTACCTAGAAATCAAGGATAACCAATCTAAATTATCTTTGAGGGGTTAATTTTATGCCTGATAGGGATTATATGTGCCTTAGAGGTAAAAATCTCAATTCTCAATATTTTTACCGTAAGTAAAATTACTGTTTTACCCCTGCAGTAATTTTTCATGAAATTATATAATCTTTGAATTCGGTTTTCACCCAAAGGTTCAAAATGACTATTTTAAGTATAATTTGAGATTGTCCAATATTTACAGGGAGTTTTTACATGAATTTACCTTTCTACCCCTAGTTGTGGTAAATAGGTTTACTTATGTAATTAAGATAGTATTAAAGCTCTATTTGAACTCAAATTGATTTTATTCATTAACCTTGAGTTTAAAATTAATTACCCAAGGTTAAAAATAATTACTAAGGTAATTAGAGTCTAAAATTACCTAAGGTAAAATTAAATTATCTTTCCTTAATTATGAAAGCTCATAAAATTAGTGATATTTGATATCAAAGTTAAGATTTCGGTTTAGGTAAAATCTTATACATTTACATTTTCTTATCTTAAGTTTAGAACCTATGTTACAAATTGATTTTTACTCATTTGAAATTAACTTCATTTACTAGTATATGATTTCTCTTTTTACCTTGTCTTGTATTGTCCTAAACCACTTAACCTTTTTACCGTTTTCACTAATCTATCAATTCCTAATCTTTTACCTAAGTAAATACACATCTAATACATGATTTACCACTTGTAAAACATCACCAATCTGATCCTAAAGGAATCAAAAACCAGTGGCCAACTTGTCTCCTTTTCACCATATTTTAATTGTTTTTCCAACAAAGAAACATATCCAACCATAACACCATACCTTTAGCTTTCTTTTGCATTATTTTTGGCTATGTTTATTCAAAAGAAAACCCACCCATTTCAACCATGATGTGATCAGCAACAATGGCTCCCATTAGCATCATATTTTAGTGTTTTCATCCATTATGCATGAACCAAATTATTACAAGAATAAAAGTATTCTTTTTCCATGTTTTCTTTAATTGAAAAATGAACTAAAAACTCCATTTTTCCAGCCACAAGGTAGCTGCCATACAGCCTTCCTTGGCCTATAAATATGAGCTCTTCCATTGCCTAAATGTACACACAAACATTCCTAGCCTTAGCATTTTCTTACTTGATAGTTTTCTTACTCAAAGTTCTCTAATTCTCTCAATACTTCAAGCTTTCTTCTTCTTCCTCACTCACACTCAAGAGACTCCATTCCCAACCTCTAATTAAGTTCTAAACCTTAAGCATACACATTCCAACCATAAATCAACTCCTAAACACATAACCTTTCCATTATCAAACATAAAAACATAAGAAAAATCCTCCCTCCATTTGCTCTAATCTAGGCCGAAATTCAAGAGCATATCAAGGACATATTTTCTTCTTCTAACTTCTCTAAAGATCAAGCATTATCTTTTGATAACAAGAAACAACTTGGTAGGGATTTTATTTCATGTTCTTTCTTTGTTCTTCCTTTATAATTTCGGTTTATATGGTTTGATAATGACCATGGCTTGATGATGAGGAATCATGGTGGTGGTTGTGAATCCATTATTTAAATGACCTCTAAAGACCAAGGTTTAATTCTTGATGTTAAAATATTAACAAAGGAATTACTAAGTTTTGAGTTTTAAGCTTAACAAGATATAAAAATGAACTAACATCCATATTTATATTTCAAGTTCTTGCACATCATATTTATATTTCAAGCTTTGCATAATCATATTTATATTCCAAGTTATCACTTTAATTCTTGAAGACAATAATATGAACTTGCATCTTCATATTTATATTTCAAGTTATCACCTAAATCATAAAGATCTAAGAATGAATTTGCATATCATATTTAAATTTCAAGCCTTGCATAATCATATTTAATTTCAAGTCATCACCTTAAATCTTGAAGATAATAATATGAATATGCATTCTCATGTTTAAATTTCAAGTAATGCATTTTATGCTTCAGTTTATCACTAAACTTTGAAAATCTAAAAATAAACTTGCATCTTCATATTTATATTTGAAGTATTACATATCATGTTTATATTTCCAAGTTATCACCTTATAATGATAAAGATTAAAAATGGATTGCATAGCATATCTATGATTCTTGCTATCACCTAAATCTATAAAAGCTCAAAACTTACCTCTTTAATCTTAAATAGGAATTCTTATACTTAAAATTAAGTTAATTTCAGCCTCTTGATGTTCTTGGTATTAAGATTCATTTATTTTATTTTTAAGGCTTTGATCTTGTCTTTAAATTACTTAAATAATTCTTGTTAGAGTTAGAAATCCAAAGATGTTAAAGATTGTGTTTTCTCAAGCTTTTTGATTTAAAAATTATGTTACTGACCTGACTTAAATAAAATGGTTAGAATAATATTTTATAAGGTTTGAATGTGTATAAATTACTTATAATTGATGTAAGAATTGTTTTTAGCATTTTTGAGATAAACTAATAATTAGAAAGGATCAAAATCATAATTTTATAGAGCTTTAGACAATGAATTTTCTAGATTAATTCCTCACTAATTTGATACTGATCTTATGGTTTATATACATCAGAATTATTAGTATTTGATGTATAAATTATTTTTGGTATCTTAGGGGTTGAAAAGAATAATTACAAGTATTAGTTTTGATCGATTCATAAAATGCGAACAGTTCTGTCCTAAACTATCAATTATGTAATTTTTTTTATTCAAAGGATTTTAATTAGAGTAAATAATGATATCTGATGTGTATATGTGTTTAGAATACCATTTATGATGTTTAGAGAAAGTTTTAGAAGTATTGGCTTTTGATAAGTGTCAAAAATAAGTAACTTTGTACTTTGACCCCTAAAATATGTTAAATTTAGTCTATGACCCTAAAAGGTTTTTATGATGAGTTTGAATGGTTTCTAATAGTTATATGTCTCTTGAAATGTATTGGTTAAAGTTAAAGGTCTTTAATTTATGAGTAGATTTTAAAAAGGGGTAATTACGTTTTGACCCGTAACCTTTGAGAAATTGTGATTTGACTCTTTGGGACTTAAACGTAAATATTGATAATTTGATGAGAAGAATGTGATTGATATCTTGTGATGGCTATGTTCATATATTGAGATTTATACGGCTTATGGATATATGCAATGAAATATAATGCATGTTCATATGATTTAAATTACGGCATGTTATGGTTATGTTTGATTCATTGAGATGCATAAGTTCATGAAGTTTATGAGCATGAAATATTGAAATGATGAAGTTATTTATGTTTGCATCTCATATATCATGCCAAGATTAAAGGTGACATAAGACACATGGAAATGATCCTCTAGACTCCCCGAATTAAAGGTTATGAGAGGTGATCCAAATAGGAAGTGATCCTTTGGACTCCCCGAATTAAAGGTTATGAAAGGTAATCCTAATGCCCCCTATCCCGTACCTTAAGAGTTGGGAATTTAACTTATCAAAAGGGATAAGATTACGCTAGTGACGACTAGTGAAGTATGAGCTCATAACCTAGAACTCTCGAGAAAAGAGAGAATTATAGGGCGGCTCCCAAGGAAAAGAGAATAAGAAATTTAAGTCACCTATAGGAATGATGATCATGATGTTCTTTATATCATATACATTGTTTTATGAATTCTACGATATTTTGTATATGATATTGACATGCATTCATGACTAGTATGTTGCATACATGACATTAAGATTCATGTTAAAAGATACGGGCCTCGGCTAATGGTATTTAGAACTTAATAAATAAACCTTATATATATGTCCACCATTTTAATAATTAAACCTGAGGTTCCTGGAGACGATGATGATGACACTTGTGTTGGAGTCGGGAAGCCCTACTGAGATTCTTGTATAAGTTTCTTATCCCTTTTCTTTTCCATGTCATCTCCAGACATGAATGATGATGTAGTTCGTGATTTACCTTGAGACTAGACGAGGAGCTACGGAGATAATTTCCCTTTGGATATTGCCTTTAGAGTAATCGTATTTCATTTATCAGTTTGTATTCTATTGATGGGTATATATTGATGTCCTTAAGTTTACAAGACATCACTATTATGATACAGTTATGGATATGTTATGGTTGTATTATGTATTTACCTGTTATTTGTTTCTAACATCTCTCTTATACAGGCAAGATAAATTACGTTAGATACTTAGTATGCACGGCTCACGTTTTGGTATTTAAGTTCAAAAAAAAATTTGCCTATATTTTCACTAAAGTATTTTCAAGGAGTTTTGAGTTAAAAATTGAAATAAAAGAGTAATAACTAATAATTAACTTAAATGCGTCCTAGGTGTGTTAAGTTAAATTTTAGGGTGTTACAAGATAGCTTAGAAAGACTAAGCAAAAACTAGTTGCAACATGATAATAGAGTAAGCTACTAGTCATGGGTTAGCTTGGAGAGGTTAGTATAAGACTACTTGGGTTAGCTTGGAGAGGTTAGTATAATACTATTTGAATTAGCTTGAAGAGGCTAGTGCAAGACTACTCAGGTTCAACTTGTAGGGGCTAGTGAATAACTACTTGGGTTGTGACAATAGGGTTGGCTACTAGTCACAAGTAACAACTTGGGAAGGTTACTGCAAAGACTATCCAATCTTCTCTATTTGAGAAAGGTCTTTACTAGAACTCAACTATTATTGAGAATTAGATATAGGCAGATTGGCTGAATCAGTATAAATCTTCTATGCAGTATTCTTCTCTCACACATCCTTCTTTCTTTTACTGCTTTGTGATTATTATCTTGTGCTTTCTGGAAAACTTTTTTTTCACGCACTTCCTTGTATATCTATGTATAAGAAATTACTTTTTGATATCACTAATGTTGTTTTCACTAACTACAAGTACAATACTTGATAGTACTCTGTTCAAGATTCTAGAAATGAGAAAACAGGAAAGAAAGGCTTATTAAGAATCAACCCCCATCTCATGCAGTTTTTCTACCTACACTTAGAAGAGTGTCAGGGGTTCCCTTTAGTTGGAAGTAGAATGCAATCACCATGCCAGGTAAGACTATGTTATTGATTTGAACAAAATTTTCCCATTCCAAGAAATTGAAGACTTCTTTTAGAATAAGAAGTCCTCTTTTTAGAGTTTTCCTATGGGCAACTTTCCTAAGAAAGAAGTTGAATGCATAGTGCTCCCACATATCAGGAACATTGTACATGTAAAGGGTTCCTTTTTTGGTAAGGCAATCTAATTGCTTTTCCTCTGCCATTGGTTCAGGTATATAAAAGAAGTGTTGGATTGAGAGTTTACGGACAAGAAAGGTTGAAGAAGCAAGGGTTTGCAGTGGAATATGACATGATTTTGAAAAGGTGTTTAAGGTTGAATATGAGGGCTTTAAATATAGGGGGTTATGTGTTAGGGAGTTTTGAAACTAATGTGATGAAAAAGTTTAGTAAATGATTATATATAGGAGAGATAAAATCAAAAGGTAGGAATTATCCTACCATAAATAGCATTTCAGAGACTATAGTGGTATCTAAACCTTTTTAGAAACCAAAATTGGTATCTGAACATGAAATGTAGTTTCTGGATCAGCAACCTATTCTCTGAGCATGTAGCCCATAATTTGAACCTTTTTTATCTTTAATCCCTTTCTGAACTTAATTTCTTGAATAGTCTTCCCTTTCTGAACCCATATAAAACTTTCTAACCATATTTCTGAACCTATGATCCTCTTTTTGATCTTTCAAACTGGCTTCTGAACTTGATTTGATGATCTTCTTCGAAGGGCCTTAATTGAAATTCTCTTTGGGGGACTCCAGAAAGAGTTATATATGTATAAATACAAATTTTAAAAACTTTTAAGGTTCAAAAGCTTTTTCAATTAGTAGAAAGGATCCTTAGCTAATGGTTTAATGAATAAATCAAATACTTGATATTTAGTATTCACAAACTTTATCTCAATATTACCTATCTAGATGTGATATCTATTGAAGTGATGTTTTATATCAATACCTTTGGATATAGAGTGCTGAATTGGGTTCTTAGAAAGATTAATAGCACTAGTATTTGTAGGCTGAAAATAACACAAAATGAGGGGGTTGAATTGTGCTTTATCTTTTTTCACAGATTCTGAAAACTTTAAATAGAGTCTATCAAGTTTTCATTTGAAGGTAGTAGAAATCTTGGTTAGTTTCAAAAAGTTGCTTACTAAACAAAATGGAAACAAACAAACTATTTTGAAATGTTTTCAGAGCTCTATACCACAATAAATCACAAATGCTGAAAGTAAAAGAGAAAAAGGATAGAAAGATACTGCACAATAATTTTTATATCGATTTGGCCAACCCTATCTATATTCAGTTCTCAACAACCTGTTGAGTTTCATCAAATCCCTTTTCCAACTTAGAGAAAGAATCGATAGTCTTTGTCTAGCCTTTTCAAGCTATTCATAGTGACCAGTAGTTCCAATTTACTGTCACTTATAAGTAGTCTTTGACTAGCACCTCTAAGCTAACCTCTTAATGATCACTAATGAATTAGGATAAGGTTGGCTTTCTCTAACAACTAAACACTCAAGTTTTTCTAAGAATAAGATAGTATATCACCTAAAAACTTGAATAACTTATTTCTAAAAATTCTTCCTAAGGAAAAGATGTTATCTAATAAGAACTTAAAAAGAAAATTTTTACAAAAGTAGACACTTTATAGAAGAAGAAGAAGGATAAACATAAGAGTTTTTCTCTTGTATATGGGTCACTTCTTTTTATACTTGATCTACAAATCAGACCATTGCCCTTAGATTTCTTTTCCTCTTGACATGTGTAGATCTTCTTTTTGTGTCTTGGAAATGTCATCTAGGAGACTAGCTCGGCTGTGTCAGAGCTAATTTTGCAGTTATAGAGACTGTTGTCAAATATGGTTTCTGAGTGCAACTTCAGTAACTTCTTTTTACTGTCTAGATGTAGTTTTTGAACCTTTTTTCGTCTAGAAGCTAGAATAGTTGTCCAAGTGGAAAAGGTAATATGTCACTATTAGCCCCTTTTGGAAGTTGACTTTAATTTGAAATTTGAATCTTCCCTCCTATTCAGTAAAGTGTGCACAGTTCTTAAAATACGTGCTTTCTGATGAGCTTTTCTAGTTTCTGATCTTTTATGTATCTTCTTAGCTTTATTCTAATCTTGATAATGGTTATATCATTGTGATTAATGACTGTGATCATGACTTGTTTCAGGAAAAAGATGGATTTCATCATTAAGTAGCACTTTCTGAATGTGTGAGTCAGTTTTTGAAGATCTAAACTTGGTTTCTAGCTTTGAAATTCCTTTCTCATGTACTCAAGTTCATTTTTGGAACTATTTTTCACATCATTGCAATCATGAATCTCTTTGAATGAGATTATAATCATGTTAAAATATAACATCGTGAAAATAATTCATTGATAGAATTGTAAGTTTATGAGAGTGGTCTTGTTTAACACTTCAAGAAACTCAAGTAAAATATTAGTCTATTCTTCAAAATGTTTTATCAAAAATTGGTTTTGTTGTCACTCAAAAATCCAATCTATAAAGCTTTCTGAAGAGTTCTAGAGCTAATAGTCTTCCCCTTTTGATGATGACAAACTAAATTTTGAGAAAATCTTTTGGAGAGTATTTCAAAGGAAATCATAAGACTAAAAAACTTATATCAGAGCTTCTAAACTTTCTTTCAACACAAACATGTTGATTGTAATAATCCCATGTTTCAGAAAGTAACTAACTTGAGGTTTGTAATTGATTTGACAAGATGTATAACAACCTTAAGTAGCTAAGATCAAAGTTGTCTTTAAAAATGATTTTCTGAGTTGTATCAGAGCATTTTAGACATTTTGAACTAAAAATGGCTTGGATATCATCATTCTGAACTAAATCACATACAACATTAAATTTGAAATTGATAATACTTGTGATATGAAACTTGTGTCAGAACTCAATGCTCAGCACACTTTATCTAGAATTTTTAGAAAACTCATCTTTCTTAGAGAGTCATTGTCAGCTTTTTATGTATGTGTAAGATACCATTTGAAATATCCAACTAATAATTATAGATTGTAGAAGAGTATTTGAAACATATTTCTCTGATTATACATATATATATATATATATATGTGGTCAACATATATCAGAGCATGCATATATATATATATATATGAAAATTTTGTAGCATGCGAGTCCTATCAGAGCATGAAACCCAAATACCAAACATATGTAATAGATCATATATTCCAGATTATACACATATATATCATAGCATATGAACATGTATTAGAACATCATATGAGTATCAAAGCAGCATAATACTAATAAGTTGAGAGCATGATATAATCATCAAAGCAATATCAAAATATATAGTAAATGAAAAGAATTAGAGCATATACTATGATCAACTTATAAATATATGGAACTACTAGAGTTTTATCAACAACAAAAGCAACAAAAAAATGAAGATACGCATATGAATCTCTAAAGCTCCCCCTGAATGCTTAACCCCTGACTCTCAACACAAGAATAAAGATTTTTTTTTCTCCCCATTTTGTCATTAGTAAAAGGGTTATGCATTGAGGTCACACCATCATTGGCCTCCCCTCCTATACTCATGAAGAAGTTATAGGAGAAATTCTCCATGCCTCCTCAGTTCAGCTCCAATCTCTCTGTTTGAAGCCTCAACTTTGTCCAGTCTTGTAGTCATATCTCTTTGATTATGCAGTTGGAGCTGGACTTTTGAGAGTTGTGGTTATGGCTCAGGTTGAGGTTAGGAGGATATTTGATTGATGGTACTAGGGCCTCTTAGAGTGATGGCTCTAGAATGTCTAAGAGAATGGTGTCCCCTTGAGTTTTTTTTGGGCCAGTAGTAGCAGCAGTGGTGGTTGTTAGAGTGGTAGGTGGAACATCAACAAGATTATCAATAGGAAGAGAAGAAACATAAGTGTAAGGAGTAGGAATAGTCTTATTAGCATAAGAGGAGCTAGTCTCTGAAGCTTTATCCTCTTCCTCTAAAGGAATTCTTTTGATGGAAAAAGGTTGAGGCATCATCAGGATTATGGCATTAGATAGTTCAACAATTTCCTCCTCAGGCTCTTCCACTATAGGCTCTAAAGTAGGTTCAGATTTAGCTTTCTTAGCTTTAGCATCAGCTGCTTTCTCCTTGTCCATTGATTAAATAACATCATAATGTTCAACACAATATGTGTAGGATGCATGATGGTTAATTGTTAGTTGCTACTCTTTCATCTCAGAACCTTACTTGATTTTAAACTTTGAAAATAAGTCTATGAAAAATAAAACCCTTTTTTTTTATTTGAAAGACCAAACTATGAGTCTGTTCGCTTATAAGTTATAACACATAAGTATTAGTCATAAAATATGTAATAATAGTATATCTCATCAACATATTATTAACCATCCATCACATATCATAAACTGAAAACATTGTCATAGCATAATATTAAGCTATAAATATCATGTCAAATAATAATAATATAGAGGCATTCCTCAAATATAATACCATAACCAATATACTGGGCACACCTATAGTGGTTTAGCATACAATATTTCAAATGCTAAGCATTACTATGATGTAGCTAAACCCATCGTGGGTGCACGTCTACTTGAAACTAAGTTATGAATGTGCTTAAAGATAAGACAACTCCTAAGTGATTATAAACAGGGAGGGCCATATCCCTGCTTTCGTTGCTCCATTCTAATTCGAATCATAGTGCAACTCCCATATCGGCATCTCAAGAAAGTCTATGAACATTGCCATCAACATTGTTTGAAAATGAAGATGGAAAGAAAAAGAGGGACTGAAAAACTTATACAAGAATCTTAGTAAGGTTTTCTATCTCTACACATGTCTTATCATTATCATCCCCAAGAACCTCGGGTTTCGTCATGAAAATAGTGGAAATAAATAAAGTTCATTTTTTAAGTTCCAAATGCCATTAGCCGGGCTCGTATCTTTTAGCATGAATCTTAATGTCATGAATGCATCTTACCATTTTATGAATGCATGTTAATACCTTATGCATCTTACCATTTTATGAATGCATGTCAATACCTTATGGAACATTCCAACCATAATGGCATAATATAGAATCATAAGAAAACATGAACAATTGTGGCTCACAACTTTCCTTTTTTCCTTTCTTAGGTGACTTATCTTTCTTAATCTTTCATAAAGGCCACCCCTAATACTCTCTCCTTTTTTGAGAATTCTAAGGTTATGAGCTCATACCTAGCTAGTCATTACTAGCCTATGCTTATCTAACTTGATCAGCTATTTTCCCGAGTCCTAGAGTGCGAGATAAAGGGCTTGGATCACCTTTCATAACCATTAATTCATTGAGTTTAAAAGATCACCTCCTTGGGTCACCTCCCACAACTATTAATTCTTAGAGTCTAATGGATCCCCTTATTCGATTAGCTCCCATAACCATCAATTCCTGGATTCTAGAGGATCATTTTCGGGTGTCTTATGTCACCTTAAATTTAATCATGTCATTTAGAGATACAAACACATGCATCTACCCACTGAAACTTAACATTTTCTATGTTAACCTAGTCAATGACGCTACTATTTTTGAGAAATCCTTGACAAACCTATAACAATAATATGCTAAACCCATGAAACTAATAATCTCTGAAACTATAGAATGCCTTGAGCACTGCTAAACTGCTTTGACTTTCTTTGAGTCACCTAAGATACCATCCTTGGACTTTATATGTCCAAGAAATGTCACATGTGAAGCCAAAACTTTCATTTATAGAATTTGGAGTATAACTGGTTCTCCCTCAAGGTCTGCAGGACGATCCTGAGGTGGTGCTCATGCTCTTCTATGCTCCTAGAGTATACCAAGATACCATCAATGAAGACAATCACAAAGTGATCTAGGAAAGGTTTAAAAACCCTGTTCATCTGGTCCATGAAAGCTATGGAGGCATTGGTTAACCCAAAGGACATCACTATAAACTCATAGTATCCATAGCGTGTCCTAAACGCCATCTTGGGAACATCCTTACCCTTGATCTTCAACTGATGATAGCCTGACCAAAGGTTAATCTTAGAAAAGTACATAGCCCCTTGGAGTGATCAAACAGGTCATCCATGCATGGTAAGGGGTACCACTTCTTGACTATAATCTTATTCAACTGTTGGTAGTCCATGTACATCCTCATAGACTCAATATTCTGCTTTACAAAGTAAGCCAAGGCAAGGTACTCATCCGAACAAACCCCTTGTCAAGCAACTCTTGTAACTGCTCTTTCAATTCTTTCAACTCTGTAGAAACCATCCAATATGGGTGTACAAAGATGGGCCTAACACCTGGCTTAAGCTCCATCCCAAACTCTATATCTCTTTGAGATGGTATCCTTACTAGTTCCTCCAAAAGCACATATAGAAATTTGTAAACCACAAGAATTGACTCTATGCTTGGCACCTTCACATCTGTAACATCCTAATTTTTAACCCAATACTCTAGAACATATTTAGGTTAATCATTAGTCTGTTACGTCATAGTTTCCTTTTTACTTTAAAATACTTAGCAGAAAATACTGGTAAAATTTTTTTTTGAATTATAAAAGCAAAGTGAAAGCCGCGCGTCTTGACGAACAATGAAGCATGAAAAGAGATAAAGCAAGCATCTCATAATCATCATAACATAAGGCAAGTAAAGGCACATCACGATAAGACTGAACTGCATATTTATATGATATGATATGCCCACTCATGGAGAGTGGGACTTAGTTTAGTACAACATGAACAAATACATCCAAAAAGAAAATACAACGGAAAGTGCGACGGAAAGCATGAAAGCAAACTCCCCTACCTAAGTGCAACTAAAGGGATAACCTCTAAACAAAAGAAGGTTTATCCTCATCTAAGTGGTGTGTGCACTACCCCGAGTACTCTATCAGTCATCCATTACCTCCTACTGACGTCCATCCCACGAGCGAGGCACATACCCGGCAAACTGGCCGAGCTCCTCCGGCGTGTAAAGGCGAAGCGGGGATCAGGAGTGACCACCATGACGTGGCCACATCTCCAGTCATCGTGCTAGCCGAGGCTAAGTCACAGTGTCCTCACTGCCCTCTCTCATCAATGGTAGAGTGGGGGCAGAGCTCTCGCTGTACAGATGGGTAGGCAGGTCCTCTGATAGGTCGGTCTCCGAGAAGTATGTCCGGGGCACGTAGTCGGGATAGTCACACATGGCTGAGGCGGCGGTGTGCATGCGGAGCACTCTCTCATTGTGCGTACACACGTGCTCAAAAACCCACTCGTCGTTGCCGCAGGGTGCTATCGGGGAGAAGCGATGGGTATGTACGGGGTGAGCGAAGGGACGTCCAATGAACATGAAGACACGCACCGTGCACTGTCCCTCAAAATGGTATGATCCGTGCTCCGGATCATAGTGCACCTCCCACGTCTGGGTGTAAAAAAAAAATACGAACGTCACCATCTGAAGACGTGACGGGAAAAAAAGATAGAGGGAGTGAGAATCTTGCTAAAGAATCTCAGTAGGGCCTCCTACTACCTAGGTGTCATTATCTACGTCCTTAGGAACCTTGGGTTTAGTGTACAAAATAAGTGAGTATGCATTAAGTCCATTTTTAAGCTTTTGAAACATAGTTAGCCAAGGTCCATTCATTTTAGTATAATTCTTAATGTCATGGATGCAACATATTAAAAAATATATGCATGGCTCTACTTAATGCAAGAATAGTAATCATAACATTAAGAACATCATAATAATGGCATAAAGTGGCAATTGAAATCTCATATGGGAAAATTTTGTGACATAATCATCATACTTTTCTTCCTCATAGGCCACCCTAAAACACATTCGTTCTGGGGGTGCTCGGCCGAACCGATGTCACCTAGAACGTGTCACATCTCTAGGTTATGAGCTCCTACCTAACTAGCATCACTAGTTCTTACTTATCAATCCCGATAAGCATATCATAATCATAATCATAATCCCGACTATCTAGTAAGGGCTAGGGGGTATTTCTTCGGGGTGCTCGGCCGAATCGGTGTCACCTAAGAATACATCTTGGTACCGATATCACATGAGTTCTTTGGAGGTGCTCGGCCGAACCGGTGTCATCCGAGAACTCATCTTAGTACCTCATGAAGAAAATCTCATAGGTTTTTCAAAACTTTCTAAGTACCCAATTTTGTCAGAAATTTGGCGACGCAATAGCAGCACGCCGGATTTCTTCCAAATTTACTTTATGCCACATAAACAAGTAAAACATGCATCCTCAATCATAATTCCATATGTTTACATAATCATTCCCAAATAACACATACGTTTACATGTAACATTGAAACTCATTATGCTCTTGATCCTATGGTATCTTATGCTTTGACCCTTATGGGCCTTAATCCTGAGATGTAATTATTCTATCATTCTCTATCAACCTCTTATGCACCTAAGGATTCTCTTCTAACAAATCTTACTATCATTTATGCTCCTTAATAAATCTGGGCAGGGTTATACCTCTATGATTACGGGGTTTTAGGACTTACGTTTTAGACCCTTTCTTGGTTCCGTCTTCGCCTAAGGCGCTATAATTTAAATCTAAACCAATTATGAGGTATTCCTATGCCTAAGAACTAATTATAAACCATGTTTGCCATATTATGAGGTTTCTGGACAGAATCCAAAAATTAAATGTTCTAAGAGTTCTAGAATTGCATTTTTACGGTTTTCTAGTTACTAGTTTTTCTATAGATGCTAAAATTCAATCCTACTTCAAATGTAACCAAATTTTTCATGTTTAATTAACCCTAAACTGATTTTTATCATACTAAAACAGTTTTGGCATTGATTAAGATTAAAGGGGTTAAACACACGTTAAATTCCAACTCTACGGTTTTTTCTATGAAGCTAGTTTCTCCCCTAACATGCATAGAAGTATTCCTACATCATCATATATCATTTTCACACATTCTAACACATCAAAACATCATCATTCAACATCAAACATATCTAGACAAAACCAAATAGTTCAATTCCAAAAAGACACATAATTTGACGTTTCTTAAACATATAAGTTGCTAGTTTCCCTTGGAATCATTTTAGAACTTCTAAAACTCTTTGCAAACCATTTTATTTTAACAAGAGGCTAAAAACAACCTTAGGTCAGTAATCAACTTAATACTTCTTTAGAAGAGGAATAAAATAATGAATCTTGTTGGTCATAACTTTATAAAACTCATCAAGCTTAAAGAAAATACTAGAACATAGGTTGTTGGCCCTTGTAACTAGATGGAACTCATTCCAAGCTCATCATCATTACTTGGCCGAAATTATACATTCAAGAATGCTTCCATGTCAAACTTTAACTTGAGATAAAATAGGCAAGTCTTTGAGCTCTAAGGTCTTTAAGTGATGACATAATATAAACATGCTATGCACTTCATTTGTATTCTTCATTACAAAGTAAAGTGAGAACTTTAAAGTAAATATGCAAGACTTGAAATAAATATGCAAGGCTTGAAATTTAAATATGCAAGACTTGAAGTAAATATGTCATGCAAGTTCATTTCTTTATTTTAGTGCTCTAGGCCCAGCAACAATCGACTTTAAGGCCGAAATAGAAAGGCTTTGAGAATTAATTAGGTGATAATGCGAGCTCTCATTTTAAATCTTTATGTTCTTTAGTGATGAAAAGTAAATATGCTAGACAACAACGTAAATATGAGATGCACTCCATTCCTTATCCTTTAACTTTAAGTGATGGCTTGGAAAATAAATATGAATGCAAAGCTCAAAGTAAATATGCAATGCATAAGCTTGAACATAAATATGAATGCGAGTTTATTTTATTTCTTATTAGAGCTCCTACAAGACTTTTAGAGGAACTTTATCCTTAACCCAAACTCATCATGACAAGGTAAAGTGAGGTCTAGAGTTCTTAGAACTCAAGATAACATTCCTTGAAAATATAATCATAAATGAACTTTATAACACCTTTATGAAAACTCAAGCTTTAGAGATTTCTTTGTGGTGAACATAAAGTTACCAACTAGAACTCTCATCATCAAGCTATCATGTTGGACCACCCAAGTTGGTTGGCCGAAATTTTGGAGAAAAAGGAAAGGAAAGAAACCGAAGCTTAAGAGCAAGAAAGAACCATTTTGAAATTCTAGAGACCATGATCTTGATGATGTATTAACACCAACATCATGAGTCCTCATCATTAAGTTCATGTAACCATTTTAAAACATCATCAAAGTTAGAGATTTCAAGGTTCAAGAAAGAAAGATCCATAAACATTTTTAACTCAAGAACAAAGATTAAGCTTTAGAGGTTTCTTCAAGTGATGAACATCATCATGAAACCCTCATCATCAAGCTCTCATTCCTTTGTTTTCAAAGGCTCATGGCTGAAATGAAGAAGGAGGAGAAGAAGAAAAGAAGTTCCAAAAAGATTCAAGAGAAACTATGAACACATAACTAGATTAAGAACTTAAATGAAAGAAACTTTTGAAAGAAAATCCCTACCAAGTGATTTGGAGGTTAAGATGAGTGAAGAGGATGAAGAACTTGAACACTTGAACTTTGAGTGAAAAAGGAAACTTTGAAGTGCTATTTGAAAACTTACACTTAGCAAATGAACCCAAAATGATGCAAGTTCACCCAACCATGTTATTTATAGAGAAATGAAACAAAATGAGAGGTGTAAATGGGAAAGAGAGCTTCGGCCATTATAGCACAAAGAGGAGAGAAAATATCTTCTCCAATGTATGGTTCAAGGCATGGTAGAAAACATGGCTAGGTATGGGTTCAAGTATGGGTCAAGCATGGTTCTTTGAGTGAGAAATAAATCAACATGTGATGCAAATGGGGGGAGGAGTGGCCGAAACTTGTATTAGCCATGGGGAGGATTTCTTGCATTTTAATTGTGGTTTAGAGTTGTGTTTAGGTGTATCTTTGATTAGGATTAAGATTAGGAATTTGTAAGAAAGTGTTTAGGTGAGAAAATGGGTAATCAAGGTTGTCAAGACATGTTTAAGGAGTGGTCTTGCATCATTAGTGAGTTATAAACTCATTTTAGTGCATAAACAATTCTAAACCCAATTCCATGATTTAAGGAATTGAAGAGAGAAAATACTATTCAAGATTCCAAGATTGGAATCTTGAGTTTTAAAAGGAGATTTAAATCTAATCTAAGTAATTTTAGGTTCTAATTAATTTTAATAGCTTATTTTGACTCTAGATTAATCATGGAAATTAATTAATCTTTGATTAGAGCCTAATATTGCTTAGGTTTGCTTAATTACATCATTAAGCTCAAAAACACTATTCTAGGGGCAAAATCGTAATTTTGCACTAAAATAGCCCGGGACCATCGGGACTTAAACAGACGCTTTTAAACATGTAAAAACATTGTTTTAGACCTTCAAAGAAAGTTTCAGGCTCAAACGGCACCTTTACCCGCGTAAAAACGTTATAAGGGTATTTTGGTCATTTAGACCCGAAACTGCAGAAAATGAGATTTTCGCCTCTGAAACCATTCAAAGGCCATCCAATCCCCTTCAAACATCGAGTTAGCCCTTCGAGGACTGCCGAGTCGGCCATCCTCGAATTCCGAGCAGAAAATGACCTCAGGGGCATTTTAGTCATTTTCCTCTCAGACAGAAAAATCGGGGCATTACAGTATCCATATCTTTGACTGGTGCTCAGAAATCATAGCTCCCTCTCTATCCAAGAGCCACAAGGCACTCATGGCCAATATCAATCTAGTCGAGACCGAACAAATGGTACCTTTAAACTATTGGAGCTCACCTCTAGTAACACCAAACTTCATTGACTTACTATAGCATTCTACCATGGCATGGCACAAAGCTAGCCAATCCATGCCCATGACGACAACAAAATCAGACATGTCCAACACATGAAAATTTGCAAGAGTCTTCATGTCTCTAACCTTGACCTCACACTCTCTATAGACCGACTAGATGAGGAGGGTTCCCCCAAAGGTATCCCTAGCAAAAAATACTTCTCTAAGGTGGAAACAGGTTTCTCGAACCATGTGGCAAAGAACGATGACACATAAGAATGTGTGGACCTAGAGTCGATCCACATAAAAGCTTCAAATGAATAAACTCTAACAGTACCTGCCATTACATCGCTAGATGTTGCTGCGTCCTATCATCTCAATACAAACAAACAGGGCTATCCCCCGATACCCTAGCTGTTGCCTTCGGAGCCTCTACAGGGCACCTCCACTAGTTAGAGCAGCTAGACCACCCTAGGTCATTGATTGGAAAGTCTAAGCTGAAGTGGTGGGGTTCGCTGACCCTTGACTAGATGTCCCCTGTCAGAACGGACACTCGGGGCGCCTATGGCCTTGCTGGCCACAATCGTAACATTCAAAAGAACCTATCATGCACTACCCGGTGTGTCTACTCCACTACAACAAATTTGGTCTAAGGCAATGCTTAAAAAGCGTTGCAAAAACACACAAAAAGTGTTGCCTTTGATCAAAGGCAACGTTTTCCTCTCTAAGGCAATGCTTTTCTGGGCATTGGCTATACCACCATTGCCTTTTCTCTAAGGCAATGCTTTTCTGACAAAAGGCAACAGTTGAAGTAAAAAGCATTACCTATATGGGTACAAAAGGCAACGCTTTTACTGACCTCAAAGGCAACGTTTGTTAAATTTTCACGTGTTGCCATTTCTCCCATTTAAGGCAATGCTTTTTAAGCGTTGCATTTAGATTTCTAAAAGGCCACTCTTTTAACCGTTGCCTTTTCCTTAGTTAACAGCAACTCCTTTTATTGATTTAAAAAGCGTTGCCTTTACTTTGATAAAAGGCAATGCCTTAAAAGCATTGGCTTTGCTTTGATTAAGGCAACATTTTTTGAACATTGCAGCATTGCCTTTTTTCCTCAAATTCAATAACTATTTTTCTTTTCTTTTTTTGCTTCCAGATTTCATGATTCCTAAATCTATGATCTTTTCTATTAACTAGAAACCATATATTCTTAAACAAAAAATTCACATTTATTGAAACATTATCTTTTCAATTTCAAATTTATAGCTATTCAAACTAAATTCATAAATAAAATAAACTACCAATAATCAATTATACAAAAGATAAGTCATTAATATATACATATAGTTCATAATATATTGGCTAATACATAATTCTAAATGGAAACTAGTCATCCATTCAAACCAAAATGTAAACAAGTAAATATAAATAGTTTGCAAAAACACACTAGTCATGGAGAAGTTAACACAAAATAAATCTTCATATGTAGAGTCCAACATAAGTCACATCCATCACAAGTTCTTTGATTTTTGTATCAGCTCTTTGTTGTTTGCTTGAGTTGCACATAGATTAAGCTTGATCTGCAGCATAAACCCACCCATTAAAAATCAAAATATTATTAAGCATAATTTAATTAAAAGCTATATTTACAAAACATAAGAAACAAAGGCAAAGTAACTATCAAACACAAATAACTCCTAAAGTTTCTACACCAGTTACAGCAAAAAAAATGGCAACTAATACACAACCAGCAACTTAGATAAAATAAGAGCTTGAATCACAGTATCATAAAGTGAGGTGTCAAATGCTATCAAATCCTCTATTATCCAGCAATATATGTGCCATATACTATCAAACACTGGCATGAAGTTTTAATACACAAATCCAATGGTACAATGGCATGCTAAGACCTATAGTACAGGATGATGCCAAGTCTAGCAAGGAAGCTATAGTACTGCAGCTATTATAGCTCAAACACAAATACGAGAAAAAAAATAAAAAAAGACAATCATTTATTTGTTGGGATCATTGGAACATAAAGCAAGCGAGCATCACACTAAGAAAGCCAACAATCTGATACCAGCAATAGTAAGCTAACAGAAATTATGAGAGCGAGCCAGTTAATAGATTAACCACAAAAAAAACTTCTCATTTATATATAATAGTGCCAGAATAAAATTTTAACACATATAGGGAATAATTTTTAGCATCATACCAATAAAAAATTCACAAGAATTGCACAATTCAATTCCAATTGACATAACAATCAACTTTACCAGTAAACTAGATTAGTGCAAAGGAAAGACTTAATAGCATAGCAATTCCAATTGGCATAATTGTCCATAAAAGGGCTGCTCGCATTTGAAAGGTTTGATCTCTTGACGCATCATACGTTTCTACCCCAAGCTCCCATAACTCTTTCAACTCTTCTATCAAAGGTTGTAGATAAATGTCAATATCATTTCCAAGCAATCGTGGTCCAGGGATTAGCAAAGAAAGCATGAAGTATTCAGGTTTCATGCACATCCAAGGTGGCATATTATATGCCATCAAGACAACGGGCCATGTGCTATGAGATATGCTCATAGTTCGAAATGGATTGAATCCATCACTTGCCAACCCAAGTCTCAAGTTACGGGAGTCAACAGCAAAATCTAGATGAATGTTATCAAAATCCTTCCATGACTTGCTGTCAACAGGATGTCTCAACTTCTCATCTTTAGAACGTTCTTCAGCATGCCGTCTCAGGGTATTAGCTGTCTTTGAACACATAAAAAGTCTTTGAAGCCTTGGAATTAAGGGAAAGTGTCTTAAGGTTTTAGCAGGAATGTTGTGAGCTTTTTTGGAAGGCACAACACCACTGTCAACTATAGGATGTTGAATCCAATGAGAAGCTCCACAATCATGGCAAGATGTGTCCTCCTCATGCTCTTTCCAATATAGCATGCAATCATTTGGACATGCATCTATCTTTCTATAGTCAAGACCCAAGTCTTTAACCATAGTCTTGGCTTTATTGAAAGAAGAAGGAATATTCAAGTTAGGAATAGCCTCTTTCAATAACTCCAAGAGGGAAGTGAAAGAGGCATTGTTCCACCCATGCAGACATTTCAGCAAGTATAACCTAATAGTGAAAGATAATGTAGGGAATCCTTCACAACCAGGATATAGTTCTTTACTAGCCTCTTCAACCAAGTTATAAAACTTCTTTGCATCTTCATTCAAACCTTTGTGAATTCCTTCAGCTTGTACCACATCTCTAAATCTATCATTTAGCAAGCCCTCAATGTCATCATGTAAGTTAGTTTCATCATCAGCGTCACTATCAACATCCATGCCTATTACACTTTCCCCATGGTTAACCCATCTTGTATAACCTTCAACAAACCCATGGCATACAAATGATCATAAATTTTCTTTCTTCTATACCAATACATATTACAACACTTAGCACATGGACATTGGATTTCCTCTCCTTGAGGATTTCCAGTATAATAAGCAAAGTCCAAGAAGCTCTTAACACCATCAATAAACTCTTTGCTATGCCTTGATAAATTCATCTAACTCCTGGACACATCTTGAGAAAACCTAATTATTCAAATAATGTTATTAATACCTCAACTACATATTTAAATGGTATTTGTAACTAATCTCCAAACAAATACTATCAATAACCATTACAAAAGGGAAAAAAGTAAGTGTCACTATCGAGCTCTTTTGGTGAAGCTCTATAGTTATAACTAATCCACATAGCCACATTGTTCTACACAACTAATGTTGTCCACAGTTCTAAACTTCTAGGAGCATGTCACCTCAAAAGAAAGAGTGAAGGGTAGAATAATGGTTTCAAAAGAAAAGGATTTTATAAGTTGTATATGTTGGTGAGATGAGTCATTCAGTCCACTCCTTTGAGAGACTAATGAAATTCTAAAAAATATCACATACAAAACATAGCCAATATGAAGACAAAATACAATGGTTAATAGTACGTATAATGACAACACACAAAAAGGAAGAAAATAGTCATTTCTTACATAGTCATGATGCTATTTGCAAGCCGCAACTCTACTTAATGCCCGCAAAGTTTCTAACAAGTTCTAGATCAATGTCCTTTAAAAAAGATAATAAGGATGTTGTTAGTGCAACTTTATAATTATTTGAATCCATACCCATTATACCTTTTATAGCATGCAATTTTGATCAATATTAAAAAAAAAAAAGAAGAAGAAGCAAAACAAATTTATAGAAAATACAACTAGTCCAAGATATAGATAAACAAAATGGTAAGAAATCGAAATGGAAAGCGAGTAAAGAGGAACATGAAAAGGATCTCTAATTCTAATCCATTTCAAATTCTTATTCTTTTGTGTTTCTCCTTTTGACATACCATTGCTTAGAGTTCATTCCCCCACATGCTTGACATTGGAGATGAATAGTGCTTTGATTGCAACAAAACCCACCAACTTCAAAAACTGAAAATTGTGATAAGAGTGTTAAACAAAGAATTCAAGGAAGTGATCAAAAATTATAAGGCTTTTTTCCCTATTGTTTCAGCACAAGAGATGCAAATTGTCAAGAATGCAACAGCCCATGAATAATTAGCACAATAAACAGAGAAATGAGCATGGAGAATCAATAGCATGTGGCATAAATTGCACTGGCAAGGGACATTATTCCATATCTGATATTTGATCATTTTACCCATCCTTTTCAAATCCTCAATTAACCTTTATAAGCATTAAATCAAGATTACTTTCAAGTCTCCCTAAACTTAAAAGATGTCACACGTATTTATCATTCACTAAAACTAACCAAGTTATCAATTCTTTAACTAACTAAGCACAATTAATTAAAATCAGATATTGATGATTTGCATCATCATCCAAACTAAAAACAACCAGGATTTCATTCATCCATTCCTCTCCATTGCCTCTCATTGACAAACAAACAGAAACAGGAACAATATTAAAAATAAAATTAAATGCAAAAGCAGAGTCGGAGGCAGAGGGGAATTCTTTAATTTCCACCCTCCCAGATCGAAGAACCATCTTTCCCTCTTTCTCTCTAAAAAACCAGTTAAGGCTTTGAAATTGGAAAAACCTCGAGAATCCGATGGCAATATATGAGGCACACACTCACAATAATTAAAACAAAATAAAAAAAATAATACTAGAGGCAGCCAATACCAGAAAATGCAAGATGAAATCTTCAACGATGAATGAAAATGGGTTCAATAAGATTCGTTCAAACCTTGACAATGACACGTGGCTTGTAGCTCTTGCTGGCACCCTAGAGGATCGAAAAGAAGACCAAGAAGAAGCAAAGGTAGGGCCATATGTTGTGGCCAGAACTGCGAGCTCTGCCTTCGTCTTGACCGTCATCGTCCCGGTAGTCGACGTTGATTCTTGGTGATGGAGCTTCTTCCAAGGGGCGGAGAAGCGAGAAGTGAAGGGCCCACGAAAGCTGCAACCACAAAGAAGAAGGGAAATGCGGCGGAGCTTCCAAGGGGGCCCAAGGCGCTATTGGAACCGCGAAGAAAGGAGAAACGCGGCGGAGCTTCCAAGGGGGCCAAAGGCGCTGCCGGAACCATGAAGAAAAGGGAAACGTGGCGGAGCTTCCAAGGGGGCCAAAGGCACTGCCGGAACCACGAAGAAAGGGGAAACGCAGTGGAGCTTCCAAGGGAAGCAGGCGGCGCCACCAGGACTGCTAAGAAGAAGGGCCGGAATAGCGAGGAAGAGGAGAAATAGCGATTTGGCTGGTGTTATTAGTTAGGGATTTACAGATTTAGGGAGTTTGTTAGTAATAAGGAGAAATAGCCAGTCTTGATATGAGTCTTGGTGTCTCTCACTGGTATTGAGTGTTTTAGAGTTAATTTGTTTTTTAATAAGTTTATCAGTAAAAAGACAATTTTTAGTGGGAAAAATTTTAGTTTGGCGCTAAAGGTTTAGGCAACATTTTAAAAGCATTGATAATTGGATTTTAAAAGACAACGCTTTGAAAATGAAGGGGATGCACAAATAAGCATTGCCTATTATTAGATTATATGGCAACGCTTTAAAAGCGATTTCTTTTTAAGTTAAGGCAACGATTTTTAAGCATTGCCTTAAATTTTGTTGCCTTAGCCTAACACAAATGACACCCCTACAAAAGTATTGCCTTAGATTGAAAATGTTGTAGTGCTCCCACAAGTCTGGCACATAGGGGAACTCTGAATCAACTTATGACCTGAATGCTGACTACCTCCTCTACTCTAACTCTGAGAAATAGCAAGCCATACTAGCATGGGATTTGAGAAGACAGCCCTACCCGAATGGGCCCTCTATTAGCCTTGCTGGTTAGATCCTCTACTACCACCAACTCCCCTAAAAAAGTGACCATGTATCTTGGCTTTCTTACTAAAATCAGAAGTAGCTCTCCTTTTTGCCAACCTGACCTTTAACCTAATAACTGTGTCTACTACCTGAGCGTAATCTATCATCCCTACATGAGGCTTAAGGCAAAGGAACATGTCCTTAGGTAGCCCCTAGACAAACTTCCTGACTCTCTCTGTCTTTGATTACAACATACCTATAGCTACCTGTGCTAGGTATGTGAACCTCTCAGTGTACTCCAGCATTGACATACCCAGTGTCAGTCAGAGTCTCAAGAACCCCTCCACCATCTGTGCCCATCGACTCACCGAAAGGAACCTCCATAGAAAAGCTGCCTTGAACTTCTCCTAAAAGGGTGACTTTAAGTCACCACCCCTTATAGGAACTCATCATGCTAGATCCCCACCTAGCCTCCCAGCTAGAAGCCACCAACTCTCTTGCTTTCTTTTGACTAGCAATGAATAACTCTAGTAATCTTCTCTATCTCTCAAGGAAAGCCTAAAGATCCTCCATTGTGAGATGCTCTTGGAAGGTGGGTGGATCTATCCTCCTGAAGTACTCTAAGACTGAATCATTAAGATTTCTAATGGGCTGCTAGACCAGGGGTGAATACAACCCAGCCTCAGTCTATCTGGCCAGCATACTAGAGAGTATGGCCAAAGCATGCTCTAAGACTCTGAAGCAAGCATCGGACCTGGAAGAACCGCTGCTACGGCGACAATGTGAAGAGAAGGGACGTATGGGAGGCATACTGAATCTTGAAAAACAAGAACACATAGGATAAGGGATACTGATCATGAAAGGAAGACAAGATTCTATCTCTGTACCTAGAAATGACTGACCATTCCTAAAAGCCTCAAGTAACGCTTTGTTAATGCAAATGGAAGAACATCAATTTACATTAACAACATGCTACTTGTGGACACTTGTTCCAGTGACATGCAATAAAACTTATGACTCTGATACCATTTTGTGACGATCCGATTTGGGAACATGACTGGTACGTAAGGAATCATATCTCCACATAATCCTCGTGATTGCTGAGTCTTTATCTCTATATGCATATTTTAAATAATAAAAACCATTTCAAATCATTATTTTATCTCTGATATAAATCTTTTTTTATCAAAAAGCAAAATTATCAATAATATTACTTTCATAAACAAGCTCTAAATCTATCTCTGTAATATAAAATATAATAAGTTGCTCTCTGTACAAAATAACCATGAAAACTATATCATTTAAATATAAAATAAATCTAAATCATGGTACAAAACATGGAGGAGTATTTCTGTGGCCCAGGACGCTACTTGTATTGTCAATAGAGCACTCTATATCAAAATAAAAACATATACTTCACTCCAAGTGAAGTTCACTCATTGAGAACTCTAATGTTGCTAGGGAGGAAGAGGCTAGAAAAGACCCGTAGCAGCTGCTATATCTGTAAAGGGGGAAAAAGAAAATGGGTGAGTTTCATCTAAAACTCAATGAGTGAATTCTCACTTGTAACCCCCTTCATGGGAGAACAACAAGATGCATGAAATCAAAAAAATAATAATCGTAAAACAAGCTCTAAAACATTTTCATATTTACATACATACTAATTCAAAATCATAAATTTCTCTGAATCATAAATACTAGTACTCTAATAAAGAAACATGAATCTCTGATTATGCACAAAGATGTGACATAATAAATTTTCTGGTTATGCATAATAAATATGACATAACAAGTTCTCTAGTTATGCATATCAACCATGACATAACAATTTCTCTAGGGTTCCTCATGGACCCAAAATGGACACCTAACTAGGTTCCATCTCTGTTCTAGGGTGAGATTGTCCATTGGGACAATTTGGCACCAAGGTTAATGATCACTTATAACCGTTAACTCACTGTCTATTTCTCTATAGCTACAATCTAGTTGAAAATCATAAAACTAAATATTTTCTCTAAAACTTTGTACTAGGCTATATTCAGAGTTTAAACTCTATCATGTAAAAATATATTACTCTGGAAATTATATGATAGTCATAAAATCTCTAGTTACTCATAATCATAATCTAGCTCTTCATAAAATCATTTTAGCAATAATGGTCCCATGGGTTCTTAAATTATGTATTTCATGCTCTTTGAAAACTAGTTTTCATAACTTGGAAAAATTAGTAATAATCTCTAAATAATGCCATTATGCCACAAACTATTGAAAATAGCTCTAATGATCAACATAGAGATCTTATGATTCGAACCCACTCACTTAGAGGGGAGGAAGGGATGGTGTCAACACTAACTAGGCTCCGTAGAGTGGGGATGACACCAACGTCTGCCATAACAACCATAAAACTCTAGATTAGTTTGTAACAATCTCTAAATAACTCTAATCTAGCTCTAACAACATTAGGGGAGTACCCCGACTTGACAACAACTAAGAAACAATCATACCCATACTCTAGAACTTGGAATGGAGAGGAAGACGATGACAAAACCCACTAGATCTCTTACCTTTGAGCCTTGGAAGGAAAATGATTTGGATGGGGTTAAGACAAAAGGAGTGGGAAGAGAGTAGGAGAGGAAGGGTTTCAGATTAGGAGAGAAAATCCCGAGTCTAATGGGGTTTTAAAAGGTAGGGGCTTACTAAATAGAATGATATCGTTTTGGCATTGTTCCTGCTTTAGGGGCACCACTATAGCAACCAAGGCGTCCTAGCCCCCCCCCCCCCCCCCCCGAGGAAACAAAATGCAACCATTATAGCAATTGACAGAGTGCCAAAACCCTCATCCCCCTATCATTGACTACTATAGTGGTCCTAGACGGCTATAGCTGTGACAACAACACTAAATTCTGCATTACTTGGCCTTTTACACATTTGGGGCCTTCGTGGTAACATGGGTTGATCCCAAAAGACCCTAAGACTATACAGAACTTGTCTACGGATACGTGTACTTGAGGTATTATATTTTCATTTTACAAAATATAGTTGATTAGTTTTTGAGTTCTCAACAATATCTTCTTATTTTGTAATAATGATAAATTTCTTCTACTAGCAAATTCATCTTCTTCTTTTTTTCCACTAAAATTGTTATCTGCTTACATTTTCATTTGATTTTTAAATGTATTTTCCTTTTATTATTTATCTTTTGATAATTATTATGCATAATAATTATTCCATTTTTTTTAATCATCATTGTGTTTTTGTCCTCATTTCAATTTGTTATTGTCATTTTGTTTGATGTATTAATGTTTTGATATTATTCTTAATTAATATCAATTTAATTTAATATTGATTCTAATTTTATATTTGAAAGAATTATTTTTTGGTAGTTTATTCATGAGAACAAATTGGTCCCACAAAAAATAAATATATCTTGTGATCCTTCACGGGTTAGTCCTTTGTCAATATTTCGATGGACTTATTTTTCTTATTGAGTAATATAATTAAAACTATTTTATAAATCGACAAGGATCAATTTATCCTGAAATTCTTCTAATATACTGAAGATGGACTAATTTGTCCTAATTTTTAATTATGAATAAGCATAAAATTTTTTTTTTCTTGATAAACAATTTTGTTCGATGCTATTTTTTTCAAGGACTAAATTGGAGATTTACTCGCAAGTGAACCCATGATCTAGTAGTAGACTTCTAAATATCTCACTAAGTTAAGGGAGGTCGCAAGTTCAACTATCATCCCCACCTCTATCCTTTAATATCTTAGTTAAAACAAAATGGGCATTTACTCTTAAAGTTAACAACGATTCATGCCAAAAAAAAAATGACGACTTTAAATATCTCCCTACATTTAGAAAGCACATTTACACTTGTAAACTAAAAGATGCAGCTCCTAATATCCTGCATTTAAAACTCCAAAGAAAATTAAAGAAAAAAAACATAATTCTACATTTCAAATGTTAATTTATATATCATAATTTTCTTTAAAATGGGCTCAAATGTGAGCAACAATATATATTACTTGGAAGTTTCACACTTACAAGTGAGCATACAATTTTGTAATAAGCTCGTGTATGTTTCAATAAGTTATAGGAGGTTACGAGTTCGACTCTCATCTCTAAGTTTGTCTCCTAATATATTAGCTAAAAACATCTCACCACTTGATTGATAAATTATGGTGAGAAATTACTAACAATTCTAGGCCCTTTTCCAACATCAATTTCCCAATTCGACATGACTAATCTACTTAATTTTCTAACTTAAAAAATGATTATAAAATATGAAAGAGTACAATCAATATTCATGTCAAATAAAAGTGTCTATAATTTTAAATTTCCTTTGTTATACTTAGGAGCCATGTCAACAATGTAGAAAAATACTGCTCATAATATTTTGCATTTAAAATTATACATAATTTTGAGAAATCCAGCTCTATTGAAAATGACATGGTGACTACTATCTTACAGTTGTTGGTCAATGCCACCTACCTTGTAGTTGGTATTTAACCACATTTATGAAATGTGGCTAACTGAAAAGAAAAAATTGTACAAAGACTTTGGAGAAATCGAATTCTTAAAAAATTGGTACCACATTTAACCACATTTTATAAATGTGGTTAAATGAAATTATTTTGTGGCTAAATACAAAACAATCTCCACCTCCTCTCAGTCTCTATCTCTTCTTCCACCCTCACTTCCCCTACTTCTACCGCACCCCTCTCCTCCCTCCTCTGATACCACCATCACCAACCTCTCCTCTCCCCTTTGCCACCACCATCACAACCATCGCGACCCCCTACCAACATCTACCAGTGCCATTACCGTCGCTATGGTGGTGGTCGTGGCGAGCCCGCGACAACGATGCTTCCTCCCCTTCCCACTCCCTCCTCAAACGCTTCCTCCTCCACATCCTCTCCTCCAAACACAACACCTTCCTCCCTCTCTTCCGAAGCCTCCTCTCTGAGCACTTCACTGACATGGGAGACAGCCTCACCAGGCAATCTCAAAAAGCAAGCTTCAACTCCTCCATTGGTGCCACCACATTTCCCTTATTCATCATCATCTTCCTCATTCTCATGTTCTTTATACACACATAATACAAATCTTTATTTCATCTCTGAATTTCTCAATCAAATCATATTTTTTCCTTTTTCTTATTAATTTTGTTAATAAAAATCCAATTTTTAATTTTTGGGTGTATAATGTATTACTTGATCTGTTAGAAAAAAATTGAGTTTATGATGAGAAAAAATTAGTGAAGAAAAAGACTCAAACTCTGCAACTTGTAAAACGAGAGGCTCTAGATCAAGAAAGAAAAAAAAAAGTCACATTTGCACAAAGAGCATACTGATGAAATCAAAACCATTGTTAAGGACAAAGGTGGGATGAGTGGATTTTGGTCATAGGGGATTATTGGATTGAGATGCAGTTGGGGAATAATGCAAGCATTAAAGACGGGAGACTCATATAGAATGGAGAATATTTTAATATTTAACTATATAATTAATATCATTTAATCACATTCTTAAAATATAATTAATTAGATGATTACAGAAAAGAAATTGATTGCCGATTGGACGTTTGGTGACATCACTTGGAAGTTTTCCAACTTATTGAGATATTCTTGATAAGGAATTGCCAACGACTGGAGAGCTCAGTTTTGTGGTGCTACGAGTAACGACGTGCTAGGTTTGCATTCACCAATCTATGCTTCAAAAAGAGTAGCCGACACAACAATATCTTTTATTAATAATATCTTTTAAACCCTAAACACGACAATAACCCCTGGTGGCCACGGGGCCAGCATTGAATGCGACCTGACCTTCGACGGTTGGCAGCTGTATGATTAAAAGTGTAATATTATTTTAACATTTAAAAAGTAAATATTTATTTAAACACTCATTTTGTAATTATTAGATGTGATGAATATTAAATATAAATAGGAATTATCATCACATTCAATAATTATAAAATAAATATCTAAATAAACACTCATTTTTTAAACTTCAAAATATCATTTTCCACGATTAAAATTTGCGGGCTTTCCACTGATGGAATGGCTATTGTCGTCCAGCACAAACATTCCTTGCTAGTTGCTTGTTCATAATTTTATGTACTTTATTTTTGAATTTTGAGTGGACGTCTTTACTGTTTAAAACATTCGGAAAATTGGCGGAGCTAGGAATCTCATCTGGAACTCAGTATTACTTTTATTTTTTCAGTGAGACAAAAATCAGATTTACGTAAAAAAGTTAAATTACTTAAAAATTGAATACCGATCGAAGAACAGTTTTGATCCCTGTATAAAATTTACAATAGCAAAATGAAAAATTTAAGGAGATTTTTTCAGCGCTTATGGGTTTAAAATAAATCTTAGTCTATATTACATGTATAGTTTGCGATACTACTTACTTTCAGAAGACTCATAAAAATGGACGGATGGATTGTACACATTTATGGGGCATGGAACAAAGACGAATTCGTACTAGCCACTTCCGTGCCATGATTTTAACTCCCAGTCTTTATCTTCAATTTTTTATGTAATTTTAGTCAAGTGCATTTGCAGCATGCCACGTCTCTCTCTCTCTCTCTATATATATATATATATTGCCACGGAGCACAAGCACAGTCATAGCAAGCCTGCAAACTCAAAAATGGTAACTATTACAGCATCTTATATTATCACTCCAAATGAGGAGACTCCCGAAGGTTGTTTATGGTTAGCAGAGTGTGACCAAGGCGTTGTGCCTAATACCTACACCCCCACAATCTACATTTACAAGGGAAAACACGAGTATGATATCAAGAGGATGAGAGACTCCCTTAGCAAGGTTTTAGTGCCCTACTATCCATTAGCTGGTCGGTTGTGTTGTACAGAGGGTGGCAGAATGAAGCTAGACTGTAATTCAAAGGGAGTGATGTTACTTGAAGCTAAATCCACGAAGACATTAGCCGAATATGGTGACTTTTCACCAACTGAGCCCATCCAAGAACTTCTTCCTCCGGTTGATAACTCTCGGCCCATCGAGGAAGTTCCCCCGTTTTTGGCGCAACTAACAAGATTTCGTGATGATGAAGGCATTGCCATTGGAGTTGCTTTTTTGCATCCGTTGAGTGACGGGTTAGGCGCTATCCGCTTCATCAACGCATGGGCAAAGGTAGCCCGAGGTGAAGCCTTAGGCCCAGATGAAATGCCGTTTCTTGATCGAACAATACTCAAATCCTCCGACCCACCATTAGCACCACGCTTTGATCACCGAGAGTTTAAGCCGCTACCACTGAAAATAGGAAGCTCTGACCACACAACAGAGCGAAAGAGGAAGATGACTTACATACAACTGAAACTCACACCAAAGCAGGTGGAGAAATTGAGAATGAACGCCAATAGTGGTCATTCTAACAAACAAGGGACAAGATCTTACAGTAGATTTGAATCTATTGGGGCGCATATATGGAGATGTGCTTCTAAGGCTCGTGATCTTGATGAAAACCAACCATCTGTAGTTAGGTTCACTTGTGATATTCGTAGCAGGCTAAATCCGCCTCTGCCTCAAAACTATTTTGGAAATGCTTTGGCTCCCGTGGTGACACCAACATGTTGCGTTGGTGAAATCATATCAATGCCACTCAGTTATGCTGCCCAAAAGATAAGGGAAGCAGTGGACATGCTTACGGATAAGTACATAAGATCACAACTCGACTTCATTGCGCAACAGAAGCAAATGGATTTCATAAGGCCTTCCTTCTCACAAAAAGAGTGTCGAAATGTCCCGTTCTATGGGAATCCTAATATTAACCTCGCAAGCTGGACAAGTATGCCGGTGTATGAAGCAGACTTTGGTTGGGGAAAGCCTGTTCATTTTGGTCATGCATCTATTTATTCATTTGATAGGGCAACTATTGTTCAAGGCCCAGATGGGGACGGCTCTATTGTTGTACTCATGAATTTCCAGGTTGCGCATATTGAAAAATTCATCAAGTTCTTTTGGGAAGATATCCTTGAAGTTGGAACATCCTTTTAACTAGGAGGCTGAGTTGTGTTTTCGAAAACTGAACTTTGATCTGCATAATCATCTCACATGTGCACGATTTTCTTCACCTTATCCATGATGAAATCGAAACCACTGTCTTAGCTAGGTTGTGTTATTTTCATCAATTTTCAATTGTCTTTTATGGTTTTTGGCAGCATTTTTTTTTTGTAATGGAATTAGGTTCATGTTTGGAAATGAAGTTAGTGTAAATAGTGATTGAATAATTGCTCGTTGTGTCTATTAATAGCCATATATTCGATTGGATCAAATCGTCAGAACATACAATGAATCAATCACATTCATCTTTCGGCAATTTATCTTTACTTTTGTGCACTTTAGCTCTTACATCCTTTTATACTTAGTTTCATTAGAAAATCTCTTCGAATCACCACCAAATGCTTTTCGAAGTAGTTTGGGGACTCATAGTGAAGAAATAGAATTCTTTTTCTCTGTAAAATCATGTAAGCTTTAGAGATCAAAATTTTTATGGAAACTAGGAGATAACATGTTCGACATTTTTCAATTGGCATGACCTTCTTTGCGTATTCTTTTTTTATTATTATTAAAGAAATCAATTTGATCGACTTTTTTTTGGGTAAGGACTCCTTTAGTTATGTTTTCCTTTTTGGTAAAGGAGCCAAGTTTATAAGAGCAGAAGAGATACGTTTGTGATTCAATTTTGGATGTTATGGGAAAGAAAGATAAGAGTTTTAAATTTCACATATGGGGGAAGGATTGGGTGAAAAATGGTAACAGCCTATGCTAATGAAGTAATGATAGTAATAACGGCAGTATTTAGTATGATGTTTGGTATATGTATCAATACTGTATGGCAGAGAGATGAAAGAAGATATATGGGGTCACAATCATGAACCTAGGAACGTGGTGGGGGGAATACTTTGAACAATAGGTAGCACTCACGGGTTAAGATAAATCGTAGTCTATATTAGGAAAATTATTTTTTATATAGATAATGAGATAATCATTATCATTAATATGAATTTGCGGTGAATATTAGTCACTTGCCACTTATGTCTCCCTTTGCCTACCATTAGTCACTTTTGAATAACAATGGGAGCTAATTTTTTTCCCCGTATATTATAGGGTTTGTTTTTGCTTTTTCACTTCCATTCTCTGATTGTATGTGTTATTGTCTCTTCCTTTCTAGCATTTGTCCTACTATGCAGTCGACTTTGAATAAAGTTATCATAATGGAGAATCAGAAACATGTTATCTTTTATAATTTGCAGCTATGCAACTTTCGTTTTTCTAAAATAATGCCAGTTTAGCTCAACATCGTTGAGTAAAGGGCGATTAATCAAAGATGTAGACTTTGAAAAATGAAAAAAACATGCAAGCGCATCCGAACCCCACAATTACCAGCTTACCACCCAGCAAAACACCACTTAACAATATTCAAAAGGATTAGTTGCTACATTAACCACACCTTTAAACAAAGAAGATATTGCTCAGTTGGTAAAATTTTCTATTATCATGAACGAATGAGCTTCTACATAGTCATGGCCTCTTTTCTTGACGCAGTTGTGCTTGGACCAATGCCTATTCCACAGTGATAATGACGGGGAATGGGTGGGGGTGGCTGGGGTAGTCTCGTGTGTTGACAACATTGAAAGAGAGTGGAGGCCATTAAGCCTACAGTAATAAATTTAATTTATTATTTACACACTGAATTTCAGCTACGTTTGTAATGACTTAAAATTTACTAATTTAGTATTTATATCACACGCAAGACAAAATTAAAATCTCACCAAATCCATTAGTTTCATACTATACGATGGTGATTAAACAAACCAAATTATTTTACTACTTTTTTATTGTAAGGTCATACGGTCCATTATGCAAAAAGACCATTTAAGACGCTTACTTAATACTATTACTGATTCTCACACAATCAATTTCTTTTCTTTTATTGCAGGTTAGCCACATCATCAATGATCGACTATGATAGCTCAAATTGACATTCACAAACTCTATTTTGGAGCACGTAATCTTTATTTTGGGATCAGCTTTTCACCGGACTGGTTATGGATTTTCCTTTTTTCTCTTTTTTTTAATTTGTAGCAAACCCTACTTTATGCAGTTGTCCAGCTACATTTAACTCTTTTGTTATGAACAACCCGTACAACTTTATGTAGCACTGCATTGTTGTTCTTTAAGTGACAATTTTGGGATGTAATTTGTCATCTACATGTTGAAGCATTAGCCCAATGCATGACCATACATCTTTGTAGCCATTCCCCCAACAATCAACAATTCTTTCCCTCGTACCTTACCCTCCAACCCTTACACAAACCCAACCGTTAGCTATCACCAACCGTGGACTTAATTATTGAACAAAAATTGCACTTTTCTAATGATGCAACTCATATAAAGCACTGAACCGTGACCCAACTTATTTTGGTCCACAATGATCGATCAAATTTTTTTTTTTGTTTACACCCAATTGACAGGCATTTTTACGCCATCTATCCAATGCTTTTCCTTCCACATAAATGGTTTCCTAACTTGGTATACCTGAGTACCCTTGCTATTCTTATTCAGGTGTGAACGACACTAAATGCCTTTGGGGTACAGGGAATTGTGGTTGATTGGGTGTTTTACATGGAGTGTGCAAATCCTTGAAACAAATAAAATAAAAATTAATAAATTTTATAAAAGTCAACACAATTTGGATTGTCTTGAATTTAGAAAAAAAACAAAAAAAAGGCTAAAACAGAGAACACAGAAGGTAACAAAGCATTTAAAATAAATACCAATTCTGACCATCCCAAATCTTGAAAAAACAAAAAATTAAAAAAACTCAACAATATACGGAAAAAAACATATAATAGAATAAAGAACAATGACCAACCTAATTTGTAAAAAGAAAAGTGAAAAGAGAAAATCTAGAAAAAAAAAAGAATTATTGCCCAACAAGAAAACACCTAAAAAAAGGGAAAAAAATAAAAAAACAAACAAAAAAATGACCAGTTAATTTCGGCATATCCGAATTATTAACATAAAGAAAACAAAATAAGGCATGTCAGAATTCTTAACAAAAAAGAAAAATAAAAAACAAAAAAATTAAATAACAATCAACAAAATTTGAAAAGTCTGCATTCTTAACAAAAAATAATAATTAAATAAAAATCAACAAATTTTGGAAAGCCGGAATTCAAAAGAAAAATAAAACACGAAAAAAATTAAACAACAATCAACAAAATTCAAAAAGTCAAAATTCTTAACAAAAAAGAAAAATTTAAAAATTAAATAACAATCAACAAAATTTGCAAAGTCCTAATTCTAAAAAGGAATAAAAAGCAAAAAAAAATTAAATAACAATCAAAAAAATTTGGAAAGTCTGAATTCTTAACAAAAAAAAATGAAAAATAAAAAATTAAATCACAATCAACAAAATTCGAACTGAATTCTTAAAAGAAAAATAAAAAATGAAAAAAATTAAATAACAACCAACAAAATTTGGAAAGTTTGAATTCTTAATAAAAAAAATGAAAACAAAAAAAATTAAATAATAGTCAACAAAATTCAAAAAGTCTGAATTCTTAACAAAAAAGAAAAATGAAAAATGAAAAAAAATTAAATAACAATCAATAAAATTCAAAAAGTCTGAATTCTTAACAAAAAAACAAAAAAAAATTAAATAACAACTAGAAAAATTCAAAAATTCTGAATTCTTAACAAAAAAGAAAACAATTAAATAACGATCACCGAATTCTTAACAAAAATGAAAAATGAAAAATGAAAAAAAATTAAACAACAATCAACAAAATTTAGAAATTCTGAATTCTTAACAAAAATGAAAAATAAAAATAAAAAAATAAATAACAATCAACAAAATTCTGAATGTCTGAATTCTTAACAAAAAAGAAAAATGAAAAATGAAAAAAATTAAATAACAATCAATAAAATTCAAAAAGTCCGAATTCCTTGCAAAAAAAACAAAAAAAAATTAAATAACAACCAACAAAGTGAATGCATTAGATTTTACCTTAATCCTAACACTATCAATTTTTTGAGCTTTTGTAATTAAGAAAGGAAACTAAATTTTTCCTAAACAATTCTTAGGCTCTAATTACCTTACGTAATTGTTTTTAACCCAAAATTAATGAATGAAAACAATTTGAATTGAATTAGTGTCCAATATTGCCTTAATTATTTAAGTAAACTAATTTAGCACTAACTAGGGGTACAAAGGTAATTTCACTTAAAAATTTCTCGGAATTATCTGAACATTTCTAGATATCAAATCATGCTTGTAACAAAACATTTCAAATTTCCTGGGTGGTAACTGGGTTCAAAGGTTACTTAATCTTGTGTTAAATCATCACAGGGGTAATTTGGTAATTTTACGTACGGTAAAAATCGGAAATTGAGATTTTTAGCACAATATCAGCATAACACAAATAATCACCTTCAAACATAATTTTAACCCCTTGAGGATAGCCGGGATTAGCTATCTTCGATTTCCGAGCAAAAATGACCTCAGGGGCATTTTGATCAATTTGCACATGAAAAAATCGAGATTTGCGATTTTTGCACGAAGTTAACTAAGCCTCATATAATGTTAATCTAATTTTAAAATACCCTATTGAGGATTATTCGGCCTCAAATCTCGTGCAAAATTTACCTAAGGACATTTTGGTAATTTTGCACAGCAGGAAAAATCGGGCGTTATATTATTTCCTTCCTTAAAAAAGAATTTGGCCCTCGAAATTCGTTACATATACAAGGTTATGCCAGTCGGATAGGCATGACGGGTCAAAATGGAAGGAGTGAAAGCAATTATGAAAAACAGGTAATATGAGGATTTGTCAATAATCTAAGCACTCTTGAAAAATGATTCGGCTAGGCACAGGTGACTATATTATGTGGGAATCAAAGCTCACAACTTACACAAGGTAGAAACTCAAAGGGTAGGACAACTCATCTTTATTCATTTTGAAAAAGGGTGACAAACGTAGCTAGGTTTAGGAGTTCGAAAAAAGAGTACGTTAACTCCTATGGGGAGATCAAAGCCAAACATTCACAAGAAGACTCAAATATAGGCAAATGCAAGAAGGCCACCAAAGATTTAAAGGAACATGAATCAAGCAGTCGCAAAAATTCCACATGATCATAAACTACAAATGAATATACGGAACCAAAACTAAAAAGCATAACTAATATCCTACCATTCATCTTTGACTTACCTTTCGGGTGTTAGAGTGAGAGGTACCTTCAGCATTGATTGTGAACACTCGTCCTTGGGTTGAGGTTTAAAAATGGCATTCAATCGTGTGGGCTTCACATTGCAATCTCAAATCATGTAGTCAAGCTTGCCACACCTAAAGCACACTCTTTGCTAAGTTATAGTCCTCTACCTTTGCTAAGTTTAACTTCTTGTTATAGTCCTCTGCCTTTGCTAAGTTTAGCTTCTTGTTACCTTCCTCAATAATTCGACATTTATTGGCTAGGGTGGAAAAATCTCTAATCTCCAAATGAGCAATGGCGACATTTATCTCTGCCTTTAACCTGGACTCATATTTCACGCACATCCAAATCTCATCCGGGTTAGCTTGAACGATCCTTGAAAACTTGATCAATTCCTCAAACCTTGCAGTGTATTGTGCAATGCTCATTCCTCTTTGAATCAGCTGCATAAATTCTATGTCTTTGGCATTTCTTACTGACTCAGGGAAGTACTTCTCATAGAAATAATGCTTAAATACCTCCCAATTAATCAAAGTGCCTGATGCCTCCAATAGTCTTTGAGTACCAGTCCACCAAAATTCGGCATCTGCCTCTAACATGTAGACAGCAAAAGTCACCTTTTGTTCATCAGTACAAGTGATCATTGAAAATATTTTCTCCATGCACTTCATCCACTCATCAGCTAGGTTTGGATTTAAAGCTCCTCTAAAAGACGGTGCATTTGCCCTACGGAATTCTCTGAATCGTACATGCTCCAGACCTTTAGCATTAATAGGGCAACAACCGGCTTCACCTTGACAATCCATCTATTCAAACATCCTTTCCATGGCCCTTGCCATGTCCCTGAGAGCTTCAGCAGTCTCGTTACCTTGCTCGTTTCCATTTGGAGTCCTATTCTGTCATGGTCGTGCCATTGGTCCCTGAGCACACAAAACAGTAAACACTGAGGTGATCAGGCTCAATATTTCATGTTAGACGAGCTAATTACCGTGGCACGTACACACATACAGCAGTCATGCATCTCTATCCTTAAGCTTATCCTATGGGATAAAGCAACTACACATGACATATTTATCACATTATGCCTAAGAAACATAGTTAATCTAATCCTCAGGCTCCGTGAGAACCGAACTACTCTGATACTAAAATGTAACACCCTAATATTTAACCCAATACGCCTAGGATGCATTTAAGTTAATTATTAGTCATTACTCTTTTATTTTAGTTTTTAACTAAAACTCTTGAAAATATTTTAGTGAAAATATGGATAATTTTTTTTAATCTTGAATACAAAATGTGAGCCATGTATGCTAAGTAACTAACGTCAATCGCTTTACCTGCATAAGAAAAAGGATAAAAACAACTCATAGGTACATATAAAATATTATCATGGCATAACATGTCACAAACAATATTAACACATTAAAATTATATCAAAATAGCGATGTCCTTTAAGCATAAAAGGGCATCAGTACACACCCCTTAAGAGACTAAAATGCAAGCGCATAAAAAAGGGTATGATCATCCTAAAGCAAATGCCCCAAGGAAAACTATCTTCATACTTCTACTGCGAGCCTCCTGATCCTGTTTGTAGTGCAACCCCCTCATCCACATATCAGAGCAAATCACGAGCTACACCATCATCCTTGTCTGGAGACGACACGGAGGGAAGAAAAGAGATGAGAAACTTATTCAAGATTCTCAGTAGGGCTTCCCGACTTTAATGCAAGTGTCATCGTAATCATCCCTAGGAACCTCGGGTTTCATTATGAAAATGAGAGCATATATAAGTTTTATTTCTTAAGTTCTAAATACCATTAGCCGAGTCTCGTATCTTTTAGCATGAATCTTAATGTCATGGATGCAACATACAATATCATGAATACATGTCAATACCATAAGATATAATAGGATACACAATAAATAGACATAGCATAAAGAACATATGTATATCCATCTAACATGATTTCTCATCATTATTCTCTTAGGTGACTTAAATTTCTTAATCTCTTTCCTTGGGGGCTGCCCTATATTTTCTCTCTTCTTGAGGGTTTAGGTTATGAGCTCATACCTCACTATTCATCACCAGTTTACACTTATCCTCTCGATAAGCTAAATTCTCAACTTCCAGAGTATGGGATAGGGGGCATAGGATCACTTTCCGCTGGGCTCAGCCCATTACGAAAAGATCACCTCGTTGGATCACCTTATGCCGGGCTTGACCCATTACGGAAGGATCATCTCCCTGGATCACCTTACGCCGAGCCCGGCCCGTTATGAAAGGATCATTTTCGAGTGTATTATGTCACTTTTTGTTTTAGCATGTAATTTAGAAATGCAACCATGAAACATATAATCATGACCTATTGTTTAATATTCTATTCTTATGGCATAGGATTATCTTATTGGATCACTTCTTATAGCCTTTAAGTTAGGGAATCTAGAAGATCAGTATTGACTGGCCTCTTATAACCTTTAATCAGAGGAGTACAAAGAGCCATTGTTGACTCGCCTCTCATAACCTTTAATTAGAGGAGTCTAGAGGGTCAGTATTGGCCCACCTCTCATTGACCCACCTCTCATAAATTCTATTAGAGGATCACTTTCATATGTTTTATGTCACTTAGCCTTAGCATGTTCTTTTAGAAATGCAATGCAATCATACCTTATTATTCAACATATCATTCTCATAATCTTCGAAAATCATGCATCTCAATCAAGTGAGTATAATCATATCATGCTACCACTCATCAAGGAAAAAATCACATAAGCATGCTCAATATTCATTGCATATATCCTTAAACAAGTATAATTCAATATAACAATACACATGCTCCTATCCAGTATACTGGAAATTAAGGACCAAACTCAGTTAATGCATATGCCATACTCAATAGGATAAGCGCAACATACTATGATCATTATTACTTGCATAAACCAAGAATTAAGCATGCATGGTCTTTAATTAGTAACTTTGCACATTTATCACAAGTCATATAAATTTCAACTAAAATACATGAATATAGTTTTCATAAAATATCAACTGCACTAATCTCATCATGTTATCAATATTTACGCTTAAGCACAAAAGAGGGTCAAAACTGTAATTTCTCAAAGATTAAAGGTCAAAACATAATTTTCCTTTTTAACACATTTTCTCAAACTAATGATCCTTAAAACTAATCTATACTTTTCAGAGACCCATAACACTTTGGAAATCATTTAAATTCATCATAAAAACCATTTCGGACCATAGGCCAAATTATGCTATACTTTAGGGGTCAAAGTGCAAAATCACTCGTTTTTAACACTTAACAACAACCGAAATTTCTAAAACTTTTTCTAAACATCATAAATGGTATTTTGAACTCATGGACACATTCAACATCATTATTAACTCTGATTAAAATCATTTGGTTCAAATTATATAATTGATAGTTTAAAACACAACTTTTCGCATTTTACAAAACGACCTGAACTAACACTTGTAAATACCCTTTTATGCATCTAGGATACCAAAAATAATTTTTACAACCAACATTAGTGATCCTCAGGTGTGTGAACAGCATGAACAGTGAAAAACAGTAGTGAATAGTTCCAAAAATAGTATCAGAAAATTAATGTTTCAAAAGCTTCATAAATTTACAATTTTGATCCTTTCTAGTTACTAATTTTTCCCAAAATGCTAAAAATAATTTTTACAACAATTATTAGTGACTTATACTCATCTAAACATCACAAATTAGTAACCATTCTAGTTTTAATAGATCAAATCAAAACCGAAGCTTTAGCTTAAAAAATCATGAGAAAACCATGTTCTTAACCCTTTTTAATTTCAAAGTCTTTCAAAAATTCTTTGTTCATCTAAAAGACAAGATCCAAGCCTCAAAATGAAATCAAACTAACTTCAAACTCAAGATCCTTATGAGGGCCGAAAATCATATGTTTGAGATGTGTCCATGATCAAAATTTCCATTTAAGATAAAAGGAGCAAGTCATGAGCTTTAGAAATTTAGGTAATGACTAGAATCATAAACATGCCATGCAATCATCATTTTAATCTTTATCATTATAAGGTGATAACTTGGAAATATAAATATGATGTGTAAGACTTGAAATATAAATATGAATATGCAAATTCATTCTTATGTCTTTAAGATTTATGTGATAATTTAAAGCATAAAGATGATTATGCAAGTCCATATTATTATCTTTAAGAATTAAGGTGATAACTTGAAATTTAAACATGATATGCAAGAACTTGAAACATAAATATGGATGTAAGTTCATTTTTAAATCTTGTTAAGCTCAAAACTCAAGACTTTTAGAGAATAAAACTCTTTAACTCCAAATAATCCTAACAAAAGAAAGTGAGTTTTAGAGTTCTTTGTCACCATGGTTTCAAGAATCTTATCTCTTGAACTCATCATCAAGCTCAAAAAGAATCAATCTTAAAGAAAACCAGAAATTATTCTATTAATCTTTTGACAATAAAAATTAAACCTTTAGCTTTAGAGGTCATTTATATGATGGATGCACAACCATCACCATGATTCCTCATCATCAAGCCATGGTCATTATCAAGCCAAGAAAATAGAAAAATAAAGAAAAAGTGTAACATCCTAATTTTTAACCCAAAACTTTAGGTTAATCATTAGTCTGTTACGTCATAGCTTCCTTATTACTTTAAAATACTTAGCGGAAATACTGGCAAATTTTTTTTGAATTTATAAAAGCAAAGTGAGAGCCGCGCGACACGATGATCAATAGAGCATAGACGGAAGTAAAGCAAACATCTCATCATAACACATAGCAAGTAAAGGCACGTCACAATAACATTGAACTGCATATTTATATAATATATAATATGCCCACTTGCGTAGAGTGGGGCTTAGTTTGATACATCATAAACAGATACAACTAAAAGGAAAATACAAAGGAAAATACGACGGAAACGTAAAAGCAACACCCCTACCCAAGTGCAACTAAAGGGATAACCTCTAAACAAAAGGAGATCCATCCCCATCTAAGAGGTGTGTGCTCTACCTACTCCATCAGTCGTATGTCACCTCCTACTGACGTCCATCTCGCGAGCGAGGCACATAACCAGGAAACTGGGCGAGTTCCTCTGGCGTAAAGAGGCGGAACGGGGATCAAGAGTGACCCCCGCGACGTGGCCGCATCTCCGGTCATCGTGCAAGCCGTGGCTGAGTCACGGTATCCTCACTGCCCTCTCTCAACACTGGTGGAGTGGGGGCGGAGCTCTCGCTATACGGATGGGTAGGCGGGTCCTCGGATGGGTCGGTCTCCGAGAAGTAGATTCGGGGCACGTAGTCGGGATAGTCACGCATGGCTGAGGTGGCGGTGTGCATGCGGAGCACTCTCTCGTTATGCGTACGCGCGCGCTCAAAAACCCGCTCGTCATCGCCGTAGGGTGCTGTCGGGAGAAGCGATAGGTATGCACGGGGTGAGCGAAGGACATCCTACGAACATGAAGACTCGCACCGTGCACTGTCCCTCAAAATGGTATGACCTGTGATCCGGGTCATAGTGCACCTCCCACGTCGGGGTGTCCACAAAAACCACAAACGTCACCATCTGAAGACGTGACAGAAAGGAAGAGATAGAGGGAGTGAGAATCTTGCTAAAGAATCTCAGTAGGGCCTCTTACTACCTAGGTGTCATCGTCTACATCCTCAGGAACCTTGGGTTTAGTATACAGAATAAGTGAGCATGCATTAAGTCTATTTTTAGGTTTTAAATCATATTTAGCCAAGGTCTGTTCATTTTAGCATGATTCTTAATGGCATGGATGCAAACATATTAAAGAATGTATGCATGGCTCTACTTAATGCAAGAATAATAATCTCAACAATAGGAACATCATAATAGTGGCATAAAGTGGTAATTAAATTCTCATATGGGAAACTTTGTGACATAAACATCATAACTTCCTCATAGGCCACCCTAAAAGACAATCACTCTGGGGGTGCTCGGCCGAACCGGTGTCTCCCAGAACATATCACATCTCTAGGTTATGAGCTCATACCTTAACTAGTCGTCACTAGTTCTTACTTATCAATCCCGATAAGCGTAAGATAATCATAAACATAACCCCGACTTATCCAGTACGGGCTAGGGGGCATTTCTTAGGGGTGCTCAGCCGAACCGGTATCACCCAAGAATTCATCTTGGTACCGATGTCACATGAGTTCTCTGGAGGTGTTCGGCCGAACCGGTGTCATCCGAGAACTCATCTTAGTACCTCATAAATATCTTATAGGTTTTCAAAAACTTTTTGAGTCCCGAATTTGTCAGAAATTTGGCAGCATAACTGCAGCATGCCGAATTTCTTCCAAATTCTTCTTTATGACACATAAGTCATTCAAACATGCATCCTCCATCATAATTTTCATGCATTCACATAATCATTCTCATGCGTTTACAAGAAACATTAAAATTCGTTATGCACTTGGTCCTACGGTTAATTATGCTTTGACTCTTACGGGCCTTAAACTTGTGATGTAATTAACCTATCATCTTCTATCGACCTTTTATGCACCTAAGGCTTCTCTTCTAATAGATCTCACTATTATGCTCTTTATTAAATCTAAACAACATCATTCCTTAGGGGCAGCATTATGAACTTAAAATTGCGGGGTTCTAGAACTTACGTTTTAGACCCTTTCTTTGTTATGTGTTCGCCTAAGGCGCTATAAGTTAAACCTAAACCAATTATGAGACATTCCTATGTATAAGCACTAATTATAAGCCATGTTCTCTTCATTATAAGGTTGCTGGATAGATTCTAAGAATTAAATGTTCTAAGAGTTCTAGAATTACGGTTTTACGGTTTTCTAGTTACTAGTTTCTCTATAGGTGCTAAAATTCAATCCTACTTCAATTGTAACCAAATTTTTCATGATTAAACAATCCTAATCTGATTATATTCCCATTGAAACAGTTTGGGCAGTGTCCAAACATAAATGGGTTAAAACTATGCTAAATCTTGACTTTACGATTTTTTCCTAGAAAGCTAGTTTCTCTCCTATCTTGCATAGAAATGTTCCTGCCTCATCATACATAATTTTTACTCATTCAAACACATCAAAACATTCATCACACAGCAGCAAACTCATCATGGAAGAACCGAAACTTTAAGTTTCCAAAAAGATGCATCACTTGATATTTCTAAAACGTATAAGTTGCTAGTTTCTCTTGGAACCGTTTTTAGGACTTCTAAAACTCTTTTGCAAACCATTTTATTTTGTAAAAGAGCTAAAAACATCCTTAGGTCAGTGACCACTTGATCCCTCCTTAAAAGAGAATTAAATTCATAAATCTTGTTGGTCTTAATCCCATAAACTTCATGAGGTTTTAAAGAGAATCTTAAAACTTAGATTGTTGGCCCTTGTAGCTAGATGAATCTCCTTCCAAGTTCATCATCACTACATGGCCGAAATTATGCATTCAAAGAATGCCTCCACATTGGACTTCTTTGAGCTCTAAGGTCTTTAAGTGATGACATAATTTAAACATGCTATGCATTTCATTTTTATTCTTCATTACAAAGTAAAGTGAGGGCTTAAAGTAAATATGCAAGACTTAAATTATAAATATGCAAAGCTTGAATTAAATATGCAAGACTTGAAATATAAATATGCAAAACTTTAAAATATAAATATGCAAGTTCATTTCTTTATTTTAGTACTCTAGGCCCAGCAACAATCGACTTTAAGGCCGAAATAGAAAGGCTTTGAGATTTAGTTAGGTGACAGTGCAACTCTTATTTTAAATCTTTATGTTCTTTAGTGATAAAAAGTAAATATGCTAGACAAGAATGTAAATATGAGATGCAATCCATTCTTTATCCTTTAACTTTAAGTGAGGCTTGGAAATTAAATATGAATGCAAAGCTCAAAGTAAATATGGAATGCATAAGCTTGAATTTAAATATGAGTGCTAGTCCATTTTATTTCTTATTAGAGCTCATACAAGACTTTTAAAGGAACTTAAACCTCAACCCAAACTTATCATGACAAGATAAAGTAAAGACAAGAGTGAATCTCAAAGGTTCTTTAAAAACACAAAGTTTCTTTTCTTGAGATGTGGTCATAGATAACATTTTTATTAAAACTCAAGCTCTAGAGACCCCATTATGATGAACACATAGTCATCATCTAGAAGCTCTCATCATCAAGCCATTGAGAACCTCATTGGCCAACATGGCCAAAAATGTGAAGAAAGAAAAGGAAAAGGGACCGAAACTTTTAAGAAGAAAAGGAAACATTTGAAACTCTAGAGGCCATGATCTTGGTAATGCATTAACACCAACATCGTGAGTCCTCATCATTGAGTTCACATAACCATTTAAAAACATCATCAAAGTGAAAGGTTTCCAAGGTTCAAGAAGAAAAACTAAAACATCTTTAACTTAAGAGCAAAGATCAAGCTTTAGAGATTATCCAAGTGATGGACATCACCACCATGAAACCTCATCATCAAGCTCTCATTCCTTTGCTCCCAAAGGCCCATGGCCGAAACAAGGAGGAGAAGAAGAAGAAAAGAAGTTCTAAAAAGATTCAAGAGAAACTATGAACACATAAAGAGATTAAGAGCTTTAAATGAAAGAAACTCTTGAAAGAAAATCCCTACCAAGTGATTTGAGGATTGGGATGAGAGGAGAGGATGAAGAACTTGAAGACTTGAACTTGAGAGAAAAAGGAAACTTTGAAGTGCTCTTTGAAAACTTACACTTAGAAAATGAACCCAAAATGATGCAAGTTCACCCAAGCATGCTATTTATAGAGAAATGAAACAAATGAAAGGTGCAAATGGAGAAGGAAGCTTCGGCCAACAGCACAAAGGGCAGCCCACTGTGAATGCTATCTTGTAGGTTTTGATGATGAAAATAAATTAACAAAGAACAGAAGCAAATGATGTGGACTTCATGAAGATGAAAGCGCAAATGATCAAGTCCTTTGGTTAGGATATTTTTAGAACTTAGATTATTTGTTAAAAGGTTTCTCTTTAAGGTTATTTGGCCATCTTAAATATAATCATGTTTTGATCTATAGAGAATTTATTTTGAAACAATTCAAATGTTCCTCTTGAAGAAATTTGTTTTGATTTGTGAAAATACAAGTTTGTTTTGAAAGGAAATATTTCAAAGATGTTTTTGAAATTGTCTAAGAATGACTCGAAGTGTGTTAAACTTTCAATTCTCAAGTTCTGGAATTGATGTAATCGATTACCAAATAGTGTAATCGATTACAATTCTGTTCTTGACCCCAGAACCTGAATTTTCACACGTGTAATCGATTACAACACTAATGTAATCGATTACCAGAGTGCAAATGTGACCAGCTTCAAAATCTATACATGAGTAATCGATTACTCATCATTTGTAATCGATTACCAGAAGGTGACCGTTGCCTATTTTCGAAAATTTGAACTGTGTAATCGATTACCAATATATGTAATCGATTACCAGACTCAAAAATGCACTAGAAGGTGTCTTTTGAAGAGATACATCTCTTGGGGTTAATCCTTAACGGTCCACATGAACTGTGTTCTATAAATATCATTGTTTAACATCTTTTAACACACAGAAAACATATTACAAAGATCATTTTGTACAATCATTCTCTTTCATCAATCTTCTTGATTAATACTTGGCCAAAAATTGTCTTATTCTTGAGAAACCTCATAGGGCTTCAATTTGTAACATCAACTCTATTCAGAGAGTGATTTCTTGTAATACTTTTGTAAAGTTGTGCAAAAGGGTGAGGTATCCCTTTGTAAGAATAAGAGTGAGGCATCTCTTGGTTCTTAGAGACTCAAACACAAGGGTGAGGGATCCCAAGGTGTAGGAGTGCTCTTGGTTGTAAAAGTTGAAGTAATAGTGGAACTCTCAAGTGGGTTACTTGAGAGAACTGGATGTAGGCCACAAGAGGTGACCGAACCAGTATAAACGAAGTTTGCAATCCTTCTTCCCTTATCCTCTTAAGTCTGTTGCAAATTTACTGTTCATTATCCTATCAAATCCTGTTCATAGATATCATTGATTTCTCATATCTCTTGCATCTGTATACATCAAATTAAGTTTTTTAAGCAAGTTCTTCAAAATTAATTGAAAATTTAATTAGAGTGTGAAATTAAAGAAAAAGTTTTTTGAACTCAATTTACCCCCCTCTTGAGTTCATTGAGGCCACTTGGATAACACCCACGAGTTCCATGAAGTGAGATAATGTGGTCTTGAGGCATGGTGAGGTATGGTTTAAAGTATGGTGAGGTATGGTTCAAAGTATGGCTCAAGCATGGTTCTTTGAGTGAGAAACAAATCAACATGTGATGTAAATGAGAGAGAGAGATAGCCGAATGTGCATCAGCCATGGGGGGAGGATTTCTTGCATTTTAATTGTGGTTTAGAGTTGTGTTTAGGTGTATCTTTGATTAGGATTAAGATCAGGAATTTGTAAGAAAGTGTTTAGGTGAGAAAATGGGTAATCAAGGTTGTCAAGACACATTTAAGGAGTGTTTTTGCATCATTAGTGAGTTATAAACTCATTTTAGTGTATAAACAATTCTAGACACAATTCCTTGATTTAAGGAATTGGAGAGAGAAAACATTATTCAAGATTCTAAGAGTGAAATCTTTAGTTTTAGAAAAGAGATTTAAATCTAATCTAAGCAATCTTAGGTTCTAATTAATTTTAATAATTTATTTTGACTCTATATTAATTATGGAAATTAATTAATCTTCGATTAGAGCCTAATATTACTTAGATTTGCTTAATTACATCATTAAGCTCAAAAACACTATTCTAGGGATAAAATCATAATTTTGCACCAAAATTGCCCGGGACTGCTGGGACTCAAACAGATGTTTTGAAACATGTAAAAACATTGTTTTAGACCTCTGGGGAAAGTTTCGGGCTCAAGCGGCACCTTTACCCACGTAAAAACGCTAGAGGGGTATTTTGGTCATTTTGACCCGAAACTGCAGAAAATGAGACTTTCGCCTCCGGAACCACTCAAGGGTCATTCAATCCCCTTCAAACATTGAGTTGGCCCTTCGAGGACTGCCGGGTCGGCCATCCTCGAATTCCGGGCCGAAAATGACCTTAGGGGCATTTTGGTCATTTTTCACTTAGACAGAAAATCGGGGTGTTACAAAAAGCATAAGAAAGAACATGAAATAAAATCCCTACCAAGTTGTTTCTTGTTTATTAAAGAGAAAGCTTGATCTTCTATGAAGCAACAAGAATAAAAATTTGATTCTAATGGTGATGTAGGTTTAGCCAAGAGAAGTTAAAATGGATAGAGATTTTGCTTGTGTTCTTGTGTTTGAAAATGGAAAGCTTAAGTGTTTAGGAGTTGATCTATAATGGATATGTGTTTGTTTGAGCTTGAGGACTTGGATGAATGTTAAGAATGAGGTCTCTTGGAGATGGAAAAGGAATAAGAAGAAGAAGACTTAGTGTTCTTTGAGAGAATGCAGAATTTTTTATCAATGTCTTGCAAGACAACTCCAATAAAACATATAGTAAGGCAATGATGTGTTTTTGAGTACATTAGGCTTTACAAAAATTGAATTATGAGGGTGGAAAGGAGCTGAAAACCATGGTTAACATGGTTGTAATGGGAAGCAAAATTTTTTTGAGCAAATCATTAGCAAGACAACTCCAACAAAGCATAAGGTAAGGCAATGATGTATTCTTGTGTATTATTGTTGAAAGCAAAAATAAAATATGAGGTAATGGGAGCATGGAGGCAGTGGCACTTGCAAGGAATAATGGGAGACATATATTCCTTTAACATGTATGGTAGGACATGTATTTGAGGTGTATCTAATAATGTAGTGCATTACTCCTTGAAAGAAAAATTAAATAAGAGCATTATTCCTTGAAAAATAAAATAAAATATGACCTTCATGGATGTATGGGGGCCGCTGCTGCCTTTGGAAATAATGGGGGACAATTTCATTTAATTTCTAAGTGATAGGTTAGGAATTGGCAATTTTATGTAAACGGTAAAATCAAATATGTAAGACTTACCAAGACAAGGTGAAAGACTAATCTTATATTAGTAATGGAGTTAATCTCAATTGAGTTGAAAATCAATTAGTAACATAAGTTCTAATATCAAGACAAAGAAAGAAAATGCATTAGATTTTATCTTAATCCTAACACTATCGGTTTTATGAGCTTTTGTAATTAAGAAATGAAACTAAATTTTCTCTGAACAATTCTTAGGCTCTAATTACCTTAGGTAATTATTTTTAACCTTAAGTAATTTTTTTTAATCCAAGGTTAATGAATGAAAATAATTTGAATTGAATTAGAGTCTAATGTTGCCTTAATTACTTGAGTAAACTAATTTAACACTAACTAGGGGTAAAAAGGTAATTTCATGTAAAAACTTCCCAAAATTACCTGAACATTTCTAGATATCAAATCATGCTTGTAACAAAACATTTCAAATTTCCTGGGTGGTAATTGGGTTCAAAGGTTACTCAATCTTGTGTTAAATCACCACATGGGTAATTTCCTAATTTTACGTACGGTAAAAATTAGGAGTTAAGATTTTTACCACAACATCAATATAACACAAATAATGCCCTTCAAACATAATTCTAGCACCCTGAGGATAGCTGGGATTAGCTATCTTCGATTTCCAGGTAAAAATGACCTCAGGGTATTTTGGTCAATTTGCACATGAAAAAATCTGGATTTATGATTTTCACACGAATTGCGAAATTAAGCCTCATATAATGTTAATCTAATGTTAAAATACCCTATTGAGGATTATTTGGCCTCAAATCTCGTGCAAAATTTACGTAGGGACATTTTGATAATTTTGCACAGCAGGAAAAATTGAGGCGTTACACCCCTCATATTTATTTTTTTAACACTCAAACACTCTCATTCTTACCACTCATTTGTTTGGCCAAAGACTTGTGTCAAAAAAGTGCTCTCAAAATTCTCCCTTCTCTCACTTCTCAAAGACTTCTTTCTTCTTATTCCTCCACCACAAGAACCACCTTCCTCCATCATCTCTCAACCCCAAACCACCATATCACAACCATAAATCACCCTCAAGAAACACAACCTTTCCATTTTTGAACACAAGAACTCAAGAAAAACTTTCCTTCCTTTTCTTTCTCCTTTGAACAAATCCATCTTGAGCCCAAGAGAAGATTTTTTCTTCTCATTTTCTTGTACAAAATCAAGCTCTTTCTTTACAAGAAGAAAATATTTGGTAGGGATTTTTGTTTTAAGTTTTCTCTCTTTTTTCTTTCTATTTTCAGTTCTTGGTTTGACGTTGGATGAGTTTTATGGTGAGTCTAAAGAAACAAGGTTCTTAGAACCATAATGATGAAAGATTCTAAAGCTCACTTCCATTTGTTAAGATTGTGTGGGGTTGAAAGTATTATTCCTTAAAGTCTTGAAATGAGCTCTAGTAAGATGTAAAAAAAATGGACCTGCATCATGTTTATATTTCAAGCTCTTGCATCTCATGTTTATGTTTCAATGCCTTGCACCTCATGTTTTTTTTCAAGTCATCACTTTAAATCTTGAACACTAAAGAAATGGACTTGCATTCTCATGTTTAAATTTCAAGTTTTGCATTTCATGTTTATATTTCAAGTTATCACCTAGAGCTTCAAAGACTTAAAAATAAACTTGCATTTTCATGTTTATATTTCAAGTTTTGCACGTCATATTTACTTTTCCAAGCCATCACCCCCTAATGATAAAGACTAAAATAAGGTTGCATATCACGTTTATTTTCTTGTTATTACCTAAATCTCTAGAGCTCAAAGACTTGCCCTTGTATCTCAAATGGAAGTTTTAGTCATGGTTACCTCTTTTGAAGGTATTTTCGGCCATGACAAGTGTTGGTCTTGGAATGGAATTTTATTTTATCCTAAGGGTCAAAACTTGTGTCTATGATCCCTTTGTTTATTCTTTGGAGAAATAAGAGACTCAAAAGGTGTTGACCGTATGATTTTTATGGACGAAATCTTAGTAAGGAAGTCCTTGTTTTTTCTACTGCCCTAAGGGGTTATATTTATGTTTCCAAAAGAAATAAATTAAGTTCAAGTGTTTTCTTTGACTTAGAATAAATTTGGAAGAAAACTAGTTACTAGAAATGTTTGATTTTGCAATTCTTCGATGCTATTGGAAGTTAAATTATAGCTACTAATTTCATTCTTTTAATTCTTTAATATTCTGTTTGGAATGGTTTAGAGGTGTGAAAATCACTATTAATTGTTGTGAAAATCATCCTTGGCACCTTAGATAAAACTAGTAACTAGAAACACATAATATTGTAATTTTGGAAGCTTTGAACAACTCTACTTTTGGTTACTGCCTGAACTGTTTCATTACTGTATGGTGCTGTTTGGGATTATTTAAGTGTGTAAAATTTGCTAATAATTAGTGTAGCACTTAGGTAAAGACTAGTAACTAGAAATAATCAAAAATGTCATTTCTAGAACTCTTAAGGATTGAATTATGGATTCTGTTTCAACAAGTTATAATTCTGTAAAAAGATGTTTAACACTTAGTTTATGTGTGAGAATCATTTATAATTGGTGTAAGAGTTAATTTTAGCATCTTAGGAAAAGCCAGTAACAAGAAAGGGTCAAAGGCGTAACTTTTAGAATCCCGAAACGGTTTAAATTTTAAGTGCTGTCCAAACCTTACAGCCTTGTTTGGAAATGTTCATGAGGTTAAAAATCAGTGGGAATCATGGTAATTGATCTCTTAGATGTATAAAAGAATAGTTACTAATATTAGGTTAAATCAAGTTATAGTTTTGACCTGTTTAAGAGCCAATGAGTAATTATCGATAACTTGAGCATGAAGGTGTGAATAATATCTGTGATGATCTTTAATACCCTGTCTATGTGTATGAATATCTTGTTAAACAAAGTATATGCATTAGCCGAGTCCAGTCCTTGATTCTGGCATACTGGGTAGGAGCACGTTTACTTTCAATAAGATGTTAATGGCATGCTTATGTGAACTATTTTATGGAGAATTACAGTTATGGTCGAGGAAATTGAGATGCATTAGGCGAGCCTCGGATTAATAATATTTGGAACTAATTAAGTGAACCTTATATGCTTTCCCACCATTTCATAATGAAACCCGAGGTTCCTGAGGACATAAATGATGACACTAGTTAGGAAGTGATAGCCCTACTGAGATTCTTGTACAAGATTCTCATTCTCTCTTTCTTTCTTTCTTTCTTTCCATCTCATCTTCAGAGGAGGATGGCTTCGTTTGTGATCTTCATTGATGCGCCCACTTGGGAGATGCACTGCGACGCCGCCCATCAGTCATATCATTTTGTGGGTCGTTTTGTTGTTTGTCTTTTCATGGAGCGCCCTTTTGCACATCCGGTCTTTAGCTTTCGATTTTCTCCTGCTTCTGCTTTCGGTGATGACCTCGTCTTCAAGCATGCTCATCCTCGCGAGGAGCGGACCCGCCGTACCTGTCCTGCCGCTTCTGCGGTCCACAACTTCTACAAGTATGTTCCTCGATCTCCCACGATGGACTCTTAGTATGACCTGTCTGAGGATTCTGCTACTCAGTGCCCTTCGGAGGGTTCCACACCTGCCGTCCCCATGGATGTCGGAGGCTATAGCGAGGCTACTGTGACCTAGCCTATGAGAGGAGCTAAGGTGGTGATGCGACCACGTCGAGGCACTCACGCCTGTCTGGCTCACCATTTGGCCACACCCGACTAGTTGGCTCAGTGGATTGGATACCTTCCTCTCTCTGGGGGAGGGTAGTAGTAGAGGACGACAGTGGATCTCATGGAATGCCTGTGCATACATCACATAGATTATAGCCTTCTTTTGCTTTTAAGAGTTATCTATTTAGGCGTAGTGGGAGGAGAGACCATGGCTAGATGTTCTTTTCTTTTTATGTTTACTGGATGACTATACCATCCCAACTTGTAACAGTGGGCATGATGCTACTTTTAGTATTTATGTTATGATATGTATTATGGAACATATGTTGTTATTAATGTATGCCTCCATGATGTTGTGTTATGCTATGGTTTGTATCTATGTATACTCATGATGTGCTTAGCTCCTTATCGACTTGTTTGCATAATGAATGGTGTAGTCCTTTAAGTTTGCACGGCTCACATTTTCGTTTTAAAGTTTCAAGAAAAAAATTTACCCATATTTTCGCTAAGTATTTTTAACAATCTAAGGATAAGAACTGAAATAAAAGAGTAATAACTAATAATTAACTTAAAGGCGTCCTAGGCATATTGGGTTAAATATTAAGATATTACAGTATTAAAAGTTGTGGGAGATGTCACCTCCTTGGAGAATGGATTCAAGTGGCCACAGGTAAGTGCATCAGCCTTGAAGGGAGTGCCCCGAGTTTGGGTCATGAATGCCCAAGATGAGGCGTGTGAGTGGCTTGGGCAGTCCAAGTCAATGTTGCCTTAACAGAGCAACAGTTGGCAAAAACAAATCTGAGTGTATTATTGAACCTTATTAAGAATCACAATCCAAGAAGTTAAGAATCACATCCCATGCAAGTTGCTCGATAAGCCTTTCCCAACCTCAGAAAGTTGCATCCAAATGAATCAATATTTACGCCATCTGTGTAGTCTCTCTTAAACAATTTGTGTTTGTGAAGATGGCAGACATGAATATTCTCAACACAAGCAACACATTATGAATGTCATAGATATGAAGTTTATATATTCTAGAGTTAATGGAGCCGATTGGTCAACTCCATAATTGGCGTAATTTAAATCAATGCATCATTTAATTTGTCTCAAATTTATCTTGCCTTATTCATTATGATGTAACTGGGGATAAGTAGGGAGTGTCAAATATTTTCTTGCCCTCGATGAATCATAATTATCCTAACCCATTAGGTAAGAAATCCTTCCTACATATGTTCTGGACAACACCATCTTCATAATGATTATTATTAGACTGATTCTATTTCATGAATGTTACTAATATTAGCTATTAGTCTAGCCATTATATTGTCTCTCTTGCATCGCCCAAATCTTTCTCAACCATTTTCTTTTTTTTTTATATTTGATAAACTCAACCTTCAGCTCTTAGCTCCGAGCCTCCGTGATATGTTACCATAGTGTGTGTCTTGGCCTATATGTCTCCGTTTGAGTAGTGTCTGGTCCATGCACTACCATGGTTTCAAATTGCCGTCCGCAACTAAAATATTGCCATTGTGGAGGCTTTTGCAACTACATCACAGCGGCAATTGCAGCTACATCACAGCGGCAATTGCAGCTATTACGCCACCAATATTTTCCTGTAATTTTCCCACATCACAGCATAACCGTAGCTGCAATTTAAAACCATGTGCACCACACTAGATAACATGTTTAGTCAATTAGTAGTACAACATATTCACCAAATGCTACTACCAAATCATTTGCATCAAATAACTAATTTTTGCTTTCAAATAAATTGCTTGAATAGATAGAATTGTCCATTGACATGATCATTGGTCCAAGTCATGCATGCAGATCTTCCAGGATATCTATTCACTTATGCTTCTTAAATATCAGAACCTCCTTAACTCTTTCTGATGCATTTAAAGCTGAACATGTTGTGAACAACATTTTTCACCTCTTCAAAATTGCTACACAGTAAGCCAAAATGGGGCCCACTGCATGTAATCAGGTTTATAGAATAAATACGAACCACGCATTTGGTGACATTGAAATCGAGAGTTACTACCACCACCACCGTATCCATATGATCATGTGTAGAATATTCTTGGACTGAACGTGGTGTTTATCCGGTGAATGTGTATTATTTGAAATATTTGATTATATAAGTTCCAAGTTTATATATGACTAAAGGAACAATTTAGAAAAAATGGAAAAATTTTCCAGAATAATGTGCCATTTTATTAACCGTTGAATGAACGAGTGAAATTTAATTATCAGTTTATTTTATGTAATTACCCGTCAATTTTTGTTAAGGATTTAGGCAAGATTCTTTTTTCCTTTTTCCAATGAGTAGTATTGCTCGTAACGAAGTGGTGAAAGGTTTTGAATTTTAGTCTTTATTGTAATATACAATCCATATGCAGCATATATTTGTCACCACCTCAAGATTTTAGAGTATTTTCTGTCCGAATCTAGTTAGGGTGTTCGGTTTTTAATTTGGGGGCTTAGAATTGATTTTGCTCTCAAAAAATTGATTTTAAATTTTTTTTATCTCATTTGGTTCGCAAAATTTATAATCAATTATTGCTTTTATAATTAATTCTGGAAGAAATTTTTTTTATTTTCCATCAGAATCGTTTTAGAGGAATTACCAAATAAAAATTATTTTTTTTAAAATTAATTATATTTTAACAAAATAGGTAGAACTAATTTTATAAATGCAAAATCAAACACATTACTAGTTTGATTTCCGATTCCAGTCGGCTTGTTTCCATTCATACTTTCAGTGCAGCCACACCTTTAATTATGAATGGATATAATCCTGTACGCAGATAAAAGATATTTATATACGTTGTTGTATCCAATATTTGTTTTCTTGTTATCAACAACACCACACAAAAATAGAAAATGTTCACTTTGTTTGGTTTAAAGACCTTTTACACACCATTAATTAAAATCACACTATTCAAATTGACATGTCCAAATGTGACATGAATGAGATGCTGCTTTTGGATTTCCCTCACAAGCGTATGATGAACAGCCTTCCCTCCGTCAAACTTATCAGCCTCTTGTTTGCTTAATTCTTCCCATGCATTATGTTTTTAGTATTGTTTTAAAAAATCTTTGACATTTTTACATTGTGGTAATATTAATTGATGCTTATTTTAGTTATTTAAAAATTAACAGAACCCATCTCACGCCAACATTACAACTTACATCATCGTAGTACCAGCACACTTGGTGTGAAAGTAACATTTTGTTTTCGTATGAGATGGACGGATGAGAAATAACAGCAAGAGACATTGAAGTCAAAAATGTATGTCAAAATTTTGCTTTTAAAGATTCCCAGACTTTAATAATAAGGCGTTCATAGAGGAAGGCGACTGAGGTTAGTATCGAGACGGAGGTTCCTTCTTCGGTGGTCGTTGAGTCTCCCTAAAGGGCAAAGAGGGCGAAGGTTGATTCACTAGTTCTGCCCCGAGACCACCTCAGGCGAAACATTTTCGTCTTCATCCCTCTGAAATGCTGAGCATCCTTTCTTTTCAACAGCGAATGAACCCCTCAGATCTTCCGAGGACAGCAAGTCTTTTAAGGATCTCGGCACAGTTGATGTGCTCAAATGAGTGGACGTTTATGATCTTTGATCTCGTGTCATGGCTCAGAATTTGGAGCTAAAGGATAGATAGGTCAGAGGGGAAGTAGATTGCCGAGCTTAGAGAGCAGTTGGACAAGCTCAAGGCCAGCCATGCTGAATAGATTGCAATTATGAAGGAGGAAACGAAGAGGACGTACGGAGGAAACTTGTTCCTCCAAGCTGAAAGAGGCGGAGGAAGAGAAAATGGAGCTTCTCACTAAGGTCACCAACCTTGAAGCGATTGTGCATGAGTTAAGAAAATCAGCGCATTTCGGCTGTGTCCGAGCTGGAGAGGGAGAAAGCGTATTTGGAGGAGGAAGCAGCCCTTCAACATACCAATTGTTCTAATACTACCTTGAGGCAGGTTAAAGTCATCTCTCCGGAGTTGAAGACCTCGGTCTGTGATTTATGTGCCATGGATGCGAATATCACTGAGCAGATTAAGGCATTAGGCCAAGTTGTTGAGGTTGCTGACCCTATTTCTGTGGCTCCTCTTCTGACGACGTTGGTAACTTGAGTACTCGCGTTGAGGACACTGCCCCAGCTGATACTTGAATTTGTTCTTTCTTGTTTTGGAACTTTAAACTTTTGTTGTAATTTGGCTATCGACTTTGATAGTAGGCACAGAATTAGTTGATCCCCCCTATGTTGGGGACTAATGCTCCTCCCTGTTTGAAAACGAATTTTAACCATTGGATGTGAAAAATTTCTTATCTAACGGCTAAATTCCAAGCAAATGGGCATTTGAAGGAAACTTGTTAATGAGTCTTTGTTCTATATGTTATTTGTACATGAGCCCCTTGCTGTGTTGGACTACTAGCCTACGGAGCCACGAACAGGCATTCTCAGACTCTCTCAACCTTCGCCTCCTTCTTCATTGCCGTCTCCGCGGCTGGTCAGCCCCCTGTCGCTTCTTCTTTAGCAACTTCTACGACCAAATGTTTAGCTTTCACTGTAACATCCCCTGCTACTTTATGGATTGACGACTATCCCCACAAACTAACACGGGTCTTTTCAAAGATGCTTTGTCTCACTGCACACTTCCTAGAAACTTCCTGAGCGCCACCCACCCTAAAATCGCTCCAAGTCAAGACACTTAACTATGGAGTTCTTTCTCGCCAAGCCACCGAAAAGAAGATACATCTTGTTGGTATAGGTAGACAAATCAATTCATATAGTTCTCCTTAACCGTATAATCCCATACCTATATAGTCTTAGGATCCTCTCATTCGGGTGTAATCGGTTCATTCATGTATTCTCCGCATTCAAGTCTGCTAGAGTCGCTTTATCCGCGCTCTCAGACCACGATCACTTCCCGACTTCGCAATCCCCGGGCGTTACATTCACAATGCAAGTTCAGGTACCGTCTCTCTCTCTCTCTCTCTTCACCGCGCCTCCACTAGCTCCTCCATGGATCTGCTGCAGCTTCATCCTCCTCTATTTGTCGCACCACTGCACTTCAACCCACACACCGTCATTTGAAAAACAACACTGCGCTTGTTGTCAGGAGCCTGTTGCCACTGCTCCACCGTGAAGCTACCAGAACTGGTTCTAATAATTAATTCATCTTATTCCATCTGATTGATCGATTATAGTTCAACGATCCTGATTTGTAATGATGATGTTGTTGTGGAGGTGATTTCGAGATCAAACTTTACTTTCACGATTTCGATTTCTCTGCACTCCCTTCCATGCAATTTTTACTCAATTTATTAATTGGTTGTGGTTCAATATTGGAGATATGCAATATTATAATAATTGTGGTTCAACTATCTTGTTAATATTTATTAATTTTATTATTTCGTTGTGTTCAACATTGGAGATATACAATATGCAAAATTGTATTCCTTACTCTGGTCGTTGTTGGCAACTATCTTGCCAAATCCCTTTTTGCAATGGCCATAGTCCAAATTCCCTTAGAAAAAGAAAAAAGAGAAAAAGAAAAAAAATAATGTAGCTAAAATGGAATTCGGACTATCCAAATTTCCTTAAAAAATAGAAAAAGAAAAGAATTAGGTAGTAATATTATAAAATATACCTGTCAATTAACATTATTTAGTTAATATTACCAGGAATATCATATAATTTTTCCAAAATATCCCTCAAACTTTTAATGTCAAAATTAGCGATGTGTGCATTCATTTAATTTTATATAAAATATACTAATCAGTGCGTGCGTTCCTACTTCTTGTCTGTATGTCGCATGGGTTATTTAAATAAAATGAAGTAGCCTTGTATAAATCACATTTTGAAGAAATGCTAAGTTTTTTTATAAAATATTTTCTTTTTATCAATATATGCGAGACTCATTTTTTATTTAGTTTTCACATAAGTTTATACTTATAATATAAAATATTTTCGATATATGGGACGGGATAGTGATCAAATTAAAAATAAATATAAATTAACACACACACTTATATTTAATTTTATTGCTAACAAAAGGCTATTTATGTTAAAGTGAATTCCTATATTTCACGGTAATTTTGTTGTAATATAATAACGGCAAATAAAATTAAAAAAGATGGTACATATAGAGACTAAATTAAAAACATTTCTCATATGAAGATCAATTTAAAACAAACCTTACGTATAAGGATAAAATATGTATTTTAATTTTTAGTTTGAACATGTTTCGGTTGATTTTCTTTTATTTGTCTGCAATTTTAAAAATAATTACAATACCTACTTACTGTACTTCTTTTATATTTTAAAAATTATATTTATATTGATTAATCAAAATTTTTAAGTTAAATATACATTGAACATTTTGGAAGTCAACAGACAATACAAATAACCAAAAACATGGGTAATTACATAAACAAAATTTGTGAAATTCTACAAAGTGAAAATTTGTTAATACTCTCATTATGCTAACAAATTTGTACTTACACCAATAGTGCATGGTTGATCCAAATTACTTGCAATTACAGAAACTAGTAAAGTAGAATTAGTTGGGTCTTAAAAGAGCATCATTAGCTTCAAAGGCTAGGAGTTTAGTAAGAGATTATTCTGAGTACAAATTATAACCATGATATGAAATCTTGTTTAACATTTGTGGTGGTGACGACAATGAGCTCCTCATGGAAGGGAGAGAGCAATTGAGAAATTGGGGGAGAATAGCATAAGGTTTTACTTATAAAATAATATAGTTTGAACCCTCTATTAAAAATATGTAGAGAGACTGTTTTATAATTTTTTTTTACTGGAGACTAATGTTAATATGTAGAGGGACTAATTTATAATTTTTTTTATTGGAGACTAATGTTGGTCTGCAGGAGAGACTAACTAATCCTGTGACTCGATAGTATTGGAACAATTTTTGTTTGGAGTAGTTGTACTAACCTTCGTACCCTTTAAACAATTTTTGGTTTGTTACTATGCTTATAGTGACTCCGTTGTACTGTTACTCATTTTGTCATCATTTGTACAATTGTCCTTTTCTGATGATGCAGATCCCTTTGTTTACTTTGTGGGTTCTGCTTTGATTTATGCTACTTAACCTTTATTTGTGCTCTAGTTTCTCAGCACTTCTTTAAATTAGTCTTAATGGGATTAAAATACTAGTTGTAAATAAAATATTTATTTATTCTATTTATTAATTGATATATTATCTATTTCATTAAAAATTATAAAAAATTATAAAATTAATATATCAATTAATAAATATATCAAAGCAAATATTTTTTTTATTTTTAGAGTACCTAAGAATTTTTCACAAATAAAATGATAACCAATCATGAGTATTAGGAAACAAATGCACAAAGGCAAGCTAAAAATTTAATAAAACAAGGAAGCCGCAAGACCAATAAAACTGAAGAGTCTATAACTCTTCAAGCAAACAAGCTAGTAGCAACGTAGCACAGCAAAGTACCAGCAACGAAGTACTAAAAGAAAGAGTAATAACAACTGAGAGGCAGAAAAAAGATAAGTTGATCTCATTTATAGAAAGAAACAATAATATAGAGTGATTTGCATCAAAAGTTGCATCGGTGAGTGAAATTAGACGGATAGTCAAAATTGAAGAGACAAGATTGTTCATACATGAACCTAAATAACCGAACCTTCTTAACAACACAGAAATTATATGAATAATTAAGAGATTAATTGGAACCAACAACGAAGTCCCACATCGACTATGCGTATGGCTTGCTAATGTTTATATAAACACGAAGGAAATTCCCGTGGCACCGAGCAAAGTCACGCTTGCTTATCACCTAAGTGGGGGTATTAAATTTGTGGGAGATGTCGGGTGTCTGGAGATTGGGTTCAGGTAGCCCCGGTGCTGAGCATCAGCCTTTAAGGGAGTGCCCCGAGTTTGGGTCGTGAATGTTTTCCCACCCCAAGACGAGGTGTGCGAGTGGCTTGGGCAGTCCAAGTCAATGTTGCCTTAACAGAGCAACGCTCTCAATAAGTGGAGGTGATTCCAGTTGCTGCATTGGCAGGGTGCCCTCTGAACGCAAAATCCTTTGGCTTGGCATCCACCGCTTCTTTTGCTGCCCACGCTTTGTGGTTTCGAATGGGAAGAAATTGTCAATTCTGGAAATGCTGTTTTGGGATGATTGATTATATATAAGATAGAAATGATTTGATTTGTAAATTAAATTATTTTTTTAAAAAATAGCAAATGAGTTGATTTATAAATTTGTGGTGGCTTCCTTCGTTTGTTTTTGAAATCCCACTAAATTTAATATATGATTTGTGTGGAATTAAAATGATCTTAAGACTTAAAGGCAAATAAAAATCAATTCATTTTTATTCTTTAACCCTTTTCCAAGCACATTATAATGTATTTTAAACATGAAATTAAAATTGGTTTCTAAATCAATTTAATTCGATTCAATTCAATTTCATTCCTATTTAATCATTCCAAATATAATATTTAACTTATGAATTAAATCAATTCAAATCATTTTAAATTAAATAAATTCATTTCCATTTTTTATGATTTCAAACACTACTGAAAGTGACTTCCAAACATAAGATTGGTCAATTGCTTAATTGACGTACTTTAAATCAATACATCATTTAATTCGTCTCAATTTATCTTACCTTGTTCATTATAATGTAACTAGGGATATGTAGGGTGTCTCAAATATTTTCTTTCCCTCAATGAATCATAATCATCCTAACCCATTAGGTAAGAAATCCATGCTACATATGTTTTGGACAACACCATCTTCATAATGATTATCATTAGACTGATTCTATTCCATGAATATTACTAATACTAGCTACTAGTGTAGCCATTATATCGTCACTGATGCATCACCCAAATATTTTTCAACCATTTTCTTTATATTTGACAAACTCAACCTTTAGCTCTTAGCTCTGAGCCTCCAAGATACGTTATCACACAGTGTGTCTTGGCCTATATGTCTCAGTTTGAGTAGTGTCTGGTGCATGCACTACCATAGCTTCAAATTGCCGCCCGCAACCACAATTGCGGTCGCAATATTGTAATTGCGGTCGCAATATTGTTGTTGCGGTAACTTCTACAACTGCATCGCAACGGCAATTGCAACTATTACACCAACAACATTTTTCTGCAATTTTTCGCATCGCAGCACAACAGTAACCGTAGTTTAAAACCATGTACACCACACTAGATAATATGCTTAGTCAAGTAGTAGTACAACACATTCACCAATGGTATTAGAATGCTACTACTAAATCATTTGCATGAAATAAATAATTTTTTATTTCAAATAAATTATTTGAATAGATAGAATTGTCTATTGACATGATCATTGGTCCAGGTCATGCATGCCAGATCTTCCGGGATATCAGTTCACCCAATCTTCTTAAATATCAAAACCTCTTTAACCCTTTCTGATGCAATTAAAGCTGAACATGCACGTTGTGAACAACATTTTTCACCTCTTCAAAATTGCCACACAGTAAACCAAAATGGAGCCCACTACATGTAATCAGGTATATAGAATAAGAACGAACCACGCATTTGATGACATTGAAACCGAGAGTTACTAAGTTGTCATCATGGGAAGAAGTGTAATTGGCTGTCTTACACTTGCAGAAATGATGATATGTTTCTAGAAAAGAAAATAAGGATGGCGGATGAGGCAAAAATCATCCTATATTGAAAGACATGAAGAGATAGCATTTAACATTTGGACAAGTATCTAATTAATTACTTTTGTGGAAGATGCACTTAGAATTTAATTTCAGGTTTGCAATCGATGTTGCTGGAGGAAGTGAAAGCCTAGGTTGTTAAGTGGCTGTTGCAATTACTAGGTACAAGTATTACCATTTCTTCTGCATCCATCCACAAGCCCTTAGTTGTTTTCTATGCATGGTTGATCTTGTTTTCAGTTTCAATTGCCAGTGTAAAATAAAGTTTTGGTTGTTATGAAAGTATCTTCGGCATGATTAGCTTTGTTTATGTTTATTTTGATATAAGTATCCTTAGTGACTTATTTTGAAGCATAAGCATGAGAGAATCTAAAAATTCATTCATTTTTTTTTTTCTTTCTGGTGAACTAGACAAAGTGAGTGACCATAATGAGCTAGAGGATCTCATGTCTTGTTCATCTAACGGGAAAACATGAGAAAGAGTAAACCGAGGTCGCTAATTTCAATTGGTAGGACAGGTTTGGTATTGACTACAGAGATAGAAGATTTTGATCCTTTACAGCCTCTAAGAACTTTTTCTTGAAATTTCTGATCGTTACTAATAGATAAAAATATAAAGCTAACGCTTATTTTGATCTCTACTAGCTAACTAGTTTCTAATTTTGTAGGCCTGCAACACGTTAGTCCTTGTTAGATAAATCCTAACAAATTCTTGGACTAACTTAATTGAAATACATTATTTTTATGGGACTGATCTGATTTAGCATGTTCATTTAAGGATTAATGTGATTCATAATTACAAAAACATAAAATGTTTCCCGTATACAATCTCGGGTACAAAAAATATCAGTCACTCTGTAATGTAATTATTATGTATGATAAGTAAGTTTCTACAAAATTCATGGTCAAATAACACTTCTAATAATATTTACCGCTAACATATATCAGATCATCTAATCAATACACTTTTCAATTCCTTTCTTTTTTCAGCTTAGAGTAGAAGTTGCTTCACCTGATAGGAGTATCCCCTGACACCATATGCCCCACCATGTGCTCATCCGACTTTCCTCTTTACAATTATTGGCACTTTTAACTTCTCAAACCCACAAGGCTTAATTTACCACCATCCACAAATCCTGCAAGGGCACATTGATAATAATATTAGCATCGCTCCCTTGCCCTATTCTCGTGCTCCATAGAAGCAGTAAAATGAGAAATCACACTGTGAAACTGGTTGGCTCCGAAAGACGAGCAAAGATTTATGCAGTCACCGTCCACAGCCGTGTCATCAAAACCACAGTGACCTCATGTGTAACTGTGGCTTCTTCATGGATCAAATGCCATCTTGATGCCACATGCAGCCGTCACAAGAGAGTTGTTGGCCTTGACATCGAGTGGCGTCCAAGTTTCACTCGAGGGGTTCAGAACCCAGTGGCCATCATACAGCTCTGCAGCAGGACCTGTTGCCTCATCTTCCAACTCTACCAAGCTTCCTCCATTCCAAGATCTCTCTACAAGGCCCTTGCAAACCCATACATTATTTACACAGGGGTGAAGATATCCACGGATGCAGAGAAGCTTGAGGAAGATTATGGGTTAGAGGTGGCGTATCATGCAGATATTGCTGCCATGGCCGCTGATGAGTTCGATCAGAAGGATCTCAGAAGAGCAGGGTTGAAGACTTTGGCGGAGATGCTTACTGGGGAAGAGATGGAGAAGCCAAAACATGTCGCCATGAGCAACTGGGAAGTCAAGGAACTCTCTTTTGCTCAAGTGGGGTATGCTTGTGCTGATGCTTATTACTCCTACAAGTTGGGGAAGGGACTCATTTGTGGCAAGTGGTCCTCATAAAATGTTGTAGATCGATCAATGTTAGCTAATATATAGAATCTAGTTTGATATGTTTAAAAACTTGTTTGTCCATATATATGTGCTGGCCTCCACTTTCACTGATTTACAGTTAAAAGTGGACAGATGTAGTTTGTTTTTCAGTTTTCTGGGTGTTTGCATAATTGCAGTCAGTGTGTGCACGAGCAGTTGGCATTTAACTTTGTTTATGTAATTTCATTTATGCACTTAAAAATTTGAGAGCTGTTCATTCATTGAGTGATTGAGTCGTCGCTTGCAACTACTTCCATCCATTTTTCACGGTAGTTTAATTTTTTTATAACCTTAAATAAGAAATTATTAAATTGACATAAATGCAGAAAAGTTTTTTTTTATATAGAATTGAAAACGTAGAAAAGATACAACTTATTCGAGTTTAATTATCTTTTTTTTTCCTCCTTTTATTTACTCATTGTCTCTCTCTTCATTCTCATCTTTCTTCCCCACTGCAGTAAAGACTAAAGAAGACAAGGATAAATTAAAATAATAATGATTCCTTATAAATTCTCAAATAATAACAAATAATTTCATACAATTATTTTACAGACACTGAAAAATGGACAGAAAAGAGAATTAAAGCATTTATTTAACCTCGATTGGATAAGCTGTTCCACCATTATTTATTGTTTGCTTATTTTAAAGGATCTCTACTCAGTGATACCAATAAAAGTAAAAACTTATCTCACTTATTTTCAATCACACTAAGCAATTTACTAGCTTACTAACAAAATCAAAATTGGACAGGAATGCATTCTAAAAATAAAAAATAAAAAGAAGATGATGTTTATTAATGCCAGGGAATATTTCTTGACATAATTTATACTTCTGGTGAAATAAAGTTTAAGAAGGAAGCTTCTTCACTCCTAGGCTGAGCCTCCACGAAGGCTTACAATGATGTGCCTATTAGGCTATTGCTGGCCAAAATTAAACCCAACATCTTGAGATTTGATTTTACCGGTCGAGCATAAACATTTTAGAGTATAACATGTTTATTATCATAGAGGAGTATAACATTTTAGAGTAACAGGTATTTCATTATTTCATAATAACATGTTTATTATCTCAAAAATAAAGAGAAAAAGAAATAAAGAAAGAAAAGATATGAAAAGAGATGTCGATTTAATTAAGTTTTCCTGGAAGATGCAAAGATTATGGCAACCATGGAAGTTTCTGCGCCTTTGTTCTACTTGCCTTCACTTCAATATTTCGTCGGCAATGGGGAAGGTGGGAGCCACGTCAACAGGTACCTAGGGTACACAGCACAACATAAACAATTAATAGTATGCAACATTCCCTGAGAGCTTTGAGACATTTTCCTCAGGAAAACGAGTTGCGCATGTGAAGCAAAAGAGTATTGCGAAGAATGAGAGTAAGCATATTTTTTCCTTAAATGATAAAGTAGAATGTGTTTGCAATCTATTCTAATGTAAGGGAAAAGATTATGTAAGAATGAAATGTATTTCAAAGAAACATCATTTGCGTTATAATACTGACACTGATTGCTGTACTTATTGAGACATCTGTAACAGCAAATTCAGATTTAATTAGTAATGATAGTCATAGAAAATAAAATTTATTGAATTACATAGAAATTATAGTAGTAAGAGTTTGATATACATGTTCATAATTTAGTTTTCATATCCTTTTTCTCAGCTTTCATATAGTTCTTCTAGTCTACATAGGCTAGGCTGTATACAGTCTGCTTATTATACAATTGGCAAACTAGATTTAAGCATGGCAAATCAACGTTAGTCCTGTATTGAATGTGTTGCATAAAGAATTGATAATTAGCTGGATGAAAATGTACATGGATGACATCAACATTAGGTACGCTACAGTTGGATATTAGATGCTAAGTGAGATGGTGAAATATGTTTAATAATTCAAAATGTTGTTCAATTCAAATACAAAAATGTATAAACAAGGTATAGGCTTAATGAATATTGGAAGTGTTGTCATAAGTGAGGTGCTAAAATATTTTTAGGAATTCAAAGTGATGATAAATTATGCAACTAGAATTGGGCCAGTAGTGAGGGGGTTTGAGTAGTTTGCATTCCATCATTGGTTCAAACATCATCGCCTTGAAAATGCAGATGTACCCAAAAGTGATGATAAATTGAAATACAAAAATGTTAAACATAGCATAGGATTCAAAAAAATTTGAAACTGTCACGAGCAGACGCCAGTTTAGACAACTAATTGGGACTTTCTAATGCGAACAATCGTGAAAGAACAAACCCTCACTAGGCTCTACAGTTAGCTCATTATCTCATCGCTAACAACAAATTAACAGAATACTTGTATACCTGAACACTCTCCAACTTTTTCAGTGCAATTTTCAGTGGTTCCGTCATTACACTGTATTTCTGGAGAAGTAAACCAGCAGCCTCTTTATCACCTTGGGCTTGTATGGTGAGTATCTCCCTGCTTAGGCTTTCAACAGTACCTTCAATCTTGATGAAGAGAATTGTGATCAATATCACCCATCTTAGAGATGCAGATAGAGAAGCAGATTTTGGAGCAACAATACCTTGGAAAAATCAACAGAAACTGTGTTGTCTGAGTGCAAGATAAAGGCTCCTTTCTCATATAACCAGTTGAACTGCAATGCTTGCCCTTTTCTGACAATATTAAGTGGCATCAGAAGCTAAATCACAACAAAAACACCAGACAAAAGAAGAATGAATATCTAGCAGCATACCCATGAGCTTCCTCTAAACCAAAACGTACTGACCGAAAGCATCCGGCTAGAAAAGAAACATACATCGACTTCAACAAACTTTCAGAAAGCAAGTCCTGGTAAAATCAGGGACATGTAATGACATCAGCATCAGCAGTAAGCCAAGACACTAATAATAAGCATGTACCTATGCATCCATGTACATAGGGAGTTTGTAGTATAACGATTGAAATTATAGCTGTAATTATTTTTGGTTGTATCTCTGTTATATAACTAGCTAGCTGAGTGCTAATGAAACTCAAGCAATTCAAAAAATTTCTTCGCCTTATCTAAAACTTCTCAATTTAGTATCTGAGCAGATAGGTTCCGCCAAGGGAATTGGTTCTGCCTCACCAATTTGTCATTACAATTTGTCATTTATAACTGGCTGTCCTCTTTCATTAATATCTCATGTACAACTTACTAGATCTATTAATTGTTTGATAACCTTTAATGCAGGATCCTTAGTCATATAGGAACGTGGTACAGGTCGGAAGATTGGTGGACATGAATCACATAGTCTATACTACCTTCAGTCAACCGATTATGTGGCTTGGGTTGTAGTTCCATCTCCAAATCTATTTCACAGATGTTGGGGATCATCCAAGTCCATCCAAATTGCACAAAATGGTTGGTGGGAAATTCTGTTACAGGAGAGATTATAAAGGAGAGAGAGTATCCTGAGGGGAGGTTACCAAAAAAAAAAAAGTCAGGATTGAGCTGGGAGAGTTTTATAGTTTCTCTAATACTCGCTCTACATTTTGTATTTATTCATAATACGCATATCTTCTATAGTAAATTCTTAATAGCATTTTCTATCTATATCCATCTCCTATGACTTGGTACCTATCAATGGTGATAAGTACCAAGCCATATGAGTGAATATTATGTGCATATTGAGAATAAACTAAAAGTGTAAAATAGCTCAGAATATTAGAGAGACTTTGAAACTCTCCCAAGCTCAATTCCAATTCTCAAATATCCCCCTAAATATCCCTTCCCTTACCTATACAAGCTCTCCTCTAACTAACTAGAATATTCTTGCTCTGCCTAGGTGGCAAAGTTAATTACAAAACCCCTTACCCATTGCCCCCAATTTGTTACAAAACCCTTTACCCACAGGTTATATACATCAGCAGCCCCCTTAGGTAACATGTGTATCCCTATGGAGACTAATAGCCTTAACATCAAATATTACTAGACCTAACAATACTCCCCCCCTAAAAAATACCTTGTCCTCAAGGTGATGTGCATAAAGGAAAACAATAGTGCTGAAAAATAAAAGGCTTCCTCTGGGGTCCCATATCTTGAAAAATAAGGAAAGCGAGATTGCATTGTTGAGTTGTCTTCCCAGGTCCCATGGATTTGATGCTAGTTCTACCACGAGGCGCACCCAAGAGATCGACCAGAGAGGCCTTATGCCTTGATTGATAGCAATTCGCTGGATCATACTTCCATTCATAGCAACAAGACTCACAATTCCTCTGGCTTCCAGCTTGAAAATGGAGTCTTCCTCTAAGAGCGTGGCAATGGCTATAGTAGATTGGGAACACAGTTACATCACTATCTCACTCATGGCTCCTTCTAGAGACCTCTCCCTGAATTGTGGTTTAACAACAACATTCCGCCTTTGAAGAAATGGGCGATCATGTCCTGCCCTGAACCATTCCAACAATGAATAGAGAACAATAAGCTGCTGTCTCCCATCAGTAAACTCTTCCACATTTAGATCAGCTCCGTGAAAAACCTTATATAGAAATTCATCAGCCAATGCAGAGACATGAATATATTGTTGTCCTGTAGCCCAATGTGGTCCCTCCTTATCCTTGTGCTCTAGGACAGCCAAAATAATTTCCCCCATCAGGCCTAAACTTTTCTCAATCATCCCAAACTTTCTCCCTATAAGGCCACTAACTTCAGGTTGTGATTTGATCCCGCTGCCCGCTATTTCTCCCATAACTCTCATAAGGGTTTTTGGGTTTATTACCCCGACCATCCCTTTGTTCAGCAACAGCCTCAGTCTAGTGTCTATTAAACCAAAACTCTCACCATGTAAAACAAGGCTCTCAGTCTTTTCAACAGCCATTATTAGTTTAGCAAGCCTTACCTCCCATATTTGGGCTTGGCCCAAAACGTCTAGCAAATGACTCAACCTCTTAATTGTCATCTCATCCACTTTTGCCTTTTCAGCCATCATTTGCTCAACACCCTTCATCTAGGCCACCAGCCATTTAGGGAACTTATTCTATGAATTCCTTAAATTGAGAGTCATGTCAACTAGGAAACCTTGTTCGATCCTTATTTCCAAGACAAGTTAAAAGTTGAATCAGTTCTACATTCAGTCATCCATTCAGATAAATGGGCTCCTAGTTGTGTAAACATCAGTGGGTTTTAGATATTTGATCACTTTTATCGATGAGTTCTCTGGATGCACTTGAGTATATTTGACGAAAAAATGTTTTCAAACACTTTCCATCTTCCTTTTCTTTTATAATTTGATAGTGAAATTGAAACTCAATCTAGGAAGAAAATTGAAGTTCTTCAAAGTGACAAAGCCAAAAAAAAATTTCTTCTACGCTGTCCTCCTTTTTGTCCTCACAAGGTATCTTGCATTAATCTACTTGTCTACAAACATCCAACAAAATGGGATAACAGAAAAAACAAACATAATGCTGGCACAGCTCAAACTTTGTTGATTCATGCAAACATTCCTTTCCATAATTGGGGTGATGCAATACTTACAGCCAATTTTTTAATAAATCAAATGCCTTCTTCCTCCACGCCATAGTCCCTTATTCTGTTCTATTTACTGAGGAACCATTATTCCCTTCTTGCCCCTTGAGTGTTTGAACGTACTTATTTCGTTCATGATCTCTCTTCAAATCCGGATAAACTTTCTGCGCGAACTATCAAATGTGTTTTTCTTAGGTATTCCAAGTTACAGAAAGGGTATCATTATTCTCTAGTAAATGCTTCTTATGTGATCTGCAAATGTCACATTCTATGAAGAAACTACATATTTCTCTGTTTGTAGAAGAGTCTAGTGAAAAGGTGGGTTTTAGATAGAGGAGGATAGAAGAGAGAATAAACAACCCTCAATAGCGTAAAAACATACTGATACAATATATTCTGATGTTATATGGTGTTATACAAAATATAGAGAGCTAATCCCTATTTAAAATAATACTAGAATCCTAATCCTAATTAAATAAATAAAGAAATCATGAAATATAAGCAAATAAAGAAATCAATCCAAAGAGTCATCTAATACTCTCTAGTATTCTAAGATAAAGTGAGTGTGATATGATATTCTAAGAGATATTATTGTATTCTTTTTTTATTTCTAAAATTCCCCCTCAAGTTAAAGCTTACTAAGCTTTAAACTTACTACAATTAACAGCTTTAATATTGGTACAATTAAACCCAATAAGAAATATAAAAAGTCATACTAGACAAGCCAGATTGGCACCAGCACGAACAAAACAGGTCAAGCTAAGATTACCATAGACAAAACGAGCCAGATTGGCACTGCCGTGAACAAAACAGGTCAGACTGGGATTGCCATGGAAAGTGATAGGAGCAGAAAATCTGAATGAATGAATGAATGTGCTTCATTGAATTAGGATTCTCAGCAATCGCTAAGAACTCTAAAATCGATACAGAATCTCAGAGGAAGGATGAGTCCTCTAGCTCTCACAAAATGTACAAACTGATTAGACACCCTTCTAAGTGTCTCTCCCTGTTTTATTCTGCTATTCTCTCCCTCTAACTGCTTTTCCCGCCCAATTAACTACCTGTCCAGCTGTCACTCATCCTAATACATGTGTCCCTATCAGAAAAACAGGCCATACTGGGACTTTGTGGACGAAACAAGCCAAACTGAGACTCTAGTGACGGGCCAAACAAGACACATCAAAGTAAGTGTCAGAGAAGACAAAAAGAAGAGCACCAATCATTTTATAACAAGGTTAGGAAGTGTCAAAAAAGTTATATAGAAAGCGCTAAACATTATAGCATCGAACACAGGCATCAACAATAGGCTGGCGGAGGCAATCCCACTGGAAAAGGGCCGAAAATGGGTTGGCGACGACAATGGATGAAGGCATAGCTAATGGGTTATCGGATGCACAACCATGTGCTGAAGAAAAGGCAGCACATGGCTGTATGCATAGATGATGCAAGCTGCACGTGAGAGAGCATGAGTTGATAAACTTCATATACTGGACAAGGCATTTGCACACCCAAGTAAATCATGTCCTACTCCATCAGCCACCTCTACTATGGACCTTCCTAAAACCACTGATGATCTGCTCATTGCTCTGGGAGAAGGTACCTAATCCTGCAAACTCTAAACCCAAGATATTTGCACCACCTCTCATCACATATCACCATCGCCCAAGAGCTCCCAATCTAGAGGAAAATGGTTTCGGGTCTCGAAAAAATAAAACCCTTGGACAATAAATCATGTCAATTACGAAAGATCTGTCTTCTCCAAGGCAAGTTGAAAGTCAAATTGATTCTCCATTCTCAATTATTTATTCAGATATAGGGGTCCAAGTAGTATGTCTACATCTTTTGGTTTTAGTTATTGTCACTTTCTTTTATGAATTTTCACAATGCATTTGGGTCTAGTTATGAAAGAACATTCTGAAATCCTTTCACTCTTCCCTTCTTTTTATAAAAAAAATTGAAAACTCAATTTGGGAAGAACATCAAAATTCTTCCAAGTGACAAAGGCAAAGAATATTTTTCTTCTACTTTATCCTCTTCCCTGTCTAGATAGGGTGTCTTGCTCCAATCAACTTGCCCTCGTATACCTCAAAAGAATGGGACAGGCATCTTGTTGAAAAGTTTTGAATTTTGTTGCTTCATACAAATGTTCCGATTAGTCATTGGGGTGATGCAATTCTGACTACTTGTTTTTGAATAAATAGGATTTCAACATCATCTATTGAAAATAAATTCCTTAACCTGTTTTATTTCCTAAGGAATCACTATTCCCTGTTGTATCCTAGATGTACCTGCTTTGTTCATGATCTCGCTCCAGGTCCAGATAGACTTTCTGCTCGAGCTATCAAACCCTCAACCCTAGGCCCAAAGCCCTAGACCCTAAGCACTACATATCTACAAACGTCACACTCTTTGAAAAAGCCTAACACTATTTGTTATGTCTTACCCATTCCCTTCTTTGGTCTTCTTTCTCCTTCAAAGGATCTAAAACATCCCAATGAAGATGGTCCCCAAAATTCTCATCTCAGTTCAACTCCACCACCACTCATCACATATAAGTGTCATCCAAGGGCTCTTGATCTAGCAGTGGAGGCAAATACACACCCAGGTGAATCATTAACAAACTTTTCAGCAACACATTCACACACCACACACAGTAACATGATAGCAAAACTTTGCAATGGTACACATCACGCATCATTTCTAACAACACCTATTGGGAAAAGATGGTAAAACCTTGCATTAAGTGATTTGCACATGCGCCATGGCTCGTAGAAACTCCAATATGGAGAGTAGATGAGAAGGAAGATAGTCTACTATCAAGGGTATAAAGAGACTAGAAAAATTAATGTTGAAACTATTAAAATAGATTTTGTTTTGAATAGTTTGAATGTAGATATGATTTATAAAATAAAGTCTGATGACTAACCTGAGAGATTAAGAACTTCAATGCCCAAAGGCCAACTATATCAGCTTTTGCTTCTTCTAGAGCTGAGTAAAATTCTTGCAATTCCTGTTTCAAATAGTAAAGGCACAAGTAATAAATATTTTTACAACTAGAATGATGTGATATTATATAATTTTCTGAAATTTAAGATGCTTTTTCCACTTCCCACAACGAGTGTTATTTATAGTAAAATGAAAAACAAATGAAAAATCTAAAATAGCTGAACACTTTGCAATCGGTTGCGTCAAACTATCTTCCCCATACAAGCCCTTGTACCCACTTGATCATTTAGATCCCCCATGGTATTCCCTAGATAACCTTCTATATTCTCCCAGAATTTATGGTGCTCTTCTAGCACCTACCTATGGTGCATATGCACTAATATCATTACAAGTGCCCCGTTTCACTACAAACTTATCTGATATTTCTAATACTTATTTACTATACCCATTTCCAGATTTGGCCTTACCGGTGTACTATAACTTGAAAACCAGAAGTGTCTAATTCCTTTTACTTTATTCCTACTCACCAAGCTTCTCATAGGCATTTAAAATTTGTCATCTTAATCATGGTGTGTACTATTTTCATTGATTTACTAGAAGTTGGCCAACATTCCAAGTTCTAAAACGAAACCTACTATTGTGTTCTAGCTAATCCACACCCACTCACAAAAATGAGGGATCCCGTCTCATTTATCATTACACCTAGGGGCTAATGGGGAAGCTCTCACTCATTTGACGTTCAAATCAACCCAACACCATGTTGCTCACAAGAAACAGCCTAACATTAACAAAATCACGTTATTGATGTGGACTGCTTAAAACAATCCTCTTTTCTTTGTACTTGGGATTGGCTGTGTAAAGATTGGCAACAAAGCACAACATATACAAAATTATATGTATTATTCTCCCTTTGTTGTATTGTGTTCTCTTTAGTTTTCCTAATGGTCCTACATCACTAAGTTAACCATGAAAAAATGTGATTTTCCCACCATAATGAATACCTGCTTAAAATGCAACGAGTATTGCATCATGTCCATGGTAGATCCATTGTTAAGTAAATTCTTTTTTTTTTTTTCGGGATATGCAAAGTCACCCATTATTAACCTAAAAAATGATAAATTCGGTGGCCATTCTAACACCATCATTAAGTTAATAAGTGTATTGCAGGAGTTTCAAATAACAAGGAAATTGTTCAGATGATACATATAATGTAACTGACCAATCTCACGGTAGACTTCCGACCATCTGGAAGCGTTATGGTATGAGGTCCAATTCCATGGCAGCATTCATGGCAAATTGTGTGAGTGAAAAATGATTCAAAATTTACAAATTCTTGTTGTTCCCTTGCAACACAGGCAGCAGCTATAGGAAGAAGAATATGTTTGAACCTGTTAAGAATTGGCAGGTTTCCCAACCTTAATTAACGATTTACAAAAATAACACTAGAAACTCATTCACAATTAAGATGCCACTTGAACATGCTAGAAATTTTAGGGTCAGAAATTATACTTAGCCTCTGAAACATTCTTAAGCATGACCATTGATGTTCCCCGGTCTTGTACAATACGCTCATCATTTGGTAGATTGAAAGCAAGAGTCTGTGGTCCCTTGACATCCTGAAAAAATTCATTGATGCAAATTTCAAATATTTTTAAGCATAAAATACTGCATTACAACGAGAACCCTTGTGAATTTTATTAGAAAGGACATATGGGATAGTGTCTGCCACAAAACAGCCTAAGCTAAAGACAGATGCTATGGATTCGGTTTTCTCATCAGATCTTTTGTCATGATGTACCACCACACTTCTTCAGTCATCCATTTTAACCCCCTGCCCCCTAATGCTTTCCTATGCACCAAGGTCCAACCCTATTTGAATAATGCTTTATACCAGTATTTCGGACAGCAGATTAGTTGGCAATTGAACACCAGAGGAAGCATTGTCATCATAAGTCAGATCAGAACCATCTTCCTTCTTCTCATCATAAAAAACACAACCAAATTTCAAAATTCCTAGTGCTCACCCCTGCATTATATATAAGCTGGATAACCCGTATAGGTGCTGCATTGACATCTTTTGATTTGTATGCACTGTCCATTGGGAGATTTTCTTCCAGAAGCTTCAGTAGAGAATTATTTGAAACATCAGTCACACAATTTAGGGAGAAAAAACATAGAACTAAACAATTCATTCACATTGAAATGCTAGCAGCATAGCACCTTCAGATTATCACCAAAGAGTTTCAGTTGAGCTGTCGCTTCATCATCCTTGATTCCAATAAATGCTTCAAAAGTAGCCTAAACGAATGGCAATGCGACACTAAGTTCAAAGATTGTCATATGTTTTCTCAAGCAAGAGCATGTTGAAAAGTTTCCAGAGAATTTAAAGTCTCTGGAACATAATTTATATTTCTTTATTGATGTTAGTATCAAAGAATTTAGTGATTCAACCTACAAAGCGGCATTCACCCATAATAGATGATGTCACGGGTATTCCTTATGCTTAACTGCACCAGAAATTGGTCCATTAAGCGCTATGGCTGGCTGAACAAATTTAATTTATGCTTTCATCTAAGAAACATCACCCATCTAGTCTGATAAATGGCTAAATGATCCAAGCAAATTTGTCTAATATATTGGATAAGTGAAACAAATATGACAATGAGAAGTTCAAAAAACAATTATAGGGTATCTTGAATTACCAAGAGCCTCGTCAGATGATAAATGTTTAAACACAACATTTCTTGGACACCATACCGACACAATCACATCCACTATAAGATAAAGTGTGGATCCCACTTGATCTGGGTTCCACAACCCATCCAACAATGGATGAAAGTGTGTCAACACGGTGTCTGACAAATGTTATGTAAATAACATTAATCTCATCTAAATACAAAGGTGAGATCCATGCATGTAGATATAAAATCAAACATTAAATATTAACATTCTTGGCAATGCATAGATTATTGTAAAGCCATGCCCGTGACATTGATTTCCAAATCTAAAATTGACACTATTATATAAAGGAAACTTGCATTTTTCTTTTATGTGCATTGCCAATAATTTTATAAATTAGCAGGCAACTGGCTAAAACTGACTCAAAGCTTCACTCGGTGGTAATATGCCATACTTACGTGAAGTATGAATATTTTCCAATCGAGAAGACCATAGTTTAATGCGATCTTGGTTTGGGGACTTCACAGTTAACGTGTGCTAGTGGATGTTTGAGTTGTATGTCCAATCGTGTGCGAAAAATGTGACTGTACCACATTATATACTGGAGGGGAATGGGAGGGAGGGGATATCAACTAGGAATTGTGTAGAAGGAATATGGAGAGTTGAGGGAAGATTGAAAACTGTTAGGTGGCTTCTTAGAAACACCCTCCTGGAATTGTATCTTTTTTCTTTGATAGGGATTGAGCCAAGAACTTCATTTGAAATCATAGTTGTCAATGGCGGATGGCAACTCATCGTGCTAGACCAAAAAATCCACCATTTAAGTCTGCCATAAGACCGCCATGGCTGCCATAATGAACAAATCTTCTCATGGCTTGAGGGCCAAAATCTGCCATGCCATGGCCGCCATTTGACAACTATTTTGAGTAAACACCATTTTCTTAGTTCTTTTTAAATTTCTGCTACATCTGAACCAGTTATATCAATGTTTCACAAGGCTAAATTGTTGAAAATTACCTTATATCCAAAAAGCTTGTCCTCATAAGTTTCGTATGGCCCAATTGTAACATCTAACTTAGAGTCCTACATAGAAAACAGAAGTAAAATTAACTATATGATCCTGAAATTTGTCAGAAACTAAAAATATAGTAAGTAACAATGTACTAAGAATAGAGGAAGTCTATTTTGCAGTAATTGCGTCCTAGCAGTACAGACATGTTCTTGAAAGCATAATCTTTAGGTGATAGGGATTTCCTACACTGAATTTCATCATCTAGTTTGCATTATATGACTTGATTCTCAATCCCATCAACACCAATGTGAAGCAAAAAGTTCATCGGAATAAATTTGATTTGGAGTAAAACTGAGAATCCCACTGCTTGTATCTCTCAGTTATCACTTGAACCCTGGGCAATTGATTCTAGTGCTTCAGAATATCTGTATGATAATAAAGATCATCTTACCTCTCTTTCTCTTTTAAACTCTTTAGCCTCTATTACTCTTGCCAATGGAACAAAACCCCCTGTTGTTGGTACTGTTCAGCCCAATCATGTCCTCTCTTACCCTTGACCTCAGGCCTATATGCCCCCAGTTATCCTTTGAATTTGATATATGTTAGCCAATTAATCCAGTCTCTCAATTGTTCGGATACCTTTAACAACTAGCTATTCTTTTTTTTGTTTTTTAAGAAAAAGAAATTTTATTAGACTGGAAGATAATGCACCAAAGAGAATGAAACATCCTCAGATAGATACAAAAAATACATCTATGACCTAAAGGGATGAACCATGTAGCAAAGCATGCCAATCCCTCCGAATATCAGTTAGAGGGATACCATTGAATAAAGCATATGCTAGGCACCAAAGAGAAGCCAAAAAGGTGATCCCATCCCAAATAAAATCAATGACAGAAAATGAATCATTAAAAATCCTAGAATTCCTTTCCAACCAACTACACCAAATCACAGCAAAAACAGCGGACTATCACAGAATCATTGCTTCTTTATGCGAGCCAAAACCTCTGAACTTAGTAGAAACTTATGCATGTCCTTAGGACAAACCCATGATTCTCCAGAGATAGCAAAAAGGATTATCCAAAGAGATCTCGCTGTAGGGCAATGTAAAAAAGATGAGCCCCCGATTCAGAACCAAAAAACCACATTATGCACATATATACAAAGGGCCTGCACTTCTACAGCATGTCATTAGTGTTAAGAACAGCACTCGAAACAAAAGTTTGACCTTAGAGGGATATTTAGATTTCCAGATAAGTTTATCCAAGAGAAAACTGTCTATGTTAGGAGAAGTTAGGAATTGAAAATACGATTTACATGAAAAAATACCAGAGGAGTCAAGAGTCCAAATCCTAGTGTCTAGGACATTGGATAGATGAATAGGATTAACTAAGGGAAGAAGGGACTCTAATTCATTAACCTCTCTATCATTCAGGCTTGAAAATAAAATGGAAACTCCAAAAAGATCATCCCAAGAGAAAAATTGGCAAAGGAAAGGTCAAACAGTCAAGGAAAGGTAACAGGTAAGGTGTGTCACCAACCCAAATGTCTTCCCTGAGAGATGAATCTCCAACGACAATTATGAGATAATCTACCAGTGGATTTTGTGTCCCACCCATTCATATGCAAACCATACTTCACAACACTTGGTGCCATAAAGAATTTGGATATAGAGGAAAACACTAAAACCACTTAGCAGCCAACAATTTGTTCTTGGACACTGTTATTCAAGCCCAAACCCCTTTCCCTTTTTTGGTTTACAACAAACCTCCCAACCAACTAGGTGATCTCTCCAAAAGTCCACAACACCTGACAAAAGGAAATCCCTCATGATTTTTACAATATGTTTCGCTACAACCACAGGAATATGAAAGAGGGAGAGAAAGTAAATGGGAATGCTAGATAAACACAACTAAATGGGGGTGATTCTATCTCCCAAAGAGACAAAAGCAACATTCCAACAATATAACCTCTTAGAAATCTTACGCACCATGGGATCCCAAAAGGATAACAAACACATGAGGATTACCACCCGAAGGAATATCTAGATAGGTGGAGGGCCATTGTAACACCTGTCACCCTATCAAAGAAGCAAAAACATTCATAACTTGATTGTCGTCATTGATGCCTGCCAGACCGCTTTTCGCCAAGTTAATCTCAAGCCCGGAGATAGCCTCAAAGAAACCTAGAATAGATAGAATGCTAACAAAAGATTCTCCTTTTAACTCCAAAAAGAAAATTGTGTCATCAGCATTTTAATTTTCTTTAGATTCTATTTCATCCTCTTCTCCCACTCCGACTCCACAGCAGCAACTCGCATGGTTTCTGCCACAGGGCTCCCAAGATCGGGAACTCTGATACCATTTGATAGGAACCTAGCCATAGAAGATAGTACTAGAAGGAAAATGCAGTAACAATTCACTATAGAAGATGAGTATCAGTGTGAAAATGTCCTCCCTGTATGTGTATTATGAGTATATATTTGTATTATGAACAAACAGAAAATAAAAGGGCTTAGAGTATTGGAAAGACTCTGAAACTCTCCCAAGTTCCATCCTGAACTTTCTGGTAATCTCCTCTCAAGATACCTCCCCTCCTTTATAATCTCTCCTCCCTCCCTCCCTCTCTCAATTGAACACAATTAGTTACACAAGAGTCACCCATTCCTCCTCTCTCAACTCTCATTTCAATGATTATAATAAAGCCCAATTATGTAGTTGGCTCATTTCCTAACATACTCATAAGATGCAATTCTTAATCTTGGACATCCAAGTCTCTCAAAACTTAGTGGTTGTTATTTTTCGTTGTTTTTATATTAAAGAGTTTTTTTAATTCAAGAAAATAAGATAGCTTGCCAACAATTTCATAATGATTGTGGCACAAAAGTAAACTAGAGAATACAACTAACCAATTCCATCCAGGCTATATCTGAATCATAATAATTGTTTGAAAGAAAAGCATCAGCCTTGCTATGTAGCAGCCTCTTCAAACTACACTTGGAAAGAACGAGTCAACAAACAACTCTAGTAAAACATTTAGCATGAAGCTACCTACCAATGACTTCTTATTTATGAGAAGATACCAGCAATACCTTGGTGAGTTAGTAATGTCCCCAGCTTTATGCAATAAATCAGCAGCCTTTGCAAGAAGAACCTTGTACTCTTCAGAGTAAGGAACTATAAATAGATCATGAGTAGACCCTGCTTTGTTATCAGACAGATGAGAATCTAAAATAGAATCACTGTGCCTTTTAATAACACTGAAAAAGCCTGTTGCCTCTTTTTGTTGATCCTTTTCTAGACTGTCTTTCCATATTTCAAACTCCTGCAAGAAAGAAGCTTTATTATTTTTCATAATTGCGACCCAATTGTTTTGAAAGGTATGCTTAGCATAATAATACCATTTTGTCCATGTCCGGAGGGTAGAAATTAGCACCCGGAGGTTTTAACATGGGAAATGCTGCTCTGTATTCCAGACCCCTCCACTCTTTAACTGTCCTAGTTGCTTTAGAAAACAACCGAATTGCTGAATCTGCAGTTGTCAAAAATGCTTCATCTTCATCAAGGCAAGACCTGCCAATAGGGGATAGATTATAGAACATACATGGACATCAAACAGATCACTTTGAACAGGTTCTACCCTATTTATAAAGACAGAATTGGCAGTATTCGAGGCCATAGGATGTTTTAATATTGGTTAGAAATGATAAATGTGACTAATCCATTATGCCATGTATTTAATAGGAGTGGCACTGGAAATATTAGGCACTTAGAAACAGCTAGTTATTAATAATTGTCTTGAAAATATGCCAAGGAATGATTTCCTAATGAGCATTAATAGTGTTTCTAGGTGTCAATACAAAACACCTAAGAACCAAAGTAATTCTGCCACATAGTTGTTTCACTTTCACTTCTCTTTTCTCTCTAAACATCTCTTTCAACATGGTATTTAGATTGGTAGTAAAGAGAAAAGATGAATAAAATACTATTCTATTTTAACGGTGGGTCGTATATTGATCTTTAACTCCAAGCAAATTTTCTTGCATACAAAAGTCACATGAGTCTATTTATCTATCTATCTGGGTGCGTACAAATATAAATATATACCATTCAGTGGCTATGGTATGATATCAAGGACTTACCACGGGCTCTTGTTAATCAAATAATAAGACCATTTCAACTTATTTAACTCGGATGTACCAGCATGCTCCTTCAACCAATCTCTAAGAGCTGGATTACTGTACCAAGACTGATATGAAAACAAACAGTCAAACTTTAGTAATAGGCACTACCATGCACATGTCTGTTATCCTACTTCCATTGTACCAATCAGTCAAAAAGTTAGAATGATATGTTGGAGAAAGGAATAAATTGCCGATCAAATTTTATATTGTGATGAACAACATTAAGGAATCAAGCATGCCACATGGCAAATCAGTCCATGCATAAAAGTTTAAAGTATAAATTACCATTAAACTTTATGTATGTTAGGATCCATTAGTTAGAGCTTAATGAGTGAGGTTAGTTAGTCAGGGGATTAGTGAGTATAAATAAAGACATCAGTATATGCAAACACTGCTTTATTGTAAAAACAACCTGTAGACAAAAAATTTCATCCATAACCACAGCAGCCTTGACAACATAAACAAGAACCTCTTTCTCTGAATCTGTAAGCCCTGTCAACTGCCAGAATAAAATCGTGAAGTTTATTTCTAAAGACAAAAATTTTAGCATAATCATGTTAAAAATAATCAAAGGATTGCTACACTGACAACCATCAATGATATCATAACCTTCAAAGTTAAAAAATAACACTTGGTTTGACTTTATTTAATTATTTCCAATAAAAATTCATCAAAAACATTTGGGGTTAATCACGCTAATGTAACAGCAACATAGAATAATGTTATACAACAATGTTCAATTGCAGGTAACATCAACACATTCTATTCTTTCTCTAGCCCACAAATCAAAGAAAAAAAGAAGTGAAAAAAAAACAACTATTTGACACCCGTCATGTATTAATGCTATGATATGGGCTTTTGTGCACACTATTTGATGCAGAATTTTCTTACAATTTGGGCTCAAGATCATGTTGGCAAGGAAATAGAAAATCCAATCAAAATTCAGGTCTTTTTTTCTTTTTCTTTTTTTTTTTTGGTGGCTTTGGATAGTACAAGAAAGATGAGTCTCGAGTATGCTCTCTTCTCCACGCCACGAGAAAAGATAGAGAAATGAAGAAACAGTGATGTGCCCAACATCATACACAGAATCCAAACCAAATACCCGATAAATTCAATGTATTGGCATCATAGAGATTTTTTTATTCGGTTCAAAAATGAAGTATGTGGATCAAGAATCCATTTCATTAACTCGCAAATCTCAACATTCTTATTGATGAGATCAAATTCAATGTTTATTCAAAATTGCACGATTGCACCCTTATCCAAAAAACAAAAACATAAATAATGCAAAAGCACAAGGTACAAAAATTACCATTGTGATACACAATACATGTAAACACACATAAATACCACACAGTACAGATACTCTTTTCTCCATATATTCACATGGGCCTTGTTAAGTCAAACAAAGACAATTCAGTTTTAGGCATAAAATAAAATGCATTTAAAGATGCCTGTTCTAAAATAGAAATGCCATACTTTAACTGAATGGTGTCCAGATTGACAGAAGAGAGGGGGCAAGAGAAAAAGAGCTAACAGCTAAACAGTGATGGAAAGAGGTCAACATAACAACCAAAAACAAATGAAAAATAAACCCACCTCTGCACTGATGGAAATAGGAGCATAACGACTTAGTTGCTTTTGTAGAGTCAAACTGCGTGCTATAGAGTCCCCCTTGTACCTTCAATAAATACGTAAGGAATACCAAAATAAGCACATATTAATGAGGACAAGGGAATCTGAGTTGTACTGAAAAATAAAAAAGGAAATATAAGTTTTAAGGCTGGGTCATATGATTGTACATAATCTGCAAATGGGAAGCAATGAAGCTTGAGTTTGGAATGGAAGCACTGGCTCATTTATTCCTACATTATTGGCAGCAAATTTTGGTTGGAGCAAAATGCTCATATTTGAAAAGGCCACTCTTTTCCCCTATATTTTCTTTAGGTCAAGGTTCAGAGAATTTCAATTTACTGGGAAGTTTTGATGCATTATCAATGCTTTCTTTTATCCCAGTTTTCTTATTTTCTGGATCTGATGATAACTTATTCTCTCCGTAGTTGTCCGTCACTCCTTTTCCATCTAAAAAGATTATAGTAATTGACAAGGTAATCATTGTTGGAAGATGGTTTTGTTGCACATATAAAAAAACAATTTAGCGCAATGCATATCGTAAATAATATCATACCTCTTTTCAATTATATCAAAGAGCTGACCATATTGTCCATTAACATCATAAGGGACATACTCTGAATCTTCTTTGGCCAGTAACCTTTTATACTCTTCATAAGAGATATATTTAACAGCAGAAACTTCTGTTTCCTACCATAGCAAAAAGATTCCCTCACACAGATCAGGAAACTTAACAACGTAAATCATGCATGCACTGAAAGTTAGAAAAGACAACCAGGAAAGGCATGGATTTAGATTAGCACATCAAAGAACAATCCTTTCTCTACAATCAGTAACGGGTAGATAGAGAGAGAGAGAGAGAGAGAGAGATTACGTTATTTGTCATATAGAACACCACCCAAAGAATGCTAATAACATAGAAAATGTTGCATCTAGAGAAATTCATCGGCTATTGCAGATACCAAAAACATAAATAGAATCGTCATGTAAACATATTCAATGAAGTCACATAACTCAAAAAGCTTTATTACATAATTCTTGTCATGTCACCACAGATTGAGTTACAACAACTGATATTAGATCTTCCTGTCATTAATTTTAATAAATAAATTTTTCTGGACCAGAAATTTTATGTAATTTTTTTTTCTCCCAGCATACTTGCCTCCGGATAATTTTAAAGAAAAAAATAACAATTCCCATGTACCAAAAGAATCAAGTGAAAAAATACACAGAATAACAGAACTTTTATCAGGGATTTAGTAATAAAATAAACATGTTCACTGAGTTTGCTGTGGAGGCCATGAGAGACTAAACTAAGATGATCAAAAACAATAAAAAAGGCTGACTAATAACCAAAGGGAGCTGAATAGTGAAGCCTGAGATGTCAAAACAGCATTAAAGACAGACAAAATAAAAATTTGTGTGGATAGTGAAGACCCATTATAAAAATATCAAAATCAATGTGTGACACTGATTCAACATCGAATGGCAAAAGCGAGCAAGACTCTACAAACAGTTGTTTCCGCATGCACCGTCACACACAGCAGTGCAATGTTGGATGAGAACAGAAACGCGTGTCGGACACAGGTTCGCAATGGAGTCACTGGGATTGGGCAGCACAAAGGGACACAACCCAAGTGGTGGGATCTCCAGTTGAAAAGCACAATGGAAAAAAACTGCCACCTGCGGACAACAGAACCTGATGCACAAGGTTGAAGGATGGCAGTTGCTAATGCTATCCGATCAGCAAGTACCCACCCATACCCAACCTGGTCGGATTGGGTTTTGAACCTACCTCACGGCGGGTTTTATGTGCAGATAGGGTTAGGTTTGCGTTTAGGGTGAACCAGGGGCCGGGGCCCTACCCATACCACACCCTCTATATATAATATTCTATTTTTTATAAGTATACATATTTATAAATATTATTATATGTCAGCATATTTTGTGTATATATTGATAAACATAATCGCATATGAATATAAATATATTTTGCTATATATATGTATTGTTATAGCCTTTGCTAACAGCAAATTCTTGTTTGTTTTCTTGAAATTCTAGTCCTTTTGTATGTTTATTAAGTTTTACAATAATTTCGTAGGTGTTTGAAACAATCACAGGTAGAGGCGGGTTTTAATTTTTAAAGCCCGTGGGTAGGGTAGGGTGGGTTGGGACTAGTATAATAATTAATAAGCTGAGGGCGAGATTGTGTTGAGCTAAAACCTGTCCCATTGCCATCCCTACAAAAGGTGGCAGTTGACAGTGGAGACTGGAGAGTGGCAGCAACTAAAGGCTGACAGTGTTGGGAAGCTGCCAAACTGACAAGACCACAACAAGTGTGACTGACACAAGTAGCCTAAGGGGAAAAAAAAAAAAAAAACCTACGCAGGAAAGTGAATCATGTACACAATCAAATCCCTCAGATTTAGAGAAAGATTGACTAATTGACATCAATCAGTATTCTATTTCCTATTCTATTTACAAAACAAATCAACCTTATTAACAACCAACTCCATTATATTTACCGCAAAATTAACAGGTATGATATCCCAAAACCAAATCAACTAGTCTTGTCCCACTAGGTAAGATTGATAACAAATATCAGAAAATGCCATAGTGTCCTGTCATAAATCACATCTAAATTTAAACTACTATAATCTAAGTATTAAATCCCAAGACCAAACAAACTTGATTTTGAATTCCCAAATGACCAAAAATAAAAACTCCAGATCCCCAATTACAAAACCTTCAACTAGACTATAATTACATCATACATTAATATATATCACAAACGTCACAAACAAAAATTTGTCAAATAATGAAAAACCACAAATGCAAGGTCCATACTTGAACAAATCATGGTGCATTATGTTTCTTGAAACATCCAAAATCAGGCCTAAACATAATACAATGACAATAGTGATATACCAAATGGTTTATGTTTTCAGAGAATATAAACAATCTGAATGAAAGATTACAGAAAATACAATTTGAAAACACCTAATGCAACCTCACCTGAAGTGTAAAAGCCTCCAGAGGTATTGGATCAAGAGTTGTTACAAGGTACACATCATTATATTCATTGTTGATGTATTTTCCATCATTTATGACACTGCATTCCATGTCCAAAGTTAGTATCAACAAGTCCATGGATGACAAAAGGAGGGTAATGCATCAATTGAAGAAAATAAATCCTATAGAGTGACAACTTAATGTTGCACTCTCCCAGCATATTAGTTAAGGAGACACCACTAAGTAAATGCTAAGCTTAGCTTGAATAAAAGTTAGACCGTGTTTAGTTTGCTTTTACAGTTTTCATATTCAATTGACAGGCTGATAGGTACATAGCCATTCAAGATAGAAACAGATTGGAATGCTAAAACAATCCACTAAAGAAGATGAGTGTGTATACAGAAAATGCAAGGTAACCCAGAGTATTAGAGAGACTCTGAAACTCTTCCAGCCCAATCCTAACCTTTTTCATGCCCCCTCTCTTGACACCCTCCCTCTTTTATAAGCTATATTCTCTATCCATAACAAAATTTCCCTCCAATTCCTCAAATGCTCTCTCTCTCTCTCTCTCTCTCTCTCTCTCTCTCTCTCTCTCTCTCTCTCTCTCTCTCTCTCTCTCTCTCTCTCTCTCTCTCTCTCTCTCTCTATATATATATATATATATATATATATATATAGATGCCAACTCAGCACAATTAGTTACATAAGAGTTGCCCATTCCTCCTCTCTCAACTCTCATTTTAGTAGTTATAACAAAGCCCAATTGTCACTAACTCGGTCCCTAAAAATACTCCCCCCTAAAAGAATCACCTTGTCCTCAAGGTGATGTCTGGAAAGGAAAAACATTAAGTGTTGAAGAAAGACTTCCCTTGGATCCCATATCTTGAAAAAGAAAAGGAGTGAGCTTGCATTGTTGTAATATCCTCCAGGTTCCCATGAAGTTGTCTCAAGTTTGCTTGCTCTGTCCTTTAAGTAAGACTGCCCCAAGGCCAGCACACCTTGCTCGTTCCAGTCAAGGTGAAAAGAATCCAAAGGGTGAGTATAAAACAAGCTGAAGAGTTCAGGCCCACTTTTTGATTCTTTTCATTACCTATTAAAACACCAATTGTACAGAACCAATCTCGGGCTTGGCCCATTTGTTTCAAAAAATGGTTTACTGTTTTGGTGTTCAAAACTCTCTCCAAACATCCTTGGCGCTCTTCACTGGCAATATGGAGATCAAAAAGACTAACCTCACATATTTGGGCCTGGCCCATTAGTGAATCCCCTCCATCAGCATCCCAATTCTTCTCCTTGGGTTGGGCTTGCTTCAGATAATTCTTCAGTAACGTTACATCATGTTCACCATTTTTAGATGCTTTTCTTTCCTTTGCTTGGTTTTGGGCTTGAGCCATCAGGTCAATTTCACAACCCAATTTCAAGCTTACCCTACCCACTTCCACTCTTTTCTTCCCCTGATTCATGCTATGCTTGGTTGCGCCCTTGCAAGTCGACGATTCTTCTTGTTTCCCAGTCGGCCGTGACTTGACAGCTGCTATCTCCGCCCATATCCTCTTGGTCATTGCGATCTTAGGACTAGGTGGCTCCAACAGTTCTGTCAGTGGAAGAAAGGGTGGCGCGCATGAGGGTTCGAGCTGCATCGCGACATGCGTCTTCCCCGTCACCCCCGATGAAGATGGGTCCGGCAATTGCAACATCTCTGCCATGACAGCCATAGCTTCGTTTGCATCGGGCGGCGTTGGCGGTAAGAGGTGGTCGGTCGGCCTTAGCGAAACACCATGCTCCAGATCAGTTGCGTACTCCCCCACCCTGAGCTTCTTCCTTCTAGCATCGGCAATCTCCGCCGTTGTTGCAGTCGATGTTGCTACTGGATCTGGCGGTTTGAGTGGTTCTGGCGACAGAAGATCGGTCAGCATGCTTGGAAACCTAATCTCAATTGCCGATCACGACTCCTCCCTCTCTTTCTGTATCGTCGGTTCTGGTGGCTTGGGTGGCGGTGCCTGTGGTTTCGGCGATTCCGACAAGTCCACCTGCGAAAGCTTGGCCGATTTTCACGGGACCCAGAGATCGCAGGCGAAAGCGAACTCTTCTCCCTTCTGTTGCTCACGTGCGAGACTCCCTTGCGCAACCCACTTTTCCCTCTGTTCGACCACCTCCATCCTCTTCACAGCCTCTACACCATTAATAGAGAGGGATTTTGTCTCCACCATCCCTTGCATCCCAACAGATTTCGCTAAAGCGTGAACAAAAATCACTTCCCGCATCCCTTTGTTTTCCACCGATTCTTCCATCGGAAACGAATCCAAGGGCAGAAAAGGGTGATCGATCTCCACTTCCTCAGGTTCATGTGCATCGTCACTGGCTCCCTTTTCCTCCCCTTCATGCTACATGCTTTCAAATAATTCACGAACATTAGGAGGCCAATCGGCCATGGAGGATCTTTTTCCTCTCCTCCACCACCAATCTTCATCTCCCTCCCAAACAAAGTCTCAACGACGCCGTTGTTACCGGCCTCTTACTAGAATTTTTATTTTCTTCAAATCCTGCTCCATCTTTTTCATCTGCTTTATCTCCTCTGACTCGGAGTCTGACTCTGACTCCAACACAGCCGTAGCTAGCATGGGCTTTGGCACAGTGCTCAAAAGATCGGGAGCTCTAATACCATTTAATAGGTACATAGCCATTCAAGATAGAAACAGATTGGAATGCTAAAACAATCCACTAAAGAAGATGAGTGTGTATACAGAAAATGCAAGGTAACCCAAAGTATTAGAGAGACTCTGAAACTCTTCCAGCCCAATCCTAACCTTTCTCATGCCCCCTCTCCTAATACTCTCCCTCTTTTATAAGCTATATTCTCTATCCATAACAGAATTTCCCTTCAATTCCTGAAATGCTCTGTCTCTGTATCTCTCTCTCTCTCTCTCTGTACATATATATATATATATGTATGCCAACTCAGCACAATTAGTTACATAAGAGTTACCCATTCCTCGTCTCTCGACTCTCATTTTAGTAATTATAATAAAGCCCAATTGTCACTAACTCGGTCCCTAACACAGGCTTTCACCACAAAAACAATAAACGACACCTTATATCATTTTATAGCCAGCTTACAATTTTTCACAAAAGAAATGGTCAAGATAGAAAAACAATGAAAGCAAAGTTCCATTTTTGTATTCATGCAAATAACATATCAACTAAAAAATGAAAACAGAAAACAGAAAACAAACCAAAACCCCTCTTTATGTTGACATGAAAAAAATAAAGCAGTGCACCAGAAACTACTGACCACTCTTGCAGGAAAACAAATATGAATTCGAATGCATCTTTTGGAAGGGTTACACCCAACTCTTCTTCGAGCTCCCTCCTGAAAAATCAAGAATACGACAAGCATGCTTGGTCAGCATAGCAATCTGTATTATTTCTTGCTAAATATAGAAAAACAAGGATATATTTTCAAGTTTGGATTTTGTGCTGAAGGTGCCAAATACCAAAGATCAAGAAAGGTCAGTACAATCAACATTTAAAAGTTAAATAAAGAGTAGATTTGGTGCCCAATAAGATTCGGGGGGGACAAATTGTCCCTCAAGATTTGGAAGAGCACTTGAGGTCTTTATCATTCAAAATGTGGAACGTCCCTAATCATACAAAACAGGACACTCTGATTCCAAATTTGACATGTTTAAAGACCAAATGTAAGCGTTGACTATAGTGTGAGTCACTTTGGTTCTTCGAGTTTAAAATTTGATCCAGGCACTAATTAGTTAGATTTTAAACTTCAATCACTGTGATTCACTTATGCAATTTCGGGGACCAAAATTTACATCAACTCAAATGTTCCACGTCTGAACGGTGAGCTCCTCGAGTGGACTTTTCGAGGCACTATTTTGCTCAATTTGAAAAGTTTAGGGTGTCGCGATGCACATTTTGAAAAGTATAGACGTAAATTGCACATGACATAAAATTCAGTGGTAAAATGCATTTATTCCTAAATAATAAATAAATAAACTAACAGCAAAGTGGTTCATTTGAGGGGAGGAAATGGTATGCATGTGAATTACCGAGCAGTTGTGAGTGATGAATCGCCAGCGGAAATGTGACCAGCGCTGGAGATATCCCACAAGTCAGGCCAGGAATCTTTGCAGTGGGCACGCCGTTGGAGGAGAAATTGCTGGGTGCTCTCAGCGAAAATCCAAACGTGAACGGCTCGATGGTAGTCCCCATCTCGATGAATGTCTCCTCTGCAAGCCACACGACGGTGAAGCGAAGCGAAGAAATGAAAGAAACAACATGCAGCAGTTCTTGATGATTTACCTGGGCTTGGAAATGCCTGTTTTCTGACCAGACTTGGTCAGAACGTCGAGATGCTCTTCTTCCTGCGACTGCGAGTGTTGAAAGTGGGCTTCTTCGGCCATTGCTTTGCGTTGCGAATTGCGATGCCCTGCGTCGGACTGACACCAATGGGACAGCTACCCCGCGAATTGAATCCAATTTAATAGAGGAAAGTGAAAACACAGACCAAAGAATGAGAACCAGATTCCAGGCGAAGGATTCGAATGTGAATGGAGGAAAAGGACAAAACCATTGTCTAGGCGTTTAGAAACCCTCGCAATGCGTTTGAAAACCTTAAAATTCAATTCTATAAAAGAATCAAACTTAATTTCATAATTTGAAAGTAGGTTAAGTAAAGAAATTGAATTTCTATAATAATTAAAATCTAGTAAAATTAAAAAATTGAAATCAGATTTAAATGAATGTGATTTGATGTGAGAATTGAATTCTAATAAATAAAAATACTAAAACAATTTTACTTGAATGTAATATTTTATTCTTAACCTATTAATGAAGGATAAAATAGTACAAATAATTAAATCCCTTCATTTTTAGACTCATTACAAATCAAGAAATTAAATTCAATTCTTTAGTTTACTAGCTCATTCCAAACATAAGAATTCAATTCAATTCCATCTCATTAAAATTCTCAAACACCCTGTAATCTATAAACTAATCTTTAAAGAGTTTATGTGGCAACTATCATCAATTATATGGAAATACATAATTAGATAACTGTGAAAAAAATTTTACATGATCAGTGCATGACAGTTCAATCCATCTTTAAAAGTATATCTCTCCAAGGCTATACAACCATGGAAAAACCATTTTCACTCTCTTCCACGTGTACTATGCATCTAGTCTTAAAAGACCAAAACGCAAAATTGTGGATTTTGTCTTGGGCCCATGAGCGCTCTACATAAATAGGAAATGAATTTGAGCCATTGCTCGGTTTGGACATTTTCCATGACCCACGTGGATGAACAAAAGATGGGGTATGGTTAGCACCTTCAGGCCTACTATCAAATAGCCATCCAACTTTCTCCACCTCTCAGTAACAAAACCCTAGCCCCACATAATGCCTCTTTTGTGTATACTAAAGCGGCGCAACATCCACTACCATCCTAATCTACCATTTTCTTGCTTTCTTTCTTCCAAATAAAAACGAAACCATAGAGCCAATCTCTCTTTACCGTATAGCTACTCTGTGTCTATTCACTAATCATCTCTAGCACCTCGACCGACACACTACTTTAACGATCTGATATGATTTTAGACCTGTGCTATATAACCGTTTCCATGATCTGAAATTTCTGCAGATCTGTGCTATATAAGCAGTTGCATGGGAACGGAATCTCTTCTCTCAAAATATTTTCATTTGTTTGTCTTTATTCTTCCCAATGTTTTGTAGATCTTTTTTTTCTAGTTTTTGTTTTTTATTTTTTATAAAGCCCTTCTTGACAAATTTTTTAATACTAGTTTTTAACCCTTCCATATGAGATAATTATAGATCTGTGTTTGTTTGTGTTCTTCCCAATGTTTGTGAATATTTATTTTATTTTCTTTTTTTGGTTTATTATTTTATAAGGCTCTTTTTAACAAAGAAAGGATTTTTATTTGTTGTTGGTTTATTGTTTATAAGGCTCTTCCTATTAAAGAAAGTTTTTTTTTCTCTTGGTTGGGTTCAAGTTCTACGATCAGTTCAAGCTTCTTGTCTTTTCATTTTCCAGATCTTTTTCATTTTGTGCTTTTTCCAATTTTTTCGATTCTTCTCTCCCCAATGAGATTTATGTTCTTGTTTAATTTATGTTTGGAAACACTATAAAATTTATATTATATAATCTACACAATTTTTTTTTATTTTGTGCTTTTTCCAATTTTTTATTTTTCTCTCCTTACTGAGATTGATGTTCTCTTTTAATTTATGTTTGGAAACCATGTCAAACTTATATTATATGATCTGCACCATTTATTTTTTCTTTTTAAATTTTTCTGTTATCTCTATATTTACCCCACTTAGTGAGTTGATTGCTATGCCATGCCCCTATGCGATTGGATTTGACTTTTCTAAATAGTGTTTGTTTGCTTTACTGATTACTAATACATATATTATCATTGTTTCCATAATTGTGTAATCCCTCTTTTGTTGTTTATCTGATGGTGCATTTATTTGTTTGTATTGGATGCATAATATTTTTGGATTTAGCCTGCATAATATTGACTAACCTGTGGTCAATTGCTTTGGTCTCTGTAATTGTTATTGACTGTATAATGTTAAAGGAAAATTTCGATTATATACACTATTAGGTGGCAGATTGCTAGTTAAATTGGCACCAAATCCTCTATTCCTATGCATATTTTCCCTCCATGTTCTTCTGTTTTTGAAATTCAAGCCATGATTGATTGCTTATAGATTTGCTTGCCCATGATATTTTACTTGCCACTGATCCTAAACTCATAGCTTTCTTTGTTTCTCTACTCTCTGTTTTGTCTTGAACTTTTGAGTGTTGTTCTTTTTTGTTCTACATGGCTCCTACATTTGTTGATGTGGCTGTTGTTTCTAGTTCATGTGAAAATCTGAGTTTGATGGTCAGCATTGTTAGACTGTGGATTGTTTCTAGCTTTAATAATGCAAGTATACCTAGTACCATAGAGATGATACTGTTGTATAAGAAGGTGATTTTATGCAATTATCCAACTATTTCAAGTTGTTCATTATTTTTCTGTTATGTCATATGCTTTATAATGATACTAATATTTGTGATATTATTATGATTTAGGGTGACAAAATACACGGTACTGTTAGGAGGCATCTAGTGTCTAGATTTCTTAGTATTTTGGATGAGGGTAGATGCTACAAACTTTGTTGCTTGGCTATGGTGCCCAACCTGGGTTCATTCAAGACAACTAGGCATGAGTACAGAGTGATATTCCACTTTAAGACCACTGTCAGTCCTGGGGAACTCCCGAAGGTTGACATGAATGGATTGAATCAATCCCTTTTGGTGATGTTATCCAAGACTCTTTGAACATTGACTATTTAATAGGTAATATTTCTCTATTGGTCAAAATTTATGTTCACATATTTAATATCTCTATGGTAATATATATACTTTCCTTTTTTCATTTTAGATGTTATTGGTTTGTTGGCTGGCCTATCTCCACCTAAAGAATACGAGCGAGAAGGCAAAACCTCTGGGATGTCTATAATGGAACTATGTTCTGAGAAGTATAAGAGACTGATCTCCTTCTATTAATTTTTCTAGTACTATTTTATATTGGTTGTTTTATTTTACAATGATTCTTAACTCTTTTTGCATTCTTCTTTTAATGTGAGGATTGAATGTGCTCTCTTTAGGGAATATGTATTCTTTGTTGCTGCTAGAAGTGTTGAGTTACCTGTGGTTGTGCTTCAATGTGTCAAAGTGAAAAGTTTTCATGGTATGTATTTTAGGTATTAGGTTATATTATATTCAATTTTGTTCAACATTATTTGTATAGGTTAGAGAGTTACAGTTGTGCTCACATACAGGTTCTGATTGTTGGCTAACAGGAAATCTAGGACTTCAGAATGTTATGTTTGCAATCAAAATATTGTTCAATCCAGACATCCAAGAAGTTGTTGACTTCAAGAATGGGTATGTAATGTTGTTTTAATCTATATTTGTGTCATGCTCATTCCCAGAAATGCCATTATCTTATGCCATTTTCTTTCTTTGTTATTTTTAGCATTTCCAATGAAGAGAGTGATAAGGGGTATTATGCCACTTATCTTACTACCAAAACTTACCTTTGTACATGAGTTTTAATGAGTTATTGATGCAATTAATAAGGATTTTGATTTATTCCTCATTGTGTGATTTTGATAGAATTGATGTCTTTTGCATTGATTTTGAGATAATTTGTAATTACACCGTGTTGCGTTTGACTTGTCTCTTTGAGTATGGTTTTGAGCACAAAAGCTTTGGATCAAGTGCAAAATGTCAAGAACAAGGCTGGGAACTCTTGGGAAGTAGCTTGGAGTTGAAAAAGAAGAAAAAGCGTGGAGGCTCACATTCGGGTGAGCGCTGCAGCACTGGGTAGAGTGACAACCATTGATTTCTTGGCCTCATCGTTCTAGTGAGTGCATTGCAGCACTGGTGTGATGACCGGATTACAGCTTACTTATCTATTTTTGGGCCCCAGTTTGGGCTATTTTAGAGAGCAGTATTTAAGGGATTGTTATAGACTTTTACCCTAACCTTTGATTCATTTTTAGGTTGCCACTTTAGTTGCTATTATTCTCTCTCTACATCTCTCTCTTCTCTTTCTCTATTCTTCTCTCTCATCGATTCCATTGGTGAAGGTGCTTTGTCCTGGAGATTGTGGTAAGGATTATTGCTATTTTTTTCAGGTTGTATTTATTTTCACTATTTAATCCTTTAGAGATGGAAGAGTAGATTCCTTTACTAGTGTAGGAATTTTCGAATGGATTTGGATGAAATTTAAGACCCTTTATTTATATTGAATGCATTGGTTTTCTTAATATTCTACAATTTCTATTTCTTTAATTACTATGGTGATTGCCATAATCTTTACTGGACTAACTAAATTGGCAATCGTCATTTAGGGAAACCCCTTGTGTAACGCCCCGATTTTCTGTCTGAGTGAAAAATGACCAAAATGCCCCTGAGGTCATTTTCGGCCCGAAATTTGAGGATGGCCGGCCCGGCAGTCCTCGAAGGGCCAACTCAATGTTTGAAGGGGATTGAATGGCCATTGAGTGGTTTCGGAGGCGAAAGCCTCATGTTCTGCAGTTTCGGGTCAAAATGACCAAAATACCCCTATAGTGTTTTACACGGGTAAAGGTGCCGTTTGAGGCCAAAACTTTTCCCAAAGATTTAAAATAATGTTTTTACATGTTTCAAAGCATCTGTTTGAGTCTCGGTGGTCCCGGGCAATTTTAGTGCAAAATTACGATTTTGCCCCTAGAATAGTGTTTTTGAGCTTAATGATGTAATTAAACAAACTTAAGCAATATTAGGCTCTAATTGAAGATTAATTCATTTTCATAATTAATCTAGAGTCAAAATAAATTATTAAAATTAATTAGAACTTAAGATTGCTTAGATTAGGTTTAAATCTCTTTTTAAAACTCAAGATTCCAATTTTGGAATCTCGAATAGTATTTTCTCTCTCCAATTCCCTAAATCAAGGAAACATGTTGGCATTGGATTCCAAGTTAATGAAGTTTGACTTCATTAATTTAGAGAGACCACCTCCTAAATCTAGTCTTGCAAGCCTCTAATTAATCATTACCTCACCTAAACACTTACTTACAAATTCCTAATCCTAAGCCTAATCAAAGCTACACCTAAACACACATCCTAACCCACAATTAAGGAACAACTTGTTCCCCAAGTCCTTCTAAAAAGGCATGGCCACCCATACCTCCCTCATGGCCACCCATACCACACCATGTCTTGAGCCATACCTAGGACCATGCTTTGAAGCATACCTAGCCATACTTCACCATGTTTTAGGCCATATCTCACCATACCTTGAACCATGCCTTTGAATGACCATTTGGTGAAGATATTTCCTTCCTCAATTTCGGCCACCCTCTCCATTCCTTCACCCTTGGGTTGTTTTTCTATAAATACACATGCAAATGAACTTGTAAGAACCTTTACTTCATTTGCTAGCTTTGAGTTTTCAAGAGTGTCTTGGTTTCTTTCTTTTCTTTCAAAGAACTCAAGAGTTCTTTCTTCTTCTTATCTTCTTCATCCTTTCCACCACCACACAACCACCATTAAATCCTCCTTAAAACACTTAGCCATATCATTCTCAAGATCAAACTCAAGAAGCACAACATCCTTTCTTTTTCTTCTCTCTTGGTCGAAACTTCCTTCAAGCCCAAGGGAAGATTTTTCTTCCATTCTCCTCTTAAGACCAAGCCTTGTTCATTCTCCAAGAAACATACCTTAGGTAGGGAGTTGTTTTGATAATTATTTCTTTGCTATGTTAAGATTTGTTTTTGGTTTAAAATGATGTTTTGAGGCTTTACCATTTCGGTTTCTTCCTTTTCTCCTTCCTTATGTATTTCGGCCATCAAAGTTTTGTTGGTTTCTCATGATAGCTTGATGATGAGTGTTTCTAGATGATGACCATGTGTTCATCACAATGAGACCTCTAGAGCTTGAGTTTTGATAAAAATGTTATTTATAATTTTGCTTCAAGGAATGATATTTTGTTTACTTTAGTTTGTTGTGATAAATTTGGGTTAAGGTTTAAATTCCTTCAAAGTCTTGTAAGAGCTCTAGTAAAGATATAAAATGAACTTGCATATTTATATTTCTAACACCTCATATTTATGTTTCAAGATCTTGCATCTCATATTTACTTTCCTATGTCATCACTAAGCTCTGAAGATTAAAGAAAAGGACTTGCTTTATCACGTTTAAGTTTCAAGCCTTGCATTGCACGTTTACATTTCAAGTCATCACTTAAAAAACCTAAAGATTTAAAACGAGAGCTTGCATATCACCTAATTAATCTTGAAGCCTTTCTATTTCGACCTTAAAGTCGATTGTTGCTGGGCCTAGAGCACTAAAATAAAGAATTGAACTTGCATATTTACTTTCAAGTTTCGCATATTTACTTTGTGCCTTGCATATTTAATTTCAAGTTCTTGCATTCCATATTTACTTTGAAACTCTCACCTTATTTCATAATGAAGAATAAAAAAATGGAATGCATAACACGTTTATATTTTGTCATCACTTAAGGAACCTAGAGCTCAAAGACTTGCCCTCATTATCTCAAGCTAAAGTTTGATTATGGAAACATCCCCAAGGATGTAAATTCGGCCATGTGATGTTGATAAACTCAAAATGAGTTTCATCTAGTCACAAGTGCCTATAATCTATGTCTTAGGATTTTCTTAAGCATAGGAGAACTCAAACAATATTTCAAGTATGATTTTACGTTTTAAAACTCCAATTTTGGGCCAACTCAAATGGTTGCTGCCCTTGTTTGGTTTGTGAGGATTTTTAGGAAACAAGTTAGTTTTCAAAGAGTTTTAGGAGGTCCTAAAATGATTTCAAGAGAAACTAGTAACCTATATGTCTTGAGAATGTAAGATTATATATTTCTCGGGAGCTATGCATTTCGATTTTGCCATGGTATGGTTGCTGCTGTATGATGATGTTTTGACATGTTAGTATGTGTAAAAATTATATACGTTGAGGTAGGAGCCTTTCTATGCATGTTAGGAAAGAAACTAGACTTACCGATTAACCGTAAAGTTGAGTTTTAACATAGTTTTAACCCATTTATTTTTAGCCACTACCAAAACTGTTTTAGTGGGATAATATTCAGTTTAGGATTGATTAATCATGAAAAACTTGGTAACATTTGATGTAGGATTAATTTTTAGCGCCTATAGAGAAACTAGTAACTAGAAAACCGTAAAAACCGCAATTCTAAAACTCTTAGAACATTTAATTCTTAGAATCTGTCCAGCAACCTTATAATGTAGTGAACATGGTTTATAATTAGTTCTTTGACATAGGAATGACTCATAATTGGTTTAGGTATAAGTTATAGCGCCTTAGGCGACGACAGAACCAAGAAAGGGTCTAAAACGTAAGTTCTAAAACCCTCGTAATCACAAGATGTAATTTCTGCCCTTAAAGTGTAAGGCTGTCCAGATTCATTGACGAACATAAAAATTAGTAAGAATTATTAATTGTGAGCCTATAGGTGCATAAAAGGATAAAAACGGATGATAGCGTAATCAGTTTTCAAGATTTAGACCCGTAAGTGTAACACCCCAATATTCGACCCAATACTACTAGTACGTACTTAGGCCAAATATTAGTCGTTACTTGCTGGCATGGTTCATCTTCTTGAGAAAATAGACTTAACGAAAATACGAGCCAACTTTTTTTTTGAAATCGTTACTTAAAATAGAAGCCGCGCGTAACTTTACGAGTCGGTATCATAGTATACGGAACGATAACATAGGAATGGCTCCAAACCCTAACATCGAACATAACATCAATCATAACTGAAATACCTCATAGATAAAATGCCTACCCACTGGGCAGGACTCTTCAAGTACATAATGTATAAATAAATACAACGAAAAGCAAATACATCGAAAAGAACTGAAAGAAAACATCCCGATCCCCGTGCAATCTATGATGGATAACCCCAACGCAAAAAGGGGTTCATCCATACTAGTGGTGTGCGTGCACTAAGGCCTACCCTCTGTCTATGCAATGAGATCACGGGTATGGAGGGCGTAGCCAATCCATGGGCGGAGCTCGGCCGGGGCAGGCATGCCCTGTGATTGGATGGGCCGCCCACGTCGAGGTCGTGGTCCTGGTGCTGGAGCTCTCCGACGCTGGGTAATCGTCTCCTCGGAGACCGTCGGTCGGCTGCGGTGGAGTGGAGCGAGTCCTCATGACCCATAGGGACATCCTCTATAGGGTCCTCCTCCAGAGTGTTGTGTCAAGCGGCATTATCTGGCAAATCGGTTGAGCGGTCGAGAGGGGGCCCGCGGTTTCTGCTCCCATTGGGGTCGTGCATACTCGAAAATCGCGGGATCGTCGTAGGGGGATGCCGGGGTGAAGTGGTGGCTATAGACACGGTGCGAAAATGGCCGTCCAACGAACATGAATACATGTAAGGTACATCAGCCCTCAAAATGGTAGGACCCATACTCCGGGTCGTGGTGGATCTCCCACCGTGGAATGTCAATGAATACGACGAAGGTCGCCATCTCGCTCAAGACGTAATGGAAAGGAAAGATAGAGGAGTGAGATTCTTACTAAAGAAACTCGTAGGGTTTTCCTTCTATCCTAGGTGTCATCATATACGTCTCCAGGAATCTCGGGTTTATTTATAAAATAATGGACATACATAGGTTCAGTTATGAGTTTTCCAAAATCTCATTTTCCGAGAATCCGTTCTTTTTATCATGGCACTTGTGTTACATAGGCTTTATACTAAAGTCATAGACATAAATCATGTAGCTTGGTACGTAGAACGTAAATCATATAACTGGTACATGGAACATAAATCATATAACTGGTACATGAAATATAAATCATATAACTAGTTTACTTAGGTGACATAAGAACCTTTACTTAACTGGGCCGCCCTAATATTTCTCCCTTTTGAGAAAACTCTAGGTTATGAGCTCATACCACACTAGTCGTCACTAGCATCTAGACTTTATCCATTTGGATAAGTCAACTTCCCGACTTTAAGTACGGGTTTAGGGGCTAGAATCACATTGTCCCCACCCTTAATTCGGTGGTTTCAAAGGATTACATTCTTATGTTCTAAGTCATTCTAAGTTTAACATGTTTCTTCAAGATGCCACATAATTAATGCATAACACATAATTACTACCTCGGCATCTCCAAAGTTCTTTTACAGAAATAATAACATGTTAATACAAGCTATCACATAGGGATAATAGTTCACATGGCACCATACACGTCATGAGCTAACACATCAATTCATCATCAAACTTAGGGGCACATAATCATCCCTTAAGGTAAAAATCCCTAAATCGGGTAACCTCAACTTTCCCATTACTTTCTAGTATGTTTATGGGATTGATTAACCTCATTACCATAATCCATTAAGTTCTAAATCCTAATTAATTATGGTTGGACAGCTTTATGTAGTTGTTCATATTTGATGAATTACGTGTTCTAGAAAATGCGTTTTAAGCCCTTTCTCGCATCCGACTTTTTCTATGGTGTGATAATTAATACCTAGGCCAATTATGAGTCATTCCCACACATCTAGACATAATCTAATGTGATTCTAAATATTTTATCAAGGCTGGGCAGAAACTCATTTTTCCATTCTTTATAGTTCTAGAATTCACATATTAAGCAAACAAAGTCACTAATAATGCTTTAAAGAGTCTAGAACAATTATCATATACTTGGCAAGGTATTACAACATATTTAGACCACCCAAAACAGAATTTAAGGTGCTGAAATTACTAAGGCAAAACCGAAAACCTTTAAGGCATAAAATCATGAGAAAAACCTTTCTTTCAACCATATAACTTGCTAGTTTCTCTTGGAACCTTTTTGGGACTTCAAGACCATGAAAAATCAAAGTTTATTTTGCCAAAACTCATCATGGAACATCAATGGCAGCAGCCATTTCGGCTTGCTCTTGACAATGATTCAAAACTTGAAAACATGTTTAAAACCTTGGTTAAGTGCATCAAAGCTTAGAAAAATTCTAAGACATGCATTATAGGCCCTTGTAGTTAAATGAAACTCATCCTAGAGCCATTTACACCACATGGCCGAATGATGTTCAAGGAGATACCTCCTTGATTTAATTCTTTTCTTAAGATGAAATGGGCAAGTCTTTGAGCTCTAAAGTTTCAAGTGATGACATAGAATAAACGTGCTATGCATTTCATTTTATAGTCCTTTAGAAAATAAAGTGATAGCACAAAGTAAAAGATGAAATGCATCTCCATTCTTATTCTTAGAGTTTAGTGATGACTTGAAATATAAAATGAGATGCAAAGCTTGAAACATAAACGTGCATTGTGCAAGTTCATTCATTATCTTGGGTCTTAGTGATGGCATAAGAAATAAACGTGCTAATGCAAAGCATAAACGTAAACGTGGATGCAACTTCTTTTATATCTTGTTTAGAGCTCTTGCAAGACTTTAAAGGAAACAAAGTTTCAACCCATAACTCATCCTCACAAGAAGAGAAAACACTAGTGTTGCTAAGTTGTATAAAAGAAAATCATATCCTCAAAGTCCATGAGGTGGCCGAATCCTCATCATAAGGAAACAACCTTATTTTTGAACTCTAGGGACCAAGATCTTGGTGATTCAAACACCAACATCTCAAGTCCTCATCATTGAGTATTTTTACAATGCTCTACATTTATTAACAACACAAAACTCATGACCAACATAAAGGAAAGAAACCGAAACATACTTGGCCTAGAAACCAAATTTATGCTCTAGAGTTTTGTTCATGTGACATACATCAACATGAAGCCCTCATCATCAAGCTACCATTTTTCTAAGTCCCAAAGGCCTTCAAGGCCGAAAACTCAAGGGAAAAGAAATGAGGTTTTCAAGGTTCAAGAGAAACATAACTATGTCTTGAGCAAAACTTGAAAATAGTAAACTTATATTTTGAAAACTCAAGTTTTAGAGGTTGTTCATGTGACAAACATCATCACACAACTCTCATCATCAAGCTTCTCATATTTCAAGTCCAAGAGGCCTTCATGGCCGAAACCTAAACAAAAGAAAAGGAAAGTTTCAAGACATCAAAGAAACATGACTCATTCTTGACCAAGACTTGAAAAAGAGAAACCTTTCTTGGAAAAACTCAAGCTTTAGAGTTTGTTCATGTGACAAAGGCCAACATGAAGCACTCATTACAAAGCTACCATTTTTCCAAGCACCTTAAGCCTCCATGGCCGAAACATCTAGGAACAAAAAGCTCAAAAAGAGTTTTCATGAAAAACATAGCCTTGTCTTAACCAAAACATGAAAAAGATAAAACTTTTCTCAAACAAACACAAGCTTTAGAGGTCTCATGTTAGGATGAACACATGGTTATCCCAAGAGAGCACTCATCATCAAGCTCTCCCCATTTTGGTCTTGAGGCCGAAAATGAAAGAAAAAGGAGAAATGATGGAACTTTTTCTTAAGAAAGGTTCAAGCTTTAGAGGCCTCACTTTAAGATGAACTCATGGTTTCAACTTTGAGAGCACTCATCATCAAGCTCTCACTACCATGGCCTTAAGGCCGAAAATGAAAAGGAAGAGAAAAGAAGAAACCAAAATAATGCTTGGGAAGAAAACTTACTAACAACACAACTTTCAAGCAAGATAAACATTGAGCATGAAAATAAAAGAAAGCATTCTTGAAGAGCTCCCTACCTAGAGTTTGGGATTTGAGAGGAAGTGAAGAAGATGAAGAGGTTGGAGAGGATGAGCTCTTGAACTTGAGAGAAAGAAACTCAAAGTGCTCTAACTCAAAGCTTTAGTGAAATGAACAAAGGTGCTTCAAGTTCCCTAAGCTACCTATTTATAGAGAAGTGAAATAAATTGAATATTGGAGGCCTTTTGGGGGGAGAATTTTGGCCACTTTTACAGCCACATGAGGGAGGAAAAATCTTGTTCAAAGCATGGTGTAAAGTCATTCAAAGCATGGTGAAAAGTCTAGCTATGCATGTCCTAAAGTATGGCTAGCATGTACCTTGTTTTCAAACCTTTAAAAATGCATAAAAACTTAAAATTTGGGCTGCAAAATCTGAAGAGAAACCATGCTCTTCATGCCCAAAAAGAGGAGAAAATTTTCTAGACTTAAATTCCAAAGCATAGGTAATGTGTTGTAAGACATGTTGTCTTGAAAAAGTTTGATGGAAAGCTTGAATGACCACAAAAATAAATCATTCTTTTTGAGTTTGAAAGAAATAATTATTTTCATTTTAGAAATGAATTGAAAGCCTTGATTGACCATATAAAATATTCTTTGAGTCTTGAGTGACAATTTTCTTGAAAGTTGACCATTGATTGAAAGTGTTCAAGACATATGTCACAAGATAGCTTGAACACATAGACTAACTTTTTGATGATTTTCTAGGGGAAAATGGCACCATTCTTGGCAGCCTTGGGGAGGAGAAATATCTCCTTAAACCATGTTCTAGAAGTGTGCTTTGGTGTGACATAGATTAGTCTTAGGATTAAAAGTTGCTAAGTAGGTACTTAGGTGCACTAATAGGTTAATTAAAACCACAAATCCCTAGGTTAGAGGTGGTCTAGAAGGATTAGGGGAGTCAACACCTCTAAGACTAGTGATGTGGGTGTGACAACTTGTATTGAAAAGAAAAGTTGATGTGAATAGTGGAAACACTATTCGACACTATTCACATATTCTTATTCTTTTTTAAAGAACAAGACTAGGATGAGATTTGAATTTTCCTAAGCAATTTTAGGTTCCAATTAATTCTAAATGATGGTTTTGGCTCTAGATTAATTATGGAAATTAATTAACCTTTCATTAGAGCCTAATATTGCTTAGGTTTGGAGTTAAACGGCTCATTAAGCTGAAAATGCGATATGCAGAGGCAAAACCGTAATTTTCACCAAAAGTTGCCCGGAACCTCCGGGACTTAAACAAACATAGTTCATGCCTTAAAATCATTATTTTGAACCTAGAACAAAGTCCGGGTCGAAACGGAACTTAAAACTGCCTTAATTCTGTTACAGGGGTATTTTGGTCATTTACGCGCAGAAATCTCAGAAATGAGGTTTTCCTGCTTTGTTAGGCACTCATGCTCATACAATCCCCTTCATATAACATATGAACCCTATGAGGATGGCCAAAGTCGGCCGCCCTCGTGTTTCGGGTAAAAATGACCTCAGGGGCATTTTGGTCATTATGAAAGTTTAGCGAAAATCGGGGCATTACAGTAAGGGTCAAAGCATAAGACACCATAGGCTTAAGAGCATAATGAGCTTTAATGTTTCATGCAAGTGTATGTTTTATTATGAGAACAACTTGAGCATGTGATCTCTTATGAGAGTATATAGTGTTGATGTGTTGATGCTCACGCCATGATGCGTTATGCAAAATTATGATATTATGATGCTTATGATGCATATGATGATTATGATGCCTTATGTTGATATTGAATGGCTATGCATGCTCTATATGTTTGGTGGCATAAAGCAAGTTTGATGGAAATCCGGTGTACGCCGTTATGCTGCTGAATTTCCCATCAAACTTGAGTACTTGAGAAAAAGCTTGCGAAAACTCCTGGGTGACACCGGTTCGGCCGAGCACCCCCAGGAATGGTTCTGGGTGACACCGGTTTGGCCGAGCACCCCCAAAACAGATGTGACGTAACACTGAGACGCATTCCTCCCGCTACGGTGGGGAGGAAACAAATCCATGAGGGTATTGACATTGAGCTTGCCAAAGCGGACAATTCACTGTGTATTAGATACCAGTAGAGCGTTTCAAAGAAGGAAATGATCCTAAGATAGGTGATCCAAGAAAGTTATGTATACCCCCTCTATTAGCCCATATTAAATCTAGTGACGACTAGTTAGGATTGAGCTCATTCCTAGGCGATAGGTGAGATGTAGTTTGGTGACCAGATTATCGCCGGGCCGGTGAATCGGTTGGACTTTTGGTGGATATGTTAAGAGGGTGGTCTTTAAGAAAAAGAACTTAAGAGTTTTACTTATGAGAAAGATGTCACATGAAAAGTACTATGCCTTTTTATGTTGCATATATGATTTATGTTTCCTTATAATGTGCCCAAGTATTACGACTTTCATGTTAATGTGCATATGGTATTGTCATACATTCATCAAATATTTGTTGCATTCATGTCATTAAGACACATACTAAAAGACACCCACTTCGGATAAATAGATTTGAAAAGCCTAAAACCAATCCTTATGCATGTACACCTTTTTCATAATTAAAACCGAAGTGGCTGGGGACGACGACGATGACACTTGTGTTAGAGTCGGGAATCCCTACTGAGAATCTTGAATGAGTTTCTCATCCCTTCCTCTTCTTCCGTGTCGTCTCTAGACGAGGATTACAACGAGGTTCGTGACTTTTTCTGAGACTCGTGCTTAAGGATCACACTAGCAAACAGGGCAGAGGGTCGCTGCGGGAGCATAGATAGCTTAGCTTTTGGGTCGACACTTATCTAACCTTATAGGTGGATAAGGATGACTTCACATATATGGGCATGTTTTGATGTAAATGATGGTACAATGATGTTAGTAGTCTATGTATCTATGAAGATGTGATGATATTATGATTGTTATGTACAATACTATGTTTCATGATTATCAATGGTATGGTTACTTTTTCTTGCACGTTATGGCTATGACGAACGTTAGGTTAGTGCGTGGCTCGCATTTTGCTTTCAGGTTTCAAAAAGAAAAATTTATTCGTATTTTCTGCTAAGTGTTTTAATGAAAGGTTGTAAAGAATGAGACTAAAAGAGTAATAGACTAATGATTAACCTAAATATGTTCTGGAGTATTGGGTTAAAAATTAGGATGTTACACCTTGAACATAAATTGGTAGATTTATTGGTTTATGTTTGAGGGAGAACATTAGAATTAACTTTTCGATTGGTGGTTAGGCTATAACAATTGGTTCATTAAATCAATGTGATTTCTAAATAAATTGAGATCTTGTTTATTAGTTATTTGTATTGGTCAAATTCTAGAGGTCGATCGATCACTAGTAAAATTGCCAGCAATTTATTATTAATAGCCACCAATGGGTTTAATATTTGGTTAATGATAATTGATTTCCAACCCTAGGAATACCTTGCACTAGTGCCTTCTTTACTGTTACTATTATCTCGTTGCTATTAGCTCTAGGACCCTTTCAAGATGCGTAAATTAGTTTTGAATGACAATAAAGCTAATTTAAAGAAAATACTTTGAAAAACGACTAATGGTTGTCTTGAGTTTCTTATAAGATTTAAATAGGTTCTATTGTTTAGCAAAGAGTAAGGCTTACTCAAATGAAGATAAATTTCACTCTACATGTGCAAACATATTTATTTCATGTTAAAAGATATGAACTGAAAGGAATTGAAATTATATCCTTATTCAAGCATGAAATAGGTAACGATTTGAAAAAGATATCAACGATGCAAGAAACCAAGTTTCAAGACCTCAGAAAGTAGTATTGGACATCATAAAGTACGTTTACAATGAAGTTATCAAGCAATCTCTGAAGATCAAATGTTATACTATCTTCAATCAATCTAATCGCAAATCTTTCATCTTTATAAAGCTTGGATTGAATACCAAAGATTCATCAAGGATCTGTTACCGCACATCAGAAAGCTCACTTTATTGTGGAGCACTGAATGTTACTGGAAAAAGAAGAGAAATTTGAATTTCAAATTTGAATTTGAATTTGAAAAAGTCAAACCCCGTTGTCAGAACCAGCTAATCATCTCTCTTGCCTTTGAAGTCAACTACCCAAAAGTCTTAGAAGAAAAAGTTCAAAAACCGTGTTCAAAAAGTAAGAGTAATTTTTGAAGGACATTAGAAACCTCTATTCTAACGGCTTCTGCAAACTAATCTGATAAACAGATAGGCTATGCTTCTATACTATATTTCCAAGACACAAATGGATGATCAATATATATCCCTGGAAGATCTAATCAAAGGCAATGATTACAAGGAAGACATATTTAAATAGAGATGCTGTGCTAAAATGAAGCAGAGAGAGACTCCACACATAAAGAGAAAACTCTGTAAAAATCTCTCCTCATTTTTAGTAAGGTTCATATCATCAATGTAATCAGAGTTCTTACTTGTACAAAATCTTCTTTCTATGCTATCAAATAGATTTATGCTCTTCCTAGGAAGAAATGATAGAAAAAAGTCATTCAAGTTTTCTCATGATCTTTTCATGTATATATTAAGGGAACTTGAATGTAGATTAGTTTGAGTGGCAACCAACAAAACCTTTGTATCCTTGATCCAGTAGTCGCTATGAGGTAGTTTGGAAAGGCTAATGTAAAACTACTTGCAACGTGTAATGACCCAATTTTTCCCCTAATACAAAATGATCAAAATGCCCATGAGGTCATTTTCACTCGAGAATATAGGATGGCCGACCTCGGCCATCCTCAGAGGGTTATTTTAATATTTGAAGGGGGTTATCTGTGTTGTGCATGATGATAGAGGTGAAAATATCAATTTTTGGTTTTCCTGCGCGCGAAATTATGAAAATACCCCTGCGGTAATTTAATGCGGGATTAATTGCAAACTGGACTCGGACATTACCCGGGAGTTTGAAATGTTGATTTTAAGGGATGCATGATATCTGAGTAAGCCCAAGTGGTCCTGAGGAGTTTTGTGCAAAATTACTATTTTGCCTTAACTAGTGCATAATGAGCTTAATAAAGCGATTAAGAAAATGCATACAATATTAGGCTCTAATTAAAGATAAATTAATTTTAATTATTAATCTTGAGTCAAAATAATTAATTTTGTTGAGGCTTAAGATTACTTAGAAAAAGTTAAATCCCTTTTCTTAATCAAAGGAACTCATAAGACATGAAATAGTGAAAGGATGAATAGTGTTTTCTCTATCATTTTTCTTAAAATTAGGATTTGTGTTGGCTTTTGAAATTCAAACAAAGAGTGTAAGACTACACTCTAATAATGTCTTGAAGTCCCTAAACATATGGTTACCTACCTATATACTTAATTACCAATTCCTAACCCATTGCCTAATCAAATCTACTTCTAAACACAACTCGTAACCCAAATAAAAGTGAAAATTTTCCCCCCATTTGGCCAAGGAAGGCCACGGCTACCCTGTCCAAATTCACCCTCATATTTTAATTTTTCTTATATACCAATACTCAAAAACACTCTTATTTTTACCATTCACTTTTTTGGCCAAGACTTTTGTGTCAAAAAAAGAGCTCTTGTATTCTCTCAACCCCAAAGCTTTCTTTTCCTCTTCCACCATCAAGAAGCCTCCTCTCTTTCTCAAACCACCACACCTCCACCATAAAGCATCTCTAACAAGCACAACCTTTCCTTCTCCAAGCTCAAGAACACAAGAAAAATCCTTTCTCCTTGACCGAATCCACCAAGAGCTCCAAGGGAAGATTTTTCTTCTCACCTTAACACACAAGATCAAGCTTTCTCTTTTCCACCTAAGAAATATCTTTGGTAGGGTTTTTATTTTAAGTTCTCTCCTTTTTCTTCTTTACATTTCGGTTTCTATTTTGGAACAAATGGAAAATGTAACATCCTAATATTTAACTCAACGTGTCTAGGATGCATTTAAGTTAATTATTAGTTATTACTCTTTTGTTCAAGTTTTTAACTCAAAACATCTTGAAAATACTTTAGTGAAAATATGGGTAAATTTTTTTTTGAACTTAAACACTAAAATGTGAGCCGCGCATACTAAGTATCTAATATCATTCATCTTGCCTGCGTAAGCACTACAAGAAAAACACGAGTTATTGATAGATTTTATCGACGGAAAACCAGAAATTCGAGCAAAATTTTTTTTTTATTCGAGGACGTTACCAATGGATTTTCCATCGGTAATTTTCGCGCCACTCAGCGGGGAACAAGGCGTGCATGTTATCGACGGAAAATCCGTCGGTAATTTATATTTTACAATTTTTTTAAATAAATTTTATTATTGACGGAAAATCCGTCGGTAATTTTATTATTAATTTTTTTGAAATTGATTTTTACCGATAGAAAATCCATTAGTAATCAATTCGAATTATTTTTAAAAAAATTAATTTTACAGATGGAAAATCCATTGGTAATAAATTAGAATTATAAAAATAATAGAATCAAATATTATCGATGGAAAATCCGTCGGTAATTTTATTTTTAATTTTTGTCAAAATTGATTTTTATCGACTAATTTTTCGTAGGTAATTATTTCAAATTATTTTTTGAAAAAATAATATTACCGATGAAAAATGTGTTAGTAATTTTATTTTTAATTTTTTTGAAATTGATTTTTATCGATGAAAATTCCGTCAATAATTAATTTGAATTATGTTTAAAAATAATTAATTTTACCTATGAAAAATCAATTGGTAATAAATTAGAATTATAAAAATAATAGAATCAAATATTACTGGCGGAAAATCCATCGGTAGTTTTATTTTTAATTTTTTTGAAATTGACTTTTATTGACAGAAAGTCCATCAGTAATTAATTCAAAGTATTTTTTTAAAAAATTCATTTTTACCGTTGGAAAATCCATCAGTAATAAATTAGAATTATAAAAATAATAGAATTTAATATTACCAATAGAAAATCCGTCGGTAATTTTATTTTTCATTTTTATTAAAATTGATTTACCGCGATTTTCGAATTATTTTTTAAAAATTAATATTACCAACGGAAAATCCATCAATAAGTTTACTTTTTAATTTTTTCAAAATTGACTTTTACCGATGGAAAATCCGTCGGTAATTTTATTTTTATAAAATTTCCACTGTTAAAAAAACTGACAGATTTTTCGTCGGTAATTTTGAAAATCCATCGGTAATTGGTTTATATGAGACACTATGCACTTTTGTCATTCATTTCTTCTCTTCACTCTTTCTCCCCTCTTCGCTCACCTAACATAAAGTTCTTCATCCTTCCACCGCCTCCCTCCACTGACCACCGGTTCTACTGCCTGACCCGCTGCCTGCCACTCGGGTTTGAGCCTACCGCCCACGCCCACCACCTCCCTCCATCGATCGCCGGATCTGCTGCATTTTACCGGTGCCGGTTTTGCTTCATTTTATAGCCGTTCTCGCTTGCGCCCGCCAGCACCAGCCACTCGTGCCCGCTGGCCTCACCCACCATCCGCAGCTTTGCCTGAGCCTGGCCCTATCCTATCAAAGACGTCCCCAAGGTGCGCCCTGGCCAAGGCCCATCCTAATCGCTTCACCCAGCCCGCCACGAGCCTGTTGCCACCTGAGCCCATAGCCTTAGCCCTCCTGCCGCCGCTGTCTCCTCCCACAGTGAGCATCTTTTCTTTTTTTAAAAAATTTTTTTTAAGCTCCTATGGCTAGCTAGTTGATTTGCATCTCATTAGTTAAAATGATATGTTACAACACTTTTCTTGTGTTTGGTAGCTCCACCACATCCTTCTCGTTTTTGTTTGTTTGATTTTAATTATGGACTTAGACATTTCTCAAGGTTTTGCTCTCTTTCTCTTATAAATGTGATAAGTAATTTTACAAATTTACCTTATTTGCTAACCCATGACCAAAAAATAATCAATCCTACAAAGTTGTTACCTTTAAGTTTAATTGTATGCCAAACAAACTTAGGAAGCACACTTAACTTTCAAGGAATAGCAAATTTTACAACTCTTCCCCCTTTTTTTTTACCGTGGTGGTCTTTGTTTATTTTGAATGGAGAAATATAAAAGCAAAAAAGAGAAAAGGGATTATTCAAAATTGGTGCAACTCTCCTTTAAAAATTATATAATCTACTCATGTGTATAATGTATGAGAAATGTAGGTTATATTTGACGGATTTTTGATTAACTGATTTATTAATTTACATAATTGATTTTGTTAGATAACGTCGAATTTGGTTAGAGCATTTCATTGGGGAGCATATATTTCTTTTGTCAACATTAAGGTAAGTAATTATTTATTCTCCTTATTTAATTACATTTTTGTTACGATAGAGACTTATGATTTTTAAGATAGAGTTGTAGGAAATGGGGATTGCATGACTGAGGGGAAGGGCGTAGAGGTCTTTCCCCGACTTGTTTGTATTGTTTGCTGTGGAGATTGATTGTGTATGCGGAGATTGCAGAAAATGTATGTTGTGATGTTATAAGGGGGTGTGCTCTAGAACAGTTTTAGGATCTTTAAATGGTTGTTTGATTGTTTGTGAACTTTATTTGACTAGACTGATATATGTATATATTGAAATCAATTTCTAAGGATGTCTTAGTTTAAGGGGAGGTCCTGCTGATTTTTTTTTAAAATTTAAAGAGTAGAATCTTAATTTAAGGGGAGGTTTTGCTAATTTTTTTAAAAAAATTTAAAGAGTGGAATGTTAATTTAAGGGGAGGTTCTGTCGAAATTTTGTGAAGTTAAAGAGCACAATCTATTTAGTTAAAAAGACTTCTACTTTCAGAAGATAATTTGTGAAAAATGTTTATAATTAAATAAAATTTTAATCTGAAACTTTAAATGAATTTGTTAGGTTAAACTACACGTCTAAGAACCATGAATCCTACAAATAGACTATGGATGTATGACAGGACAGTCGAAGGGGAATCAAACCTGAATTTTATGCGGGAGTTGAACAATTTATAAAGGTGGCTTGTTAGATAATTCAATTTATGAATGAGTAGAAAGTTAGGTGTCCTTGTGCCAGGTGCAAGTGTAGGGAATATTTTGATATGGACATCATTAGGTATCACTTGTATAAGGGTGGTTTTATGATGGATTATTGGGTTTGGACTATGAATGGGGAAGTTGCCACACAAAATTTTGAACATGCTAGTGTTGAAATACCAATGTTAAAGGCAGTTCAAGTAGAGTTAATATTAGTGAGCATATCACGGGAAATGTTAATTAGGAAGATAACTCTAGACGATATGAGGAAATGATTTATGATGCAGTTGGTCCACAAATTCATGCAGATTATGAATCGTTTGTTGAGGTTCCTAATGCCGAGGCTGAGAAATTTTTCTCTATATTGGAGGCTATAAGGGCCCCTCTATGGGAAGAATGTGTACACTCGGAGTTGTCTCTAGCGGTTAGAATGTTAGCTATAAAGTCAGAAGCTAACCAAAGTCAAAATTCATTTGAGCAATGGGCAACATTGATCAATGAGATTAGTCCACAGCCTAATTCTATTCCAAAGGATTTCTATCAGGCCAAGAAATTAGTTTCAAAACTCGGGCTAAAATCAGAAAAAATAGATTGTTGTTTGAAGGGATTATGTTGTACTACAAAGATGATGGAAACCTAATCGAATGCAAATTTTGTGAAAACCCTAGGTTCAAGCCAAAAGATTTGGAAATGGAAGATATAAAGATGTTCCCTACAAAAGAATGCACGATTTGCCTCTAATTCCAAGGTTAAAGAGGTTGTATGCTTCAATGAGTTCAGCACCTCACATGAGATAGCACTTTGAGAATAAGAGAAATGATGGTGTCATGACCCACCTTTCTCATGGTGAAGCCTAGAAACACTTTGACCAAACTCATCCTGATTTTGTTGCGGATCCTGGGAATGTTAGGTTGGGGCTTTGCGCAGATGGATTTACTCCGAATAATCAGTTTAGAAAACCTTATTCCTACTGGCCCGTGGTTGTTACACTTTATAATCTCCCTCCTGAAATGTGCATGAAAGATCCTTACATGTTTCTAACATGTATAATCCCTGGTCTTGATAATCCCAAAGCCAAGATTGATTGATTGATGAGCTTAAAGAGTTGTGGTATTCGGGTGTACAAACTTATGATATTTCCATGAAACTAAATTTCTTTCTGAGGGCAGCATTGATGTGGACTATCAATGATTTTCCGGCATATGAAATGTTGTCGGGTTGGATAACGCAGGGAAAATTAGCATGTCCAATATGTATAGAGGATACAAAGGCGTTCACATTGAAACATGGTCGAAAAAACTCATGGTTTGACTATCATTGGAGGTTTTTGGACCTTGATCATGAATTTAGAGAAAAAAAGGACGCGTTTAAAAAAAATACGGTTGAACGTGATGAGCCTCCTGTTAGGCTAAGCGGTAACCAGATTTGGCACAGAGTTAAAGACTTTCCAAAGATAACTGAATTGGGTAAATCCATATGATTGCTAAAATATGGGATAGATTATAATTAGACCAAACAAAGTATATTTTTGGAGCTGCCTTATTGGGGGGATAGTTCGTCATTATATTGATGTAATACATGTAGAAAAAAAAGTGTCCGATAACATCAGAAACTCTGTGATGGACACTAATAAGACTAAGGACAATGTGAAAACAAAGAAAGATTTGGCAAAGTATTGTAAAAGACCTAAGTTGAGTTTACAAAAGTTGCTAGATAGCTGTGTGTGTAAGTCGAAGTCCAGTTACACACTAACTTCTATGTAGAAAGTGTATACAAGAGTTGAGGATGCCTGACGGTTATGCCTCAAACTTGGGTAAATGCACCAATGATGCACAAGGATAATTTTTTGGCATGAAAAGTCATGATTGTCATGTATTTATGGAGTGTTTACTTCCAATTGTATTTAGAGAATTACCTCTCCTTGTTAGGAAACCATTGACTGAGTTAAGTCAATATTTTAGAGACTTATGCTTGTCTACTCTGAGGGTTGAAGATCTTCTAATTATGGAAAAAAACATCCCTATAATTCTATGCAAATTAGAGAAAATATTTCCTCCTGGTTTCTTTGATTCTATGGAACACTTGTCCGTACACTTGGCATACGAAGCATGGGTGTGTGGACCAGTTCAATACAGATTGATGTATCCGTTTGAAAGAAATATTGGGAGTTTCAAGAGAACTGTGAAAAATAGAGCTCAAGTAAAAGGTTCCATATATAAGGAATATATCTCAAAAGAGACATCTTTTTTTTTCCCTATTACTTTGAGTCTCATATTCAGTCTAGACAAACAAGGGTTAGTCGAAATAATGATGAGGGTGAAAGTTCAGTTCAATTTACTTTGTCTATATTCAATCAACTAGGACATGCTATTGGAAAGCCCAACCCACATTGGCAATCCGAAAGAGAGAAACATGCTACACATTTGCATATCGTAATCAACTGTGATGAAGTACAACCATTTAAGACATAAGTTATGTCAATGTATCACTTTCAATTGTTGATACACTGTCATGCATAAAATCTTATTTTACCCACAATGTTTAATTTACAGGTATTTTGAACAAGTTGATGAGTGATACACCCTTAAACAATTTATAGCATGGTTTAGATCCTTTGTATGTGATCTAATTATCTAGTAACCATTTGATCCAAAATTCATACACATGTTCTAGTTGTCATCTTTTGTGTTGATGTTTGAAGTTAAATTATTCATGTAGGTGTCTGATAAAAATAATAATGTAACATGTCCTTATTTACAAAGTTTGGCTTGGGGTCCTGCTAACAAAGCAAACAGTTGGCCAATGTATTATGTGAATGGATATAAGTTTCATACATTTGAATAGGGCCAAGGGAAAACAACAGACAATAGTGGGGTATGTGTTAGAGGGGATGCAGGCAGTGAGGAGACTGAATAGTATGGAGTAATCAAACAAATACTAGAGATTGAATATGTAGGTGATGGACCTAAAAAATTGGTAATGTTGTTCAGTTGTGGTTGGTACGACGCCAGACGTCTTGACGGAACATGCACACATAATCAATATAAACTTATTGAGGTGAATCATACTAAGAGATACGTTACATATGATCCTTTCATTATTGCCCAGAATGCAAGACAAGTATATTATGCACCATACACTGGAAAGTGCAGAAAGGATTAGAAGATGGCCATGAAAACTAACCTAGGGATCGAGTTGAGGTTGAAGAACTACCTGGCGATGCTTATTAAGTGAATGACCCAATTCCTTCTCAGGTAGTTGTTGATACGAGAACATTGCCAACTTTACGTTCTGATTCGAGTGATGTTCAGATAATTCACTCTTCTAGTGATCAGTTAGTGTGTGAAAGCAACGAAAGTGATGGTAGTGATGAGGAGGATGGGGAAAACGAAGAAGATAAGTTTGAGGATGATGTTGAAACTGAGAATAATGAAGATAGTCCTTAACTTTCAGATTAAATGTAACGTGTCCAGCCTCAATTTATTACATTCTTTTCATTTTAAATTATTATACTATGAATTGATTTTTCATACGTCATTGAATCTTTTTCAGATATGGCACCTAAACTCAAAAATAAGGGCAAAGGGAAGGGTGTCCCAAACAATCAAAGAATCAACCCTCCCACTCAGGCATCCACCACAGCTGCTCACACCTCTACTTCTATCCCTTCCATGCCACCACCTCGTGCCCATGGGGAGTTTACCATGATACCTACTCCTGGGCATGTGACCGGAGTAATGCCTTCACCTCCACCTCCATCACCATTGGCAGATCCCGTGCTCACCCCCAGACATGACTTTGAAGGGGGTGCCGAAAGCGAGGCAGTTGGTGGTTCCTCGGTAGGGCAATCGGGACATAGGTCTACAGCAGATAACCAGATAAGGCTTATACGCATTGGTGACAAGTAAGTAAATTAATTTTTCAATTTTTTATGAATCATATTGTAATAATTTGAACAATTTCTTGACATACGATCTTCGATGTTTTGTACTTTTTGCTAAGTAGTTGGGAGCCAAACACAGTGGCCATGCACGAGGTGACACACACCATCCAAAAATTATATGAACGGCCGATGGATTTTTCGTCGGTAATATTATTGATGGAAAATCCGTCAGTAAATTTAAAAAATTATAAAAAACTTTATTTTAATTAAAAAATTACCGACGGAAAATTCGTCGATAATAAAGAAAAAATCTGTCGGTAAAGATTTTCATCGATGATTTTCTTGACGAATTTGTGAATCAAATTACCGATGGATTTTTTGAAAAAATTCGTTGAAGAATCCATCGGTAAAAATTTCTGACGGATTTTTCGGTCGGTAATTGTTTCCGATGATGTTATTATCGGTTGACAAAATCCATCGGTAATAAATTTTTCTGTCAATAACTTAAAAAATCCATCGGTAAAATCCGTCTATAACAACTATTTTTCTAGTAGTGAAGAAAGATGTTAGAAACAAATAACAGGTAAATACATAATACAATCATAGCATAACATAACTCAAATAATAATAACATATTAATAATTGTAGCATAATAGTGATGTCCTATAAACACGAGAACATCAATATATATCCATTAATAGAATACAAACTGATAAATGAGATACGATCACTTTATAGGCAAATGTCCAAAGGGAAACTATCTCCGTTAAATCTCTTGTTTATAACATAGCTCTTCGTCCACGTCTAAGAGAAAATTACAAACTACACCATCATCCTTGTCTGGAGATAACACGGAAAAGAAGACGAATGAGAAACTTATACAAGAATCTTAGTAGGGCTTCCCGACTCTAACATGTGTCATTGTCATTGTCCCCAGGAACCTCGGGTTTCATTATGAAAATGGTGGACATATATATAAGGTTCATTTATTAAGTTCTAAATACCTTTAGCCGAGGCCCGTATCTTTTAGCATGAATCTTAATGTCATAAATGCAACATACTAATCATGAATGCATGTCAATATCATATACAAAATATCATAAAATTTATAAAACAATGCATATAATATAAAGAACATAAAATCATGATTATCATTCTTATAGGTGACTTAAACTTCTCATTCTCTTTTCCTTGGGGGCCGCCCTATATTCTCTCTTTTCTTGAGAGTTCTAGGTTATGAGCTCATACCTCACTAGTCGTCACTAGCGTAATCTTATCCCTTTTGATAAGTTAAATTTCCGACTTTTAAGTACGGGATAGGAGGCATTAGGATCACTTTTCATAACCTTTAATTCGGGAGGTCTAAAGGATCATTTCCTATTTGGATCACCTCTCATAACCTTTAATTCAGGGAGTCTAGAGGATTATTTCCATGTGTCTTATGTCACCTTTAATCTTGGCATATTATATAGAGATGCAAAGATGACCCATTATTTCAACGTTTCATGCTCATAAAACTTCATGAAATTATGCATTTTAAGGAATCAAACATAACCATAACATGGCATAATTCAAATTACATAAACATGCATCTAAGCCATATAAATTTCAATATATGAACATAGTCATCACAAGATATCAATCACATTCATCTCATCAAATTATTAATATTTACGCTTAAGTCCCAAAGGGGTCACATTGCAATTTCTCAAAGGTTATGGATCAAAATATAAATACCCCCTTTTTAACACCATCTCACAAACTAAAGATCTTTAACTTTAACCAATACTTTCAAGGGATATATAACTATTAGAAACCATTTAAACTCATCATAAAAACCTTTTAGGGTCATAGACTAAATTTAACATATTTTAGGGGTCAAAATGCAAGGTTGCTCATTTTTTGACACTTATCAAAAGCCAATACTTTTAAAACTTTTTCTAAACATTAAAAGTGGTATTTTAAACATATAGACACCTCAGATATCATTACTAACTCTAATTAAAATCTTTTGACCAAAATTACATAATTGATTGTTAAGAACACAATTTTCCGCATGTTGCAAAATGGTCAAAACTAACACTTGTAATTATCCTTTCAACCTCTAAGATACCAAAAACAATTTTTACTTCAAATACTAATAATTCTTATGTATATAAAAAATATGATCAGTATCAAATCAGTGAGGAATTAATCTAGAAAATTCATTTTCTAAAGCTTTATAAAATTACAGTTTTGATCATTTCTAGTTATTAGTTTATCTCAAAAATGCTAAAAACAATTCTTACATCAATTATAAGAAATTTATACACATCCAAACCTTTTGAATCAGCATCCTAACCATTTTATTTAAATCAAGTCAGTAACCTCATTCAAAAAGCTTGAGAAAAGCACAATCTTTAACATCTTTGAATTCCTAATTCTAACAAAAGTTATTTGAGTAATTTAAAGACAAGATCAAAGCCTTAAAAATGAAGTAAACTAACTTCAATACCAAGAATATCAAGAGGCTAAAATTAACTTAATTTAAATATAGGAATTTCTATTTAAGATTAAAGAGGTAAGTTTTGGGCTTTAGAGATTTAGGTGATAACAAAAATCATAAACATGCTATGCAATCCATTTTTAATCTTCATCATTATAAGGTGAAAACTTGGAATTATAAACATGATATGTAATACTTGGAATATAAATATGGAGATGCAAGTTCATTTTTACATTTTTAAAGTTTAGGTGATAACTTGAAACATAAACATGAAATGTATTGCTTGGAATTTAAACATGAAGATGCAAATTCATATTATTATCTTCAAGGTTTAAGGTGATGACTTGAAATTAAATATGATTATGCAAGGCTTTAAATTTAAATATGATATGTAAGAGCTTGAAACATAAACATGGATGCAAGTTCACTTATTATCTTGTTAAGCTCAAAACTTTTAGAGAATCAAACTCTTTAACCTCAATTAATCTTAACAAAGGAAGTGAGCTTTAGAGTCCTTGATTATCATGGTTCCAAGAACCTTATTTCATGGTCTCATTATCAAGCTCATTAAAAGTTAAATTATAAGCAAAGAACAAGGAAATAACATGAAATAAAATCCCTACCAAATTGTTCCTTGTTAACAAAAGATAATGCTTGATCCTTAGAGAAGTTAGAAGAAGAAAATATGTCCTTGATGAGTCCTTGAAACTCGCCAAGATGAGAACAAATGGAGGAAGGATTTTTCTTGTGATTTTGTGTTTGATAATGGAAAGGTTATGTGTTTAGGAGTTGATTTATAGTTCGAATGTGTATGCTTGAGGTTTAGAGCTTGATTAGAGGTTGGGAATGGAGTATCTTGGATGTGAATGAGGAAGAAGAAGAAAGCTTGAAGTATTGAGAAAATTAGAAAACTCTGAGCAAGGAAACTATCAAATAAGCAAGTACTAAGGCTGTGAGTATTTGTGTGAACATTTTGGCAATGGAAGAGCATCTATTTATAGGGGTTTAGGTGTGCTATGGCTGCTGCATATAGGCTGTAAACAATCTGAATTCTTGTTCAAAAAAATAAAGCAAAACAACTCAAAGATCACATGGTATGGTCATGGTGTTGTTTGAGTGCTTAATTCTTTGTTAATAAAATAAAAATATAGGCATATGGGAGTATGGAGGTTGCTACACAAAGGCTGAAATACCATCAGAATATTTCCTCCAAAAAATTACAAGACAACTCAAAGAGCACATGCTATTGTTATGATATGTTTTAGGTGTATTAGGCTTTACAAAAATTAAAATTTGATGGTGGAAAGGAGCTGAAAAGCAGTGGCCATCATGGTTGTAATGTGGTAGAATTTTTTACTAAATAACTAGCAAGACAACTCCAACAAAGCACAAGGTAAAGCAATGATGTATTCTTGTGTATCATTGTTGAAAGCAAAATTTAAAATATAAGACAATGGGAGCATGGAGGCCGTAGCATTTGCAAGGAATGACAAGAGACATATATTCCTTTATCATGTGGTAAGACATGTGTTTGAGGTGTATCTAATAATGTAGTGCATTACTTCCTTAAAAAAAAATAAAACATTTGTATCATGGTGGCATGGAACCTCACGACTGATTCAAGGAATAATGGGGGACAAAGTTTCATTTATCATTCATGGTAGGACATGTATGATAGCTTATTTAATTAGGTGGTAGATTTAGGAATTGGTAATTTTGTTTAAATGGTAAAACTAAGTGTGTAAGATAACTCAAAACTATGTAAAAAGAATAATCTTATACTAATAATAGAGTTAATCTCATTTGAGTTAAAAATCAATTAGTAATTTAAGTTTTAATCTCATGGTAAAGAAAGTAAATATATTAAACTTACCCTAATCTTTAAAATTATAGGTTTCATGAGCTCTTTTGTAATTATGAAAGGGAATTAAATTTCCCTAAATAATTCTTAGGCTCTAATTATCTTTAGTAATTATTTTTAAACTTTGCTAATTATTTTTGACCCAAGGTTAATGAATGAAAACAACTCGAATTGAATTAAAGCCTAATATTGCCTTAATTAAATAAGTAAACTCATTTAGCACAACTAGGGGTAAAAAGGTAATTTCATGTAAAAACTTCCTATAATTACTGGACATTCTCAAATTATACCTGAAATAGGCATTTTGAACCTTTGGGTGAATACCAAATTCAAAGATTACACAATTTCATGAAAAATTACCGCATAGGTAAAACGGTAATTTTACGTACAGTAAAAATTGAGATTAAGATTTTTATCTCTAAGGCACATATAATCCCCATCAAGCATTAAACTAACCCTTCAAAGATAATCCAAATTGGTTATCTTTGATTTTCTAGGTAAAAATGACCTCAGGGGCATTTTGGTCATTTTACACATATAGAAAAATTGAGATTTGTGACTTTCGCTCGAATCGCTATTCAAATTTCCCATAATGTTTCTCTAATGTTATATTCCTTTATTGAGCATTATTCGACCTCGAATTACGTGCAAAAATTATTTAGAAATATTTTGGTAATTTTTACACAGCAGTAAAATTTGGGGCGTTACATTTCTCCCCTCCTTAAAAAGAATTTTTCCCTCAAAATTCATTACCTGTAAAAAGCTCAAGGTATTACATCTTCATATCTGATTCTAACTCCTATTTGAATTCTTCTATTTTTCCCCGTCCCCATGCTACCTTGACTAAAGGTACGGTCTTGCTCCTCAGTTGCTTGACTCCTTTGTTTGCTATTCTCCTAGGTGGGAGGTTGAAAGTTAGGTCTTCCCTTAATTGTACTTGCTGTGGCTCTAATGCATGGCTAGGGTCAGACTGGTACTTTCTTAATTGAGAGACATGAAAGACATCATGGAGATTGGATAAGTTGGGTGGTAAGGGTATTCAGTATGCTATAGGCCCGACTCGACTGAGGATTTCAAATGGACCAAGGAATCTAGGGCTCAATTTCTTGACTCTCATAGGCCAACCTATGCCTGTGGTAGGGGCGATCCTAAGGAATACATGTTCTCCCTCTTGAAATTCTAGCAGCTTTCGCCGTTTGTCCACATAGCTTTTCTGTCGACTTTGAGCGGTGAGAATTCTATCCTTAATCCTTTTGATTTGTTCCGTGGTTTCCCTCACAACTTCAGGTCCTAACAAATTTTGTTCTCTGGGTTTATACCAACATAGAGGGGATTGACACTTTCTACCATATAGGACCTTATACAATGCTATATCGATACTTGCATGATAACTATAGTTATATGCAAACTCAATCAAAGGCAAGTACCTATCCTAGCTCCCCTTTTGGTCCAGTACAAAAGCCCTTAACATATCTTCCAAGGTTTGTATGGTTCTCTTTGATTGACCATCCATTTGAAGGTGATAAGCCGTACTTAGGCACATCTTCGAACCAAATGCCTTTTGAAAAGCTCCCCAAAAGCATAACGTAAAACGCGGATCTCGATCTAAGATTATCATCGATGGTACTCCATGCAACCTTACTATCTCTTGGATGTACAGCTGAGCTAACCTATCCAAGGAGTAAGTCATCTTGATAGGTAAGAAATGGGCTGACTTAGTTAGCCGATCCATGATTACCCATATGGCGTCATGACCTACTTGGGTTCTAGGTAGCTCTGTCACAAAATCCATCGAGATACTATCCCATTTCCATTTAGGAATTGACAGGGGTTGCAACATACCAGAGGATTTTTTATGCTCAATTTTCACTTTTTGAAAAACTAAGCACTTACTTACCCACATCCTTATATCCTTCTTTAATCCGAGCCACCAGAACATTTTCTTCAAATCTTGGTACATCTTGGTGGTACCAGGATGAATGGTGAAATAGCTCTTATGAGCCTCCTCCAAAATCTCCTTTCGAAGGTCACCATTTGTTGGCATACAAATCCGTCCTTCAAACCTCCATAACTTATCAGCTCCTTGGGTAAAACCTTTCAATTTTCCCGCCTTTATTACCTCTAGAATCTCCTTGAACTTTTCATCCTTTTGCTGGGCTTGAGTGATTCTTTCCTTGAAGTCACTCATCACACTGAGATGACATGCCTTTATGCTCTCAGTGGTCAATGTCATTCCTAGGTTCAAGTCCCTAAACTTCTCAATTAATTCTGCTTCCTTAACCATTAGGTGAGACAAGTGTAATAATTTCCTACTCAAGGCATCAGCCACCACATTAGCTTTACCAGGATGATAGTTCAGACCAAAATCATAATCCTTTAAGAATTCCATCCACCTCCTCTGCCTCATATTTAACTCCTTTTGATCAAAGAGGTACTTGAGACTCTTATGATCGAAGAACATTTCAAACTTCACCCCATACAGATGGTATCTCCACACCTTTAAAGCAAGTACCACAGTTGCTAATTCAAGGTCATGGGTGGGGTAGTTTGCTTTGTAAGGCTTGAGTTGCCTAGATGCATAGGCTACCACTTGCCTATTTTGCATCAATACACAGCCCAAACCTTTCCCCTAAGGGTCATAATATACCTCAAAAGGCATCTTAGGGTCAGGCAAAACTAGCATTGGTGTTTTGGTCAATTTCACCTTAAGCTCTTAGAAACTCTTCTCACATTCAAGAGTCCAAACAAAAGGGGCATTCTTCTTAGTAAGCTTAGTAAGGGGTAAGGAAATCTGAGAGAATCCCTTAATCAACCTACGGCAATATCAAGCAAGTCCTAAAAAGCTTTGTATTTCCATTACCACAGTAGGTCTCTTCCAGCTCATCACAGCTTCAATTTTACTTGGATCCACCACGATTCCTCTTTTTGACACTACATGCCCTAAGAACTTCACTTTCTCAAACCAGAATTCACACTTAGATAGTTTGGCATATAATTTCTTTTCCTTCAAAATCTCCAAAACTATCCTTAAATGATGTTCATGCTCCTCGTGGGTCTTCGAATAAATGAGTATATCATTTATGAAAACAACCACAAACTAGTCCAAATAAGGTTTAAAGATTATATCCATATAATCCATGAACACAGTAGGAGCATTGGTTAGTCCAAATGACATCACTGTGAATTCAAAGTGGCCGTATCGAGTTCGAAAGGTCGTCTTTGGTATGTCCTTATCTCTCACTCTAATTTGATGATATCCTGACCTCAAGTCTATCTTCGAAAACACCACTGCCCCTTTCAACTGATCTATTACATCATCAATCCTATGCAAAGGGTTCTTGTTCTTTATTGTCACTCGGTTCAATTGCCTATAATCGATGCATAACCTCATACTTCCATCCTTTTTCTCAACAAATAGGACTGGGGCTCCCTGTGGTGAAACACTTGGTCTCACAAACTTCTTTTTCTAAAAGCTCCTCTAATTGAGTTTTTAACTTAGCTAATTCTAGAGGTGACATCCTATAGGGTGCTATGGATATTGGTCTTATCCCCAAAATTAACTCTATAGAGAACTCAATTTCTCTTTTTGGAGGGAATTCGGGTATATCATTAGGAAACACCTCAGGATAGTATCTCACAATGAGTATCTCATTGAGATTTTGCTCAAAGTCTACATCACTAGCAGCTAGGAGAACATATCCCTTACTTGCTTCCTCACCACAATTTATTTCTATAGCATTTATGTACAGACTTAGGGGTTTTTTAGGTTCACTAGGAATAGGAAGAAAAATGATAGGCTTGTCATAACAATTTAACATTACACGGTTGGTGTAAAGCCAATCCATTCCGAGAATTATATCTAGACTTTGCATAGGTAGACAAACTAAATCTAGAACAAAAGATCTACTTTCAACAATGAAACAACAGTTTAGGCAACATCTATAGGTCCTAACAGGTTTTCCAATACGGGTGGAAACAATAAGATCAAAGGAGAGTTTTGACACATGCAATTTTAAGGATTCAGCACAAGTATGGGATATGAATGAATGAGTAGCGCCAGAGTGAAAGAATACAACTAAGGTTCTACCATTCATCTCACACTTACCTTCCATGAGGTTCCGAGACTTCGTCGAGTTTTCTGCACTGAGGGTGAAGACCCTTTCTTGGCATTGCAGCTTGGGATTGGGAGCTACCGGGTTCCTCTCTGTGCATTCCCGTGAGTAGTGACCATGATTCCCACACCGGTAGCAAACATTATGGCCCAACAAGCAAGGTTGATCACCATGTTGCTTCCCACACTTTGGCCATTCAGTACCAAGGGCAGGTCTTGGAGGTGCAGTTGGGGTCCATTGGGGTGCCTTGTCTTTGGTTCTACTTGATCCCACTTGACAAAAGTCCTTCCTAGGGCCTTGTGGCCTAAACTACGGCCTAGGCTGTGGTCTCGGTTGTGGTCTGAAGGGTGGTCGATTTTGCGGCTTGAACCTTAAGGCTTGTGGTGCCAGCTTCTTTGCAAAGTTGTCTGCCTTTGATGTACTCAGCTTCTTTTGACCATTTTCAATGATACGACATTTGTTGATTAGGGTAGGAAAATCCCGAATCTCTAAGTGAACAACAATGACATTTATCTATGCTTTTAGTCCGAATTCATACTTCATGTACTTCCAATATTCATCTGGGTTGCCTAGGAAAATTCTCGAGAACTTGATCAGCTCTTCAAATTTTGCAGTGTACTGAGCAATGTTCATACTCCCTTGCGTCAGTTGCATAAACTCTATGTCCTTAGCATTCCTCACGGACTCGGGGAAGTACTTCTCATAGAAGTGAGCTTTGAACAATTCCCAATTAATGTGGGTGCTAGACGCCTCTAATAGCCTTCGGGTGCCAGTCCACTAGAACTCAGCATCCACTTCCAATATGTATGTAGCAAAGGTCACCTTCTGTTCCTCAGAGCATATGACCACCATGAAGATCTTCTTTATATTCTTTATCCATTCATCAGCATGATTTGAGTTTAGAGCTCCTTTAAATGATGGTGGATTCGCCCTAAGAAATTCCCCAAATCGGGCATGCTCAAGGCCCTCAGCAATAATGGAACAAAATCCATTTTCACCTTGGTGATCCATTCTTTCGAATATCATTTGCATGGCCCTCGCTATGTCCCTCAGAGCTTCAGCAGTTACATTGTTCTGCTCATCACCGTTTGAAGTCCTATTCTGTCTTGGGGGTGCCATTGGATCTTGAGCACACAAAATAGCAAACACTGAGGTGATCAGGCTCAATACTTAATGTTAAGTGAGCTAGTTACCATGGCAAATCCAAATACAACAATCATGCATCTTTATCCTATAGCTTATTCTAACAACAAGACAACTCTACACATGACATAACTGTCACATTATGCTTGAGAAGCATAGTCAGTCCAATCCTCAGGCTCCATGAGAACCGAACTGCTCAAATACCAAAATGAAACACCCTAATATTTAACTCAACATGCCTAGGACGCATTTAAGTTAATTATTAGTTATTACTCTTTTGTTCCAGTTTTTAACTCAAAATTTCTTGAAAATACTTTAGTGAAAATATGGGTAAATTTTTTTTTTGAAATTAAATACCAAAATGTGAGCCACGCATACTAAATAGCTAACGTCATTCATCTTGCCTGTATCATAATTCAAATAATAGGTAAATACATAATACAACCATGGCACAACATAACTCAAATAATAATATGTCAATAATTGTATCATAATAGTGGTGTCCTATAAACACAAGGACATCAATATCTGTCCATCAATAGAATAAAAATTGATAAATGAGATACGATCACTCTAAAGGCAAATATCCAAAGGGAAACTATCACCGTTAAATCTCTTGTTTATAACATAGCGCTTCATCCACGTCTTAGAGAAAATCACGAACTACACCATCATCCTTGTCTAGAGAAGACACGAAAAAGAAGAGGAATGAGAAACATATAGAAGAATCTCCGTAGGGCTTCCTGTAACGCCTCGATTTTTATTGCTATGCAAAATGACCAAAATACCCCTAGGTCATTTCTACACAAGATTTGAGGCCAAAATGGTCCAGGCCATCTTCAATAGGATATTTTGATATTAGAATAACATTATATGATGATTAAATAGCAATATGTGCAAAAATCGTGATTTTCAATTTTTCAATGTACAAATGACCAAAATGCCCCTAAGGTCATTTTTGCCGAAAATCAAGGACGGCAATTGCTATCCTCAAGGGGTTAGTTTATGCTTGAAGGGATTATGTGTGTTGTAGATATGAAAATATTAACTTCAATTTTTACATAAGTGAAATTACCAAAATACCCCTGTGGTAATTTAACACGAGATTAAGTAATTTCTGAACCTAGTCATCGCCCGGGAGTTCAAAATGTTTATTACATGTGTAATTTGATATTTGAAAATGTTCATTGGTTTGGGGAGTTTTGTGTGAAATTACCATTTGTCCCTAATTAACAATAAATGAGTTTATTTACGTAATCAAATAAATATAGGCAATATTAGGCTCAAATTAAAGATAAATTAATTTTATTTATCTTGAGTCAAATAATTATTTGAGGTAATTTTAAAGCATAAGATTATTTTAGAAAAGATTGTTTTTCTTTCTTAATTAAAGGGTTCTTAAGACACATAATAGGAAATTAGTGTATTAAATTTCTTTTCTTAAAAATAAAATATATTTTAGATTTATTTATTTTTATTACTTCAGATTATTTGCACTAAAAATTCCACTACATATGTTGGCCATTTAATTTTGTAATGGAGCACCTTAAATATTTGATTATTAAGCACTTACTTTAGTTTATCAATTTCTTTTCCACTAACAATTTCTTTTCTCAAAAATAAAATATATTTTAAATTTATTTTTATTTTATTACTTCAGATTATTAGCACTAAAATTTCCACTATAAATGTTAGCCATTTAATTTTGTCTTGAGGAATTTTAAACTCTTGATGGTTAAGCCACTTACACTAATTTATCATTTCTAAACCATTACAAATTAAATACCCATCAAATATATGTCTTACCACTCACAAAAATTGAAAAAAATACTCCCATTATAGCCATTAATGCAGCTGCCTCACCCCCAAAATCCCTATAAATATGTGTTTTCCAAGCCTAATTCACACACAAACATTCATTCTTACCATTTGTATTTTTGGTTTTGTAGTCTTGCTCACAAAAATTAGCCAAAAATCTCTCTTCTCTCTCTAAATACAAAGCTCTCTTCTTCTTCCTTCTCCACCTCCAAAGACTCCATTCTTGATATCCATCCAAGTTCCCAAGCTCAAAGAAACACATACATACCGTAAAGCAACCCCTAAGCACCTAAACTTTCCATATCCAAACACAAGAACACAAAAAAAATCCTCCCACCATTTCATCTTCACTTGGCCAAATATATACATCACTAAGATCATATTTTTGTCATTGATATCTCATCCAAGATCAAGCTCTTGCTTTATTTAACAAAGAAACAACTTGGTAGGGATTTTATTTCATGTACTTTCTTTTGTTCTTCCTTTATATTTTTGATTTTTATGATTTGATAATGACCATGGCTTGATGATGAGGAATCATGGTGGTGGTTGTGAATCCATCATTAAAATGTCCTCTAAAGCCCAAGATTTAATTCTTGATGACAAAAGATTTCTAAAGGTGTTACTAAGTCTTGAGTTTTAAGCTTAATAAGACATAAAAATGAACTTGCATCCATATTTATGTTATAAGTTCTTGCATATCATATTTATATTTCAAGCTTTTCATAATCATATTTATATTCCAAGTTATCACTTTAATTCTTGAAGATAATAATATGAACTTGCATATTCATATTTACTTTCAAGTTGTCACCTAAATCATAAATACCTAAGAATGAATTTGTATCTTTATATTTATATCTCAAGCCTTGCATTTCATATTTATCTTTCCAAGTTATCACCTTATAATGATAATAATAAGGTTACAAGACAAGTTTATGATTCTAGTTATCATTTAAATCCTAAAGTTCAAGATTTACTTGTTTTATTTTAAATGACAACTTTGATCATGGACACTTCTCATCTATTTATTTTTGGCACTTATATAATTCTGATTTAAATCTTGATATACTTTATTTTTAGGTATGATCTTGTCTTTAAATTTGTACAAAGAAATTTTGAAAGACCTACAAATTATAAAGGATTAAGAATATGGTTTTCTCATGATTTTAAATGCTAAAATTTTAGTATTCTGATCTAATCCTTTAGAACCTGAAAAGGTTACTGATTTAGGATGTATAGATGAGTTTAAATCGCTAATAGTTATTGTCAAAATTATTTTTGGTACCATAGATGCATAAAAGGAGTAGTTACAAGTGTTAGTTTGGGCCGTTTTGCAAAATGCAGAAAGTTGTGTTTTGAACTATCAATTATGTTATTTCAGCCAAATGATTTTATTTAAAGCTACTAATGATGTTGAATATGTCCATGAGTCCAAAATACCATTTATGAAGTTTATATAAAGATTTAGAAATTCGATTCGTCGTTAAATATTAAAAACAAGCGATTTTGCACTTTGACCCCTAAAATGTATTGAAATTTGGTTTATGGCCTTAAAGGTTTTTCTGATGAGTTTATAACGGTTTCTAATAGTTATATGTCTATTAAAAGTATTGGTTAATGTTAAAGATCTTTAGTTTGTGAGAAGGTGTTACAAAAGGGTATTTGCATTTTGACCCGTAACCTTTGAGAAATTGTGATTTGACCCTTTGGGGCTTAAGCGTAAATGTTGATAAATTTGATGGCATGAATGCGGTTGATATCTTGTGAAGGCTATATTCATGTGTTGAAACTTATGTGGCTTATGGATATATGCAATGAAGTATGATGCATGTTTATGTAGTTTAAGTTATGGTATGTTATAATTATGCTTGATAAATTGAAATGCATGATTCCATGAAGTTTATGAGCATGAAATGTTGAAATGATGAGTTATTCATATTTACATCTCTATATAACATGCCAAGGTTAAAGGTGACATAAGACACATGAAAATGATCCTCTAGACTCCCCGAATTAAAGGTTATGAGAGGTGATTCAAATAGGAAATGATCCTTTAGACTCCCCGAATTAAAGGTTATGAAAGGTGATCCTAATGCCCCCTATCCGTGCAGCTTAAGATTGAGAATTTATCTTATCAAAAGGGATAAGAATCGTAGTGGACGACTAGTGAGGTATGAGCTCATAACTAGAACTCTCGAGAAAAGAGAGAATTATAGGCGGCCCCCAGGAAAAGAGAAAAAGAAGTTTAAGTCACTTGTAAGAATGATGATCATGATGTTCTTTATATCATATGCATTGTTTTATGAATTTTATGATATTATGTATATGATATTGACATGCATCCATGATTAATATGTTGCATTCATGACATTAAGATTCATGCTAAAGATACGGTCTCGGCTAATGATATTTAGAACTTAATAAATGAACCTTATATATATGTTCACCATTTCATAATTAAACCCGAGATTCCTAGGGCGATGGCGATGACACTTGTGTTATAGTGGGAAGCCCTCTTGAGATTCTTGTATAAGTTTCTCATCCGCTTTTCTTTTTCCGTCGTCTCCAGGACATGAATGAAGGTGTAGTTCGTGATTTGTCTTGAGAGTGGGCGAGAGCTGGAGAATAACTTCCTTTTGGATATTTTCCCTTAGAGTAATTGTATCTCGATTATCGGTTTGTATATTATTAGCGGATATATATTGATGTCCTTAAGATTACAAGACATCACTATTATGATACAGTTATTGATATGTCATCATTATTTGAGTTATGTTATGTTATGGTTGTGATACGTATTTACGATATTCGCTTTCTAACATCTCTCTTACGCGTAAGGGTAATGACGTTAGGTATTTAGTATCTTGTGACTCACGATTTGTTATTTAAGTTCAAAAAAAATTTTACCCATATTTTTACTAAAGTATTTTAAAGAAGTTTGAGTTAAAAACTGGAACAAAAGAGTAATGACTAATAATTAACTTAAATGCGTCTTAGGCGTGTTGAGTTAAATATTAGGGTGTTACACTTCCCAACTCTAACACAAGTGTCATCGTCATCGTCCCCAGGAATCTCGGGTTTCATTATGAAAATGGTGGACATATATATAAGGTTCATTTATTAAGTTGTAAATACCATTAGCCGAGGCCCGTATCTTTTAGCATGAATCTTAATGTCATGAATGCAACATACTAATCATGAATGCATGTCAATATCATATACAAAATATCATAAAATTTATAAAACAATGCATATGATATAAAGAACATAAAATCATGATCATCATTCTTATAGGTGACTTAAACTTCTTATTCTCTTTTCCTTGGGGGCCGCCCTATATTCTCTCTTTTCTCGAGAGTTCTAGGTTATGAGCTCATACCTCACTAATCGTCACTAGCGTAATCTTATCCCTTTTGATAACCTAAATTATCGACTCTTAAGGTACAGGATAAGGGGCATTAGGATCACCTTTCATAACCTTTAATTCGGGGAGTCTAAAGGATCATTTCCCATTTGGATCATCTCATATAACCTTCAATTTGGGAAGTCTAGAGGATCATTTTCATGTGTCTTATGTCACCTTTAATCTTGGCATATTATATAGAGATGCAAACATGAATAAGTCAGCATTTTAACGTTTCACGCTCATAAAACTTCATGAAATTATGCATCTCAAAGAATCAAACATAACCATAACATGTCATAATTCAAATTACATAAACATGCATCTAAGCCATATAAATTTCAATATATGAACATAACCATCACAAGATATCAATCACCTTCATCTCATCAAATTATCAATATTTACGTTTAAGCCCCAACGGGGTCAAATCGCAATTACTCAAAAGTAAACGTAAATACCCCTTTTTTAACACCTTCTCACAAACAAAAGATCTTTAACTTTAACCAATACTTTCAAGAGATATATAACTATTAGAAACCATTTAAACTCATCATAAAAACCTTTAAGGGCTATAGACTAAATTTAACACATTTTAGGGGTCAAAGTGCAAAGTTGCTCATTTTTGACACTTATCAAAAGTCAATACTTCTAAAACTTTTTCTAAACATTATAGATGTTATTTTAAACATATAGAGACATCAGATATCATTACTAACACTAATTAAAATCCTTTGACCAAAATTACATAATTGATAGTTTAAAACACAACTTTTCGCATTTTGTAAAATGGTCAAAACAAACACTTGTAATTATTCTTTTCAACCGCTAAGATACCAAAAACAATTTTTACTTCAAATACTAATAATTCTTATGTATACAAACAATATGATCAGTATCAAATCAGTGAGGAACTAATCAGAAAATTCATTCTTTAAAGCTTTATAAAATTACGATTTTGATCCTTTCTAGTTACTAGTTTATCTCAAAAATGCTAAAAACAATTCTTACATCAATTATAAGAAATTTATACACATCTAAACCTTTTGAATCAGCATCCTAACCATTTTATTTAAATCAGGTCAGTAACCTAATTCAAAAAGCTTGAGAAAAGCACAACCTTTAACATCTTTGAATTTCTAATTCTAACAAAAGTTATTTGAGTAATTTAAAGACAAGATCAAAGCCTTAAAAATAAAGTAAACCAACTTCAATACCAAGAATATCAAGAGGATAAAATTAACTTAATTTAAATATACGAATTCCTATTTAAGATCAAAGAGGTAAGTTTTGAGCTTTAGAGATTTAGGTGATAGCAAGAATCATAAGCATGCTATGCAATCCATTTTTAATCTTCATCACTATAAGGTGAAAACTTGGAATTATAAACATGATACATAATACTTAAAATGTAAATATGGAGATGCAAGTTCATTTTTAGATCTTCAAAGTTTAGGTGATAACTTGAAATATAAACATGAAATGTATTGCTTGGAATTTAAACATGAAGATGCAAATTCATATTATTATCTTCAAGACTTAAGGTAATGACTTGAAATTAAACACGATTATGCAAGGCTTTAAATTTAAATATGATATGCAAGAGCTTGAAACATAAACATGGATGCAATTTCACTTATTATCTTGTTAAGCTCAAAACTTTTAGAAAATGAAACTCTTTAACCTCAATTAATCTTAACAAAGGAAGTGAGCTTTAGAGTCCTTGATTATCATGGTTCCATAAACCTTATTTCATGGTCTCATCATCAAGCTCATTAAAAGTTAAATTATAAGCAAAGAACAAGGAAATAACATGAAATAAAATCCCTACCAAATTGTTCCTTGTTAACAAAAGATAATGCTTGATCCTTAGAGAAGTTAGAAGAAGAAAATATGTCCTTGATGAGTCCTTGAAACTCGCCAAGATGAGAACAAATGGAGGAAGGATTTTTCTTGTGATTTTGTGTTTGATAATGGAAATGTTATGTGTTTAGGAGTTGATTTATGGTTCGAATGTGTATGCTTAAGGTTTAGAGCTTGGTTAAAGGTTGGGAATGGAGTATCTTGGATATGAATGAGGAAGAAGAAGAAAGCTTGAAGTATTGAGAGAATTAGAGAACTTTGAGCAAACTTTGAGCAAGGAAATTATCAAGTAAGCAAGTACTAAGGCTATGAGTATTTGTGTGAACATTTTGGCAATGGAAGAGCATCTATTTATAGGAGTTTGGGGGTGCTATGGCCGCTGCATATAGGCTGTAAACAATCAGAATTCTTGCTCAAAAAAAAAAATACAAAACAACTCAAATATCACATGGTATGGTCGTGGTGTTGTTTGAGTGCTTAATTCTTAGTCAATGTCAGGCAAGTCGATAAAATACATGTGGTGTGAGCCTATGTATGTAACCACTAAGGTGTCAAAGGGATAGTGTAAAATGCAAATAAAAATAAATATGATGCAATACTCAAAACTAAAATAAGATGTAGAAAAATAAAAGGGAAAAGTATAGGAAAAAAAACCTTAAGGTAGGTTATCTCCCACCCAGCACTTTGTTTTATCATCTCTAAGTTGGACGGTTAGGATCCTCATGGAGAGTGTGCCGTTTCAACCCATAGATAAGACATTTGAGCCCTTAGATCCGTGGGGTCCTCATGGAGGCGTATCAGTCGGTGCCCCTCAATGTCAAACCAAATCATCTTGGAATTTTCTAACTCAATTGCACCATCCGGGTGCACATAAATGACCAAGAATGGTTCCTTCTATCTAGACTTCGGCTTTCCAACCATTAGTTTTTCCCAGGGCTTATGCAGTAAAATCCACTGCCCCTCATAGGGCTTCTTACCTAACATGGGTTAGTCATGGGGCACTTGGAAAACTGATGATGACTGCATGGGTGATGTACCTGTATTTGAAAACTTGGGACATTTCTAAAACAACGGGTGCATCATATCCCATGGAAGAAGAAAAAGTGGAGAATGAGGGATCTGGATCCTTATAGAGCATATTTCCATAAGCATAATCAACTAAAAATTCAATGACATCAATGCCAATCACGAAGTATTCCTTATGGGGGTACTTCATTGCATCAGATAAATAAAATTAGACCTTCATGGCCCCACACTCCATGGATAATTTTCCAGCATAAACATCAATCATAGTTCTAGCAATTTTCAAAAATGGTCTACCTAAGATCAATGTGTGCTGGTTGGCATTGGTGTCATTTTCCATCTCAAGCGCATAAAAATCAGCATCGAATATTAAATCATTTACGTGTACTAAAACATCTTCCAATACTCCCTCTGATCTTGTGATACTGTGCTTAGCCAGCTAAATTTACAACCTAGTTGGCTTGAGCTCTCCAAAATTCAGGGACTAGTTAAGAGACTTAGGCATAATATTAATGCCAACTCCAAGGTCAGCCAAGGCCTTGGTGATGTGCAAGTTGCTAATAGTGCAAGGGAGAGTGAATGTGCTCGGATCCTTGCACTTGGTTGGTAGATTACCTGGCTTGATAATGAAGAAGGCATTTGCCTCCATAGTCACCTTATCTTCTTCCTATTGGTGCACAAATCCTTAAAAATTTTTGCATACTTAGGAATTTGTTTGATTGCATCCAATAGGGGTATGTTCACTTGCACCTTCTCAAAGGTTTCCCAAGTTTCTATATCCAATTATGATGAAGCAAATTTCTTTGGTTGGATCCTCTGAGGGAATGGCAGTGGAGGAGTGAAGTTTTCATCTCTAGTGGCCTCCAGTGGGCGCAAAGTGCTGCGACACTCTCCAGAATTATTTCGGGTTACTTCTTATGTCTCCGTTGAATGTTGCAGTGCTGTTTGAGCGCTGTGGTGCTCTCCAGAAACATTTATGCTCCCAGTACTCATGTAGATTCTCATTTAACTGGAAGATTCTAGAGATCTCTTTTCTGATAGAAGCCACTGTAGAGGTAGGAAAATACCTCTCCAATAAAAGACTCTTCATTCCAGTCTAGTTACTTACAACCCCATCGAAAGGTTGAAGAGCCAATTTTCTACTACACCCTTAAAGGAAAAGGGGAATGCTCTCAGTTTAACATCATCCACCTCTATCTATTAGGTCTCATGCCAAAACACATCATATGAAGCTTCTTCAAGTGCTAATGGGGATCTTCTCCAGACAGCCCCTAAAATTTAGGTAAAGCATGTACCATATACCCTTTAAGCTTAAAATCATTGTCTAGCCTGGGGTATGTAATGGTCAAGGGCAACAACAGTGAGCTCCCTAATGCTTTGTTTGTGAGATGGATTTAGAAGGGGAAGGGAAGGAACGAGAAGGCTTTGAAGGATTAGATTGTGTTTGTAAGTTTTTTTAATTGAGAGATGAGGTATTTAAAGGATTTTTAAAACCCTCCCAAATCCCTCATTCACCCTCAATTTTAATTCCCCCAGTTTGGGGGGTTTTAGTAGTATATAAATTGAAGGTACCATTTTATCCTTATTAGTTTTTATCAATTTCAAAATTAAGCAGACCAAACATTACACATAAGAATCAGTCCGTGAGGAACCCTAATCCCAATCTTCTCCTATTTGATTCTAGCTATTTCATTGACAAGGATGAATCGACGAGGATGAATCAAGCTTGCGTTCTGTTGATTTCTCCATTTCAAGCTTCAAACCCCTATTTCTTTGCGTTTCTTCACCTTCGCTTTAGCTTCGAATCTTTGTCTTTGTCGTTGCTATTGGTATCCTTTTCCCCCTTTTCTCCTTTCATATATTTGCATTGTGGAATTCGATTTTAATAGTATCTGTTTTAATGTTATCTTGCTATTTTCTTCTTGATTCACGATGCAACTCTAATTGAAGTCACCATTACCAACCATTTAATCGTTCAGTATTTTTTGGTTAAGCCTGTGCTGCTGTCTCCGTAGTTTCCGATTTGTAAAGTCCACTGCCTTCTTCGCCGTAGACAATGTTCTTAGTTGTTGGCGGTGCATCTAAGGTGAGTAGAATAGAGTCAATTAGGTTGTTTGGTTTGATATTCTCTGATCATTTGGGTTCATATTTATTGTGCAATTTGTATTATCTGATTCTCAAATTGTGATCATGGTTCATTGGATAAATGTTGGCTACAAATTTTCACTGCAGAGGGCTATCTTTTCGGTTGAAGTGCTGCATGCTTTTTGAAGAACGTGACTGTGCATTTCTAAGTTAGTAACAGAGGTAATTACATGTTTGATCTGATTTTTTTTTGTGCATAAATATCTTATTTATATTGGGTCATTTGTTATTGTATAGTTAGTGAAATTTTCATTTATTGAGCATGGATTTTGAGTATATTAAAAAATATGTGCAGATGTTAATTGAGAATGTAATCAAAATGGGATTGCCATATTTATATTGGTGTTTTGAATTGCATTATATATTATAAGGACATAGAAGCTTTAAGATAATGTTTTCATATGCTACCTTTTCATATAAGCTTTACAATGGTTGACAAAATCCTTTAATTAGAAATTTTAGAACATGATTGAAATTATTTTCTCCGACTTGTGTTCAATTGTTGGAAATTATTTTGTGCGGTTACATCATTATATCAATTGTTGTCATCCCCTCTTCCCATTCATTCAAGTGAGTTCTTGCAAATTGTTAGTTAATCTTCATGTGAGAATCACACTTCTTCAAATTATTAGTTGATATTGGTCAATTGATAGGTTGAGTGCATATGCAATAGTGGAATGTATTGCACTTTTTAAATGAAAGAGTCTTGCAATTTTCATTAATCTGAGTTCCTTCGTTTTTTTATGGGTATGAATATAAGGATTTGTAATTGTTACAGTTGATGTATTTTAATGTGATTCTTGGTCTTAGTAGTAATTATGTTATGTGATATTCAAGTCGGGTTTTGATATATACAAATAGTTCTTAATGGACCCATGTACATTTCATTTACTTTGAAATTAATCCAATTTTACATACTTTCATATGTTTGTGTATTTGGTACAATGGAATCCAATATTCTGATACAAGAGTCCTTTCCATTTATTAGCATATATATATGTTTTGTCTCCTTTTGTTTGTAATAGATTATATTATCATTGTAACACCCCAATTTTTACTGTTGTGTAAAAATTATCAAAATACCCCTAGGTAATTTTTACACATAATTCGAGATCGAATAATCCTCAATAAAGGAATATAATATTAGAGAAACATTATGAGAAACTTGAATAACGTTTCATGCAAAAGTCGCAAACCCCAATTTTTCTGTATGCGTAAAATGATCAAAATGCCCCTGAGGTCATTTTTACCTAGAAATCAAGAATAACCAATCTAAATTATCTTTGAGGGGTTAGTTTTATGTTTGATGGGGATTGTATGTGCCTTAATGATAAAAATCTCAATTCTTAATTTTTACCGTACGTAAAATTACTGTTTTACTCCTGCAGTAATTTTACATGAAATTATATAATCTTTGAATTCAGTTTTCACCCAAAAGTTCAAAATGACTATTTGAAATATAATTTGAGAATTTTCAGTAATTACAGGAAATTTTTATGTGAAATTACCTTTTTATCCCTAATTGTGCTAAATAGGTTTACTTGTGTAATTAAGGTAATATTAAGCTCTAATTGAACTCCAATTGGTTTCATTCATTAACTTTGAGTTAAAAATTAATTACCTAAGGTTAAAAATAATTACTTGAGGTAATTAGAGCCTAAGATTACTTAAGGTAAAATTAAATTACCTTTCCTTAATTATAAGAGCTCATAAAATTAGTGATGTTGAGATCAAAATTAAGATTACTGTTTAGGTAAAATCTAGTATATTTATATTTTCTTATCCTAAGTTTAGAACTTATGTTACAAATTGCTTTTAACTCATTTGAAATTAACTTCATTTACTAGTATATGATTACTCTTTTTACCTTGTTTTGTCATAAATACTTAACCTTTTGCCATTTTCATTAACCTAGCAATTCCTAATATTTTACCTAAGTAAGTACATATCTAATACTTGATTTACCACTTGTAAAATAACACCAATATGATCCTAAGGTAATCTGATCCAACAAAGAAACATATCCAACCATAACACCATACCTTAGCTTTCTTTTGCATTATTTTTGGTTATGTTTAATCAAAAGAAAACCCACCCATTTCAGCCATGATGTGATCAGCCACTATGTCTCCCATTAGCTTCATAGTTTATGCATCTTCAAACAATGATACATGAACAAAATTATGACTACACCATAAGCTTTTTTTTCTAAGTTTTCTTTAATTGAAAAATGAAATAAACCTTTCCCAAAGCAGCCAAGAATGCAATGGCCAAGCACCCTCCAAAGGCCTATAAATACATGCTCTTCCATTGCCAAAATGTTCACACAAACACTCATAGCCTTAGCACTTTCTTACTTAATAGTTTCCTTGCTCAAAGTTTGCTCAAAGTTCTCTAATTCTCTCAATACTTGAAGCTTTCTTCTTCTTCCTTATTCACATCCAAGAGACTCCATTCCTAACCTCTAACCAAGCTCTAAACCTTAAGCATACACATTCTAACCATAAATCAACTCCTAAACACATAACCTTTCCTTTATCAAATACAAAATCACAAGAAAAACCCTTCCTCTATTAGTTCCTATCTTGGCCGAAATTGGAGGACTCATCAAGGACATATTTTCTTCTTCTAACTTCTCTAAAGATCAAGCATTATCTTTTGTTAACAAGAAACAACTTGGTAGGGATTTTATTTCATGTTCTTTCCTATGCTGCTTCCTTTATTTTTGGTTTCTATGACTTAATATTGACCATGGCTTGGTAATGAGAAATCATAGTGGTGGTTGTGAATTGATTATTTAAATGACCTCTATAACTGAAGATTTAATTCTTGATGTCAAGAGATTAATGAAAGAATTGCTAAGTCTTGAGTTTCGAGCTTAATAAGGCATAAAAATGAACTTGCATCTATGTTTATGTTTCAAGTTCTTGTATATCATATTTATATTCCAAGCTTTGCATAATTATGTTTATATTTCAAGTTATCACTTTAAATCTTGAAGATAATAATATGGGCTTGCATATCATGTTTATATTTCAAGTAATCACTTTAAATCTTAAAGATAAGAAAAATGGACTTGCATAACATGTTTAAATTTCAAGCCTTGCATATCATGTTTAAATTTCAAGTTATCACTTTAAATTGAAGATAATAACATGGGTTTGCATTTCATGTTTAAATTCCAAGCCTTGTACATCATGTTTATATTTCAAGTTATCACCTAAATCTTAAAGACTTAAAAATGGACTTGTATCCTCATATTTATATTTCAAATATTGCACATCATACTTATATTTCCAAGTCCTCACCTTATAATGATGAAGATTAAAATGAGACTTGCATAGTATGTTTATGATTTTAGTCATCACCTAAATCTCTAAAGCTCAAGATTTGCTTCTTTTATCTTAAATGAAAATTTTGTTCATGGACACTTCTCATCTATATGTTTTTGGCCCTCATATAATTCTGATTTAAAGATTATTATATTTTATTTTTAGGTATGGATCTTGTCTTTAAGATGTAACACCCTAATATTCGACCCAATACTACTAGTACGTACTTAGGCCAAATATTAGTCATTACCTAATGTCATGGTTCTTTTCACTTGGAAAAATAGCTTAAAGAAAATACGAGCCAATTTTTTTTTTTAAAACATTACTTAAAATAGAAGCCACGCATATCTTACCGGGTCGGTATCATAAAGTGCAGAAATATAAACATAGAAGTGGCTCCGAATCATAACATCATCACAACTGGCATACCTCATATATAATATGCCTACCCTACGAGGCAGGACTCTTCAAGTACATGGTAAACAGGAATACAACGGAAATACAGAATGCATAGAAAAGAACCAGAAAGAAACATCCCTACCCACGTGCAACCTAAGGTGGATAACCTCAACACAAAAGAGGTTTCATCCATACTACGTGTCGTGCATGCACTAAAGGCTACCCTCCAATCTCCACAGAAGGATCACGGGTACGGAGGAACATAGCCAATCCACGGGTGGAGCTCAGCGGGTGCAGGCATGCCCTGTGATTGAACGTGTCGTCCACGTCGAGGTCGTGGTCCGGGCACCGGAGCCCTCCGACGCTGAGTGACTGTCTCCTCGCTGCCCATCGGTCGCAGAGGCGGAGTGGGGGCAGAGCCCTCATGGTCCATGGGGGAGTCCTCCACAGGGTCCTCTTCCGAGTGCTGCGACAGTGGCACATACTCCGGTATGTCCGTGGAACTGGCAGAGTGGGTCCGTAAGTTCCTCTCATGTCATGGCCGTGCATGCTCAAAGATCGTGGGGTCACCATAGGGGGATGTCGGGGAGAAGCGATAACTATATACGGGGTGTGCAAATGGCCGTCCCAAAAACATGAAGATCCGCACAGTACATCGGCCCTCAAAATGGAATGACCCATGCTCCGGGTCATGGTGGACCTCCCACCGGGGTGTGTCAACGAACAGCACGAACGTCGCCATCTCGCTCTGAAGACGTAATGGAAAGAAAGAGATAAAGGGAGTGAGATTCTTACGAAAGAAACTCAGTAGGGCTCTCCTCCTATCCTAGGTGTCATCATTTACGTCTCCAGGTATCTCGGGTTATGTATAAAACCGTGTGCATATATTGGTTCAATTATGAGTTTTCTAAAGTCTCAATTTCCGAGATCCGTTTCTTTTAACATATCACTTGTATTTACATAAATCATGGGGAATAAATTGTGGGACTTCAATCATATAACTTGGATCATAGAACGTAAAACATATAGCTTGGATCATCGACATAAATCAGATAACTTGGATCATAGAACATAAATCATGTAACTTGGATCATGGAACATAAATCATATAACTTGGAATCATAGAACATAAATCATATAACTTGGAATCATAGAACATAAATCATATAACTTGGAATCATAGAACATAAATCATATAACTTGGTACTTGGCACATGGTGACTTATCTTGGTTACTTAGGTGACATTAAACTTTCACTTAAACTGGGGCCGCCCTCATATTTCTCCCTTTTGAGAAATCTCTCGGCTATGAGCTCATGCCACACTAGTCGTCACTAGTATCTAGACTTTTATCCCTTGGGATAAGTCAACTTCCCGACTTTAAGTACGGGTTTAGGGGGGCTAGAATCACATTGTCCCCACCCTTAGTTTGGTGGTTTCAAAGGATTACATTCTCATATTTTAAGTCACCCTAAGTTTAACATGTTTCTTTAAGATGCCACATAATTAATGCATAACACATAATTACCACTTCGGCATCTCTAAGATTCTTTTAAAGAAGCAATAACATGAGATTACAAACCATCACATAAGAGTAATAGTTCACATGGCATCACATACGTCATGAGCTAACACACCAATTCATCATTAAATGTGAGGCACATAATCATCCCATAAGGTAGAAATCCCTAAATCGGGTAACCTCAAACTTCCAAATTATTTTCTTATACCTCTAAGGGATTGATTAACCTCATTACCATGATTTATTAAGTCCTAAAACCTAATTAATCATGGCTGGACAGCCTTGGTAGTAAGCTTGTATTAGATGAATTACGGTGTTCTAGAAGATGCGTTTTAAACCCTTTCTCACATCCGACTTTTTCTATGATGCAACAATTAATACCTAAGTCAATTATGAGTCACTCTCAATGATCTAGACATCATATAATGTGATTCTATGGGTGTTAATCAATCTGGACAGAATTCATATTTTCTATACCTATGGGGTTCTAGAATTCACATTTCAAGCAATTAAGGTAACCAACCATGCTCTAAAATGTCTAAAACAATTAGCATATACTTGGCAAGGTATTCAAACATATTTAGACCACCCAAAACATAATTTAAGGTGCTGGAAATGATCATGGCATAACCGAAATTGGTAAGTCATCAAATCATGTGTAAACTTTCTTTTTCATGTACTTAGGTAACTAGTTTCTCTTGGAACAATTTTAAGACTTCAAAAATACCTTGGAAATCAATTTAACTTGTCAAGAACTTTCATAAAATACATAGGGAATCAACTTTTTAAATTTACTCATGGTTGAAATTCTAAATGTAAGAACATACTCAAAAATACTTTCAAATGTCACTTATGTTTAGGAAAAACTTAAAACATAAACTATAGGCTCTTGTAACTAATGAAAAACTCATCCTAGAGCTTTCATCATCACATGGCCGAATACATTTCAAGAGAATACCTCTTGATGTAACTTTTCTCAAGATGAAATGGGCAAGTCTTTGAGCTCTAGTCTCTTAGGTGATGGCATAAAAGTAAACGTGCTATGCATTCTATTTTATTCTTCATTAGAGAGTAAAGTGAGAGCTTCAAAGTAAATATGAAATGCAAGAACTTGAAATTAAATGTGCAAGGCTCAAAGTAAATGTGCAAAACTTGAAAGTAAATATGCAAGTTCCATTCTTTATTTTAGTGCTCTAGGCCCAGCAACAATCGACTTTAAGGCCGAAATAGAAAGGCTTCGAGATTATTTTAGGTGATATGCAAGCTCTCATTTTACATCTTTAAGTTCTTAAGTGATGACTTGAAATATAACATGGAATGCGAAGCTTGGAATTTAAATGTGCATTATGCAAGTTCATTCCTTATCTTGGGGTTTAGTGATAGCATAGAAATAAACATACCATGCAAAGCATAAAGTAAACGTGAATGCAAGTTACTTTTATCTTGTCTAGAGCTCTTGCAAGACTTTTAAAAAGAACATAGTTCCAACCCAAACCTCATCCTCACAAGAAAAGGAAACTACTAGTGCTTGAATACTTAAAATGAATCATGACCATAAAACTTGAAGATGGCCGAATCTTCATTAAGAAGAATAACCCATTTTTGAACTCTAGGGACCAAGATTTTGATGATTCAAACACCAACATCTCAAGTCCTCATCATTGAGTATTTTACTATGTTTTAAACTTCCATCAAAACCAAACTCATGGTAAACATAAAGGAACAAAACCGAAAACATACTTGGTCTAGGAACCAAGTTCAAGCTCTAGAGTTTTGTTCATGTGACATACATCAACATGAAGCCCTCATCATCAAGCTACCATTTTTTTTTCAAGTTCCAAAGGCCTTCATGGCCGAAACCTCAAAGAAATGAGATGAAGTTTTCAAAGGTTCAAGAGAAATACAACTATTTCTTGAGTAAAACTTGGAAATAATAAACTTTTCTTAAGAAAACTCAAGCTTTAGAGGTTGTTCATGTGACAAACATCAACATGAAGCCCTCATCATCAAGCTACCATTTTTCCAAGTACCTTAGGCCTTTATGGCCGAAACATCAAGAAACAAAAGTTCCAAAAAGGTTTCATGAAAAACACAACCTTGTCTTGACCAAAACTTGAAAAAGATGAAACTTTTCACAAACAAGATTCAAGCTTTAGAGGTCTCATGTTGGGATGAACACATGGTCATCTCAAGAGAGCACTCATCATCAAGCTCTCCTTATCTTGGCCTTGAGGCCGAAAATGAAAGAAAAAGGAGAAAGAATGGAACTTTTCCTTAAGAAAGATTCAAGCTTTAGAGGCCTCACTTTAAGATGAACTCATGGTTTTATCTTGGAGAGCATTCATCATCAAGCTCTCATGTTCAAGGCCTTGAGGCCAAAAATGAAAGGAAAAGAAAAGGAAGAAATCGAAAAATGAAAAAGCAACATGGAGGTTCCACCTTGCATCATTTCCCAACAAGATTCAATATAGAAATGAAAAGCATATTGAGAAAGGTTCCCTACCTTGTGGTTTTTGAAAAGAAGAGGAAGAACTTGAGCTTGAAGAGCTCTTGGAAGCTTGAGAGAAAACCTCAAAGTGCTCTAAACTCTAAGCTTTAGTAAAATGAACAAAGGTGCTTCAAGTTCCCTAAGCTACCTATTTATAGAGAAGTAAAATGATGGTGGCCTTTTTGGGGGGGGAATTCGGCCACTTTACAGCCACATGGGGGAGGAAATATCTTTGTTTAAAGCATGGTGTTAGTCATTCAAAGCATGGTAAAAGTCTAGCTATGCATGGCCTAAGGTATGGCTAACAATGTAGCTTATTTCCAAACCTTTTAAATGAATAAAATCATAAAATTTTGGGCTGTAAAGGAGTGGAAAAAACCATGCCTTCCATGTAAAAAAAAAAGAAGAAAATATTTTCTAATTTGAATTTCCAAAGCATAGGTAAGGTGGTGTAAGACATAATGTCTTGAAAAGTTTGATTGAAAGCTTGAATGACCACAAAAACAATTCATTCTTTTTGAATTTGAATGACATAAATATTTTTAATTTAGAAATGAATTGAAAACCTTGATTGATGTATGACAACTTTTCTTGGAAGAGAAAGCATTGAAAGGAAATGTGAATAGTGAAAATACTATTCATAGTTGCTTTTTCTTTAAAGAAAGGAAAGAATTAGAATTGAGTTACAAATTTCCCTAAGAAATTTTAGGTTCTAATTAACCTTAAATAATTATTTTAGATTTAGATTAATTAAGAAAATTAATTAACCTTTCATTAGAGTCTAATATTGCTTAGGTTTGAGTTAAATAACTCGTTAGGCTTAAAATGCACTAAGCAGGGGTAAAATTGTAATTTTTACCAAAAGTTGCCCGAGACCTCCGGGACTTAGACCAACATGGTTCATGCCTTAAAACATCATTTTTGATCTCCGGAACGAGTCCGGGTCGGAGTCGAAACTTAAAACGGCCTTAAATCAAGTTAGGGGTATTTTGGTCATTTGTGCGCAGAAATCTCAGAAATGAGGTTTTTCTGCTCCATTGGTCATTCACAATCATACAAGCCCCTTCATATAACATATGAACCCTATGAGGATGGCCAAAGCCGGCCGTCCTCGTGTTTTCGGGTAAAAATGACCTCAAGGGCATTTTGGTCATTTAAAAGTTTAGAGAAAAACGGGGCGTTACATAAGATGCACAAAGAATTAGGAATATGGTTTATCTCATGATTTTAGATACTAAAATTCTAGTTTCTAATCTGATCTCTTAGAACTGGAATGGTTACTGATTTATGATGTTTAGATGAGTCTAAATCACTAATAATTGTTGTAAAAATTGTTCTTAACATTTTGGAAAAAACTATTAACTGAAAAGGATCAAAATTGTGCTTTTATGAAGCTTTTAGAAGGCTAATTGTTCTTATTACTGTTTAGCCCTGTTCACTACTGTTCATTGCTGTTCACACACTTTAGAATCACTAATAATTGTTATAAAAATTGATTTTAGCATTTTGGAAAAGTCTAGTAACTAGGAATGATCAAAATTGTGATTTATGAAGCTTTGAGAGATTAATTTTCTGATTCTGTTCAAGGGTTGTTTAAGGCTGTTCATGTTATTCACATACTTAAAAATTACTTATATTTGATGTAAAAATTATTTTTGGTATCATAGATGCATCAAAAGGTAATTTACAAGTGTTAGTTTTGGTCATTTTGTAAAATTCAAAAAGTTGTATCTTGAACTATCAACTATGTTATTTTATCCAAATGTTTTTACTTAGAGCAACTAATGATGTTGGATGTGTCCATGAGTTCAAAATATCATTTATGATGTTTAGAAAAAGTTTTAGAAGTATTGGTTTTTTATAAGTGTAAAAAATAAGCAACTTTGCACCTGAAGTGTGTTAAAATTTAGTCTATGGTTCCAAAAGAGTTTTATGATGAGTTTAAATGGTTTCTAATAGTTGCATGTATCTTGAAAGTATTGGTTGATGTTAAAGATCTTTAGTTTGTGAGAATGTGTTAAAAAGGGGTATTTACATTTTGACCCGTAACCTTTGAGAAATTGCAATTTGACTCCTTTTGAGGCTTAAGCGTAAATATTGATAATTTGATGAAATGAATGTGATTGATATCTTGTGAAGGCTATGTTCATGTATTGAAATTTATATGGCTTAGATGTATATTATGTAATTTGAATTATGGCATGTTATAGTTATGTTTGATTCATTGAGATGCATAATTTCATGAAGTTTTATGAGCATAAAGTATTGAATAATGAGTTATGATTATATGTTCATGCTTGCATCTCTAAATAATATGCTAAGATTAAAGGTGACATAAGACACATGGAAATGATCCTCTAGACTTCTCAAATTAAAGGTTATGTGAGGTGATCCAATAAGGTTTATGCAACATAAAACATATGGAAGTAATCCTCTAGACTCCCCGAGTTAAAGGTTATGAGAGGTGATCCAAGGAAGTTATATACCTATGATGAGAAAGTTGAACAAAGGCAAGAAAGTGATGTATTTTCCTCCTCTATTACCCCATATTAAATCTAGCGATGGCTAGTTAGGTTGAGCTCATCCTAAGCGATCGGTGAAGTGGAGTTTTGGTGCTGAATATAAAAATGGCTAGGGAAGGTGAGATGGTTGGTTTGAGACGTTAACGTAAGAGGATGGTTATTAAGAAAGGAACTTGAGGGTCCCAATATGAGAAAGTAAATTGTCATGGGTTCTCTTGCCTTTTCCATGCAAGCTAAATAGTATACGACTCATCAGGTTTGTTATATCATGCATTCATACTAAGTCACCTAAGAAAGTAAAGTAAGGATATATATTTAGTGTGTTTACTCATATGATGTTGTGTTTTGGTTTTATGTGTTGCAAATTCATGTTAAGAGTATGCTTAAGTTATTTGCATATGTTATTTATGTACTGGAGGCATTACCATGCATACATAAGATATCTATTGCATTCATGATATTAAGACTCATGTTAAAGATACGGGCCTCGGCTAATGATATTTGGAACTTAATAAATGACTCTATATATGCTCACCCTTTTCATAATAAAACCCGAGGTTCTTGGAGACGATTACGATGACACTTGCATTAGAATAGGGAAGCCCTACTGAGAATCTTGTATAAGTTTCTCATCCCTTTTTCTTTCTTCCGTGTCATCTCTAGACAAGGATGATGGTGTAGCTCGTGAATTTCTCTAAGACGCGGATGAGGGAGTTGCGCTACAAAAGGGATCAAGAAGATAGTAATGGGAGTATGGAGATAGTTTCCCTTGGATATTGACTTTAGGGTGATCATACACTTTTTATTTGCCTGTGCTTTAGTCTCTTGATGGATGTATACTGATGCCCTATATGTTTAGAGGACGTCACTACTATGATATAATTCTGATGTGTTAATATTGTTTATGTCATGAAACTCTATGGTTTATATATATACATTGTGATGTTGTATGTATCTGTTACTTGTCTTTATCCTTTCTTATTTATAGGTAAGGCGAATGGCGTTAGTTACTTAGCATGCGCGGCTCATGTTTTGGAATTCAAGTTTTTTTAAAAAAAATTTACCTGTATTTTTACTAAAGTAATTTTCAAAAGCTTAAGTTAATGACTGGAACAAAAGAGTAATAACTAATAATTAACTTAAATGCGTCCTAGGCATATTGGGTTAAATATTAGAGTGTTACAATCATGCCAAAGTTAAACAAATCCCATATTTAATTTTGTGCTTTGTTTCTATGACAAGAATACATAATAGGTTTGAGTTGGTTTGATTATTAGAGTTTCTAGCTTGAAATGGTTTAACTAACACTTGAACTTAGGCAAACTATCTGAGCCCCATTATCATATAGTTTTAGTTTTATTCAACTTACAAGTTCTTGCTTGTTGGTTTACTTGCAAGCCTTTTTTGTTTATTCTATAACTTTGTTTTTAGTTATTGTTATCTTTTTAATGCTAATAATTCTGCTTTATCCATTTGTTGAACTCTGTGCAATCATAATTTAGTTAAACAAGCATGTCAGATAAAAGCCTAAAAAAAAAAACATACATTTTAGCCTCACATTTTTTCCCTTATCATGTATTGGTATTATTTGAGGATGGGAGGATCATGATATGAACCCTTGATTCTCTTGGTAAAACAAATTCTGAAGTTGTACCATAATTAATAACTCATCCACTTAAAAGCAAAATTATTATTAGTTTATTGCCAAAGAATTGGTTCTACTACAAATAACAAATAGATAAACCAATATATGGTTTTGCAAGAACTTTTTGTCCCTAGACTGTTATTAAACTTGCATAACAGCTGAGTTCCATCTTATATATTTTAAACATCAGGATCACATTGCTACTTAATTCTAAGCTTTTATCTTTTGGGCCAACAGAGGAAAGAAAAACTGTTTTGATTTTTTGACACATGCTAGAAGGCTTCTAGACATCATACCCAGGCTTAGTTTTCCCTTCACTTCCAAGAAAGGCGATCTTGACTTGCAAAACATACTTGAGTCTCCATACTTCTTCAACTGAGCATTTCTCCATAAGCAACAACTGAAAATATTTGCTTTAATCACCCCTAGATTTATGATCAACAAACAGTGAAGGAATTCTCCATGAAATTTTAATGTTGATGATTTCCATCACTTAATTTAAGTTGCTTACAATGATTTAGTATTTAGATTGATTTAATACTTGATATTTTTGGACTATTTGAGTTTTAATTAATGGAATTTTTTCCTTGGATATTATTATGAAAAAATTGCCAAGTGTTGGACTGACAATATTTATTATTTCTTTTCTATTTGCAAGTTACAATTGTGTATCCAATTGATAGTTACTTTTTTTGTCCCTTTTTGTAATTTTCTTGTAAATACAAATTTTTTGCATGGTATTATTATTTTATTTTATAAATATGAATTTTTAAAAAATTTAGAAAAAAATTTTTTGATAGACTTTTTAAAAATATTGATAAGAAAAGTCATTTTTAGAGATAAAAAATAAAGAGATAATTTTTTTTAAATGTCTATTGTGTAGAGTAAAAAATTTGAGGGAGAAGTAGCTTTTAAATTTTTTGAAAATAATTAATTTTTTAAAATAATTAATTATTTAAAAATAAAATAATTAAATACATTATTATTGGATAAAAGTGTTAAAAAAATTATAAATTTTCTATTTCTTTTTTTATGGTAGAAATATGTAGTTTTAACTAAAATAATAATTAATTCTATAAAAATAAAATAATTAATATTGTAAGAAAGGGTAAACTTGCAAAAATAGACCAATATTCTCCTAATTTCCTTCCCTCTATATATCTTATACTCCAAAACAAATGGGGGATTAATCATCTAAGCTCCTTCCTTTCCTCATCTTTCCTTTCCCTCCAATGTCTTCTCTCCCTTTTCCCTCTAAACTCCCAAACAAAGCCTAAGTATCTTGCTCCTGTCTCCCATGTCACCTGTATTACCTGAAACACTAAACAGAAGATAAGAATACTAAGATGGTTCCAGTTGTTAATGTTTCGCCTGTCTGATTTTTCTCAAAGTTTTTTCAATTTCAAAATCAAGAGGTATCAAATTTGCAACAGACAAGGAACGTTTCATACAAGGGAATAGAAATTTTATTTTTTTTGCTTTCTTTTGTAGAAAAGATTAACAGCAAAAAATTAAAAACAGTAAATAAATAAAAATCAAATAAAATAAAACCAGAAAAAAAGTAAAAACTAAAAACAAAGAAAATAAACAACTAAGTTTTAATATCTCCCTGGCAATAAATTTTGACGGAGGTTGTTGCCTACCTCCTCAAATTAGAAATTTATTTTAATGCTAAGTTGCACGAAAAATATAGTAAATGGCATAACCCAAGTCGTCTTTCGAGGCTTCGACACTTAGTTGGAAAAATTGTGGGTTTTAAAGCAACTAAAATTAAGAATTAATAGCAACGAGATAATAACAACAGTGAAGAAAGTATTAGTGCAAGGTATTCCTAGGATTGAAAATTAATTATTATTGACCAAAAATTAAACCTATTAGTGGCTATTAGTAATAAATTACTGGCAATTTTACTAGCGATCAATCAACCTTTAGAATTTGATCATTACAAATAACTAATAAACGAAATTTCAATTTATTTAGAAATTGCATTAATTTAATGAACCAATTGCTATAGCTAATCGTCATTCAGAAAGTTAATTTTAATGTTCTCCCTCAAATATAAATCAATAGATCTATTAATTTATACCCAAAGGGTTTCCCTAAACAGCGATCGCCAATTTACTTATCCCAATAAAGATTATAGCAATCACCATAATAATTATAGGAATAGAAACTGTAGAACATTAAGAAAACCAATGCATTTAATATTAAAAGGGGTCTCAAACATCATCCCAATCCATTTGGAAACCCTTACACCAGTAAAGAAATCTATTGCTCCATCTCTGGAGGATTACAACAATGAAGATAAGGGAGAACCTGAAAATAACAACAATAATCATTGTCAAAATCTTCAAGACAAAGTACTTTCATTGATGGAATCCCTAAGAAAGAGAAGAATATGTAGAGAGAGAAAGTGACTGGCTAATTGTAGATCTAAAATTGAGTAAAAAAGTTAGGGTAAAAGTTTGTGTCAATCCTTTATATACTGCTCTCTAAAATGGGTCACAGTGGGCCCAAAAATATATTAAATGAGCTATTCTGCATCATCACACGAGAACTACGGTGCTCAGTAGCGAGCTATGCTGATAAAAATCATTTTGTGGGTGCTATTGAGCATTTAAGTGCTCATTTAGAATTGAATATGTCATTGGCACTAGAAATAGCAATTATATGACTTTGAATAAGCTTTCTAACGCCGCCAAAATCACCTCAGTAGGACATCTGTAGCTCTAGATATTATGAAAATATTAACTGGAGGTCAAGTTAGACAGCATCAGAATATCAGCAACCTTTAATTTTGCAACTTGATTTTCACCAAGATGATTTTAGAACTAGGTTTTGAGCTGAACATTAAATTTATAGAGGACTTCTTGAACTTTGCAAAACATATTTATTTGTCTTAATCCGATTCCTGTACAGAGAGATACAAATTTTCTCTTACAATGTTTTTTATAAGTGTGCTTAAATGAGCTCAAGAACTCTTCTATTTTGCTTCTAAATTCTTCCCAATAGTTTCCAACCTTGTTCTTGACATTTGCACTTGATCCAAAGCTCCTGTGCAGAAAACCATATTCAAAGAGACAAGTCAAACGTAACAAAGTGTAATTATAAATTATTCCAAAATTAGTACAAAAGCCAATAATTCTATTAAAATCACATAATGAGAAATAAATTAAAATCCTTATTAATTGCATCAATAACTCATTAAAACTTATGCAAATAGTTAAGGTTTGGTAGCAAGATAAGTGGCATAAATGCTCCTTATTAATAGGCAGAGACCGACCCCTTTTTATATTCTTTCCCGAGGTCACATACTTTCCAAGCTTCCTTTCTCGGATTAAGGTTTTGATCGCATCTTTTAAGTCAAAGCACTCCATTGTCCAATGTCTTGGGGCCTTATGATAGGTGCATAACTTGGACTTGTCTATGTTCTTTTTTGGCTTCAAGACCCTAGGCTTTGCAAGCATCTCCGTGTTGTAGATTTCTTTGTACAGGTTGGTGAGAGAGACAGTTAATGGGGGGGTATATTTAGTATATTTTGGACCTCGCCCTGGTTTCCCTTTGCGTCTACCTCTGTCGTCTGGCTTCCAACTACTACCTTAGATTTGCAGGCCTAAATGTTTTTGCGCATTGGACCTTACTTGCATGGTTTCCTCCAGGTGTATGTATTTTTCAGCTTGAGTTTGGATTTCCTCCAAGGTTTTAGGTGGATTTTTTGCCAGGGACTCTGCAAACAAATAATTTTGAAGTTTGTTGATCAATGTTACAAGGGCAGTCTGGGTAATAAGTTCTTCGCAGAGCAAGATCTCCTTGTTGAAATGCTCCAAATAATCTCAGAGGGGCTTGTTTTGTTATTAGAAGAAACCCAATAAGCTTGATGCTAACTTGGGCTTAAAACATTTCATTGTGAAGTAGGCCAAAAATTTCAAGCTAGTCCGGAGAACTTGTTAGTTGACCTCGAAGCTAAGTTATTGAACCATTTGAGAGTTGCTTTCTTTAGGGTAATGAGGAAGGCTCAACATTTTATGGCGTCCTAGGCTCCAACCAGGTACATTCTTGACCTGAACAAGTCTAGGTGTTCCTGGGGGTCCGCGGTGCCATCATATCCCTCGATCTACGTTGGGAGTTTGAAGTCCCGTGGCAACTTCAAAGTCATAATGTTAGAGAATGGAAAGCTATCTTCTTCGTCATGTGATACTGCCTTCCTCTTCCTTCTTCTGGACTGACTTCTTGCTAGGGTGGAGCTGGATGACTCGGCTGCTGAATTCCCATCGGAGGCCAACTCATGCGCCTGTGTTCGACAGGAATTTCTTATTCTTCTATAATACTCTTCTGGATCCAAAGGTTCATACTAAGGGTAGGAAGGGCGTGTGCTAATGTCATTTCCACGACGACCGGTCTCACTCCGGCATCGTCCAAAACTCCTACGTGCTAGGCTCAAAGACTGCCTTTGTGGAGCATCCAATACATACTCACACCCCCCGGATAGGTGTTTCCGATGAGCATATTGCTGAAAAGCCTCTTCTACCTCCTTTTGGAGGATTTCTTGCACGAAAGTGGCTTATCTTTCCCTTCTTTCTTTAACTTGATGCTCTTCCTCACATCTTCTGTGATCGTCTTCTACTGCCTTCATGGCGCTAACATCCCTCTGTAGATCTTGAATGGTTTGCACTTTTTCTCTTATAACTTTCAGCATCTTGGCCACCGTGGGAGAACCAGCCCTGTGGACTGGTATTTGGAATTTCGTGAAGGTTGGCAAGGCTATTTTTTGTGTCCAAGACGTCATTTCTATGTGGCCTTCATTTCTACGTACCACCACCTCATGGAGGTTATTTTTGGGCATGTGATTTCCCTCTTGTTGTACCTTAGAGGTATTCTCTTTATGGCTGACATCGTTGTTTTTGACAAGAAATCAGGAAAGAGGGTTTAAAAGGTTCCCCATAGACGGTGCCAATGTAACGAAAGTGAGAGAATATATTCATTATCTCATCTTCTCAGTACTTCGTAAGCCTCTTGACCGAGTCTTTCATGACTTCTTTGCGTACAATTGACAACGGTGAAGGTATGTCTAGGGACTCCACCTAGAGAATGAGTTTGAATTTTAGCAGAGTACAAGTATGATTGAAAAAAGCGTATTCCATACCTCGAGCCTTTGGTGATATTTATAGTAGAACCAGTAGGGAGGTTACTGAGGACCAAAGTGCTCCCACGTCCCATGTTCATGGTAGAGGAGAGAGTGGAAAAGAGGATCCCGAAATGCGCAGCCACGTGTCTCGGCCCTTTACCTTTGGACCATACGCGTGCTTCGTCCATATACTCACCCATATGGGGTTTCTGTAGTGAGTTTTCCGATATGGATCACTTGATGGGCTTGGGCCATTGTCCATAACAAGAAACATCCTTAAAAACATATTATAAAGACATTTATATATTTCATATTTCCATATCATGTATATAACTACACTAAGATACTTTTATTATTTGTTATTTATACTACCTCTCCATTTGATTTTTCAATGAACCTAATTTGTCTGAAATGACTATTGCTATGGAATGGTAGTATATGTAAAGGTGATTGACTTTTTTAAGTGGGCTGTAATACAAATATACATACAATTATATAATAAAAGTATAAAATTTGAGGGGCCATGGCACCCACTAGTCCCCCCTTGGCTCCACCACTAATGGGGACTCATGATGGGAATGAGGATAGGGACCGGAGCAAAATTCCAAATTGAGACAGGGCATGAGATATATCCCCTTTCTCATAGATACCTATTATCATTCATATAAATAACTTATGATATAGTTAAATTATCTACTTATTCTCTTTCATTTTTTAACAATTTCAACTTTCGAAATATATAAAATATTCATAAAGCAAGCTCTTTATTATTAGTTATAGATCATCTATCGAGATTTTTTTCAGCCTTATAAATATGATATTCGAAATAAAATATAAAATAGAATGATACATTTATATTTTTTATTTATTTAATTATTAAATTATTTTTTTAAAAAAAATTTATATTTAATTTTCTATAAAATATATTTAAATAAATTAATATTTATTTTTTTAAAATTTAACAAACTATTTTTTATTATCATTTGTTTAATGTATAGGTCAAAAGACTTGTAAAATATACTAAAAAGAAAGATAAGAGAAGGCAAAAACATAAAACGAGAAAAACATAAATTGAAGAGGGATAACCATGAAAACTGAAAAGCGAGAAAAGAAAAGACAGGAAAAATGAAGATAAAAAATATAATAAAAATAGGCAAACACAAAAGGTCGAAAATAAATACAATTGTTTTTTAATAAAAAAAAGGAAAGAAAAGAAAGCAGCGAGTGTACATTTTCTCTACATATTTTCTGTTAATAGAATATGGACGTTTTTTCGTTTTGTATTTCGCATTGTTCCACATCTCTTTTTGTTTCTTCAAAACAAAACCCTAATTCCCCCAATTTCAGTTTTGAGCCTTGAAAAGCCTATCTCTCTCTTCTCTGTCTTTTTCTCTCTACCTCCGCAACGGTTTTCCCCATTCTACAGCTCGATCCTCAGGTTCGTTCTTCTCCTTCTTCCTCCTCCCCATCTCTCTCTCTCTCTCTCTCTCTCTCTCTGTGTTCTCGTTTTGTCTTTTAATCTGAATCCAAAGTTACGATCTTCTGCGAACTAGTCTCTGTTTAGGTTTTGTTGTTGTTTTTTTCTTTTGAGCTTTTGGAACCGAGTGATTTGGTTCTGCATTCCGAGCTGTCGACTTTGCTGTTACGGAATTGAGATTTGTGGACTTTGTTTGTTTGGATTTTGTTTTGTTTGATGATGGAGGGAACTGTGAAGTGTGATGGATCCTTGAATGTGCAGGGCTTGTGATGGTTTTTCCTACTTGATGTGGATTTTTGGTTTTCTTTTTTGTGTTACTCATTGGCAATCTATTCGTTCTGGGCTTGAAAATGCATGTAATGTCTTGGGAGAATTGTGCTATCATGGGTTGGGTGTTTTCTTCAAAGTTTGGATTTTTATTGGAGAGGAAGACTGCACTGGTACAGACAGCGATTTTAGGAAAGAGTGCTGAGCTTTTCTGTTTGAGTTAGGTTACTAGCTTTGTCATGGAAGTTAATGTACATCTGCTGTTTAGCTTTCAGATCACTTTTTTATAATTTGTTTTTTGTTACCAGTGAAATATTATATTTAAAATTGTTAATTGGGAAGTGATGCCAGTTGTGCTGTGGAGGATAATAATTATTCATGTTGGTATGTTGTCGGGGAGCGGAAATTTTAATATGGTAATTAATGCTTTAGTGTGGATTTAATGTTCTTGAAATTGCTGGGTTGGTTTAGAAGATACGAACTTTGGCAGTTATGAGATTCGGTGCTTGTATTGTCTGTTTGTGCAAATGTCCACAATGATGATTGATTTTGTTTTGAGCGTAGTTTCCAAATCCGTGCACAATTTGTACTATCGTACTAGTTTGTACTATTGTGGTTTGCTTGCGTACTGGATCGCTCTTGGTTCGCTGTGGGGATCGTTATGGTGGCATAACGGTAGCTGAGATTAGAAACGGTAATGGTTGTCTTGTAGGAAGATGAAAGAGTATATGGAAGAAGAAGGGGAAGACAAGGGGAGGCTTGTGACGTGAACAAAATGAAATGTTCATTCACTAAGTTTACTAGGTATAGGAAAAAGTGAAATGCAGAGGTAACAGTGTTGGCATAGGAACAAGTGAAAAGAAGCATGTGAAGGGAGAAGAAAAGTTATATTTTTTATAGTATGTTAATAGTACGCTCTAGTTGTATTGGAAATATGCTTAAAAAAAATAAACGTACCAACTAAGTACCAAGTATACCCCCAACGTACCATATATTTTATAAGGTAGTGTACTGCATCCCAGGTAACTATAGTTTCAAGTGCATTCACTGCAGATTTAAGTCTGCCTGAAACTGGAGTGACTATGTTGATTATTTTTAAGTGGAATGGTGTGAGACATGGAAGATTGAAGAACAATTAATGGTTCTAATTAGTTGCATTAGATTTCCTGCAGTTGATTATCTCCAAATGTGGGCTTTTTTCAATTCCTCATAACTAAATGTTGTGCTTATTATACTTGCATGAACCGTGACATGGTGGTTTGGGTTATTAATGGTGGAGCTGCTTGTATATCATGCATTTATGGTATATCAGAGCGTGTGATCTTTTCCTTCAGGCAGCTGGTTGCTTTTCAAGTTGTCTGTCCTTTATTAGTCTAATACTGTCACTACTATAAGAGGTGGGATTGTTATGATCTTCTCGAGTTGGATTTTGGAATTTGGTTTTCTTCCTTCTTTTCTTCTGCAAGCAATTTACTGCAATAGGACTGTGTAATGCAATTTTGCATCTGATCTATGGGTTTTTTTTTTTTTTTCCTTTCCATTGAATAAAAGGAGTGGGAAGAAGATAAGAACAAGATTGAAAAGTGTCCGAGTATGCATAGGATTTTGAACTTTAGTCTATCAACATTTACACGGGAGAGATGCTGGGTAAAAGAATATTAATCGGTAATCAGTAATAATAATAATTGTGTTTTTCTTTCCGGCGAAGTTTTGTTCAAGTAATCAATATGCAGTGGGAAAGGCTATAGCTCTATTATGATTGTCACCATCAAGAATTCTAGACAGGATAATGGGAATATTTGGTGATAGATTCGTGTTTGAGTAATGATAGGATTAGAATGGAGCTGGGTTTTCAGTAAGTGGATCATATATTCCCTTTTTTCTTTCCATTTTTTGGGGCTAGAATTACAAAGTATTAGTTGTGGCTTAGCATCTTGCCTTGAAGTGAAATTGGATTGTGTGCTTACTATTAGCTAAAATTTCTGGCCTAGTGATTTGCGCTCAGTCTAACGTGTGGTTTTAAAGACAAGGTCACAAGCTCGAGTCATGGAAAGACGTATTGCTGGCAGGTGCAGGAAGGGGGATGTTGGGTGTACCCCAACATTCTGTCTTGAGAAGCCTTGGTGGATTGGATTCTGATTAGATTAGTGGCATAGTTGCAAGAAAGACATAGACCCCGAATGACAGGTGTGGAGGCCTAGGAGGGGGATTGTTGGCTGCGAGTTAGCACCTTGCCTTGGCAAAGCCTAAGTATGGTTGAAGTCAGATTGAATCATGGTGCTTAATAATGGATCTATGAAAAAAGAGTTGTGCCATGATTATCAATTGTAGTATTTTGCCAAGTGATAACTGATAAGTGCATTATTCAACACAAGGGAGCTCTATGATCTATATCAAGGAGGAAGATGGTAGGCTAAAGTGCAGGTAAAGCAATGTGGCTAGGATTTCATCATGGAATTACCTGTCCCCAAACTGATGTCGTGCCACTTGACCTAGGACTGTTGGGCCATTGGTCACACATAGTTCTTCTTTGGCCTAGCTTCAATGTATCTCAGTCATACATTGGAAATTAGGCATAATGAGCATATTATGATTGTGCCTTTTGTTTGGAGGTCAATATTCTATGTCCTTTATGGATAGTGCAAAATCTGGCAATTAGAGGATGTTAAATTGTTGCAATTGTCAGTGGAAAGATTCTGTTGGGAATGCAAGCAGTTGAAAGTCAGGTGATGCACTTTGTAAACTTTGACTTTGCTGCATATGCGCCGTAAGTGGTTGGTATTTTTATATAGTGAGATTTACTAGAAGGTTGACTTTGCAGTTTCAAGTAATATGATAGTTTGGGTTGATTGTCCTGTGTTGACAATCTTGAAAGCTCCATTTCTTGCCTAATTATTGAGGCACCTCTGGGTCAGCATGGATTTTTGTATGATTTATTAGTTTGTGATGCTGATTTTACAATTGAAACAATGCTTTCCTCCAAGTTTCTTTGGTTTCATTATGAAAGTAAATGAAATATTGATCATAGTTATAAAATGGAATTGCATTGAAGTATTGCACCATTTAAGAGTGAACTTGGTAAAAATGGGAAAATCAATTGGGTTGAACCTGGTAAAAACTAGGAAACCGTGCAGACTTTTATCAAACAGGGAAATTTTTTTTTTTTTTCATTTTTTGCTCTGTTTTTCCAATCAGACCAGCAAACTGGCTGTTGAACTGGTGAGCTGGTTGTTTGACTGGTCTGCCGTCTTGTTATCTATCATGGTTTTAAGTACTGCTTATGCAAAAGTTAAAATTATGTAAAAGTTAAAAATCTTGTGTTCCTTCAGCCCCACTCTTTACCTATATTTCAGTTTAAAATCTGATAGGGACTTGGGTAGTATGAGATGCCCAGAGTCCAACATTGAGTAGTATGGGCTACTTGGTGTTGTATTTAAAGAGAGTGGTTCTCCCCCCTTAACAGCTAGCTTTTGAGGTGGGTTCCCACTCTCCTTTGGTGCTTATTAATGGTATCAGAGCTGGTGGTCGGCAAGATGGAGAGGGCTACCTGCGAAGGATTCTAACCAACAGAGGGTTGTGACTGGCAAAAGGCCAAGTGAAGTACTCCTGAGTAAAGTAACACACAGTGCAACTGCTGCGACATCGGGCGGTGTATTGATAGGGACTTCGGTAGTATGGGATGCCCAAAGCCCTCCTTAACAGCTAGCTTTTGAGGGTGGGTTCCCCACTTTCCTTGGGTAATTATCAAAATCCTTGGTGGAAGAAAAGAAAAAATTGTTGATGGTTTTTGAGGTTGCTTAAGGTTCCCCACTCAGGATCTTTTTGCATTTTTGAAAAATAAGGGGCAAAATGTGTGAGTTGATCCTTGTTATTGGTTCTTTTAGGGTGTGTTTTGGTTTCCAAAAACAGTTTTCATTTCCTAAGTTTGTGAAGGAAACAACAAAAGGTGGAAATAAAAATTAGATTTTGTAGTTTTCATGGTTTCCTTCACAAAATCCTGAAAACAGGAAATGAAAATTGAAAATAAATTTTTGAAGTCAAACACACTTTTTTGTTTTGAAATCTCAATGTAATTTTACTTGTATCTGATTGTGCTGCAATGGTATCTCTGAAAATCATACTTGATTTTTGTGATACTTGCACAATCAGTTTCCATCCTTTCAATACTTGATCAAACAAATTATCTACTTTTGTTGTGCATCCTACTGTTTGAATTCAAAGTGAACACTTCTTAATTTCCATGGTCTGCCTTGTGCTTCTGTAGAAAGTCCTCTTTTATATGTCATACGAATTGTGTGTTATTGCAAAAGTTCTCTCACTCTTGCTGAAATTTGTGGATACACAAACATTGTTGTGACTGGTAGAAGCAGGAGGCCACCTTTTATTAAGTTACGTTTTTTTATTTATTAATGTGCAGTGCGGGACAGATGCTGGAATGTCAAGGAAATCCATGACCTATTTATCTACTTTGCTCCCTTCCCATTTATTCCTTGATATTTTCCTCTAAAACTTTCTTTTAAGAAAATATATATTCCATATGGTTTTGATTGGTTTGGCTGCATTTCCCCTTCTTCTTTGGTGTTGAAGATTTACGTTTTTATTGGCAATATTATACCAAAGCTACATCTATTTTGCTTGACTAATGATAAAATTGCTACTAAATTGTCATGATTCTGCTTTTATTTTTTTGGCTTAATAGTGAGATGCTTTTTATATGACCATTAGCATTTGCCTTTTTGGGAAGGGGAGAAAATGAAGGATTTGATATATGGCAACACCTTAGAACCATGTAATTTTGCAATATCTTCCTCTACCATTTAAGTTCCTGATTGTTTGCAAACAGGCCTGCACACATGATGATATTAATGTTAAATGGTCTTTGGATTTGTTGATGCATTTACATATTTGTAATTTAGTTACTCTACTGATTTGGTAATCAATTAGAAAACTATTTGTCTAATTTATTTTCTTTAATGTTGCAGAGACCTATTTTCCTTCAAGGAGATGTCTCCTGCATCTAAATCTAAGTCCAAAGACAAAAAGGCTGGCAAGGAAGCTCAGAAGTCTTCTGCCAGGCCTTCAGGATCTGGTAATGCAGTTGCTGGTGTACCAGCTAGTGCATACAACCCATTATTGGGAACATTCCATGCTCTGGAGATGTCACCAACTGCTTCTACTTCACCACTACATTCTAATGGTCATTTCCAGAACATAGATGAGACAGATGAACATCCTGCAGGTTCGGTGGTAGCTGGTGTGGAGTATGATTCTGTTTCTAATAATGGTAGTTGGTCTGGTGAGTCAGAGGACCATAAAGAGAAAGTGGCTAATCCTCCTGCTCGACTGGAAGCAGTACCAGGAGCCGATAATGACAAGCGAGAGAAAATCCGCCAGAAGAATGAGAAAAAACATCAACGGCAGAAGGAAAGGCGAGCACAAGAGTTGCATGATCGTTGCAGTGGATATCTTATGTCAAGGAAACTTGAGGCACTTGCTCAACAGCTTGTGGCAATGGGGTTTTCTCATGAGCGTGCAACAGTGGCATTGATACTGAATGAAGGAAGGGTGGAGGAATCAGTAGCATGGCTGTTTGAAGGTGGTGAAGAAGCAGATAATCACAAGGATAAAAACATAGGTGGGGGTAATTTGAAAATTGACATATCAGAAGAACTTGCTCGGATTGCAGACCTAGAAACCAGGTATAGTTGCTTGAAACAGGAGGTTGAAAGGGCAGTTGTTGCCTGTGAGGGTGATCTCGATAAGGCTGCTGAGACCTTGCGAGAATTGAAGCTGCATCCACCATCTGCCCCACCAAAACCTGAGGAAAATGGTGATCCTCTTTCCATTAACAATAGTAAGCTGTTGGGAGCTGTGAGTCAGAGCCCAGGGTTACAAACAAAATCGATTCTCTCTCCAAATCAACCCAAAAAAGATGAAAAGGATTTCAACTATGCCAAGGCAGCAGTTATGACTGGAGGACCCTCAGAATCCAGTAGTAGAAATGTGCAGCCTCTAAAGAGAGTACCCAGGTCTGAATGGGCGAAGCCACAACAAGCTGCTATACCAGCGGACAAGAGGTGGCCAAGTGTAGGATCTAATCCTTCCGTTTCTTATTCACTGGCATCACCTTTGCAGGTGTCACCCACACCTGGTAAGACTGAAGCTTCCTATATGGCTCTTGGAGGTGATTATAAGAACCTTCAACCTGGGGCAGCTAGGGAATCAGTAGTTGTGATGCAGCGGCCTCAAAATGTAAATGCAAAGCTGGTTCCAGCCACAAGCATGAGTTCACCTCCTCCTGGAGTAGCTGCCAGTTGGTATCCAACTAACGGTGTTGAAGCAATGAGGCCCAATGGCGTTATGTCTCACTCTCCTAGCACTGGAAGCCTCAGTTCAAACTATATCAGTTCTAATCAATTGTACCACCAACTTCAGTATCAACCTCAACAGCAGTTTTTGGCTGGTAACAGCAACTCATTAGATCTTCCAGCAACCAACCGAGGGAATAGCATGTGGAATAGAACAGGTGCATCACCGACACTTGCTGCTGCTGCTTCTCTAGGACTCTTTTCCGGGTTGGGATCAGCAGCCACATCAGGTGCAACATCTCCTGTAGACTGGAGCACTGGTGGGTCAATGCAATTTGATTACACCAACATAGATTGGTCCTTGGATAGAGGTTTATCCCCACCAAGGTCAAATGCATTGTGGCTAGGGCTTTCACCTTTTACTAAGAGTACGGCTCAGTTGTACGGCTCAAATGCTTCTGGAGTAGTTGCTCAACCATCAATGAGATCATTATCCTCTAATGGCAGCGTTGTTCCCTTGCATGGATTGCAAGATGGTGGAGGATCATCTGCTGAAACATCTACTGGTTCTAGGGAGTGGAGTTCCCCATTTGAAGGGAAAGATCTTTTTACTTTACCGAGACAGTTTGTTTCTTCTCCATCTCTGTAGAATGATGGGAAGAAATCGAATGAATAAGATAAAAAAGGAAGACTAAAAAATGTGTGGATTTGATGTTTGTTCTTATGATGCTATAGTTGATGATTGTTGGTGGTAAGCTGTCAGTGGAGGAGTAGCGTCTAATCTTTCATACCACTTCACATGCACACTGCAAAATATACGTTAATACACGTACCCGTTTACGCTGACTTGCGCACACCTTACAAGTCAGGACATATTTAGAGTTACGCAGCGGCCACAGAACTATTGACGCAACGCAAACCGTGCAGGACCAAGCGTTGCTGATACCATTTCAAATCCGATGGTTCTGTTCGGCTTTTGTTATTAGTTTGGTGGCTAGTTGTAGTCCACTTCAAAAAGCAAAACGGCCTTATTTTAACTAAAGGAGTTTAATAATTGATAGCGTCTCCACCTCATTCGTTTTACTCGTGTGACCATTGGACGGATGGCCAACATGAAAAGCCGACTGTAGTCAATCACGCACGATCCGATATCTGCATTTAATAGGGTGTCTGCAAATCTAAGGATTGAATTGAGTTAGAATATAATCCTTTAATTTGAAATTAAATTTAAATCAAGATTGAAATTCTAAGATAATTTAATTTTATTAAAATTTCTGAAGGTAAATTATTTTGGTTAGAACCGGTGTGAGAATTGAATTTCAATTAATGAAAATATCAAAATGACTTTATTTAAATATAATATTTGGTTTTTAACTCATTAATGAAACATAAAATAGTTAACATAATAAATATTTTTTAAATAAAAGAATTGAATTGAATTTTTTAATTTATTAATTTATTTCAAACATAGAAATGAAATTCTAGAATTCAATTTAATTTCATCTTATTAAAATATTTCAAACACCGTGTATCTCTACCACAATTATGAAAGGGTTTGTCAATGAGTGCCCTGGAGAAATCAAGAATTGAAACTTTTTACACTTTTTAATGCATCTACTGTCCTTGAAAATTTAGAAAATTCTTAATTCAATCAATAATTAAATTCAATATAATACTTACTATCATAGTTTTTAAACTCGGACCGGTGATTGACTCGGTTGATGCATTGAGTTACTAGATCACTGGTTCAACCGGTGGGCCATTGGTCGAACCGGTTGAACTAGATTTATAAGAAAAATATAAAAAAATTTAAATAAAATATAATAAATTGATAACTAATTAATAATTTAATACTCTTAAAGGGGTCCAAATATAAAAAAATAAATAAATAATATAAATTTCTAAATATTGTTCATATATTATAATCACATATCACAATTGACAAATTCGAAACATAACTATGCAAGTAAATTCATAAAGTTTTATATCATAAATTCATAAGTATAACAATATAAACAAAGTTAATATATTTTTTTATAAGTTAGATTAGAATATTTTTTTTAAGGTTTTAAAAATAGACATCATTTAGCACAAGAAAAAAGGTCCGACCTGATCCAGTTCAACCGGCCAAGTCATCCGTTTTAATACAAATCCGACCGAGTCGAACAAGGTCGCATCGGTTTCGATGCAGAACCGATCCAAACAATGGCTCTGACTAGTTTCATGACCGGTTCACCGATTTTCTGGTCAAATCGATTGATCCGAGTCCGTTTTCGTAACTATGCTTACTATTTTAGTTAAAATTTAAAATTGGTTACATTTAATTCAGATGGTTTGGTGTAAACTGTTTTAATTCCAAACCCAGAATGAGGGAATATTTTGTCTATAATTATGTTATTTGATAAGACTAAAGAAGTATTAATTACTTTTTTCAGTTCTTTGTTAAGCTCATACTGTCAGCTATACTTAATAACTATAGTATTATGTTTACAGCTTTCTAAAAAGTTAATTTAGTCTAAACAATCTAATTTTTCTTAGTAAGTTTTATGTTTTCTCAATTTGTGAGAAAAACTTCAAAAGGAGTGGTACTCCCATTTTTGTATTGTGATTCCATATTTAATGTTTTTATTTACACTATTTTTAAAATATCCTTAAGCTTATTTTAATAGTGGCCTTTTATTTTTAAAACTAAATCAAGAATTATGTATTAAAATATCGATTATATATTATCATTCTTTATTTATTATTTTTATTTGTGACATTTCTTAATACCTTTAATTAAAAATTTATTTTGAATTTATTTATATTTTTAATGTTTTCAGCTATGATATTTCAATTTAATAATAATATTAAACATAAAAATTATCTGTGATTAAAATTTTAGTATACCAATAAATTCCTAAATTAAATATAAGGTTTAACTTGAGTGTAGTGAAATAAAATTCAAATAGTTTTAAAATTTAATCAAATATAAAATATTACACTTTTTAATACTGCAGTTCCATAAAAAGACAATTTATCAAAAGTATTTAAGTTATATTTGTCACTGCAACATTGAAAAATATTTAAAAAGATAAAAAAACTTGGTTAAATTAATTAGGGGACATGTATACTAGACAATATTATATATTTATCTTAATAAATATAATTTTTAAAACATTGATATGAAAAAGCATATGAGTCCACCATTCCTAATCAATCATGGTTGCACTCAAAAAGTAAATAGAAAATTATAGTGATGATTAACAAATCTAATCAAAATAAATTAAAATACCAAGTAAATAAATAAAACACACAAGTTATAAAGGTAATGCATAATGAGCTTTTTTAAGAGCAATTTTCGTAGATAACAACGCCAACACTTAATTACCTCATTTACGTACGGAATAATTAACTAGCAAATACTATTTCTCTCGATGTTTAAGTTTTAGCGTCTTTTGGTAGGTAATTGCTTTGAGTTGAGTAAAATAGGCATACTAAATCAATGCCTTTTGGCGAGCTGATGCTTCAGCCATTACTATTAGCTTCTTTTATCTCTCGTATTCATTATACATTAAAAAGGAAATAAATAAAAGATTATAGTGCATATTGGCATTACAGGCAAAAGTTTTGTTTTAAAGAAAAACACGGAGGTGAGAGTAGTTATAAAAAGTTATATTTTCTTTAAAGTTTTAAATAATTATATAAATAAAAAACAATGACCTATACAAGAGATAGAAAATAAATAAAATAGATATGAAATAATTTTTTTAATTGAAGGAATTTAAAAGTGTCACAAATAAAAAGAATAAATAAGGAGTGACAAGAAATAATTAAGAATATAACACAAAATTTTTAATTTAATTTTAAAAATAAAAGGCTAACTACTAAAATAAATTTAAAAATATTTTAGAAATAGTGCCGACAAAGATATTAAATATGTAGTAGTGATATCAACTCCCAAACTTTAAATGACAAAAAAAAGGGACCGAAGGAGTAATTCAGCTACCCAGCTTTTGTTCGGAACCCAAGAAAAAAAAAAAGGGAAAAAGAAAATGCTACAAGCTAATGTTTGAAGTAGTCATGTTTTATAGTGCTAGTGTGTTAAGAATTAAATCTTGGCTACCTTGGTTAAAAAAACAAAGAAAAAAAATATTCATAAATAAATTTTATTTATACTCATAAAACTCATCAATAAAATATTTTCCCTTATTTTGACATCTTAAGCACACATATCCTCAATTGCAACATTTTCCCTGCTAATCAATGCGAATAGGAAGGTTCAGAATATCCTTAAGTGAACATAATTACTAAATAAGTGTTCACTTTATATTTTAATCTATCAATATCTACTTCCCTTCATTTTCATTTTAACAATGACATTTTATTTCTATTTATGAGTTTAAATTTTAAATGAGATGAAAAAAAAGATTTCTAATGTTAAATTTTAAAATCTTATAATATAAGTCCTCCCTTCCTCTTTCTTATTCTCCAAAACCCAAACTGGTAAATTCACTTCGAAAGGCTATCGTCAGAAATACAGAATATAAGTTGGTAGGCACGTGCCACGAACAGGCATAGGTTAAACTACTTAGTAGGCACGTGCCATGAACAATATCTCCATATCTGCACATTCCAATTGTCAAAGCCGGCCGCTGACAAACGACATCTGCAAAGTGCAAACTAGCTAGTACGTAGAGATTTCTAATACTTAGCAAATCAAAATATTATTTATCGCTTTCCCTTATGACTTCCACTTCTTTTTTCAAACTGCATCAAACCCACCTCAAAATAATACCAACACTCTCGGCAAGCAAAACGTGTTAGTCATCGTGTAGACTAGGATGGTCTTCGAGTCACAGCAGTCAATGATGCAAAGCCTAATTTTCACATTATTAAATGATGCATGAAAAACGATAGGATAATGCAACATTCCATCGCTATCTTATTATTATGTCCACAAATGATAAAATTAAACAGTCCCCGAGACATAAGAAGGAGAGACCGTAGGACTTGAAGAAGGTTCTCTATACCACTGATTTGCCTCTCGGGTGAGAAAAAAAGCATCTGCATTTGGAACAAAGAAAGGTGATGAGTCCTCATTACAACCAATTCTATTATTGATGGTTGAATTCCAGTTTGTCAAAATTCGTTCAAGGGGGTAAACATTTTTTGCTTGCTTCACTTAAATGGCTGGCATACACTTGGGAATTACCTTCAAACCCCATGGTCATTCATTGTCTTGAAAAAGTGCTGCCTTCACACTGTTTGTTATCAACTAAATGCTAAGCTGATTGCTACAGCTTTGATCTTTTGCAAACCATTCTTATCAACGATGGTTAATCAAATTCGCCCAAGAATAGGAGTCTTTCTGGCAAACAACACTATCTAAAACGTCTAATGAAACAAAAGCAGCATCGTTTCGATCAATCCTGCTAGTGATGCAAAATTTACAGCAAAGACTTCACTCAAAATGCCAGTTGGATTACTAGTATTTGACTGGCCCCACCAGAACAGTGTTTATGGGCCTCAGGTACAGGCAAAGGCCCATGGCTGTTTGTATGGAGTTTTTGTTGACCAATGTGTATACTTCTCAATTAAGAGTAGTTACTGAAGGGATTGTAGGTTTCCAACAGCTTATCTTTTGAATAATTATAATGCTAAGAAGTGGAACCTCAAGATGTGGAACCTCTGCATGTTGTTATGCCACGCAAATGTAAGGGTTTGTTTGGTTCCTGTTTTCATATCATGTGTTTCCTATTTTCAGGATTTTGTTTCACAGCTGATATAAAAAACACAGTAAAAAAACAGAAACCAAACATACCCTAGTTTTGCAAATGTCACCAAATCCATTTCTCACAAAAAATTGTAGCATCAGATGAAACAGATTAAATCAATTTAGCTATATGATGGAACAGGAGCTTCAAAATATAACGAAGATTAACTTAGATATCGAGGCAGTTTTATTCAAGTTTACCTGACAAGAAGACATCCTTGTATTCATCATCGTCATACAGAAATTGTGGAGGATCAGGTGAACCAATTCCGACAATAGTGCTTCCACTGCATAAGATGAATTAAGACAACATATATAAGATACCTGATTGCATGTTTTAAAATCAATACTCCGTATAAATGCAAGAACAAGAGCAAAGTTAGTACTGGACTACCACTAGAAATTAATCTAAAAAGCATGCCATTTGTGATTTCAACACAATTAATATCTTTCAAAACAGGGAAGAGTACACCTTATATTACTTTTGCTTAGTTACCCAGCCTTCAACAGAACCAGAATCACACTATAAAGGATCAAATTTTGATATTCCATAACAGTGTTTCTTGAAAAATCAATCAATAAGGAAATTCATGGAATGGCCTATCAAGCCACAGAGAGAGATGTAAGGCCCCTGAACTTCAAACAATTTTGAATGTTTACCTTTATATTAAAGCCACAACTATCATATTAAGTATTTCTACTTGTTTCTTGTTGTAACGTAAAGGTCACATGGCATCAATCTTGTTGTACCATGTGCTTGATTAACTTCGGCCAATATAAAGAATTCTTTTCAATAATAAAAGTATTTCATTAAATGGTGAGATTTGGTACAATGGTAAGATTGATGCCATGTGACCTTTACGTCAAGTTTTCTTATCCTTCTTAAACAAAAAGGAAAACAAAATAACAGAGAAAATTAAATGAAAAGAGAAGTTCAATGGAACAAAGCTGCCAACCAAAGCCAAATGCCTAATCCTTAGACATATAGTATTATGTTCCAACCAAATACACCATGAAGTAGCACAGACTGCACCACGCCATAAAAGCTTATCTACATAACATGTACCGATCCATTAAAGCTAGTCTCCAAAAATCGGTCACAATGACTTCATCCCATCTAACATTCACCAAAATAACAGCACAATGCATTCCAACATGAAACATGAGATGAAAACTGACTTGGAACAAACACAAAAAATAGATATAATCATTTTTTTTTTAAAAAAAGGTGATACTCCATATAAATTTTAACAATTTCAATTGGTTTCAACCTAAGGTATCTAGCAGATTGGCTTCTATTATTGAGAAGGCTTTCTGTAAATTTCAATGGTTAAGTTTGATTCTAAAAGGTTTTCAAGACAGAAAAACAAGGACTATGATAACTTTAACAGTAATCACTAAGTGATAAAGCATCAAAGTTAGATAGTGTCATGAAACCATCTTCCAAAAGTTTAAACTGTTGGGTTATGGCACATTAATGATTTTACATCTAATACGCCCTCTCATGCAAATGCCTCTTTTGGGCTTGAAGTGAACACTGCACAGGCCCGCCTTACTTTGTGCTGAAATTTAATTATTTTATATAAGAATGTGAGCAGTAAGAATCGAACTCTAGACATTTTGGTCATAGAGACTTTGATACTATATCATGAATCCATCTGTCCCATAAACTTAAGCTGTTGGGTTATAACACATTAATGGTTTTACATCTAATAGATAACATAGAAATCCATCACTAATTCCACAAACCAAATGTAACCTGCATTTGGAAGGTTTATCCAGTCCCTACAGCGAAGGCAATCATAAGGGCAACCACAATGACAAGCTACATGTAGCAGTACTTCGGAAGAGCCATTTTTGAATTTTTCTAGAAAACATTTACTGTTGTTAAAACCAACTTGAGTTAAGCAAAATGATTAAATTTAACAGCAATTTTACCAATAATCTGAACAAATAACAAATCTTCCTAGTATGATCTAACCAAACACAAATCCAGAAACTCGATCTCACTGACAGGATGTAATAAAAGAGATTTAAGAATTCTAGTTACTTTTCATAGATATAGCAACAAAAGCTTGAACCCACGGGGAACAGAACTCAAATTTTCACTAATAACAGTAACTCTGTTTCTGTAACATACAATCTCCAACACGATTCTATATTCCCACATTGTCTAAATAAATCCTCTAGATGTTTCAGATGAGCCTTAATTCAATTACTAGAAGTAATAGACTTTTGTAGAATGTCAGTGTTTAATATTTGACATGCCACTTGACAGTTCACTATATCTATTTTAACAATCCATTGTCAGGCGCAGCACCTTGTGCGGGACAGTGCCCCCCTCCCCTTCAAAATTTTTAATTTCTTTATAATTTAGTTATTTTTTTATTTATCCCCCTTATAAAATACTTTATTTAATTTGTCTTTATGAATTATTTACTTATTTGGATGTTTAAAATATTAATAATAGATAATATATGATATTTATATGTGTTTTTTGAGTTTATTGTATAATAAATTTTATATAATATGAATTTTATTTAAATTTTTAAATAAATATAAAAATTATAAGATAGACATCTTTTTCATAATGTTAAGTATTGGCTCCCCCTAACAAGATAGTCTACCTGCCCTTATCCATATTCCACTGGTTTACATGGCCTGGATGCCTAAAACACTCAATGTAATAGTTTACATTACACATGATAAAGGATATAATATGTTTATATCATTGTCCCCATACTCGGTAAAGTAATTAAAAGCAACTTTAGCATCGTAGCAAACTAGTTGTGCTGAAATTTGAATATAGTTTTGTGATGTCCAGCATTGTGTAGCACATGCAAAACAAACAAACTGTGAAAGAGAGGAGACAGAGACAGTACAAATGCAGAAATTAACACAATATTTTTGTTCAATAAAGCTGTAGTATATTTGACTTTAACAAAATTGACAGAATAAATATTGAATAATACAATGTTTTTCAGTGTTTCACCTTCCTGACATCAAAACAGCATCATATTCTCCGCGACAAGCTGCAGTAATCCGTTGCTTCAGTCGTTTGAGAGATGGGAGAACTTCAAATGCAGGAAGTTCTGCAGATGAAAACAACAAAAATAATGAAAGGAAAACTGAAAACCGAAAATCAAATGAAAATGCAAATGCTTTCTAATGCATCAGAACAGTACAAATCTTTATTAATATTCTGATGCTTTGTTCATATGAATCAGTATGTGCCAATGCTACCAAGGATTGATTTGCAAGACATAAAGGGGCATACTAGATATTTCATGGTAAGTTGCAAATTCAATTATATAATGAGACTGAAAGCTCAAATATACTGGATAGCTAACATTCACACTAAACCCTCACAGAATATACAGACTACATAGTGTGTTCAAGATCATTAAACTTAAGCCAAAGTGAAAGGAAATTAAAAGAAAAAGAATATATAAATACTCAGCTATGAACAAACCTAAATCGTTAATACAAACATCTTGTGAGATCCCATTCCTTTTGATATTCTCCAGCAACGTTAAAGGATCAACATTACTAGTCTGGTCCAACCGTAGACGCTGTATCATTGAAAGTTAAACTTGTGAGTACAAAAAAAATGAGGGAAAAGTATGGTTTTGCTTTTATTCTCAAAAGTCAAATACCTTGTAGACTTCTGCAGTTGAACAAGCCTGTTGGGGCTTTATGAGAACCATTGGAATGTCCAAAGATATTGGCGGAGGAATATTCTGAACTACCTGTATAAGCGAAATAAAAAATATTGAATAGAATATAATGATTACCAAATTCATTAAGTTGCCTGCACAATCAAATAGTATAGTTGAATACCTTCAAACTTCAATGGATAAGAGAGACATCAGTCCCTTCCCATTCATGACAAAATGATCTGATATTTTTCTAGTAATAAATACTAAAAGTTTCAGCTAACAATACCTTTAAAATGATGCAACATGGTATTGGAAGACATGGCAAAAGTCTATGCATGGCCTTTAATATTCTACCCATTAAGGAATTTAGCAACGAATCACATACTATTGACTAGCAGCACAGATTGAGCGCCAACAAAAGCAAGATGTAATGATACATAAGAAGTAAACATCTCACGGTTTTTCTCAAATCCAATGCAGGAGGAAGGTTCCTAATGTTAGGACTAACCTCACCTCGACCGGTGCAATAGGCTGCTCCTTGAGAGAAAAAGAAGGGAATATCTGAACCAATCTCACTTGACCACTCTTGAAGTTCTTTCTCTGTTGCAAGACAACTGCTAAATTGATTTGCTGCCCATAGTGCAGTTGCAGCATTGCTACTTCCACCTCCAAGCCCTGCCCCAGTAGGCACCCGTTTATCAAGATGAATCTAACAGCAGCATGAATATAAACAATATACATTAAATCTTGTCCAAAGTAGAATAACAAACAATACAAAAAGCATGCAAGTTTTCTTATTCGAAATAAAAAAGGTAGAAAATGGCATAGTTATTTCATACCCAGAAGAACTTATCACTGCCAGTTTTCTTCCTGTACAGATTTAGTGCCTTAATAATCTGCGGAAAGGGAATGTCAACATAGCATTAACTGAAAGAACCTACGGAAGAAAAAGCATTGAAAGAAAACATTAGTTTGTGCTGTCATACCAAATTTCTGTCATCAAGGGGCACCCCAGACACATTGGTGGACAAACAATCCTTAGTTTGCGATGGTGACAAAGAGAACTTAATTGTATCACCTAGACTTATCACCTGAAGACTCCAAAATGAATAGGTAAGATATGCTCAAGAATAATAATAATAATAACAAGTAGATGAAAAAAACAGCAGTGAAGCATTTGTCAAAATTGATCTTAACTTACATGAAATAAAGATGCCAAATCATGATACCCATCTTCCCTTTTGTTGGTTATCCTCAAGAAAACATTTATCTGCAGCAGATGGGTTAGCAATTTCAATAGAAGCAAAAAATTTTTGATAGCCTCTAAGCAACATAGTGGTTGGTTGGTTACCTTGCATGGAGAGAACAAAGTAAGCCTTGAAAGAGGAGCATCCTTGTCCACTTCATCAGCCAACTTGTTAAACCTTCCCTCAGGGTCATACACAACCTGATTTCACCAAAACACAATTATAACATGAAAAAAAAAAAAAACCGGCAACAAAATTCAATCCAAAGCATAACAAACTAGAAAATTCAAAAATAAATATATTGCCACATAAACAAAGAGAGTTAGATTCAACCACCCACTGCGTTGAAAATCTTGTGAATAGAAACGTATAATTGGATGACAGTACATCAAAATTAAATTCAAAATGAAATTCCATTCAACAAAACAACCACACTGAAGCTTCAGTTCAAAGCAAACCAAGAAAAAGGAAAACCAACCTCCACTTGTTTCTTGGAAGAGCTGGAATCAGAAACCATGGCTTTAACCATCTGGGGTCTGTGAAACTGAAGCTTTGAGTGAAAACTTGATGACCCATTAGGCCTGAAATGAGGCAAATAGCTGCTTCTGAAGGAATTTCCAGAAGAGGGAAAGACATGGCTACTGCAGAGAAAGTGAGTGCAAGACATGATGGATGGATGGATAGGTGAAAAGATTGTAACTTCAGTTGCTGATTCCTGGGTACATGGAATGATTTCAAGTCAAGCAGAGTGCTTTTCTGGCTTTCAGGATGTGCTCCTTGTCCTTGTTTGCTGTTACTGTCAAAACAAATTTGAAGACACTCCTTTGCCCCAAAACAAATTGATTTATCTCACTATTTTGTATATAAAAACTTTATTTGTTAAAAAAATATATAAAAACACTATTTGGTAAAGAAATTTATGTTTTTGAACACTGAAAAGAAATTTATGCTTATTTTATGCAGTAATTTAATGCAAAAAATGATGTTAGTTTGTAATTGGAATAAAGAAGGGTGACGGTCATCACTCAGTAATTTGGGAGAGAAAAAGGCACCTCTTTTACATTGCACCAAAACAAGAGCCAGACATCAAAATCTTTGCCCCGGCTCATCCTAGACTAGTACATTTTGTTTTTGTCATGTACTAGTATAGAGTATAGTACTTGTATCTATGTTTTCGGTCAACAGTTTTTGTTGGGTCGTGTTTAATATTGTCTGAACGTCTTGTTTTGTTGGATCGAATTGTTGTTAGGCTTTGTGGCTATATGCTTCGTCCAGTAAAGTTTGTGTGACCCATTTCCATATTCAGGCCCATCACCCACTGACCCTGTCCTTTTCAACTGTTTGATTCATTGTCATATCTGATAAAAAGAAAACGAAATATTTTACATTGATAACATAAAAAAGTTTTATACTGATTTCCAATAATATGTTTTTATTTATAAAATTTTCAGAGCAGGGATTTCATTTATATATGGATTTTGATAAAGCATAATATGAGAAAATGGGATTTTTCTGAAAATTGGCCAGACTGTGGGCATAGGACAAAAATCCAGCCCAACAAATTATATATGTTCCCAAAATTCAAAAACAAAAAACATAGGAACATAATCTGGAGCCAGCGGATAATGTTCTGGAGCAGCAGCTATACATAGATAATGTAGAAAGAGCGTGGGTGAAAATTTACTTTTATAGAGTGAAATTATATAGAGACATCATACTTTTTTTCAACTCCATACTATTTTTCAACTCTACACAAGTCATTCGTGTCACTGTACCAGCATTTAGAACACACAATGAATCATCGAACAATCATTTACAACATATAATTTTATTATTATTTTTTATCATTTTATTATCCGCTAACAGCGGATTGCATTGCCGAAAAGGTGGTACATAACTCGCTATGAGCAAATTCTGAAGTCAATTTGTGGTTAGTGGATTATGTACCCCAAACAATTCAAGATTCATTTCATTGCAAATATAATAATATAATGTTTTCATCATTTAAAATCCATATGAAAAAATTTGACCCTTTAGAGCACTTGGTATATAAGACAAATATTTTAACTTAAGTGGTAATATATAATTGAATATTTATATAACTTTTTTTTTACATTGAAAATTCATATAAATTAAATCCTATAAAAAAAAATTTTTTGCTATGGATTTAAAATATATTTTATATAAAAATTAATTTTTCAGAATATTTAACAAATCAAAATTTAACATTTTACGTAATATTCATTTTTTCATGTCTTAATAAGTACCTTAAGTAATAATATTTCAGACTAGAATATGCCATGAAAGCTACTGAGATTGGGATAGCAGTGAAGGTTTTAAATGGTTTACATGAGCTCATAGCTTTAAAGATTATTATCTAAATTCTAATGTATTAAAAAAAAAGTGCCAGGAAAATCCGTGGATGTTTGAACAAATTGATTGGGAGGGTCTATTAACCTCAGCACAGAACGGCCGAATTGTGATCAAGAGGTTGACTAATCTATGCATTTCTTCACCAGATTTTAAAATTTTGTAAGGCTGGTTATTCTCTGGAAGCTAATAATAATTTTAACATCAGGGTCAGAGCTAGAGAAGTTTATTAGGAGGAGCCAGTATTTAATAGTTAATTTTATATAAAAATATATATTTCATATAATTTTTGCAGTTATTAAAAAATTTAAATAAATATATTTATATATAAAAGAAATAAATATTTTATAATCAAAACTAGAGAAAAAAACATAATTACAGATATATATATATATATATATATCTATATTTTATGCATGTATGTCTATTTAAAAAGGCAAAAAAAATCAACTAACTATTATTTTATAGGTGGACAAATTTAAAAACAAGTAAATTACATAAGGAAATTAAAAATATTAGGGGGCCATTGCCTTCCTTCCCTCCAACGAGGCTGCCTCTGTCTAACATGATACAATACTATGTTTTTTAAAGTTAAATAGTAACTAATTCTTTATGGAAGTTCATTTAAAGGGATAAACAACAATCATGAATTTTAAAACTGTTCAATTTTCAAGATGAGAATTGAACTCCTGATACTAAGTTAAGGAATCGGAGTAAGTTAAGGAATGTGAGAGGCTTTATCATCTCACCTTGGTCCCATGATTAGTAAATGGAATAAATGTTCACTTTAGTCTCTATAATTATATGCGTGATTTACTTTTGTCCCTAAAATTTTAAAAAATATCACTTTAATCCCTAAAATTTTAAAATGTAATTCAAATTAGTCCTTATACTATTATTCCTAAAGACTAACTTTTTTTTTTTAATAAATAATGAAAAGCTCAACCTTAACAAGAGAGAGTGATTACAGTATGACACAGAGAAATGAAAAGCTACACATCACAACCAATCAACAAAATGGTAAAAACATAACATAAGTAATACCCGAAAAACATAATGGACAAGAAGAAAAAATCTCAAAAAATTACACCCCTCATAAGATAATCCAATCAAATCCATCATAGAAGGTGCAACCAACAAGGAAATCTCAAGCCCAAACAAAAGATTAGTAAGACCAATAAACAAATCTATCAATTGCTAAGAACTACCTAAAGCATAAATCATTTATGCCTTTAACCAGAAATTATAGGTGAAATGCCGCTCGAATTCCACAATCCCCTTCTGTGTTACTATTAAGGATGAGAGTTTTGAAGACGAAATATTCGTAGATTCCATGCTGATAAGACACCAAGGTAAGCAGTAAATCTATAATTAACACTTTCCCTTTGTTGAGTTTTTGATGAAGCACTCAATTGGTTGAATAATATTCTCAAAACTGCAGCAAATAGTGTGGACAAGGTCATAAGAGATTTCAAGACAAATATATTCTTGGGAGGAGCGAACGAAGACAAAGATAGTCCTATATGTAAAAGGACTAAGTTGAATCACTTTTGAAATTTAAGGGATTAAAGTAATATTTTCTTAATTTTAGGAACTAAAGTAAATCACACATATAATTTCAAGGATCAAAATGAACCTTTATTCCTTTGGGATAAATACCTATAAACAAGAAAGAAAATTCAAAGGAAAAAAATCAGATTGAATTAATTTTTGCCTTAAATTAAAATGATGGTACACCAAAATAAACGGATCACTGGGCTGTTGAGCTTGCAAAATCATCATACATAACATGGGTGCTTAAAGCAAGGTGGGTTATAAGGTGAGGTTGTGCCTAAGAAAACTCGCACTATGCTTACTTCGTAACCAACATGCTGGCTTACTGTCTTCATCTCCTTCGAGTTTCTATCTCTCCAGCGGCCCTGTTGTCATAGAAACAGAGGAGTGAGTGAACGTTGCAAATTTAGCTTCACGTGTAAGACGATCGTATATCGTGTTGAAACTATGGCTGGTTCGGTGGAGCCAAAAAGCGATGGTTTAGACTTATTAGATTCATTGTAACAAAGTGTAAATAATTTTAAGTGATGGTATCAGAATACTTAAAAAGGGGGTTGAATTAAGTATTTCTTAAAAATTTTCTACACACTTGACAAACAAATCAAAATGTTAATTCAAATGTCTCTTATTATTGCAGGAGATTTTCTAATGAGTGAAATTTGAATGCTTACAGAAAAGTGATATGAAAACTTGATATTAATGTATGAGAAACAAAATACACCTTTTTTTTTTTTTTATAAAGAGCAAATTAGAAATGGTTTACTAAACACAGATTTTTATGCTTGAATGAAGTTTGTGTCTTATGAATCAAAGAAGTATAAAACTGATTCAGCAATGCAAATACTTTTAACACCAAAGTTTATTATAAGTACCCAACTAATTTTAACTTCAGCTTATCAGAAAATATATGCAGAAAAAGAGATAACAGATATGCAATATAAAAGAGAAAAGTTAAGAGAATTGAACACGAGTATTTATACTGGTTCGGATCTCCAACTTAGATCATACATTCGGTCTCCACCCTCTTGGTGAGTGTATACACTATAATCTCTATACAATTAGTACACAGAATGAGTATTCTTTTCCCAAACTTCTCTGAGCTCACAACATAGTAGTATTTTCAATGAGCCTCTTTAAGCCCAATTCAAGTAGTATTTTCAATGAGTCTTTTCAAGCTCAAACAACCAGCTTATATATCTTAAGATAAAGCCTTACAAATTGATTTCTAAAAGAATTGTTTGCTGTTTCACTCAAGAAAAATAATGCTCTCAATATAATAGCTTTCTAAACACTCTCATATCAGTATATGAACAGTAAAGAAATCTGAGAAAAGAGGAATGTGCCTTGACTTGATTTTCAAATTTGAGTATTGCAGAAGTATATGTTTTAGTTTCTAGTTCTTTCCTCTTGTCTTGAAAATCTTCCAAGTTCACCTTTTATAGGAGGATGTGATTTATGACCGTTGAATGAAGCTTAGTAAAATTGAACTAATGTCTTCTAATATGATCTGCTTGTTTTGATGATGAAGATTGCTCTTCCTTTCTATTTTTGTAGTTGTGTAGTCTAGACTTATGACAAGAAGAGAAATATTTGTTTGAGCTTGAGAGAGAGAGTCCTTTCACATTTTTGCTTTTAAACCTTTCTGATATGATAGCAGGCAGCAGCACACTTATCTTGTCTACTCCAACAAGCAATATAAAATTTGAACTTTACCCTTTGCCATTTTTGGTAAAACTTTTCAGCCTTTAGTTCTAGTGTTTTGCTTCTTTGCAAAAATAGGCTAGTGCACTAGCTTTTAGTGTTGATTTTCTCAGAATCAAATCCATCAATATAAGTCAATTAAATTGAACTTAAACAAAGAACACTTAGCAAGATAATTTAGAAGATTTCAGTAGGAAGGATTATCATTCAAGACATGATTAAATTAATATTATAATCCAAGGTGTTTTGTCATCATTTGGGATACATAAACCAACATTAAGGTTATTGAAATGCAGCTGTCCATTGAGCTCTGACAATTTGTTTACACACCAAGGAAAAATGGAATGGTGATAAGGTCTAAATTGTTTAAACAAGCAGCCTCAATTTTTCACCAAAGTACATTTAAGTGAACATCTTGGAAGCCCTGCCGTGTGAATTTAATTGGAGTAATTGGCTCATAAAGATTTGTGAACAGGGGTGGATCTCAAGCTTTAGGGGAAGAGTACTAAAAGACAATCTACGTATAAAAATTAATAATATATATCTTCTAATTTTTTAACCCAAAAATTTTAAAAGATATATATATATATATATATATATATATATATATATATATATATATATATATATATAGAATAAACCTTAAGTTGGTGTTGACAAAAATGGTGCAAAATAAATTAGTTTCTATAAAAGAAAAATATTTCATGGTCCATACAATTATAAATACAGAACAAGTTAACACATTCCGAGTATTTTGATGAATTTATTTGTTCTATTTATGCTTTTGTTAACAATCAATTTGAATTATTTATAAATCATTAAAGATCAATTTATAATATAAATAATTTAAAAATACTAATGAAAGACTAATTTATCCTATAACTTTCATTGGATCATGAAATTTTTTTCCCTTAAAGGACCAATTTGTCTAATGCTAACCATTATTCTAAAAGAAAATGCATATTCCAATCAAAATTCAATAAATATACATATGCATAACGTATTGTTTATTATAAATATTTAAATATTTAAGTAAAAGGTTTATAAGAATTGGTCTTAACTATTTGAATTGATTTTTCTGATTCATATAGAACTAAACAATAAAAAGAAAAATAATAAGTGGCTAATAAAATTAAATTATTAAGATATTATAAGTTATCTAAACTCTCCTAAAAATTAATAATATATCATCCTACAAATTCTCATAATATATAAAAATTTTAGATGAGACAAAATACATATAGATGTGTGTAAATATAAATAGACATAAAATTGAATTTTTTGTTTGGGGGAAAAAAGGGATGGCCACCCCCACACTACAAGAGGATCCGCCCTTGACTAGCAGATGGCATGGTCTCTCCAAACTTTGCACTTTTATTGTGTTATTATATATACATATATATATATATATATATATATATATATATATATATATATATATATTATGACTCCCTTGAAAAAGTTAATCATTTTTACATATAATATACATAATAAATAACTAAAGTATCTCGATGTTGTAATATGTATAATATAAAAATATGAAACATATAAATGTCTTTAGAATATATTTTTTAAGATTTTTTTATTAACTTTTTTATTCACTTACTGGAGTTGCTATTTACTAATTAGTTATTTATAATACTCTATTTTAATGTTAAATAGGGGAACGTATCATATGAGAAAAGTAGTTTATTGTGAGAATGAGAGGAGTAAATCTTGACTATTGAATCTTACATAAATAGTCAAGATTAAAACATAAGTCATGTGACTATTTTAAATGAACATGTGGTCATTAATTACTATTAATCAATTTCCAATCTTGATTATCCATATATGACTATACGACCCAGATTTGCTCCTCTCATTCTTATAATAAATCACTCATTGTGAATACCCAATTTTATTCGGCCCAATAATAAAAAAATCTTTTGTTCTTGTTTAGTTGTTGAAAAAAATCATCGTTAGCCCAATTATTTTGGCTTGTACCCAATTTAGTTTTAGGTCCATTTATGTTTCAGCCCATTCAAAGAAAAAAGGGAGAGAGAGAGCCCAACCATTACAACCCATTTCACTTCTTTACAGTAAATAAAAAAAAATGACAAAATCGAAAGGGAGCCCGAGCAGTGTCACGGACTCCTTCCCTTTCTTTTCCCTCACCCCCGAGATATGCATGTGAGTTAACAGTAACCATGGGGAGGAGAGAAAGCATAAAAATCAAATAGAGGCAATGATGGTGTTACTGAATTTAGATCTCTTTCGATGGAGTTGAAAAAGAATAACAGGGGATACGTAGAAAAGAAGAAAAAAAAAAACACAACCATAGGGGACCCTTTTTTGACAAAAAGAAAAACTGAACCAAAAAAAAATTCCAATTCAGGAGGCAGACCAATCAGCAAGAACACCTATCACCTACAAAGAATTTTTTGAATTCAACCAAGATTCCAGTCCAGCCATCAAGAACGAAAGAATCAGAAGCAGATATAGGTACATATACATCATTATAATAAAAAATAAAAAAAAGGAGAAAAGCATAGGGGCCGCGGCTTCCCTGCTCCACCGCCGCGGCCCCCTCCTTCTTTTAACCACCATCAGCCTCCCCCCCCTTGGATCATCACCAACCCCAGCCACCAAACCATCATCTTCTTCCCTCTTCCCTCATCAACCAACCAACACCACCCTCACCACAACCTCCAACCGCCGCGGCCCCTCTCCAGCACCATTGTCTTCAACCTCATCTCCTTTCACCTGTAACCACTGCGCATCCCCATCCATGGCCGCTCCTCCACCATTCTCGGCATTCTCCGTGAACCCTGTCTTAGCCGTCAACCACAACCTCTTCCTCGTCTCCTTCCTCTAGCGGTCCCGCCACACATCTTGCTGCCGGAGAAGCCAGTTCGCGCTTCCGTTCCTCTGCGGTTCAACCGCGATCCCCTTTTCCGTCAGCCTCGCCGCACCCACTTCCCCGAACCGTCGCGCCATTGCGAGGACCGCCGCGGGGCTTGGTGCGAGCCGCGGCGGTAGCTCCCCTTCTTCCTTCCTTGGCCGGCAGCTCTTCCCTCTCTCCTTGTCTCTCACTTTCTCTCTCTTGCTTCATTCTCTCCCCTCTGTGTTGTTTTCAAAAGAAAGAACGAAATGGACACCAGCAAAGCATGGGATGTCTCCTCACAGCTTGTCCTTTTTATTTCATTTCAAAGATCAAAAAATTGTTTGTGTTAGTGTGAGTGGATTTTCAAATGTGTGTGACAGTGAGTGTGTGCACGTGTGTGTGTGAGTATGTGAGTGTGTGAGTGTGTTAGTGTGTGTAGGGAGTGGTTAGATTTAATTTAGGGGTAGATTTAATTTAATAAAATAAAAAGGGAGTTTTAAGTTTTATTTTAGTTTGGATTAGTATTATCGTTAGAATAAATTTTCGAATCATGTGTCTAAACTCGAGTTTATTTTGCTTGTTTATTTTTTTGGCTTTTAAATTTGTCTATTTAGGAATTAGTTTAGTTTGAGTTTAAAATAAAAAAAGAGAGTTGGTTTTTTTAGTGGAATAATTTGTTTTAGGAATTGATGTAAGCATTTGTTTAATATTTTAGTGAATTTTATGTTTAAACCAAAAAATACAAGAAAAATAGTAATTAGAGCCCTTTTTTAGTTTAATTATTTTATATGTTTTGTTAAATTGTATGTTTACGTTTATGTTTACGAGTTAATTTTCTTACCTTTGTATGTTGAATTAATTTATATTTATGTTGATTGAATTAATTGCTTAATTGTGTTTTTTTTTCAGTTTAAATACTCTTGCTTATGTGTTTTGATTAAAATTAATTGTGTAATTGTAATATTTTGCGTTTCTAGTTTATTTATTTTACATATTTTGTGTATTTACGTTTGTGAATTACTTTTTTTGCTATTTTATAGGATTATGCATTTTGTGTGTAATTATATTATGAATTAGTTTTTCTTTTAGTTTAATTATTTTGTATGTTTATATGTTTTATTTAAGTTAATCGTGTTTGTGTTTATAAATTTTGCTTTTGTTAGCTTGATTATTTTAATTTTTTTTTTGATTCAAATTAATTGGGTATTTGTTTTTATGCATTAATTTTATTAGTTCCTGTTAAAATTATAATTTTGTCTCAAAAGAGAAGTTTATCCATTTTTGATTCAAAATAAGTACTTGAGTGTTTTATTGGAATTTATATATTTAATTAATTGATGAATTATATAAAAAAGAGAGATTAATTGAGCCGAGATGGTTTGTTAATCTCATGTTTCAGAATATTTTAGCTGTGACGGCTTGATATTCAAAATCTTTTCAAAATAGAGTTAATTTGACCGCGACGGTTTGTTAACTTTATGTTTTAGAATATTTTAGCTGTGACAGCTTAATATTCTAAAATTCTTTTTTTCAAATTAACTTTTCACCACTTAATTTATTTGTAAATAATTTTCCTAATATTTTTCTATGTTATTTATGTATTTTGTTAAGTTTCTTTTTCCTAATAATTTTATCTCAGAATATTTTATTTAAATTTTGTTATTGTAGATAAAGAGTTAATTTATCCGTGACGGCTTGTTAACTCGATATTTCGGTCATTTGAGTTGTGACAGCTTAATGACTCGAAAATTCCCTTAAAAATATTTATTTTTCTTTTATATTCTTTATAAAAAATAGAAAAAATCAATTTCTTCTTATATTATTTGTAAATATTTATAATTTATATATTCATTTTCAATATTTGCTCATTTATTTAGTAAATTTCTTATTCAAATAAAAATGTTAATTTAGCCGTGATGGCTTGTTGACTTAATATTTTGGATACCTGAATTGTGACAGTTTGGTATTCCTGAAGTTTCTTTTAAAGTTTCTTTTATTTATAGTTTCATTATAAATAGAATAAAATAAATATTCCAAAGGTTATTAATAATTTGCACAATTAATCAAAGGTACCGTCCAAGGACGGGTGTACTAGGGTGTGTGGGATTAAATTCCTGCCCTTCCCTATACATAACTGACTCCCGAACTCAAACTGGTTTCAAAGACTATTTCTCTAAAAATGAGTTTTCCCAACGTTTTCTCAATTCTAAGTAAACTTGGTGGCGACTCCAATATTTTCAACATAAATTCTTTCTCTTTTTCGCCGTCCCCGTCGCGATCCCGGTTGCGACAGATGGCGACTCCACTGGGGATTTCCAAGAGAGTCAAGCCTGTTGTAGTTAGTTGTGCAAATTAAATATAGCCTTTTGATGTTTGTTTTCCTTTTCTTAGTTTACTTTGTCTAATATTTTCTTTCTTTATGCTTCGTCTCTTTACAGAATTTTGCATTTCATGTGTTTATCTATAGTGATGACTTTATTTGTTAAAACCTTAGGATAGATGACTGTTATTGGATTATGTATGTGTTTATCTGAATTATTTTTGCAGGTATTAGTCATGGGTACTTTTAGGATTTCAGGTTTGTGTGCTCTCTTCACACACAACACTTACACGTTAATCACACACGAGTGGGGCCCTATACCCGGGTCTGAGTGTAACTTGAGATAGGTAAGAGATTGTGTAGTGGTAGCCATTTTGGATGTTCATCCTGTTTGGTTATCGCGAAAATCTCATCTAGAATGTGATTCTTTCATGAATGCCCTACACCTAGCGGTTCACCTGCTGTTGTGGGTAACATTCTGAAATGAGTCTTAACTCTAGAGGCCGTAGAACTCTGAGAATATAGACCCACCCGGTGAAAGTGTTCACAAAGTAGAATGATCATAGGACCATAGAATTAACCTTCAGAATTTACCTCAAATAGGACACAAAGAGAGCATGCATTTTTCTTAATTTCCTTCTTTGTATATAAATTCTTATAATTGTTCTTTGCATATAATTCTTTTTCCTAAATTGTTTACTATTCCTTCTTTCATTTAAATCAATTTTTTTCTTTCTATTATGGCAGGTTTGTTAGAAAGTTGAACTGAAATCTTATTGTGAGTATCTTTGGGAAAATGGAAACAAATATGAGACCAGACAGTCTGAAAGGTGAAAAGCTGAAAAGAACTCTACGTCTCAAAGCCAAGACACCTGACACTAAAAGCCTGAGGTCTTTGGGTCAATTGCTGAAGCTACCACAACGCTTGTCTCTCACCAGAAAATATGGAAAAATTTCGAATCTCTTAGAAGTGGAAGAGCAAGAAGAAGCAATCACAGCACTGACACAGTACTATGATCCTCTGCTCCGATGTTTCACTTTTCAAGATTTCCAACTAGCACCTACCATCGAAGAATTTGAGAAGATTCTGGGGTTACCACTAGAAGGAGAAAAACCCTATCACTACCAAGGCCATTATCCTTCTTTACAAACCCTATCGACTGTCCTAAGGGTAGGCGTAAAGAATCTGCATGAAGTACAGAAATGTAGGAATGGGACCTATGGATTCTCAAGAGATTACCTGGAAGAGCATATGCGCCGTTTAGCTCAAGTTGAAGACTGGGATGCTTTCGTAGATGTGCTGGCCCTCACTATCTATGGCACTGTCTTATTTCCGAATATTGAAGGCCTTGTAGACTTTGCGGCTATTGATGTATTCCTTGCTCGCAAGTTCCATGGTCATAATCCCGTTCCAGCCCTCCTGGCAGATGTTTATTGTACTCTGAACTTTTGCCATGAGAAAAATGGTAAGAGAATTCTGTGCTGTTTACCAATGCTATATGTGTGGGTTACTTCGCACATATTCCAAAGGAATTACAAGGCGCTTTGTCCGATTGAAGACCTACGAATACATAATATCAAGAAGAAGAGTGGACAAGAATGGGCTCAAGACCTGGCCAAATTGGATGAAAAGATGATACGATGGTATCCTTGGAGGGAGGATGGTCAAACTCTGATTTACCAGTGCGGAAGCTTTCCAAATGTACCTCTCATGGGTACCCGAGGATGCATAAACTACAATCCTGTCTTGGTGTTACGCCAACTCGGTTATCCCATGATGGGACCTCCTTCTGAAGCTGCAGTTACTCCGTTGGTCTCATATTATCAAGACTCCGATGACATTGGCCTACTGCAGAAAGTCCGATATGCTTGGAACAAGATCGTCCGAAAGGGAAAAGAATTGGGAATGAGGAGTTGTGCTGTGAAAGAAAGCTATCGTCAATGGGTGAAAAACAGGGCACAAGAGATCAAGATGCCATTCAGGGTCATAGCTGTTACTCCTCCGGATGATGCATCAACCTGGCGTTTCCATGAAAATGAAGAAATCAAAGAAATGAAGGAGAAACTAGACAAGGTTGAACACGAAAAGATGCAAATAGAAGCTGAGTTGAAAAGTGTCCACCATAACTACATGACGTTAAAACGAGAAAGCACTGAAAAGGATCAAGCCCTAGAAGGAACAAGCAAGAAGCTGAAGATGGGGCACGAGCACATGATGAAGACTAAGGAATGCCTCAAAGCTGCCAACAAAAAGCTTGGACTTCGAAGGCAGGAGCGTGACAAAGCGCTAGCCGAGAATCAACAGCTGAAAGATCTACTTTGAAAGGCCAAAATTGCTGAAGAAACTGCGCTAAGGGGTGAAGAACAAATGAAACAACAAATGGAAGAATTGAACAATGAATACCATAGGAAGATTGAAGAACTAAGCCAACACATACATGATGAGATCATGGAATATCAAGTTGCTCTGGAAGAAGAAAAGGAAAGAGTTGCAAGTTTGGATTCTGAAATACAACATCAGAACCACATTATTCATGAGCTGAAGACTCGCTTCTCAAACTTGACAGGATTGGCTAATGCGGCCATCGAAGATGTTCCAAGATACTTAGGATTGGCCGAGCAAGGAATAATCCCTTTCAAGACCCCGATTGAGATTTGTAATTTTGTTGACTACTGTAGAGACTTGATTGGGAGAATGAAACAAATGATTGCTGAAAGATGTTGAGAAAAGCCTTTATGGCTTCATGATGTATTTTCTTTTCTCGTTTTGGAAGTGAATGTAAAACAAAAGGGGATGACAGTTACAATACCCCTTGATGAATAAAAATCTTTGTGTCTCTGCATTGTGTTGGTCTCATAGCAATACCCATGACTTAGTACTTTTGAACGAGACGTTCTGAGGAACAGTTATCATCAAAGATACTCACATCAAGACTCAGTTTGATCAAAGATTTCTAACGAATAGCCATGTTTTAATCTTTTACTTTTCACTAAAACTGTTTTCTTGTATAGGTAAAAATCCGTCACAATTGGGCACCCAAGGAAAACCGATACCGATCAAACTCGAATTCACAATACCAGAGCCCGGACCAAAATGGCTGGAGGGAATGGTGACACAGAAAGGGGTATCCCAATCACAACTACTTCTGAAGTAGGAAGAAATCTGAGCGATAAAGTTGATGCAGTGAGAGGAAAACTGAATGAATCGTCAAACAACCAAGGAAGGTTGGAGGATATGATGCGGGCCATACAAGAATCACTTAACCTATTGGGAGCTCATTCAGCAAATGTGCAACCAAATACCACGACACTGGGTATGCCTGTGGTACCGGGTGTAGCTCTAAATGTCACTGCAGGGATGAATGATATGGGTGAAATCCCGAATAACTTCCATGGGCAACCACCGCCCACGATACCATTGGTAATCCCTATCGGAGAAGGCTATCGTTCCTTAGAAAATGTGCAAACTCATGAGCACGGGCATGTTACACCTGTCTGGGAGCAACCTCGTGTGGTCATCCAGAAGCAGCCATCCTCCTCAGAAAATAGTCGTGCAGAGGCAGAAAAAGGAAAGTTCAAAGAAGAATGGATGGAGAAGATTCAAGAGCAGATTCGGGCTATTCAAGGACCTAGCCCCTATGGGTATGTAGAAGTTGAACAACTCTGCCCTTCTACTGATGTAGTAATCCCTAGGGACTTCAAGGTTCCTGACTTCTCAAAGTATGACGGGACGGGTAATCCTCTTTTTCACTTGAAGAGTTATTGTACTAAGATGGCGATATGGTCAAAGGATGAAAAATTTCTCATCAACTTCTTCCATAAAAGCCTGGCTGGACCTGCTCTGGAGTGGTACATTCAACTAGACCACTCAAAGATTTCTAGCTAGAGAGAATTGGCAGATTTGTTCATGAGCCAATACAAGTTCAATCTTGAGGTGGCACCTACACGGGAGCAATTAAGCTCTATGCAGAAGAAGAAGGATGAATCATTCAAGCAATATGCTCAAAGATGGAGAGCCTTGGCTGCCCAAGTTCAACCGCCACTCATCCCAACTGAAATGTGTTCTTACTTCTTGGGAACCCTGGGATCCCCTTACATTGGGGCAATGGCAGGAGCAGCATACAAAGACTTCTCTGAGTTGATAACTGCTGGAGAAAGAATTGAAAGCTTAGCAAAAGCCGGCAAGCTCCCCATGAGTAGTGAAGACACTAGGAAAAGTTTCCCACCCAGAAAGAAGGAGATAGAGGTGAATTATGTGCATGGTCAGCAATCCTTCGTCCCACGATACACACCAACACGGCTACGATCATACCAAACCCCTATCCCTCCTTACTCATCTTACCAAGCCACACCAACCACAAACACCATTCCATACTCCCAACCCCAAGTTAACAACCTCCACATAAGGCCATACCAACCAACTCGCCCAACATACACCCCAGCACCTCGACCAAATTTCCAAAACCAAAACCGTAATCGATTCCCCAGCTTCCCACCTTTCCCAAAGCTATCTATTTCTAATGCTGATCTGTTTCAAAAGTTAGTTGATGCTCATCTGATCTCGGCATATCCTGTGCACCCATTAGAACCACCATACCCAGCTTGGTATAACCCGAACCTGACCTGTAAATACCATATGGACATAGCAGGGCATTCCATTGAGGATTGCGAAGGTTTCAAGATAGCAGTAAGAAGATTAATTGCTTGTGGGAGACTAGACCTTCAAGAAGATTCAAAGCCGGATATTGTTAACAACCCGATCCCAAAACACGAAGGAGGAAGCCGTGTGAATGCCTTGGAGGTGGAAGAACCTCTGATTAAGAAAGTTCTGAATCTTCGAACACCAATGGAGGAAGTGTTCAATGGCTTGAAGGAGGCTGGGTATCATATCACAGCATCTGCATCCATGATAAAAGAGAATGAGAAAGATGACGTAAAGTCGAACTGTATATACCACTCCGGAGGTTTTGGTCATGATATAGAAAGTTGTTAGGGTTTCAAAGCTCGAGTACAAGAATTACTCAACCTAGGTGTGATTCAAGCAAAAAAGAGGTCGAATCTCCCTGAAGAGGTGAATGCGATCGATCGTTTCGTACTCCACATCCCTCCACTGAATCGAGCTCCGAAACCAGAGAAAGTGGTGATCACTGTGAAGAAACCAACACCATTCAGTTACGAGAATACACATGCTATCCCTTGGAACTATGAAACTAATGTGGAGACAAATGGAGACATAGGGGAAACCTCGAAAGCCCAAACAAATGAAGTGATAGTGGGGGTAAAAGGAATAACAAGAAGTGGAAGGATTTATGGGCCCGGAGAGCTGGAAAAAGGGAAGTTTGTCGAAGAAGAGAACGTGGGAAAGGGTTTTGGTGCGGAAAGAAGGGGAAGAGAAGAAAATGAAGAAGAGGAGTTCCTGAAGATCATGAATCAAAGTGAATACGACATACTAGAGCAATTGAAAAAGACTCCTACTAGAATCCCCCTGTTGTCACTAATTTTGTCATCTGAATCTCATCAAAAAGCAGTGCTAAAGGTTCTGAAAGATGCTTACGTGAAACCGGATGTCTCATTGGAGAATATGGTGAATATGGTAGATCCGGTAAAGCGTGTCAATATGATCACTTTCTCAAGTGAAGAGATCGTATCACAGGCTAACCCACGAGCACTGTATATAACCCTTAAATGTAAAGGCTATATAGTGCCCAAAGTCCTCATTGACGGAGGGTCGGGATTAAATGTCTTGCCAGCGTCGACATTGAGCTACTTGTCAATGGGCAAAGACGATGTTTCGCCGCAAGTGATGATCGTGAGAGCTTTTGATGGAGCAAAGAAAAACATCCTGGGGGAAATAGTGCTGCCATTGGAAATCGGCCCGAGCCGATTTGAGGTTTTATTCCAAGTAATGGAGATTGAGTCTGATTACAACATGCTACTGGGAAGACCATGGATCAACAATGTTGGTGTTGTTCCTTCAACCTTGCATCAAAAGGTTAAATACATTGAAAATGATTCAGTCATTACGATCCATGGAGAGAAGGAGATCATTGTATCTAAACCTGTCTCATTACCTTATGTTGAAAATGTTGAGTTAGTGGAAAACAGCTTATGGCACGGTCTGGAAATGGTGGGGTTGAAGCAAGAACAGAACGAGCTCCCAAGGCAAGATGTCAATCAGATAGTGGCTCATATCATGACCAAAAGTGGTTATCTGTACGGCAAAGGACTGGGACCACGGTTGCAAGGTATCAAGACACCTCTACCTATCTCAGGGAAGCCTAACCGATTTGGTTTAGGATATGATGCGTCATTGGAGGAGCAGATCAAGACCATGGCTCTTGAGCAAAAGAAACCAAAAGAGAAGATGAAACAAATCCCCCATCTGAAAGAGACCTTTCCTTATCCGGCTGAGGTGATTATGGCTGAAGGAGGATGTGTCCCTAGCTGTTGTCCAACCATCAATATGGTGGATGTTGAGAAGCCTGAAGAACGCAACAATGCTTATGCTGTCAACCGCGATGGGATGCTGATGAATTGGGAAGCCGAACCAGTGATTGATGTTGTTACTTCAAAGTAATCATTTGGGATTGTATTGATTGTATTTGCTTTTATGTATGCTACTTTGAGACATCATTTGAATAAACTTGCATGTTTATCCAGCATTTTTTTTTCTTTGCCATCCGTTGTTCTTTTTCTTTATCGTTATTTCCTCAAACCATTAATTTGTGCCTTTTATTCGTATTTTACCCATTAGTTGTCTTGGCATTCCAACCCACCACAATTACTTTCCAGGGATTTAAGTATAAGAGTCTTGCCACATGAAAGGGATTTTGAAGGCCAATCAATTGATTCTCTTACTGCACTTGATTGTGATAGCTATGAGTCTGAAGAAGATGAAGAAGCTGTTGAGAAATTTTCAGGGTTACTAGAACACATGGATAAAGGATTTGACTTAGACAATGAGGTGGTCGAAGTAATTAACATGGGCACCGGAGAAGAAAGGAAAGAGCTGAAAATAGTGGAGAATCCTGAGCGAACAGAAATGATCGCCTTGTTCGAAGAATACCTGGATATTTTCGCATGGTCTTATCATGATATGCCAGGACTAGATCCAGAGATTGCTTCACACAAGATCCCTTTGTACCCAGAAGCTGAGCCGAAAAAGCAAAAGTTGAGAAGAATGCGGCCTGACATGTCACTAAAGATAAAAGAAGAAGTAACTAAACAGCTAGAGGCCGGGTTTCTAGAAGTGTCGAGACACACGGATTGGGTGGCCAACATCGTGCCTGTGCCTAAAAAGGATGGGAAGGTTAGGATGTGTGTTGATTATCGGGACTTGAATAAAGCTAGTCCGAAAGACGATTTCCCACTCCCTCACATTGATGTCCTTGTTGATAATACGGCCAGAAACCACCGGTTTTCATTTATGGATGGATATTCCGGGTACAATCAGATTCTCATGGATGTTCATGACAAGGGAAAAACTACGTTCATAACTCCGTGGGGAACATTTTGCTACACAGTCATGTCATTCGGGTTGAAGAATGCCAGTGCTACTTACCAACGTGCTATGGTTGCATTGTTCCATGACATGATGCACAAAGAAATTGAAGTGTATGTAGATGACATGGTTGCTAAGTCCAAAGAGGGAGAAAGCCATGTAGCAGTCTTACAAAAGCTGTTTGAAAGACTCAGAAAATACAAGTTGCGACTGAACCCAAATAAATGCATCTTTGGAGCTTCCACGGGGAAATTACTGGGATTCATTATCAGCAGAGAAGGGATAAAAGTGGATCCGGATAAAGTGAAGGCCATACAAGAAATGCCAGCCCCCCGAACTGAGAAGGAAGTGAGAAGTTTTCTTGGGAGGCTCAACTACATTGCTAGCTTCATTGCAAATTTGACTAGTACTTGTGAACCTATATTCAAGTTGTTGCGGAAACATCAACCTGGAGAATGGAATGAAGAATGTCAAGAAGCCTTCAACAAAATAAAGGTTTATCTAATGAAACCTCTAGTTTTGATTCCTCCTACACCAGGCCGTCCTTTAATACTGTATCTTACAGTGTTACCTACTTCACTCGGAGCAATGTTGGGGCAATATGATGAATCCGGAAAGAAAGAACAGGCCATTTATTATCTAAGCAAGAAGTTTAATGAATGCGAATCTCGCTATCTGGCCATTGAAAAGACCTGTTGTGCGTTAGTATGGGCTTCCAAGAGGTTGAGACAGTACATGTTGTATTACACTACTTGGCTGATTTCTCGAATGGATCCGTTAAAATACATATTTGATAGTCCTCATGTGTCATTGAGAATGTCAAAATGGCAAGTAATGCTGTCTGAATTTGATATCAAATATGTCACTCAAAAGTCTATCAAAGGAGGTGCAATCGCTGATCATCTAGCTGAAAACCCTCTGGAGGGTGTACAACCCACTATGCTTGAATTCCCTGATGACGAGGTGTTGGCACTAGAAAGAGAAGATGAGGAATAGGAGAATATGTGGAAGATGTACTTTGATGGAGCAGCCAATATGAATGGATGTGGAATAGGAGCTGTAGTAGTCTCACCAGCTGGGAAACAGTACCCAGTTTCTGTCAAATTAGACTTTGAATGTACCAACAACATGGCAGAATATGAAGCATGTGCAAATGGTTTGCAAGTTGCGATTGACTTAGGAATCAAAGATCTAAAAGTCTTTGGAGACTCTGCGCTCATAATCTACCAAGTTAATGGAGAATGGTGCACAAAGGATCCGAAATTGGTACCTTATCAGAAGCATTTGTCTCAGTTAATTGAGCGCTTTGATGACATATCATTCTCTCATTTAACTCGGGACAAGAACCAGTTTGCGGATGCTTTAGCGACTTTGGCCGTGATGACTAATTTGGAGGTCCATGCTAATGTCCAACCCATCCATGTAGAAATGCAAGGCGAACCTGTATATTGTCACAATCTGGAGACTGAACCAGATGGACAACCATGGTATTATGATATCAAGCGGTATATTCAAAATGGAGAATATCCAGAAGGTGCAAATGAGGTGGATAAGAAGACAATTCGAAGACTGGCTATGACTTTCTTCCTGAATGGTGAAGTTCTCTACAAGAGAAACTATGACACGACTCTCCTCAGATGTGTAGATGCTCATGAAGCTCGAATAATCATGATTGAAGTTCATGAAGGGATCTGCGGAACTCATGCCAATGGACATATGATGGCTCGTAAAATCTTAAGAAGCGGTTATTACTGGTCCACTATGGAGAATGATCAGACGATTATGTTCGGAAGTGCCACAAATGCCAAATATATGCAGATCGAGTCAATGCTCCCCGGTTCAGGTTACACTGACATGGTGTCTCCTTGGCCTTTCTCGATGTGGGGCATGGATGTTATCGGTCCGATTAACCCCAAAGCATCTAATGGTCATCGTTTCATCTTGGTAGCAATAGATTATTTCACTAAATGGGTGGAAGCTGTTTCATATGCTAATATCACACAGAAGGTGTTTCTCAGATTCATCAAAAAGGACATCATCTGCAGATATGGAATTCCAGAGAGAATTATCACAGACAATGCTCCTAACCTCAATGGTACTGAAGTTCAGAAGTTCTTTGAGACTTTCAAGATCAAGCATCATAATTCGGCTCCCTATAGGCCTCAAATGAATGGCGCAGTGGAGGCTGCGAATAAGAATATCAAGAAAATCATCGCCAAAATGGTTGTGAGTTACAAAGACTGGCATGAAATGCTGCCGTATGCTCTGCACGCATATCGTACCAACATACGATCAAGCACGGGGGCAACTCCTTTCTCATTGGTATATGGAATGGAAGCCGTATCTCCTATAGAGGTTGAAATCCCTTCGCTCAGAGTTTTAATGGAGGCTGAGCTGGAAGAATCTGAATGGGTGAAAGCTCGATATGAGCAATTGAACATGATCGAAGAGAAGAGGCTTGCAGCCATTTGCCATGGCCAGTTGTATCAAAGCAGAATGGCTAGGGCTTTTAATAAGAAAGTCCGCCCTAGAGATTTTCATCCAGAAGATTTGGTTCTGAAGAAAATTCTCCCTAACCAAGAAGACATGCGGGGAAAGTGGGCTCCAAGTTACGAAGGTCCTTACATTGTCAAGCATGCATTCTCAGGTGGAGCGTTGATTTTGCAAAATATGGAGGGACAAGAATTGCCTAAACCAATCAACAGTGATGCCGTCAAAAGATTTTATGCTTGAAAAGGTGCTTAAAAAGCCCGTTAGGTCGAAAACTCGAAAGAGCGACCTAAGCAAAAGTTAGGGCAAAGCAGATATTTAAAAAGCTCGTTAGGTCGAAAACTCGAAAGAGCGACCTAAGCAAAAATTAGGGCAAAACAGCAAAACAAAAGAGCTCGCTAGGTTGAAAACTCAAAAGAGCGGCCTAGGCAAAAGTTAGAGCAAAAAAGATAAGCATCTTCATTTGATAGCGAAATCGACAATTCTTAATAATCCGACAAGTCAAGCGGATAAAGGTGGCGGGGCAATTTTGAAGGGAATTTGAAGACATGTTGTCAGATATCATGGCTATGGTATTCAACTTGTTTTAAGAAGTCAATGGATTGAGCCACAAAGAACCTAAACTGGGGCAAAATTTTGTGTCTCCCAAAATTTTATCTTTCGCATTTCTGTTATTCAAAGCATTTTGTCATCTAATACACCAAACAATGAAAATATCCATTCAGTTGATCCCTCCGCCTTCTCTTTGAATGCATGTTATTCATAATGTCTCAAGTAGGATAAATTTAAGCTTCAATTACACAATCTAACAGTGTTTACAGCAATACATCAATGGCTAGCATCATAATCCAGAAACTGCAGCTAAGCTTGACAGAAAAGTAATCAACTTTCCGAAAAGGAAAATGAGAGAAGAATAAAAATGAGCAAGGTCACAGAAGAAAACAAAGTCTTGGTTGTGCCAGAAGGTCCAATGCTAAGATTGTGAGTTTGATCGATTAAGGTTCTCCTCGAGGCTTGCTCAAATTGGATTACGGTTAGTTTTTCAATGTTGTATAAAACTGAAGGTGGATAGTTCAAGGTTTTTTTGCATATAATTTGAAAAATGAAAGAAAAGAGATTGTTTTCTTTTCCAAATTACATTTTCAGTCGGCCTCAGCTGCCAATTTATATTTTCAGCTGGCCTCAGATGCCAATTTACATTTCAAGGCGGCCTCAGATGCCAATTTTACATTTCAGTCGGCCTCAGATGCCAATTTTATATTCCAGTCGGCCTCAGATGCCAATTTTACATTCCAGTCGGCCTCAGATGCCAATTTTACATTTCAATCGGCCTCAGATGCTAAATTTACGTTTTCAGTCGGCCTCAGATACTAAATTTATATTTTCAGCTGGCCTCAGATGCCAATTTTACATTTCAGTCGGCCTCAGATGCCAATTTTATATTCCAGTCAGCCTCAAATGCCAATTTTACGTTTTCAGCTGGCCTCAGATGCCAATTTGCATTTCAAGGCGGCCTTAGATGCCAATTTTACATTTCAGTCGGCCTCAGATGCCAATTTTACATTTCAGTCAGCCTCAGATGCCAATTTTACATTCCAGTCGGCCTCAGATGCTAAATTTACGTTTTCAGTCGGCCTCAGATGCCAATTTACATTTCAAGTCGGCCTCAGCTGCCAATTTACATTTCAGTCGGCCTCAGATGCCAATTTACATTTCAGTCGGCCTCAGATGCCAATTTACATTTTAAGTCGGCCTCAGCTGCCAATTTACATTTTCAGCCGGCCTCAGATGCCAATTTACATTTCAAGTCGGCCTCAGTTGCCAATTTACATTTTAGTCGGCCTCGGTTGTAAATTTACACTTTCAATTGGCCTCAGATGCCATTTTTAGTTTCCAGTTGACCTCAGATTGCCATTTTACATTTCCAGTCAGCCCCTTGTTAGTTTTTAAGTTTTGGTTAGCATTGTCTGCTTTAGACTATTGCTAGCCTTTGCATTTGACTTTCTTAAGAGGTGCATCTTCTTTTACCATGTAGGTTTAGATCGTTTGCATTTCATGCATTGCCAAATAAAATCGATATTCATGTCTTTACTCATTCCTTATGACGACAATATAAAAACTTAGGTTTTTCATATCCTCTTATAAGAAATGAATAAAGAGGGGCAACTGTGAATACCTGATTTTATTCGGCCCAATAATAAAAAAATCTTTTGTTCTTGTTTAGTTGTTGAAAAAAATCATCGTTAGCCCAATTATTTTGGCTTGTACCCAATTTAGTTTTAGGTCCATTTATGTTTCAGCCCATTCAAAGAAAAAAAAGAGAGAGAGAGCCCAACCATTACAACCCATTTCACTTCTTTACAGTAAATAAAAAAAAATGACAAAATTGAAAGGGAGCCCGAGGAGTGTCACGAACTCCTTCCCTTTCTTTTCCCTCACCCCCGAGATATGCATGTGAGTTAACAGTAACCATGGGGAGGAGAGAAAGCATAAAAATCAAACAGAGGCAATGATGGTGTTACTGAATTTAGATCTCTTTCGATGGAGTTGAAAAAGAATAACAGGGGATACGTAGAAAAGAAGAAAAAAAAAAACACAACCATCGGGGACCCTTTTTTGACAAAAAGAAAAACTGAACCAAAAAAAAATTCCAATTCAGGAGGCAGACCAATCAGCAAGAACACCTATCACCTACAAAGAATTTTTCGAATTCAACCAAGATTCCAGTCCAGCCATCAAGAACGAAAGAATCAGAAGCAGATATAGGTACATATACATCATTATAATAAAAAATAAAAAAAAGGAGAAAAGCATAGGGGCCGCGGCTTCCCTGCTCCACCGCCGCGGCCCCCTCCTTCTTTTAACCACCATCAGCCTCCCCCCCCTCGGATCATCACCAACCCCAGCCACCAAACCATCATCTTCTTCCCTCTTCCTTCATCAACCAACCAACACCACCCTCACCACAACCTCCAACCGCCGCAGCCCCTCTCCAGCACCATTGTCTTCAACCTCATCTCCTTTCACCTGTAACCACTGCGCATCCCCATCCATGGCCGCTCCTCCACCATTCTCGGCATTCTCTGTGAACCCTGTCTTAGCCGTCAATCACAACCTCTTCCTCGTCTCCTTCCTCTAGCGGTCCCGCCACACATCTTGCTGCCGGAGAAGCCAGTTCGCGCTTCCGTTCCTCTGCGGTTCAACCGTGATCCCCTTTTCCGTCAGCCTCGCCGCACCCACTTCCCCGAACCGTCGCGCCATTGCGAGGACCGCCGCGGGGCTTGGTGCGAGCCGCGGCGGTAGCTCCCCTTCTTCCTTCCTTGGCCGGCAGCTCTTCCCTCTCTCCTTGTCTCTCACTTTCACTCTCTTGCTTCATTCTCTCCCCTCTGTGTTGTTTTCAAAAGAAAGAACGAAATGGACACCAGCAAAGCATGGGATGTCTCCTCACAGCTTGTCCTTTTTATTTCATTTCAAAGATCAAAAAATTGTTTGTGTTAGTGTGAGTGGATTTTCAAACGTGTGTGACAGTGAGTGTGTGCACGTGTGTGTGTGTGTGAGTATGTGAGTGTGTGAGTGTGTTAGTGTGTGTAGGGAGTGGTTAGATTTAATTTAGGGGTAGATTTAATTTAATAAAATAAAAAGGGAGTTTTAAGTTTTATTTTAGTTTGGATTAGTATTATCGTTAGAATAAATTTTCGAATCATGTGTCTAAACTCGAGTTTATTTTGCTTGTTTATTTTTTTGGCTTTTAAATTTGTCTATTTAGGAATTAGTTTAGTTTGAGTTTAAAATAAAAAAAGAGAGTTGGTTTTTTTAGTGGAATAATTTGTTTTAGGAATTGATGTAAGCATTTGTTTAATATTTTAGTGAATTTTATGTTTAAACCCAAAAATACAAGAAAAATAGTAATTAGAGCCCTTTTTTAGTTTAATTATTTTATATGTTTTGTTAAATTGTATGTTTACGTTTATGTTTACGAGTTAATTTTCTTACCTTTGTATGTTGAATTAATTTATATTTATGTTGATTGAATTAATTGCTTAATTGTGTTTTTTTTTCAGTTTAAATACTCTTGCTTATGTGTTTTGATTAAAATTAATTGTGTAATTGTAATATTTTGCGTTTCTAGTTTATTTATTTTACATATTTTGTGTATTTACGTTTGTGAATTACTTTTTTTGCTATTTTATAGGATTATGCGTTTTGTGTGTAATTATATTATGAATTAGTTTTTCTTTTAGTTTAATTATTTTGTATGTTTATATGTTTTATTTAAGTTAATCGTGTTTGTGTTTATAAATTTTGCTTTTGTTAGCTTGATTATTTTAATATATATATTTTTTTATTCAAATTAATTGGGTATTTGTTTTTATGCATTAATTTTATTAGTTCCTGTTAAAATTAGAATTTTGTCTCAAAAGAGAAGTTTATCCATTTTTGATTCAAAATAAGTACTTGAGTGTTTTATTGGAATTTATATATTTAATTAATTGATGAATTATATAAAAAAGAGAGATTAATTGAGCCGAGACGGTTTGTTAATCTCATGTTTCAGAATATTTTAGCTGTGACGGCTTGATATTCAAAGTCTTTTCAAAATAGAGTTAATTTGACCGCGACGGTTTGTTAACTTTATGTTTTAGAATATTTTAATTTGTAATGACTTAATATTCTAAAATTCTTTTTTTCAAATTAACTTTTCACCACTTAATTTATTTGTAAATAATTTTCCTAATATTTTTCTATGTTATTTATGTATTTTGTTAAGTTTCTTTTTCCTAATAATTTTATCTCAGAATATTTTATTTAAATTTTGTTATTGTAGATAAAGAGTTAATTTATCCGTGACGGCTTGTTAACTCGATATTTCGGTCATTTGAGTTGTGACAGCTTAATGACTCGAAAATTCCCTTAAAAATATTTATTTTTCTTTTATATTCTTTATAAAAAATAGAAAAAATCAATTTCTTCTTATATTATTTGTAAATATTTATAATTTATATATTCATTTTCAATATTTGCTCATTTATTTAGTAAATTTCTTATTCAAATAAAAATGTTAATTTAGCCGTGATGGCTTGTTGACTTAATATTTTGGATACCTGAATTGTGACAGTTTGGTATTCCTGAAGTTTCTTTTAAAGTTTCTTTTATTTATAGTTTCATTATAAATAGAATAAAATAAATATTCCAAAGGTTATTAATAATTTACACAATTAATCAAAGATACCGTCCAAGGACGGGTGTACTAGGGTGCGTGGGATTAAATTCCTGCCCTTCCCTATACATAACCTGTAACACCCTAATAGACCCGGACTCTATTAGCTGCTACCTATATTCTTTAATCAATTTTATTTTTAAATTAATGATAAGAAGATAGGGGTAATTTTTTTATACAAATCTACTTTTAAAAGTTAAGCTTGAAATGTGAATAATATGTGCGCCATAGTTCCGATTTAATATAATTTCTAACATTGAAGTTTACTGAGCAGTAATATCATTGTTACCAACATGAGTTTACATAGTAGCACCTACACGAGTAAATACATTACTGGCTTTTGATACATCTCATAAAATAGTACATAGAAGAAAATACAAAGATCACGAATAGCAACAGTGGAAAATTAAAAATCTCTAGCATAGATTACTACAGAGGTGGTGGTAGTGGTTCTTAACCTATCAGATGTCTAATCTGAGGCTAGCCTAGTAGTGGTCTTTCTCCCTAGCTCCCCAGACTCCGTGAATCTTTACTCAGGGAAGCGAGACTTCCCCCTTCTCGAATAGTTGGGATCCATCAGTATTTGGTGGTGACAACGGAAACATACATAGGAGTGAGAAATGCTAGATTTCTCAGTAGGAATTTCAACTTGGTATCGATCGTGTCATCATTGTCACTCCAGCTACCTCGGGTTTGTTTACAAAGTGATGGACAGGTAAAGGTTCATTTATCAAGATTTTCGTAAACGTGATTAGCCGAGGTAGAGTTACTTTTAAACTATTCTTATTAGCAGAGTCATACATATCTAACTTAACTCATCAATTACAAGTCAATACATCACTTAATGATTTCATGCATCCTTTTTGTAATCATACAAGCATTTCTACTAGTAGTATTCATGCATGACACTTTATCCTCTTTTATTGACATGTCTCACAATTACTCACGGGATGAATACATCAATGCCTTAGACCACCCTAAAAGGGTAATGAGCTCATACCGTGGCCGTCGCCATAACCTTTTGGTTTTCTTTCCGTTGCCGTGATCTCAACGGTTTAGGGGGTTAAGCCGTGAGCTTAGCTCAAGTCCACTTTTCCAGACTATCATTGCTACTTTTCCAGGCTTTACTTTTATTCTCATTGAGTGAAAAATAATCATGCAATCATAAATAAATCATGGTACAATCAATCATCCATTCTTATCATTTCATAACTCATCAATATATATTCATAATACTATATATCAGCTTGGATATCATAGAAACATTTCATACACAATCTTATATCAAATAGTAGACATTTCATACTAAGTCTCATGGTAAAAATAGTATTCATGTTAAGCAGGTATTTAGCGGATAGACTTATATAAGATCTTATATAGAATCTCTTAGTCTTCTTTGTACACTTAATTTTTAGTAATACATTAATGCACTTTAAAATATTATTAAATATTCTTTACATATTTTAAAGCTCCCCTATGACTTTTATATATATATATATATATATATATATATATATTTCCTCTTGAAGATTATTACTACTTAAATATTTAAGTTTTCTTGCAAGACTTGAATCTTCTATTTCAATTTCTAACATCTTTTAGGAGAAAAATTTGTAGCTCTCTATATACTTGTTATCTCAGCCTAGAAAAGGTAGTTTTAGATTCCTAATTCATTAAGTTTTAGTATAATTCAACTGTAATCCGTGCAGGAGGGTTCCCGGGGAAAAGAGAGGTGGGTCACAATGGACACGCTTAAATACCAAGTCTTTCCTTAGCGTAACTGCTCCAAACTACACTCTCACAAAGACAGTGTCCTTAAAATTTATTTCTCATTCTATATTTACGTGGTGCAAAGCATTATGTATAACATACATATATGTGTTTCTCTATGTGTTAGCTTTCCTAAGGAGTTGAAATCAGTCCATTTGGATTTTTATATAGTGAGTTACACTTATTTTACTACTGCAAGGTCATATGTAGAGTTTCAGTTTTTGGCTTAGCTTTGAAAATTTATATCTTGAGCTAGAGAACTCCGTTTTGGGTGATTCTTTTTGGAGAGTCTTCTATAATGAGTCTAGTTTATGATAAAAATGTTTTTATTTCGGGATACTTCATATTTTATGATCATTACATTCCGAAGTGCCTACTGCCAGAATCAACCAGAAATTCCAGCACCTACCATTTTTATGTCTTTAGTAATTTTTATTAAAAAAATCAAGTTTCACATACTATCTTTTTATGTTATATTTGAGTATGATAACATCATAGAAGTGCTAAGAACATAATAGAATATATTGTGCTATCTAAAAATATATTTTACAAATAATCATTCAAAACTTTTGACAATAACTCAAGGTTGAGGCATTCTATCTATGGTTAAAAGCCAATAGTGATTGAACAAATAAAGAAGAAACTCCTACCTCTTATGTAGGGTCTAAAAAAGAGTCATTCTCTTCTTTCTTGAGCTTATGCAAGAGTCCTTGGAGTGGATGACCCTCCTTGAATCTTGACTCTAGAACTTGAGTGCTTAAGAAAATATTTCTCACCAGAGTTAAAGATTGTAACTCTTATGAGAGCTAGTGAAGGTTTGAGTTTAGAATTTAAGTGTTTAAATAAGGTTTAGAGGATTAAGAGAAATCTTTGAAGAGGAGAACATAAGAAGAATGGTAGAAAAAAAATAAGAAAGAAAGAGCACTTAGGGAGTTTCTAAGGCTTGGAAACTAATAAAAGTGTATGTATTTTACAAGAGCTAGAGAATGTATCTCTTGCAAAGCATGGTAAGGCCTCTTTGTGTTTTGGAAATGTAAGGAATGGAAAAGAGTTTGAAGAGTATTTATAGTGGAAGGATCAAGACAAGAAACATTTAGAGAATTAATTCTTGGAGCATGATTTATGGAAACATGTTGGCCAAACTTTGGATGAAAACACTCCATGTTTTATGCAAACATGTTAACTTAATTTTGGGATGAAAATGCTCCATGTTTTATGCAAACATGTTCCATGTTTTATGCAAAAATGTTGTTAGTGGAAAATTTCTAACCTTTAATGTATGTATGCATCATAGATTTACATCATGTGATCTTATGCTTTAATAAGTGTTTTTAATTTATTTTTTTTAGCATGAGATTATCTATGTGCATGTATGTGATTAAGAATGGGTATGATGTATGTGGTTGAATTATTATATTGTCATCTTAATTCAATGGCTTAGATTCATTCTTGCCTAAAGGCAAATCTAGGGATTTGTGCAATGACATTGTTGTAATTGGCATTGTAGTAATTTCTTTAACTAAGACAAGGATACTTTTGTAATTATACAATGACAATGATATTTTTGTAATTCTATTTACAGAGTAAGGGTATCTTTGTCATTTACTAATAAAGCAAGGGTAGTTTGGTAATTTCCTTTACATAGCAAGGGTATTTTCGTTATTTCTATTAAATGATGGCATTTTTGTAATTCTTTGCATTTTTCTCTAGAAATACTTGAATATTCTAATAATATTTGTTATATTTCATAAAGCTGGTCCAGGTTCTCTTGGTTTTTGCCCTATTTTATCTAATTGCTAATTAGCATTAATCGATATTTATCTTATTTATGAATTTAGGGATGTTACATAACCGACTCCCGAACTCAAACTGGTTTCAAAGACTATTTCTCTAAAAATGGGTTTTTCCAACGTTTTCCCAATTCTAAGTAAACTTGGTGGCGACTCCAATATTTTCAACATAAATTCTTTCTCTTTTTCGCCGTCTCCGTCGCGATCCCGGTTGCGACACTCATCTTATGTGATATGCTCTATGTTAAATAGTATATTGATACTTTTTTTTTTCAGATTGAGCTTAAGAGATATCTTAAAAAAAATTATTGACTCATTTTTAAATAAAAAAGAGAAAGTAAGTGATGAAATAAATTTTAATTTACCAATAATTTAGATACAAAACTATATCATGACTAGTTTTATAATTTCTATATAATAATTTATTTTATTTTATATTATTTATGCCAACTAATTTAATCTCCTTTTCTAAGATTTCTAACTCCGCCGTTATCGCTATTCCTCTTTCCCTCCGTCCTTGCGTGCACATAATGACGGAAAGGGAGATGATTTTTCTCATTTAACGGGTACGGATGGAAGATGGCCATACTTCTAGTAATTAATGCCATCATTCGTATACTATTCACTATGACACTTTTTTTCTGGTCAAGAGAGGAGCCAAGGGTAACAAGTGGATGGTGATGCACGGCATTTCTACTACCAAGAGGGGAAAAATATCAGCATATATTTTTTTTAGAAATGATACACAACCATAATTTATTTTATGGGCTTATATCGGTTATTTCATTTAAATAAGGACAAATTAGATAAATTACTTAATATGGCTTAATAATTCTCATAAATTTAATACGATCAAAGTAATCATTTTAATCATACTCAAATTCTCAGAATTTGTTCCCATCATTTTCCTATTTTTCTTTAATTTTTCTTGATCCTTTAAATTACTATTTCATATTAAAAAATACTAAATAATTCAAACAAATTCCAAAAAATATTTATGATTTTTGGATAGTCTCCATAGTGAAAGCATGCTATAGTAAATTGTTTTGTAATAACTCGCCACCTTAAGACCATCATATCACCATCTAGCGACCACTTTACTCCCTCTCACACTAATCAATTCCTATTTTTCTGATGGGAATTTCATTACCAAATATTTGGTTGAAACTACGACACCGAACTTGTTCAAGGTCCGTTTCCCCAGAATGCAGTTGTAGGCTGAAGGGCAATTCACCACTGGGAAAATAATTTCTTTCGTTCTCCATGAAGGTTACGAACCAATCGTTACGTGCAATTTTATCGAGCCATCCGGCGTGACCCTCACCCCTATAAAGCCCACGAGCTCCTCAGGGTAAGAGCGTAAGTTAGATTCTTTCAATCCTAGCATGTCAGAGGCTTCCTTGTAAAATAAATCAGTGGAGCTTCCTTTATCAACTAACACTCTTTTTACTTTGACATTTAGGATAATAGCTGAGATAACTATGGGGTCACCATATCCATGAGCCATCTCAGGATTATCCTTAGGGGAGAACACCAAGTTGGGAGTGTGCGCTCTTTATCCACTTCCTTTGATGAGCTGAACCCTTTGTTCTAAGGACTTCCTTTAGTGGAATTTTCCTTTAGCGGACTTTTCCTTATTGATTTTGATATCCTTCCTCTCGCAAGCCTCTAATGATAGTATTAATTGTGCTCATGATTCCTACCTCTAGTTTTTCTCTATCTCGTGTGTCTTTCACTTCTCTGCGAGTTATGGCTTTCTTATCTTCCGTTGTTGGGGAATTCTGCTTATGACAAGGACTTCATTGTGAACCCACATATTTGGCTATCTTCCCCGCCACATCAGGTCTTCAATTGCATCTCTGAGATCGAAACAGTTCTCCATTTTATGACCATAGTTGATGTGGAACTTGTAGTGTATGTATACATTAGTATTAGCTATGGGCTTTATCGGCCTTGGTTTCAGCAATCTCTCTATGTGTAACATTCTAACTTTCAACACAATATACTTAGGACGTATAATGGTTAATCGTTAGTTATTACTGTTTCGTCTCAGAACTTTACTCGATTTTAAAATTTGAAAATAAATCTATGGAAAATATGATTTTTTTTTATTTAAGAGATCAAACCATGAGCCGTTTGCATATAAGATATAGCGCATAAGTATTCATCATATAATATGTGATAATTGTACCTCTCATCGATGTATTCTTAACCATCTATCACATAGCATACATGCAAATCATAGCTGAACATGACATAAACTGAAACATCATCATAACATAACAATGACCGTAAATAACATGTCATATAATAATAATATAGAAGTGTTCCTCTAGTATAATACCATAACAAATATACCGTGCTCACCTATAGAGGTTGAGCATACAATAATTCAAGAGCTAAGCATACCTATGATGCAGCCAAACCCTTTGTGGGTGCACGTCTACCATAAACTAAGTTATGAGCATGCACGAAGTTGAGACAACTCCTAAGCGCTGTAAACAAGAAGGACTATATTACTGCTTCCGCTGTGCCACTCTGATTTGGACCATAGAGCAACTCCCATGCTAGCATCTCAATGAAGTCCACAAACATCGCCATCAATCTTGTCTGAAGACGAAGATGGAAAGAAAGAGAAGAAGTGAGAAGCTTATATAAGAATCTTAGTAGGGTATTCCATCTCCACACAGGTGTTATCATCATCATTCATAGGAACCTCTGGTTTTGTTATGAAAATAGTGTTCATAAATAAGGTTCATTTATTAAGTTCCAAATGCCATTAGCCGAGGTTCGTGTCTTTTAGCATGAATCTTAATGTCATGGATGCATCATACCATATTATGAATGCATGTCAATATCTTATGCAATATATCATAAAAATCATAATACACCAATATGGCATAGGAAACAAATCGTCATGACATAATTTTTCGTCTTTACTTTCTTAGATGACTTAACTTTCTTATTCTCTTCTAAAGGGCCACCCTAATACTCTCTCATCTTGAGAGTTCTAGGTTATGAGCTCATACGTAACTAGTCATTACTAGTCTACACTTATCCTCTTGATAAGTTAATTCCTAACTTCCAAAGTGCAGGATAGGGGGCATAGAATCACCTTTCATAACCACTAATTCTTGGAGGCTAAAGAATCACTTTATTGGATGACCTCTCCTAAGCATTAATATCTAGAGTCCAGAGGATCATCTTCATGTGTCTTATGTCACCTTTAATATTAACATGTTATTTAGAGATGCAAACATGAGCATATAATCATAGCCGTCATGATAACTTATCATTTAATGCTCATAACTTCATAATTTTTCTAAGTCCACAAATTTGGCAGAAATTTGACAGCATAACGGTTGGGAACAAAGCATCCCCAAATTTGCTTCATACCATAGAACACATCAATTGTAACATCCCCTGCTGCTTTATGGATTGACGACTGTCCCCACAAACCAACACGGGTCTTTTCAGCGTGCTTTGTCCTCACTCGCACACTTCCTGGGAAAACTTCCCAGGAGGTCACCCATCCCAAAATTGCTCCAAGTCAAGCACGCTTAACTGTGGAGTTCTTTCAGTTTGGGCTACCGAAAAGAAGATACATCTTGTTGATATAGGTAGTACAAATCAATTCATATAAGCCCTCCTCAACTGTATAGTCCCATACCTATCTGATCTCGGGATCCTCTCATTCGGGTGTGTAATCGGTTCATTCATGTACCCTCGCTTCGAAAGTCTGCCGGAGCCGCTCCTTGTCCGTGCCTCTTTGCACGGTGATCACTCCCGACCGCAATCCGGGCGTTACATGCCACCCAGCTTCCGCTTGGTTCGTCCCGAACCACACCGTACTGGGAGAGGTGCAGGCTCTGATACCATTTGTAACATCCCCTGCTGCTTTATGGATTGACGACTGCCCCCACAAACCAGCACGGATCTTTTCAGCGTGCTTTGTCCTCACTCGCACGCTTCCTAGGAAAACTTCCCAGGAGGTCACCCATCCCAAAATTGCTCCAAGCCAAGCACGCTTAACTGTGGAGTTCTTTCAGTTTGGGCTACCGAAAAGAAGATGCATCTTGTTGGTATAGGTAGTACAAATCAATTCATATAAACCCTCCTTAACTGTATAGTCCCATACCTATACATGTAACGCCCGGGGATCGCGAAGTCGGGGAGTGATCGCCGGTGCAAAGAGGCACGGACAAGGAGCGGCTCGTGGACTTAGCGGAGGGGTACATGAATGAACCGATTACACACCCGAATGAGAGGGATCCTGAGACTGTATAGGTATATGTAACGCCCGGGGATCGCGAAGTCGGGGAGTGATCGCCGGTGCAAAGAGGCACGGACAAGGAGCGGCTCCCGGCAGACTTCGAAAGCGGAGGGGTACATGAATGAACCGATTACACACCCGAATGAGAGGGATCCCGAGATCATATAGGTATGGGACTATACAGTTAAGGAGGGCTTATATGAATTGATTTGTACTACCTATACCAACAAGATGCATCTTCTTTTCGGTAGCCCAAACTGAAAGAACTCCACAGTTAAGCGTGCTTGGCTTGGAGCAATTTTGGGATGGGTGACCTCCTGGGAAGTTTTCCTAGGAAGCGTGCGAGTGAGGACAAAGCACGCTGAAAAGATCCGTGCTGGTTTGTGGGGGCAGTCGTCAATCCATAAAGCAGCAGGGGATGTTACATCAATCATGCATCTCAGTCATTCGTACATAATCACAACATGCTACAAATCATCATATAATTGATCACATAAGTATGCATCACATTCTTTGCATATATCCATAAGCATATTATCATTAATATCTCATTGAAAAGTAAACATGCTCCTATCCAGTATGCCGAAAATCAAGAACCGGACTCAGCTAATGCATATGCCATGTTCAATAGGATACATACAACATAATAGTGGTCATTACTCGCATAGTTCAAGAATCAAGCATGCATAATTACCAATACACAATCTTGCACAATTATTTCAAGTTGTATAGTCTCCAAACAAATCATATGGATCTAGCCTTCATAATATATCAATCATATCAATATCACCATGTTATTGATAATTACACTTTAGCCCTAAAAAAGGTCAAAACTGCAATTTCTAAGAGTTTGTGAGTCAAAGTATAAATTTCCCATTTCAACACATTTTCTCAAACTAATGATCTTCTAAATTAATTTACATTTTTAAGAGACCCATACCACTTTTAAATTAATTATGAAAACCATTTTGGGCCATTGGCCAATTTTATCAGATTTTAGTGGTCTAAGTGCAAAGTTTCACATTTTTTACACTTAGTAAGTGTCAATACCTCTAAAACTTTTTCTAAACATTTTAAATGATAATTTGAATATATGGACACGTTCAAAATCATTACTAACTCTTATTAAATCCATTTGGCCAAAATTTCATAATAATAAGTTCAAAGCACAATTTTTCGTATTTTACAAAACGATTCAACCTAACATTTGTAATTATCCTTTTAAGCACCAAAGGCACCAAAAATGATTTTTACAACAGCTATCACTAATGTTTAAGAAAGCGAACAGTACCAAACAGTACTGTACAGTTCTGGACAGTGTTAGGAAATTCATTTTCTAAAGCTTTGAAAATTATATTTTTGACCCTTTCTAGTTACTAGTTTTTCTTAAAATGCTAAAAATAATTTTTATAATAATTATTCATAATTTTTATGAATGTGAACAGTGACAAACAGTTCTGAACAGTGTTAAACAGTACCAGAAATTAAAATTATAAAAGTTTTAGAAATTATATTTTATGACCCTTTCCAATTACTAGTTTTTCCCAAAAACTATTCTAAGATATCTAAGACACTTGAAATTAATTCCAATAGTTTTTAATATATTTTTGAACATGTGAACAGTACCACCTGGTACTGTGCAGTTCCCAAACAGTAGCCAAAATGAAATTACAAAAGTTTTGGAAATTATATTTTTAATCCTTTTTAGCTATTAGTTTTTCTCAAAAATTATTCTAAGGTATTTAAAACACTTAAAATCACTTTGTCCCCCTTAGAAAGTAATTATTACCATTTAATTCAGTAGCCAAACTTAAAGTTTCACAAATAAGGATTTATTTATTTAATATCATATTTTTGCTCCTTTTAATTTTTCCAACTCCTTCAAAATTCCTTCATAAACTCAAGATATAAGATTCTAGTCTTAAAATAAAATAAAACCAACTTCAAACCCAATACTTTAATGTGGCAGAAATATGTATGTATGAATATGTGTCCACGATCAAAATTTCCATTTAAGACAAAAGGATAAGTCTTGATTAGCTTTAGAGACTTAAGTGATGACTAAATCATGAACATGCCATGCAACTTTTTTTAAATCTTTAACATTTAAGGTGACAACTTAGAAATATAAACATGATATGAAAAACTTGAAATATGAACATGAGAATGCAAGTTCATTTTTAAGTCTTCAAGATTATGAGGTGATATCATGAAATGTAAGACTTGAAATATTAACATGAAATGCAAGTTCATTTTTAAGTCTTTAACATTACAAGGTGACAACTTAAAAAATAAATATGATATGCAAGACATTGAAACATAAACATGAAATGCAAGACTTGAAACATAAGCATGAATACAATTCCTTTTTTATATCTTATTAGAGCTCAAAAACTCAAGACTTTAAAGAGTGAGACTGCAACCCCATCAATCTTAACAAAATGAGAATGAGCTTTAGAGTCCTTCATCCCCATGGTTCAAATAACCTCATTTCTTGGACTCATCATCAAACTCGAAAATAACAAAGAAGTTAAATGAGCATTCTTTCTCTCTCTCCTTTTTTTTTTTTAAACCAAAGATCAAGCCTAAAGCTTTAGAGGTCAAGCTCATGATGGTCTTACAACCACCATCAAGAACACTCATCATCAAGCTCTGGTCTTGATCACAACAAGAGAAAAGAGTAGAAATAGAAAGAAAACTTAAGAATAAAATCCCTACCAAGAAGGTTTCTTGGTTGCAAGTGAGAAAGTTTGATTCTTTGTGAGGAAAAGAGAAGAAAAATCATTTCTTGGAGCAAGATGAGGTTTCGGCCAAGGCAAGAGGAAATGGGAGGAAGGATTTTTGTATTGGTTTGATGTGTAGAGATGAAAGCTTGTGTGTTTTAGAGAAGATCTATGATGGTAGTGTGTTACTTTGGTGTTTAAAGCTTGGATGAAGAACAAAAATAGAGGTTCTTGAAGGTGAAGGAAGAGAGGAAGAAGAGAGCTCGAGATGGATAGAATGAGAGGATTTTGACACAACTTGCTGTTCAAGTTGTGACAAAAAAAAGTAATGGTAAAGAATAAGAGTGTGAGTGCTTATGATTGGCTAAAAATCAAAAATGAGAAAGGGAAAGGATAGCACATTTTTGAGCGGGTTTGGGGGATATTTTTTGTGTTTTGTGAGTGTTAGGATTAGGATGAAGGGTAGGTTTAATTAGGCAAAGGGTTAGGAATTGGTAATTTAGTGTTAGGACTTGTAATTTGGTGATTAAGGCTTTCAAAACAAGGTTAAAGAGTTGTCTTGCATATTTAGTTGAGCTAAACTTGATTAATTTAAAATTCAAACACCAACATGGTTCCTAATCTTTAGGAAAAGAAAGAGAGAGAAAGTATTTTTGTCTCTTACTTTTTGGTCTTATGAAACATCTTTGAATAAGAATGAGATTAAATTTTCCCTAAACAATTTTGGACCCTAATTAATCTCAACTAATTATTTTGACCCAAGATTAATAAATAAAATAAATTTATCTTTAATTAGAGCTAAATATTTCCTATATTTTCTTAATTACTTTAATTAAACTTAATTAGCACTAACTATGAGCAAAATAGTAATTTTGTACACAAACTCATCGGGACTTCCCGAGAGCACTCGGATATCATATATCCCCTCTAATTATTATATCCAACTCCCGAGTGGTGATCAGGTCCGATCGTTACTTAATCCCGTGTTAAATTACCTCTGGTATTTGGGTGATTTTCCGTATAGGAAAAATCAAGAATTGGGATTTCCTTATCTGTTGCCATCCAAAACACATCTAGGCCCTTTCAAACATCAAACTAACCCCTTGAGGATCATTGCAACTGGCCATCCTTGATTTCCATGTAAAATGACCTCAGGGGTATTTTGGTAATTTGAACATGAGAAAAATCGGGATTGCAATTTTCACAGCAATTGGTTTCTAAACAACATATAATCTTATTCTAATATTAAATTACCCCAATGAGGATGGCTTGGACTGGCTATCCTTAATTCTTATGCAAAAATAATCTCAGGAGCATTTTGTTCATTTTGCACAACAAGAAAAATCAGGACGTTACGTGACTTAAATCTCCTTGTAAATTTCTACTGAAGATACCCAGAGGGGAGTGTATTTAGGGTTTTTCCACCTTTAGACTGGCTTTTTACTTTTGTCATTTTTTGGCCTCCACTTTGACCTGCATCGCTTCCTCCATATTCTTGTATTTTTTGGACCTTTCCTAAAACTCCTCCAACATTTTGGGCTCTTTTTTTTTGTTAAGGAACTAGTAAATTCTCCAATCCGGAGTCCATTGATGAAAGGGACCAAAGCGATTTAGGGCTCCAACGCATTGATTTGCAAAGCCGTTGCCTTCAAATGCTCCACATATTCCCATACCGACTTGTACTCCTTTTGCTTGACCCCCCATAGGATAGTAGAGGACCTAGGCTTACTTTAACTTTCCGTGAATTGATCGAGGAATCGACTACTGAGATTTGTAAAGCTTCCTATATGGACTATGACGACAGTCGATTGAACCATTGCAAGGTTGTTTTCACCAGGGTCACTGGAAATATTTGACACTTGATAGGATCTGGTACTTCCTCGAGGTACATCCTAGGCTAGAATAAATCCAGGTGAAGTAATCTTGCGAATATGTAGTTCTGTCGTACAAATTTATGTCAATTGGGGGCTTGTATCCTTTTGGCAATATATAATTATTGATATGCTCCTGGTAAGGGATTTGAGTTCCTCTAGGTGCCTAGTGTTTTGGCATTGACTTCTGTGGGAGTGCCTAGTTTAACGCCCTGATTTTTCTTATTGTGCAAAATTACCAAAATACCTCTAGGTAATTTTTGCACGAGATTTGAGGCCGAATAATCCTCAATAGGGTATTTTAACATTCGGTTAACATTATATGAGGCTTGAATAGCAATTCGTACGAAAATCGAAAATCCTGATTTTGCTGTGTATAAATGAGCAAAATGCCCCCGAGGTTATTTTTTGTCCAGAAATCAAAGATAGTCAATCCCGGTTATCTTCAAAAGGTTAGTTTTATATTTAAAGGGGATTATTTGTGTTATGTTGATGTTGTGGTAAAAATATCAACTCCCAGTTTTTATCGTACGTAAATTTACCAAATTACTCCTGTGGTAACTTAACGCGAGATTGAGTAATCCTTGAACTTGGTTATCACCCGGGAAGTTCAAAATTGAGTAATCCTTGAACCCGGTTATCACCTGGGAAGTTCAAAATGTTTATTACAAGTATGATTTGATATCTAGAAAAGTGTAGGTAATTCCGGAAAGTTTTAATATGAAATGACCTTTTTACCCCTAGTTAATGCTTAATGAGTTTACTTAAGTAATTAAGGCAATATTAGGCTCTATTTCAATTCAAATTATTTTCATTCATTAATCTTGGGTTAAAAATAATTACTTGAGGTAATTGGAGCCTAAGGATTGTTTAGGAAAATTTAATTTGCTTGCTTAATTACAAAAGCTCATAAAATCAATAACGTTAAGATTAAGCTAAATCTGGTGCATTTTCTTTCTTTGTCTTAAGATTAGGACTTATGTTATTAATTGATTTTCAACTCATTTGAGATTAACTCCATTACTAGTATAAGATTACTCTTTTACCATGTCTTGGTAAATCTTACACATTTGATTTTTACTATTTATACAAAATTACCAATTCCTAGCCTACCACCAAATAAAATAAGCTATCCTACATGTCCTACCTTACATGATAAAAGAATATTGTCTCCCATTATGCCTTGTAAGGTCACAGCCTCTATACCCCAATCATCTTCATATTTTACTTTTTCTTTCAGGCAATAATACACACAAACACATCATAACCTTACATTTGCTTTTTGGAGTTGTCTTGCTCATTTTGATAAAGAAATTCTGTATTCTCTCAAAGAACACTAAGCCTTCATCTTCTTCCTCCTCCATCTCCAAGAGACTCCATTCTTGACATTCATTCAAGTTCTCAAGCTCAAACAAACACATATCCACCATAAACCAACTCCTAAACACCTAAACTTTCTATTTTAAACACAAGAACACAAGAAAAGTCCTTCCTCCATTCCAACCTCCCTTGGCCGACACCATCACTAGTATTAGGATCAGATTTTTGGTTCTTGTTGCTTATAGAAGATCAAGTTTTCTATTTAATAAACAAGAAACAACTTGGTAGAGGTTTTATTTCATGTTCTTTCTTATGCTTTTTCCTTATATTTTCAGTTTTCATGGCTTGATGTTGACCATGGCTTGATGATGAGGAATCATGATGGTGGTTGAAAATCCATCATTTAATTGACCTCTAAAGCTCAAGGTTAAATTCTTGTTGTCAAAAGATTAATGAAATAATTGTTGTTTTTCTTTGATTTGGTTCTTTTTGAGCTTGATGATGAGTTCAATGAAATAACATTCTTGAAACCATGGTAACAAAGAACTCTAAAGCTCACTTCCTTTTGTTAAAATTATTTGGAGTTAAAGAGTTTCATACTCTAAAAGTATTGAGTTTTGAGCTTAACAAGATATAAAATGAACTTGCATCCATGTTTATATTTTAAGCTCTTGCATATCATGTTTATATTTCAAGTCTTGCATAATCATGTTTATATTTCAAGCTATCACCTTAATTCTTGAAGATAATAATATGGACTTGCATATTCATGTTTATATTTCAAGTTATCACCTAAATCTTGAAGACTTAAGAATGAACTTGCATCGTCATATTTATATTTCAAGTCTTACATTTCATATTTATATTTCCAAGTTATCACTTGATAATGGCAAAGATTAAAATGAGATTACATGGTAAGTTTATGATTCTAGTCATCACCTAAATCTCTAAAGCTCAAGACTTATTCTTTTTATCTTAAATAGAAATTTCGATCATGGACACATATAATCTATATGTTTTCGGCCCTCATGTGGATCCTGATTTGAAACTTGTTTTATTTTATTTTGAGGATTGGATCTTGTCTTTAAGATGCACAAAGAATTTTTGAAAGATTTAGAAACTCAAAAGGATTAAAGAACATGATTTTCTCATGATTTTAGAAGCAAATATTTTGGTTACTGACCTGAACTATTAGAACTGGAATGGTTACTGATTTATGATGTTTAGATGAGTATAAGTCACTAATAATTGTTGTAAAAATTGTTTTTAGCATTTTGGGAAAAACTAGTAACTAGAAAGGATCAAAATTGTAATTTTATGAAGTTTTAAGAAGACTAATTTTCTGATTCTGTTCAGGTACTGTTCAATTCTGTTCATGCTGTTCACATACGTAAGAATAACTAATATTGGTTGCAAAAATTGTTTTTGGTACCTTAGATGCATAAAAGAGTAATTACAAGTGTTAGTTCGGGCCGTTTTGCAAAATGCGAAAAGTTGTGTTTTGAACTATTAACTATGTGATTTCAGCCAAATAATTTTAGTTAGAGTTAGTAATGATGTTGAATGTGTCCATGTGTTCAAAATACTATTTATGATGTTCAGAAAAAGTTTTAGAAGTTTCGGTTGTTGTTAAGTGTTAAAAACGAGTAATTTTGTACTTTGATTCCTAAAGTATAGCAAAATTTGGCCTATGGTCCAAAATTGTTTTTATGATGAATTTAATTGATTTCTAAGTGTTACGGGTCTGTGAAATGTATAGGTTAGTTTCAAGGATCATTAATTTGAGAATATAAGTTAAAAAGGAAAATTATGTTTTGACCCGTAATCTTTGAGAAATTGCAGTTTTGACCCTCTTTTGGGCCTAAGCATAAATATTGATAATTTGATGAAATTAGTGTGAATGATATCTTATGGAAGCTATATACATGTGTTTTAGTTAAAATTTATATGGCTTATGATGATCATTAGTATGTTGCACTATCCTATTGAGAATGACATATGCATTAGCTGAGTTTGGTCCTGGATTCCAGCATATTGGATAGGAGCATATTTACTTTCATGAGATATTGATGATAACATGCTTGTGTATATTTCTATGCAAAGAATGTGTTGCATATTTATGTGATCAAATTATATGATGAATTGTGGCATGTTATATTTATGATTGATTAATTGAGATGCATGATTCATGAAGTTTATGAGTATGAAATGTTAAGTGATAAGTTATGAGCATATATGTCATGTTTGCATTTCTAGATAACATGCCACAGTTAAGGTGACATAAAATACATGGAAGTGATCCTATAGACTCCCCGAATTAAAGGTTATGAAAGATGATCCAATAAGGTGAATCTAGACTCCTCGAATTAAAGGTTATGAGAAGTAATCCAATAAGGTGATCCTCTGCTGTTAGCATAAAATGTTAAATGACAAGTTATGACTACGCGTTTCGTGTTTGCATCTCTTGATAACATGTTAAATTTAAATGTGACATAAGACATATGGAAATGACCTTCTACACTCCCCAAAAGAAATTCGCATACTCATGAATAGAAAGTTAAGTTAAGAAAAGGCAGTGATGTGTTTCATCCTCTATTACCCCATATTAAATCTAGCAAAGGCAAGTTAGGTTGAGCTCATCCTAGGTGATACGTGTTGCCGGGTTTTGGTGTTGTGTTCAAAATCGCCGGGGAAAGTAAAATGGTTAGTTTTGAATGTGCATGTAAGAGGGTAGTTATTAAGAAAGGAACTTGAGAGTTCGGTTATAACGAAGACAAGCATCATGGGTTCTCTTGCCTCCCCATGCATGATAAAGGTCATATAATTCATCATGTTCGTCCTACTGTGCATTCTTTTACTTGTTATTCAAACACATAATTTGATTGCTAAGTCAACTAAGAAAGAAAAAGATGAAAGTTGTGTGCCATAGTTGGATACGTTCTTTATGCTCCATATATTATGTCATTGTGCACTTGAAATGTCGCATAAGGTATTGACATGCATTCATAATGTGGTATAATGCATTCATGACATTAAGACTCATGCTAAAAGATACGAGCCTCAACTAATGGTATTTGGAACTTAATAAATGAACTTTATATATGTTCACATTTTCATAATAAAACCCGAGGTTCTTGGGGACGATTACGATGACACTTGCTTTACAGTCGGGAAGCCCTATCGAGAATCTTGTATAAGTTTCTGATCCCTTTTTCTTTCTTTCGTGTCGTCTCTAGACAAGGATGATGGTGTAGCTCCTGAATTTCTCTAAGAGGGGGACAAGGGAGTTGCACTACAAAAGGGATTAAGAAGGTGGCGGTGGGAGTATGGAAATAGTTTTCCTTTGGATATTGGTTTTAGGGTGATCATACCCCTTCTATCTGCTTGTATTTTAGCCTCTTGATGGATGTGCACTAATGCCTTTTATGTTTAGAGGACGTCACTAATATGATATAATTCTAATGTGTTAATATTATTTGTGTCATGTTATGCCATGGTTTATATATATGTTGTGATGTGGTTTATATGATCGCTATTATTAGATGTGTACTGACTGCTATTAATGCGTACACGTGGCTCATATTTTAGAATTTAAGTTCAAAAAAAAATTTACCTATATTTTCACTAAGGTATTTTCAAGAGTTTAAGTTAAAAACTGGAATAAAAGAGTAATGACTAATAATTAACTTAAATGCGTCCTAAGCATGTTAGGTTAAATATTATGGTGTTACACCTATAGGGAGTCATGATGAGGCCTTCTTGAAGGTGGGCTTGGACTTTACCATAGGTAGAAAAGCACATAAGAAAAGGGGTTGAATCATGCTTTGCTTTTTCTTTCCTTCTTTGTTTCTAAAACAATATACTATCAAGTGTTTAACTTGAAGTGTAGCGGAAAAAGCATTATTTATTGTAGAACGCTAGTTCTGAACTACAGTAGATATAATAAAAGCGAGTTGGTTTTTTAGAAAACACAATATAATAGGCACAATGCAGTAAATATAAAAGGAGTTAAGGGAGAAGAAGATACTGCACAGATTTTTTTATACTGGTTCAGTCAACCTGCTTATATCCAATTCTCAATCACCGTTAAGTTCCACTAAAAACCTTTTTCAACCTGAGAAAGTTGGATAGTCTTTACAGTAGCCTTCCCAAGCTCTTACTAGTGACTAGCAAGTACACTTTGTCGTCACAACCCGAGTAGTCTTTGACCTGGCTCTCCAAGCTAACACAGTGAGTAGCAAGTACACTCTACTGTCACAACTTGAGTAGTTTTTGATCAACCTCTCCAAGCTAACACAATGAACAACAAGTACACTTTGCTGTCACTTACAAGTAGTTTTTGCTTAGTCTCTTCAAGTTAACTAGGAATGATCACTACCAAATTGAGGTTACAAAGGTTTGTGTTTGGGTTTATTACTCAACACTAACCAACACTCAAGTCTTCTTAAGATGAACAACCACAGATATGGAAAACTTGAATAACATTTTTATATGATTCTTCCTAGGAAGAAGTGAGATCTACTAAGAACGTAGAAAAAAGATTTTTACAAACAAGAAAATGATTACAAGCAGTAATGTCTTTACAGAAAAGATGAGAAAAAAATTCTTCAGTGTTTTAGCACTACTTTTGCAAGAGTCTCAAAAGTCTATTGATTTGTTTTGAGCACAATATCTCTATTTATAGTTGATATGCATTTATGACCATTGCGCATGATCTATTTTCCAAGTGACATGTGTTTGATCTTCTTTTTATGCTTTCGAAGATGCAGTCTAGAGGAGTAATTCGGCGTTGTCAGAGTTGTGAGGCCACCTTTAGAAATTACTTTTTACTTTTTGAATGAGGTTTCTAAACTTCTCCTTCTAGAAGCTAGGGCAGTTGACTAATTTAGTAGAAGAGATGTCACATTAGTCTATGACTGGATTTGATTTTAAATTTAAATTTCCCTCATTTCCCTATAAAGTGCATCGTTTCACTATGAAACGTTCTTTTTGATGTGTGGTATTAGTTTCTTGATTTTTCTTTGATCTTTCAGTTTTCAATCAGAGCTTGTAGATGTTGATATCATTGCGATTATAATGATTGAAGGTTGCAGAATACACTAGTTTCAGAGTTAGATTGAAATGTTTACTTGAAATATACTTTCTGAAGTCCCATGTTAATTTCTGAAGATCTGAGCCTTGGTTCCTTGTATTTGAGAATATTCTTCAATCTATTAAGCATATGGGCATTCATTTCATAATATATTTTTCACTTTCATTGAGTCTTAATCTCTTTAAAACGAGATTAAACATGTTTGCACATGTCATGTGAAAATAGTTTCGCTTTAAAAACCGTGTTATGCTAACATAACGACCTATTTGATGCTTCAACAAACTCAAGGAAAATATTAGTCCTTCTTCAGAATATTTTCTCTAAATTGTGGTGTTATCACTTAAAATATTTTGCATTAACGCTTTTTGAAGGGTTTTGAAGCTAACAATCTCCCCCTTTTCGATAATGACAAACCAATTTTTTTAGAAAATCTTTTGAAGAGATTTTAAAAGATATATGGCACGATATAGAGCATGATAAATTTAATTTCTTTCAAAACATCATATTGTAACATCCTAATTTTTAACCCAGTACTCCTAGAACGTATTTAGGTTAGCCATTAGTCTATTACTCTTTTACTCTCATTCTATAAAACCTTTCTTTAAAATACTTAACGAAAAATACGGGTAATTTTTTTTTTTTGAAAACATAAACAAAACATGAGCCGCGCATAACATAAATGGTCGTTAACATAAAGCGTAAGCATAACAAGAATAACATAATCATAAATATCAGATAGGCTCCATAGACAGAACAACCATCAGCACATCATCATATAACATTAACTTCAAATATCAAGTCAAACAACATTAATACTATTATTAATATAGGAATAAACCACAATAATACTATATTAAATATATTGAGCCCACCTATAAAGGTTGAGCATACAACATTTAACAAAAAAATCACACATAACTATGATGTAAATAAGCTAAGACTATGTCCCCACTTCCGCTGCGCCACTCTGTTCTCGACCATCAACCTACTTCCATATCGGCACTCAGGGCAATCCGCGGACGTCGTTGTCAACTTTGTCTGAAGACGAAGATGGAAAAGAAAGATAGGGGGAGTGAGAAACTTATACAAGAATCTCAGTAGGGCTTCCCTATTCACACACGTGTCATCATCAACGTCCTCAGGAACCTTGGGTTTAATTATGAAATAGTGAGCATGCAAAGATTCATTTATTAAGTTCTAAAACATCCATTACCGAGACCCGTTCATTTTATCATGAGTCTTGTAATGAATACATCATACTTCTTTATGATATGCATGTCAATACTTTATGCAGCATTACTCTAAAGCATACATCCAACTTCATAGCAAACATGATGTGCATAGAACATGGTTCATGAATGACATTCCTTGTTTCTTTAGGTGACTTAAGTCTCTTTTTATTCTTGGGGCCACCCTATTACTCTTCCTTTTGGAGAGTACTTCTAGGTTATGAACTCATACCTCATTAATCGTCACTAGCATAAATTTATTCCCTTTTGATAAGTTGAAGTCCCGACTTGATAAGTACGGGTTAGAGGGCAAGAATCACCTTTTTATCACCTATAGTTTGATGAGTCCAAAGGATCATTTTCTCATATTTTAAATCACCTTAAGCAAGAATCACCTTTTCATCACCTATTGTTTGATGAGTTCAAAGGATCATTTTCTTATATTTTAAGTCACCTTAAGCCATAGCATGTTATAACAAGATGCAATACATAACTCATCATATATGCATCTCTAATGTTCCAAATGAACTATAGCATGCGAATGATGAATCCTATCCCTAGAGATTAATATCTCACATAGCATCAAATATCACAAGAATTCATCATCTCAAATCATCATCACATAAACATCCCCTTAAATGGCCGAACACTTAAATTGGGTAACTCAAATTGTCGAACTATTTTCTTATGCATCTAAGGGACTAATCATCATCATTACCACTAATTATTAGCCTCAAGAACATTATCAATCAAAGTTGGACAGCATAGGTAGTAAATGAATTTCTATGATTTCATGTGTTCTAGAAGTTGCATTTTACTTCCTTTTTCGTTATCGGATTTTCTTATGATGCTAAAATAAATTCCTAAACCATTTATGAGTCAATTTCACTTAAGTAAACATGGTATAACATGGTTTTACAATCATTGAAAGGTGCTGGAACAGAATGTATAATTCATTTCCTTAAGAGTTCTAGAATTCATATTTTTAATTCTTTTTAGTTACTAGGCTTGCCAAAAGTGTCAAGAACAATTATCATATCAAGTAGCAAGGTGTCTAACACGTTTAAATTATCCAAAACAGAATCTAATGGTGCTGGAAATCTAAAGGCAAAGCCGAAAAGTAACATATCTCATGAGCACAAAATAAGGCATTTCAAGTAACTAAGCATTATACTTAAGATAACTTCTAAAACTCTTTGAAAAATAATTTACTTTGTCAAAGGTGCTAAAAATAATCATAGGGAAATAACTAAATTAAAACATTCTTGAGATAAAAAGAAGACAAGTCCTTGAGCTTTAGGATCTTTTAGTGATGACAAAATCTTAGACATGCTATGCACCTCATTTTATTCTTCATTATAAAATAAAATAAAGTGAGAACTTCAAGGTAAATATGAGATGCAAGTTTATTTCTTATCTTTGAGTTTAAGTGATGGCTTGAAATATAAACATGCTAGATAAGAATATAAATATGAAATGCATGCTCATTTCTTATCTTTAAGCTTTACATGATAACTTGGAAATAATCATGATATGCAAGTCCAATTCTTTATTTTAGTGCTCTAGGCCCCTTAGAGTATTTACTCTAAATCAACAATCAACTTTAAGGTTAAAATAGGTAGGCTTCGACATTAATTATTAAGTGATGGCAAGGAAATATAAACATGTATACAAAACTTGAATATAAACATGCCATGCAAGAACTTGAAATATAAATATGAATGCAAGTTCAATTCTTTATTTTAGTGCTCTAGGCTCCACAACAATCGACTTTAAGGCTGAAATAGGCGGGGTTCGAGATTAATTATTAGGTGATAACAAGGAAATATAAACATGAATGCAAAGCTTGAACATAAATATGCCATGTAAGAACTTGAAATATAATTATGAATGCAAGTTCATTTTATTTCTTACTAGAGCTCATTAAACTTGCAAAAAGGTAAAACTTCAAGCTCTAGAGGTCTCATTGTGATGAACTCATAGTCATCATTTAGAAACTCTCATCATCAAGCTATCTTGAGAAACTATTAAAACCTTGATGGCTGAAATACATAAGGAAGGAAAAGGAAGAAACCAAAATGGTGAAGCCTCAAAACATCATTTTAAACCAGGAACAAAGCTTAACAAAGTAAGGAAATGATTTTCAAAATAAATCCTTACCAAGGTATGTTTTCTTGGAGATGAAAAGGACTTGATCTTGAGAAGAGGATGAAAGGAGAATCTTCCTTGGAGCTTGATGGTGTATTTGGCCAAGGAAGAAAAAGAAAGGAAGAAAGTTGTGTTTCTTAAACTTGATCTTTGGAAAGGCAAGGCTAAGTGTTTAGAAGGTTGTGTATGGTTGAGAAGTGGTGTAACACCCTAAATATTAGTTAAAAATTAATTTGAGCTTTATTAGTCATAATTTCAAAAATTTGACGGTTTTAACAATGATAAGGACGGTCCAACGATTTTGTAAAAAAAAAAATGTGAATAGTATTTTGTGGGCCCCACAGGTCCGCCGGGACAACCGAAACCCCTGATTCGGGACCCGAAGGTGCCCGAAATTGGGAAAATATGGTAATAAGATTAGAAATAGATAGAAATAAAGATTTTATACCTGGAATTAATTTTCGGGCAATGTTTGATTGCCCGGGTACGGTATTTCACCCGTTCGGTAAAATTTTGGTGTACGATTTTTAACACCGAAAAATAGTTTAGTATCTACAAAAGGGTAATATATATCCATTTTGATTTAGTGAATGGCTAAGATTTAATCTTGTAAAGCAAAATTAAATCCTAGCCATCCATTTGTTTTTCTTTCCTAGATTTATGATTATCTACTCACATTATATAATATTCTAACCTTGTACAAGATAAATATCATAATCTTCCTTAAGAAGCCAAGGCATTTCTCGGCCATCATTCAGAAACATAGAGAAACCATGGCCATGAGCTCCAAACTTCATTTCACATGCCAAAAACACTAACCTAGACTTGTTAAAACCACAAACTCCTTTCACAAAACGTGTTCTACTCATCAATATCTACAAAACTAACCGATTAGAATTTTAATCCATCACCATTTTCCCACTTTGATCCATCATACATCACCACCAAAGGGAGGTTTAAGGGCTGTTTGGAAGAATTTTGAATGAAGAAAAACACTTGGGGGAAGATTGTTCTAGGTAAGGAGCTATGGAGATTCAGGTAGGGTTTTATTTATTCTCTTTTCTTTTCAATTTTGATCTAATGGTTTCTGATTCAATTGGCTGGAACTATTCAATTATATTGATTGATTTCACATAGATCTTGATGTATTAATTTTGGTAGAAAGTTTTGATGAAGTTAGGAAACCCTTTTTGCAAAACCATGTTATGAATGATGCTGCTAAAAATCCCGAATTTCACAAGCAGGTGAAATGTTTTGATTTTTCTCATTGATTTGTAGACATCATCATGAGTTAAAATTTTTATATGATAAAGCTAACATATGGAAGAGTTTCTAGTAATTTCTTGGGTCTTCTTTATCACTTTTACTATTTTTAAAAAATGGAAAGCCGAACAGGTCAGGGGTGCTGTCCAGCCAATCCCATTTGTAGCACTGAATTTGTCAAATTTTATTGCCCTAGAAAATGGTCAAATTATTAGCTAAAATTTTCATAAGATGTTGAGGACTTATTGAGGTCCAACTCTAATTTTTTGTACAAAGTTCTGGGTTCATTTGATAGGGTAGAAAAATTGAGACTTCTGGCTATTGGCTAAGAGTGTGTAGTTTCTGACCTCTAAAATTGTGAGATTTTATTAGTACAGTTAGAGACCTTTTTATGCTCTGAAATTTTTGTGGAACTTTATGGAGACATTAAAGTGTCTTAGATAATTTTTATAGCCTTTGAATTGGTTATTTGGTATGAAAAATAAATTGTGTTACTTGAGTGAAAATTTACCAATGTGCTGAAATTGTGATAATGCCTTGAATTAGTGATCTAATGACAGTTGGTTCACATTTGATGTGTATGAATGCATGCCATGGACTTCCAAGATTATGTTATGAGGAATGAATGAATGATATATATAGGTTTGAAGTATTATGAGATCAGAGAATTATGTTCATGCATATAGAAATGTGATGCATGTATATGTGAGCTTGAGGATGATGTATATGCTAAGTGAAAAATAAAGTCCCATTTGTTGTGGAAAGGGCACAAAGAAGTCCCCATTAGGGCATGGAAAAGTCCCCTTTATTATGTAAAGGGCACAACAACGTCCCCATTGGGGCATGGAAAAGTCCCCTTTATTATGTAAAGGGCACGACAAGGTCCCCATTAGGGCACAGAAAATCCCCTTTATTACGTAAAGGGCACGAAAAGGTCCCCATTAGGGTATGAAAAAGTCCCCTTTATTATGTCAAGGGCACGAAAAGATCATTGAAATTGCCATTTGTACACGTAAATTTTGTTAAATTATTGGTCTTGAAGGAATTTCTATGATCCTGAATGTCATGAAATGCATGTTTTAAGTGATTGAATAATAAAAGAAACCCACTTCGGAAAAGTGATTTTATAACTTTAAAATGAACATTTGATATATATATATATATATATATATATTGCATGCTTACACTTTCTTAATAAACCGAAGTGGCTGGGGCGATGACGATGACATTATGATTGTGTAATTGGGGAGTTACCCTACTGAGAATTTTAGAATTCTCACCCCTATGTGCTTGTGTTCCCGTGTCATCTCCAGGTTGATCCATAGAACGATGTGGCTGCTACGTGAAAGAAACTCGGGATTGCAGTAGTTTAATAGTTAATATTTTTCTTATATGGTATATAATTGTAGGTATGTGTAGGTAAATGTAATAAAGATTGTATATATATTCAAGCTCCAAGTAGAGCTTCCTTATGTAATAGACTTGTATCTTTGTTAAATATTTTAATCTAATTACGTTAGTTATTATACGATCTTATCACATTTGCTATAGTTATTTAAGACAGGTCTGATAATTTATAAGTAACAACTCTCAAGTCTTATGTCATGACTTAAGGATGACGTTGTACTTGGAAGGATGTTACAAGTGGTGGTTCTTGGTGAGTAATAATAAGAAGAAGATGAAAGAACTCTTGAACACTTGAGAGAAAAAGAAAGAACTTAGAACTACTCTTGAAGCTAAACTTAGAAAATGAACTAAAGTGGAACCAAGTCCATCTAGACATGGTATTTATAGAAAAACAACATCAAGGGTGTAAGAATGGAGGGAGTGGCCGAAATCTCATGGAGGGAAAAAGAAGAAAATATCTCTTTGTAAGGTATGGTGTAGGCATGACTAGGTATGGTGAGGTATGGTCTCAAGCATGGCTTCAAGTATGGCCTTTGATTTGGAATTAAAATAAATTAATTCTTTTAAATGGAGGAGGAGGAGGAGGAGGAGTGGCGGTTTTTCTTCTTAATTAGGGGAGGAAAATCACAATTTAATGTGTATTAGGAGTAAACTTAGGAGCAGTATTTGATTAGGCCAAAGATTAGAGTTTTGTGACTAAGTGTTTAGGTAAGTAAGTAGGTAATTAGGGCCATATAAGACTAGATTAGAAGGTGGTTTCAATGCCAACATGTTTCCTTGATTTAGAGAATTGGAGAGAGAAAACACTATTTCTAGATTCTTTTCTCAAAGAATTACAACTAGAAAAGAGTTTTGAGTTTCTCTAAGCAATCTTAAGCTCTAATTAACTTCAGTTAATTATTTTCACTCTAAATTAGTAATTAGAATTTACTTATATTTAATTAGAGCTTAATATTGCATAGGTTTCGCTAATCACATCATTAGGCACAAAATGCACTATGCAAGGGGGAAATTGTAATTTTTCTCAAAACTGTCTGGGATTATCGGGACTTGAACAGGCATGTTTGGACTCATAAAAACATCATTTCAAACCTTTCAAAAGATTTTCGGGTTCTGACAGTACTTATACCTGTATAAAAACGCTATAGGGGTATTTTGATCATTTTGACCCAAAAACTCAGAAAAAGAGATTTTTTTTGCTCTATTAACATTCATTCACATACAATCCCCTTCGAATATTGAGTCAACCCTTCGAGGACCACTGGGTCGGTTATCCTCGAATTTTGAGTGAAAAATGACCTTAGGGGCATTTTGGTCATTTTCGCTCAGATAGAAAAAAAATTGGGGTGTTACACATATGATATGATTTTCAGAGTGTTCTTTTCTTTAGGCGTGATATAGATAAAAACAAAAAAGCTTCATAGCCTTAAGTGACTTAAATAAGAACTATTTTTATTTCGATTTAAAGTTTCTGAGGTTACTTGAAATGTTCTCTTAGAGGTATTAAAGCATTCTGAGAGGTGTCAGAGCAATTCTGAGAAAAGATATGAGTATTTAAGCTTTCTGAATAAACATAGTTTGATTTTTTAGTCATTTTGACTTTTTTGAAAATACATGAGTTTGAATAAAATGAGTAATACTTGTGATTTAGATTGGACCTTGAATCCATACTTAGCAAATCTTTATCCAAATGAATTTTTTTTTGAAACATGATGCAGTTTTTGTAAAACCATGTAACGTATAGACTTTGTACATACCAAAAGTTTCTCAAGCTCAAAAGAAACTGATTATAATTGTATCACAAAACATTTTTCAGAGCTTGTGATTTTAAAAGAGAAAACTTCATAGGTGTGTGACAAAGCATATATGTGCTAAAAAAAAGACTTTAAGATTGTGTAGCATGGTATACACATAAGAGCACTATCATCATTATCTTGGCATATATATCAAAGTGCAAAAGGATATATCTATCAGAGCATACAAAAAAGATATGTACTAGAGCTAATCATTCAAAAGATACTGATGTAACTAAGCATCAGAGCATGCTAATATATGAACAAATATGAGCGTACGCTATGACTTATAGCGCATACATCATAACAATATATCTAATTAGCTGAGCAAGATATATATCAGTGCTTGAATAAGTGCCAACTTAAATATCATAAATATCTTAAAAAATAGATAATATGCGTGTTGTAACATCTCCCAAGTACAACATCAGTCTTAAGCCATGATATCAGACTCAAGAGTTGTTACTTGTAGATTAGCGAGCCTTTCTTAGATATCTATAGCAAGCTCGATTGATTCATGAGATAACTATGTCGTAATTCTATTAAAATATATAGCAAGGAAACCAAAATATTTGTTCATTACAAATTTAAGTACATAAAGGAAGCTCTTCTATGAGCTTCAATATACCTTTGTTCTCTAACATATTTACAAACATATCCATTCCACTAAATACAACATAATAAAAGCATTAACTTCTACACTATTACATTTTCGAGTTCTTTTTCATAGCAGTCTCTCAGTTCTCTGCATCAACCTAGAGATGACACGAGAATAGAAAAACACAGGGGTGAGAATTATACAATTCTCAGTAGGGTGACTCCCCAAATACACAATCATAATGTCATCGTCATCGCTCCAGCCACTTCGATTTATTAAGAAAATGTGATCATACGATACATGTTAATGATTCATTTTAAAGTTCTAAAATCATACTTCCGAAGTGGGTTACTTTTAACATTCAGTCACTTAATATACACATAGTATACTACTCAACATCATATATTGCTAACTTTCCACTTAAACATGTTGGTCTCAATATTGATACTAAACTTCTTTACTTGGCATATAAGACAAAAGATTACTTAGAAAAATTACTACCTCAACTTGTCTTGACCCTCAACTAATCTTGTCACGTCTGGGCATTATGTACCGTCGTCCCCAGCATGGCAATAATGGATAATAGACTGCTTTTCAGGACTGAGCTCATTCCTATATATGATTATTGGATTTGCTATCTCTAATTCTCACACAGGCCTATTCCTAGCTAGGTTTACTTTCCCCGACTCAATTCAAGGGTAGTCAAGTTTACTTTTCCCGACAAACTGAATTTACTTTCTCCATTCCAAGAATTATAACCTTATGCTTTTCTTGGTAGTCAGGTTTACTTTCCTCGATAACTGGATTTACTCTCTCCAACCCAAGAAACATAATCTTATGCTTTTCTTTTGCATATGAGCAATTGTAATAAGCATTCATATCTAGGTATGCCTAACCTGATCAATAAGTTCACATGCTTAATTATTTATATTCATATTCGTGTGCTCATGTCATACTAGTACAAGATGCCATTATTTCATCAATTCAAAGCATCAATTTATTTTTAGCACAATGGCAGATTTCACATATTCATAGAACAATTTATTATGTATTTCAAACCATGAAATCCAAGGTATAAAAATTTATTTAAGACACCCAAATGTGTCTGGAAGGTCCTGTAAAAATTTCACCGCAAATGGAGTTCTCTAACCAAGTTAAATAAATTGTACAAATTTGGTGGTCAAAGACCATATATACACAACTCAGACCAGGATTCTCATAATTTTTAACCCTAGTAAATGATTTAATCAATTCAAAATAAAATTCAAGGTTACACTATGTTTTCAATTTCCTATAAAATTTTCAAAATGTGGATCAATCATTTACTATGGTAACCAAAATTATACAATTTTACAGCTTTAGTCTCAATAATTTTGACAGAATAAGTACCATTTCGATCTCTGATTTTTTTAAGGCAGTATCCCTTAAAACAGCGCTCAGGAAAATTAATATAGTTAGTTTAAGATGTTATCTTCCACATATAATTTTTCAAACTCATAACCATGACCACCAATATGTCTAAAAATTCATGAACTTTCCCTGTCTACAACCAAACCAAAAATCCAGCAGCCTAGTCAAAACTTCTTTTGACAAAAATGATTTTCTAGCCTCATCCAAACACTTCACTAAAATTAACATATCAATATCAACATAATATCAACCAGCATAACTAGAAATTTCGGATTAATCCAATCAGAAATTCTCAGAAAAATGTTGAAAGAAAAAGGCTAAAGAAAACCATACTCTTGAAAGCTAATGTATCATTGTCTCTAGTTTGCTACAAGATGGAAGTTCTTCACTCCAAAGCTCTTGAACATACTCAAACCCTCCTCTAATCAGTGATGGGTGAGGTAATAAGGTGAGATTTGGAGATTGTAATTAGTTATACTTGTAAAGGTTGAAGTGTAGAATAAGTTTAGTTAAGGAAGATTTTGATTTTGATAAGGTTTGGCTTAGGACTTTTGAGGTTGAAATTCAAGGTTTCAACCTTTTTGTGAAGAAAAATAGAGTTTGAAACTTGAGGATGAAATAATGAGGGTAGATAAGTTATATTTATCTAATAAGGTGTAATCTCATTGGTTAAACATAAAGCATGTTTCTTTTCATTAAAAGAAATTAATATCAATAGCTAAGATTTGATCTTTCATCTAATATGAGATCTTAGCCATTCATTTGGCATTCAAAGGGATAAACTTCATTATTTTGTACAAATTAACTGGCTTTTGGTGTTAAAAATCACACACTGAAATTTCATTAAATGGGTGAAATACCATACCTGAGTAATCAAATATTACTCGAAAACTAATTCTAAGTATAAAACTCTCATTCCTACCCATTTCTAATCTTAATCCTATAATTTCTTAATTTTGGGCACCTCTGAGTCCCAATTCTAGTGTTTCAGTTGTCCCGACGGGCCTATGGGGCCCACAAGTTACTATTCACTTTTTATTTTTACAAATCCGTTTGACTGTCCTCATCATTACTAAAACTATCAAATTTTTGAAATTATAACTAACAAAACTCGAATTAATTTTTAACTAATTTTTAGGGTGTTACATATGTACCATGAAAGAAACATCATATTAGAGCAAGTACTAGCAACAGAGCAAATGCATGTTCTAATAACAATTGTATTAGAGCAATAATTAAAATAAAATTTGATCTGTTCGAATAGCATAAAAAGATATGCAAGTGCTGAAAAAAAATCTCTGAGGTTTCCCCCTGATGCTTTCCCTGAGTTTCTCATCACAAGATTTTCTTCTTTTCTTTCTTCATTTCTTCTCTCTTTTTTGTCATCAATAAAAAGGAGGTGTGCTGGAAACTAGAAAATACCATTATTAGCCCTAACGCCTAGCTTCTCTGAAGATTTCCAACATGGCTTCATGTCTTTGCTACTAAGCTTCTAATTGGTCCAGTCGGTTAGTCATGACCTGTTGATTTCACAGCAATATATGAACTTTAGAGTAGCTTGGCTGTGCTGTGGGTTGAGGTTGGCTTGTAGAAGGATGTGCATCCTTAGAAGGAGATAGTTTAGGCATAATAGGAGCTGGGATGAAAAGCTTCTCAACTGGAGCAGGGATCAAAGTAGTAATATGCGTTGAGCTCGCCTCAGAATTTGATTGCTCTACTCATCCTTTGAGGATTTTTCTCCAACGTCTAAAGACTCAGGTGAGGAGGAAGATTCTGGTAACATGTACGTTTTCAATCTTTTCTATGCTTCATTTTTCCTCAGAGTCTGAGGACATGGATAGATGAAAAAGGTTTGCCCCATATCTTATAATTGCTTCAGGTTTTCCAATGTCCTCAGGGCTGCTTTCAAGGAGGATCACTTTTCTTTTTCTAATAATGGCCCTAGGCATGCCAAACCTACTGAAAATATAGGAATAGACAAAAGAGACAACTATAGGAGAATCATTAGTGCGAATAGCAGTTGCCTCCACCCATTTTGACACATAATCTACAGCTAGAAGAATGTAAACATAGCCAAAGGAACCGAGAAATGGACCGATAAAATCAATACTCTAAACATTGAAAACTTCACAAAATTGTATGGGTTACTGGGGCATCTCATTTCTCTAGGAGATATTCCTTGTCCTCTGGCACTGTTCAGAAGACTTACAGAAATTAAAGGCATCTCTAAACAAGGTGGGCCTGTAGAAACCCGAGTCCGATACTTTTCTAGTAGTGCATTGGGGCCCAAAGTGACCTCTATTTGCATAAGTGTAACAAAGTCGGAGCACTCGAATTCCTTCTAGGGCACACATCATCTAACTACTTGATCACTACATATTTTCCATAGATAAGGGTCATCCCAAACATAGTATTTAGCATTGCTTTTCAGCTTTGCAAATTGAGCTGGTGAAAAATGTGAAGGACCCACTCAACCAACCAAGTAGCTAACGATATTAGCATACCACAGGACAACAGACATACTTATCAGCTACTCATTAGGAAAATTATCATTAAGAGGTTTGTTGTCCGGATCAAGATGCTCAAGCCTGCTTAGATAGTTTGCTACTAAATTTTCAGCGCGACTTTTATCTTTAATATCCAAATCAAATTCTTGGAGTAGTAGAATCCATCTAATTAGCCTAGGCTTGGCTTTCAGTTTCTTCAACAAGTACTTAAGGGCTGCATGGTCTGAGTTCACCACTACTTTAGAGCCTAGCAAATAAGAGTGAAATTTATCCAAAGTAAAAATAATGGCTAGAAGCTTTTTCTCAGTAGTGGTGTAGTTAGACTGTGTAGCATCCAAGGTACAAGAGGCATAGTAAATAGCATGAGGAACCTTACCCACACGCTATGTAAGCATGGCGCCCACTGCATGATTAGAAACATCACACATGAGCTCAAATGGCTGGCTCTAGTCAGGTGGCTGCGTGAGTGGAGTAGTGATCAAGGCCTTCTTCAGCCTCTCAAATGCTTCCTTGCACTTGTCATCAAAAATAAACTCAGCATCCTTTTATAGCAAGGAGGTGAGAGGTTGAGCGATTTTGTTGAAATCCTTGATGAACCTCCTATAGAAACCTGCATGACCAAGAAAAGAATGAATCTCCTGCATGCATGCGAGGTGAGGCAAAGAGGTAATAAATTCTATCTTAGTAGGATCAACAACAATGCTCTTGCTAGAGACTACATGGCCTAAGACTATACCTTGTTCCACTATAAAATGACATTTTTCAAAGTATTAGACAAGGTTAGTCTCGATCCACCTCTGTAGTACTCTAGCTAAGCTACTCAAACAAGAATCAAAAGAAGAACCAAAAATTGTAAAATCATCCATAACTACCTCCATGCACTCTTCCAGCAAGTTAGAAAAAATGCTTACCATGCACTGCTTAAAAGTAGCCAGTGCATTGTAAAGCCCAAAGGGCATCCGCCTATAAGTATAGGTACCAAAGGGGAACGTGAAGGTGGTCTTCTCCTGGTCCTCCGGGGCGATGTGAATCTGAAAGTACTCTATGTAACCATCCAAAAAGCAGTAATGAGACTTCGCTGCTAACCTTTCCAACATCTGATCAATGAAAGGTAGGGGTAATGGTCCTTCCGGGTAGCCTGATTAAGCCGCCTATAATCAATGCATACTCTCCAACTGTTCTGGACCTGGGTCGGAACCAACTCACCTTTTTCATTCTTTACCATGGTGCTCCCCAACTTCCTGGGAACCTCTTGCACCGGGCTCACCCACTCATTATCAAAAATGTGGTAAATGATGTCGACATGTAAAAGCCTCTTCACCTCCTTCTTGACCACATCGAGTATCAATGGGTTGAGCTGGTGCTGTGGCTGTCTGACCGGCTTAGCTCCCTCCTCCAGAAATATCTTGTGCATACAAATGGAGGGGCTGATCCCAGTAATGTCATTCAAAGTCCAGCCAATGGCCCTCTTGTGCCTCCTCAATATAGTAACCGGATTATCCTCTTGGGTCTGAGAGAGGCGATTGGCTATGATAATCGGCAATGTTTCACCTCCCTCGGGAACACATACTTGAGGTGGTTAGGGAGGGGCTTCAGTTCTGGCCATGCTAGCTGGGTACCTATTCCTGTAAGCTTAGACAATTACAAAGCAGCAGAATCATCATATCCTATGGGAGAAACAGATAATAAGGGCTTAGAAAATAAAATAGTCTCAAAGATGGGGGTGCTGCTATAGACTGCATTAATGATAGGCCTTATGGCATTAGCTATCAGAAGTTTTGTAGTTTTATCAAAAATTTGCCCAGTCAAAGAAGCATTAATAGTGGCACACTCCCTACATAATTTGGTGGCACCATTACAGTTAGGACATTCAAACTCTAGTACCACTCCCAATAACTCATCCATATCCTCAGTAAAGCCAACAAATAGCTCATCAACCAAAGAGTCAATGACATCAATGCTAAAGATAGAATGCTCCTTGGGTGGGTGTTTCATGGCATCAGATAAGCAGAACTGAGCCTTTATATCGCTACATTCAAAGGACAAGGTACCCGTATACACATTAATCTTGGTTCTTGCAGTTTCTGAAAAAGGTGTTCCCAAGATCAAAGTATGCTCAGTAGCATTGATATCATCCTCCATAGCCAAAACATAAAAGTTTGCTGGGAAAATTAAATTATTTACCTGGACAAGGATATCCTCAAGTATCCCATCTAGACTCTGAATATTGTGATTAGCTAACTGGACTCTTAACTTGGTAAGTGTCAACTGTCCCCTACCCAAAGCCTTACAAACTGAACAAGGCATAACACTAATGCCAGCCCCAAGATCCGCCAAGTTCCCAATGATACAAGCAACATTGAACGCACCTAGATCCTTATGCTTCATAGGGAGCTAGCCTAGCTAAATAAGAGAGGAGGCTTTCATCCTCATGGTCACTCTCTCTACCTCATTGCCTCTCAACTTCCTCTTATTAGTGTTTAGATCTTTCAGGAACTTGGCATATTTGGGAATCTACCTAATTGCATCAAAGAGAAGGATGTTGACTTATACCTTTCAAAAGGTCTCCAAGAGGTCTTTCTCCAACTCTAATTTATTGGACCTCTTGAGTTTTGTAACTCTCTGTGGGAAGGACAATGAAATGGGTCTTGCTACCTACTTTTCTACTTCTTTTTGCTAGGGTGCAGGCTCATCTTGCTACACCTCTGGCTAAGCTATCTTATTCTCTTGACTCTCAACCATAACCTGCTCTAAAGGACTAGCAACCTTAGGCAGAACTGTACTAAACCTCAAAACAATAGTAGAAACGTTCCTCTTGGGGTTGGGAACTGTCTGAGAAAGAATGGTAAATGCACTTTCCTACTAGGATTGGGAACTCTCTAGCCTTAGAATCGCATTTCTCATCTCTTGCATGGCTTGTTCTTGTTTCCATTGTGTTTCTATTATCATTTTCATCCTCTCTTACCATGGTGCATCTAAAAAGGCAGGAGGGGCAAGTAGTGCTGGAGGTTGCTAGGGGATGGGAAGCTGTAGGACAGGTAGTGGGTGGAATACGGGCTAGTTATGTTATTGCTCTACTGTGGTAGAACATATTTTTGTTGTTGCTATTGAGGAACATTATTCCACCTGAAATTAGGGTGATCTTTCCAACCGGGGATGTAGGTATTGCTGTATGGATTGTACCCCTGCAGTCCATTCTGATTTTGAGGCCTACCAGGAAATATGTTACTAGTTGCCACTGAGGTGGGAAGTATATGACTCACAGGAGCAGATACCACATATTAAACTGCCTTAATTGCAGGAACTTGATTTAATGCTATTTGTTTCAGAAATTTTGTAAGTTCATCCAGTTTTTTCTCCACCCTATTATTCTCTACTGAAGAGACTTCACCTACGTGATGGGTGCTACTACCAGCTTTGGACCTAAACTACTGAGAGTTCTCTGCTATATTCTCAATCAAAAGTCTAACTGCAGTAGGAGTCCTTTCAACTAAGGTACCCCTACTGACAGCATCAATCATGCTCCTCTCTATTACTAGCAGTCCCTCATAGAAATACTAAATGAGAAGCCGCTTTGAAATCTGATGTTGAGGACAGCTGGTACACAGTCTCTTGAACCTTTCCCAATAGTCATAGAGAGACTCACCTTGCAACTATCGAATACCATAAATATCTTTTTTGATGGCACCTGCTCTGGAAGCTGGGAGGAATTTCTCCATAAATATGAGCTTCATGCTAGCCCAGCTGTAACATCCTCCCAAGTATAACATCATCCTTAAGTCATGACATCAGACTCGAGAGTTGTTACTTCTAAATTATTGGACCTTTCTTAAATAACTATACCAAATGCGATAAGATCATGTAATAACTAGTGTAATTCGATTAATATGTGTAACAAAGATACAAGTCAATTACATAAGGAAACTCTACTGTGAGCTTGAATACATACATAATCTCTATTACATTCACCTACACATATACCTACAACTATATGCCATATAAGAAAAACATCAACTATTAAACTACTGCAATCCCAAGTTCTTCCATGTAACAGCTCCATAGTCCACTGGATCAACCTGGAGACGACACGGGAACACAAACACAGCGGGGTGAGAATTCTAAAATTCTCAGTAGGGCATCCCCAAAACATATACTAAAATATCTGTCATCGTGATCGTCCCAACCACTTCGGTTTATTAGAAAAGAGTGATCATGCACTTTATAACAATGGTTCATTTTTAGAGTTCCAAATCATACTTCCGAAGTGGGTAGCTTTTAATGATCAATCACTTAATGCACACATATCATAAAGCTCAAACATATAGCTAATAATCCTACTCAAGAAATTAAATATGATATGAGTATGCATAAGCTAAATATGACAAACTTATCTCAAAGTGACCTGGTTTTACTTGTGGCCATAGAACTCAACTCGGTGCATTTTTCTTTTTTCATCGACATAGGAAAGACTTAGTGTATACCCAACGGGTATTTACTATGGATAACTCCACAATGAACAGTTTATACCATATAATATTTATAGTGGTTCACACCACATAAGGGAAATAGACAGCTTATCAGGATTGAGCTCATTCCTATACATGATCATTGGATTTACTTTCTCTAATTCTCACACAGATCTATTCTTAGCCGATATGTCTACCGACTTATTATCTCTAGGGAAGTTCATCTTTTTGCCTTCCCCTTTATTTCTAAGGAAGTTTCTCTTTTTGCCTCCCCTTTTATCTCTAGGGAAGTTCCTTTTTTTGCCTTCCCCTCATTCTACATAAGTCTTGTTTCTGTTTTCTCCATATGTCAGAACATGCACGAGTGAAATTTATATATTCATTTTTCTCATATAACTGCATCATGTACTTTCTTTTCTCAAATACATGCACAAGCCACATGTAGGCTTTCAATCACAAGTAATTCTCATTTTTGCCTCCTAAATCAATCTTTAAATTGTCTAGTATGCATTCATACTCATCATACTTAAATCAAGAGTCATTATATCATCAACTCAATGCTTAAATTCATTTCAGCACAAATACAGCATGTTGGCAGAATTCATGCCTAAGGAGTATGATTTATTCTATCTATAAAACATCCATTGAAAGGGCTATAAAAATTCTACAAGACACCTCAATGTGTCCACAAGGCCTTGTAAAAATTTTGGAGTTAAAAGAGTTCTCTAAGTATGATAAAAAAATTCAATAAAATAGGAGGCCAAAAACCCCCTATTTGTAGCCAACAGCCAAAGTTCCCATCTTATTACCCTATCAAATGATCATATCAAATCATAAAAAAATTCATGGTTCGACTTTAACATGTCCTCAATATCTTGTAGAAATTTCAGTGGAAAAATCAATTATTTGATATGGTAACAAAACTAGACAAACTCAGAGCTTCAAAATTGGCTGTCCAGACAACTCAAGAACAATCTCGATTTTTTATTTTTATAAAATAGTAAAACTAATTTTTAGGACCCAAGAAAAATCATGGAGTTGCCTTAGGATGTTATCAACATATAATTTTTATAGCTCATAAAAACATCTATAAATACATTAGAAAATTCATGAACCATAACCTGTCCAGAAGAAATTCGAAAATCCAGCAGCATAGTCTAATATTCCTTTTGACAAAAATGATTTCTAGAATCATCCAAACACTCTACCAAAATTAATACATCAACATCCATATATCATCAACCAACATAACCAAAAATATCAATTTAAATCAGTGATTAACACAAAAAAATGGATTTGAAAAAGAAGAGGTTCAAAAACCCTACTTTGGTGGCTTTAGGGATCTTGGCTCCAAAGGATGCTCCAAAATTGATTTTGCTCACTTCAAAGCCACCAAATCAACACCAAGCCTTTCCTTAATCAGTGATGAATGAGATACCAACGTGAGGATTGATGAGGAATTGAAATTTCAATCGGTTAGTTTGATAGATTATGAGGAGTAGAACAAGTTTTGTGAAAGGATCTTGGTGTTTTAGTGACTCTAAGTTAGAGTTATTGAAGCTTGAAGCTTGTTAATGGAGGTTTGGGAGGAAGAACAATGGAGAGGCTGTGTTTTCTGCCTCTTGGCCGAAAATGATGATGGTGGGGTGATAAGATTGGTGGGTTTGTGTTAATCTTTAAAGGAAGCTTGTAAAGAAAGCTTGGTTATTGTAATGTAAAAGGATAATTCTTAAAGAAAGCTAACAAAATGGATGGATAGAATTGTTTCCTTGGTCAAAGAATAGATCTTGGGCATCCACTTGGCTCAAGGCAATTTGATCACTTTAACTTGGGGAGCAAGTAGCCTTTTCGGTGTTAAAACCACACACCGAAATTTCACCGAACGGATGAGTTATTGGCTCCCGAGTAAAATATAATAAATCAAATGTCATGATTAAAACTTGCTTTTCAAGTTTTAATCCTTGCCATCCACTTGGCATAAAGTGGTTGGTAAAGGTTACTTAGCACCAAGTAACTTGTACGGTGTTAAAAACTGCACATCGAAATTCTACCGAACGGGCAAAACACTGTACCCGAGTAATAAGACATTGTCCGAAAATTAATTCTAAGTATAAAATCCTCATTTCTAACTATTTCTAATCTCAACCCTATAATTTCTCAGTTTTGGGCACCTCTGGGTCCCAATTCTAGGGTTTCGGCTGTCCCGACGGGCCCATGAGGCCTACAAGGATACTATTTACAATTTTTTTTTTTTTTACAAATCCATTGGATCGTTCTCATCATTTCTAAAACTATCAGATTTTTCAAATTACAGCTAGTAAAGCCCAAATTGATTTTTAAATAATTTTTAGGATGTTACACCAGCTATCAACTGTTCCATGGGGAATGTAGAAGAACCAATCCTTAACAGTTCCTTCAAGGGAAATAAGAAGGCCCTTAGCTTGATTTTGTCCTCCGTTACCTCCTGAGGCTTCATCGTCACACATATCACATGAAATTGCTTGAGGTGTTTGTGTAGGTCTTTCCCAGATAACCCATGGAACTTAGGCAGATGGTGCAGCAGTCCTGATTTGAGTTCAAAGCCACCTCCTTGGTCGGGGTAAATGATCCCCAATGGTTGGTAATTTAAGTCTTAGGCAGCGAGCTCCTTCAAGGTTCTGTTATTTTCACCCATGTTACCTGAAACACTAGCAACAGGATTAGAAAGTTTAGGAGAATAAAAAGAAAAATTATTATCAAATTCCCAAATTGTATCAGAAGAAGAAAGGTTACTTGGTAAGTTAATTCTCTCCCTTGCAACCTTCCAAAGCCTTTTGGTAGTTTTCTTAATTTCCAGATTAATCGGTAGGATGGGAAAATTAAGGAAGCGGGTCATAAAATTAAATTACAATAATGATCCAATACACCGGGGAATAAAGAAAAGATGAATAAAAATTAAATTAAAATGAAATGAAATATTTTTTTTCAAAGAATAAATGATAAATTAATAAACAAAAGAATAAAATAAATAAATAAATAAATGAATGAAAATAAATAAAAATAGGAATTAATTAAAACAAGAAAAAGAATTAATCAGCACCAATTCCCCGACAATGGCACCAAAATTTGATGCATGCTATCGCTACTCGCGACAAACTAAGAATTATTTTAGTCACTAAATCACACCAAAAATACATTTAGGGTGTGATCCAGGTCGTCTCACGTGGAAGTGTTCTTATTGATTCGAGAAAACTGGGGGTTTTTAAAATTGTGGCAATCAAATTAAATCAAGAAATTAGAATGAGAAATAACTGCACAAAGATTTCTTCAGATCAAGAATCGTTCTATCATTAGTTCAAATGAAAAAATTCATCGTGGTGACAACCTTCGTAAATTATGCTTTCATACAAAAGATGATGTAATTCTACTTAATAGTCATATGAACATACTTCTGCTAAGAGTTTAACTAACACAAGAACTAGTGATCACAATTATGACCCTATAAACCCATGCCAGTTTGATTATCAATTATGGCAGTCTAATTTCTAACGGAGTTAATTTAAATCCCTTACCAATTAGATGTAATTAAATCAACTAACCTAATACCCCAATGGTATCCACATTATGCACGCAAACGAATACACAATCAACAACTCTTAAAAATACAACCATAATAATTTTCATAATTAAAATTAAAAAGAGAAAACAATCGGGAAAGAAAAACCAACCATGAACTGTAATTGAAATTGGGAACCTCAAGAACAAACTTGATCCTTAGTTATCTCTGTGGACAGTAAAGAGATTACTCCTCTATAGGGGGAGTGTCACAATCGTTATTGAAGAAAAATGTGAAATTACAATCCTGAATAATCTTTGAAACAACAATTGAGAACTCCTAATCTTGAAAGAAAGTAGAGGGAAAGAGAAAAGGAATTTGAAAATATTCAAAGACTAAAACTAAAAACTAGGTTACTGTAATGATCCTCTATTACACTTAAAAAACTAAGTTATATCAAAGTGGCCCATATAGTGGAATGAAGTCGTGTTCCAACATGAAAAGTTAGCTTACTTATGACTACTATGGCTATCTGGGACCGCTATAGCTGTCCTGCGTTCAACGCTCCAAATGTTGTGCAACCTCCTCTCTAGTAACCACTCCAAATGCTGCCACAACCCCCTTTCTAGCAACCGCTATAGCAGTCCTGGCCATGCTGTCCAATGCTGCTTCCATCTGGAGTGTCCAATGCTGCTTCCAACCCCTTTTCTCACTTTGGCACGCCACTTGGGAAGTTCCCGCTACTCAACAAAGCTCACACAAAAGGTTAATACCACAAGCAACTTCCAACTACAATTATTTACTTCAAAATGGTGCCAAAGGCCATGAAATCACTCAACATTGTAAAATGAGGACAAAGTCTAAATCCACTAATTAATCATTAATTTAACACAAATCAAATGCAAAATATTCAGAGTTTGGATGTAAAATGGGTGCATGAATGCGACCCATCAACGTCGTACAAGGGTGGTGTGAATTGACTTTTGTACATAAGTCGTGCAAGCCTGAAATGACTTATGTACTAAATTATAGACACATCAGTGCATAAGTCGCACCAAGCTGGAGCGATCTACACAGAAAATAAGTTACCCAAAGGTGGTGGGACTTATGTTCTATGCTTGGTTGCTCCAGCTTGGTGCAACTTATACAGTGCTGGTGTCTACAAATTCACACAAAAGTTTTTTTGGCTTAAGACCAATGTGATATCAGTCGTAGAGAAGTGTGATATCAATTGAGAAAAATGGCAGAAAGCTATTATATACTAATTCACTATAATGGCGATGTTATAAATACTGCAAAGTGAGTCACTACAATGGCAAAGTATGACTAAATTACACCAAAAAATAAAAACAATAAATTACAGGAAAAACTAAAACAATATATAAATTAAACTAAATTTTTTAAATGAAATGAAAATGGTATACTAGATCAACAAAACAACAATAAACTACCAACCCTAAATTTAAACTAAACTAACCAAACAAGCTAATAAACTAAACAAAATAAAATTATACTAAATTACATTAAACTGAAATTAAAATTTTTTTAATATTTTTTTCTAAAAGACTCACCACTGTATATTTTTTCCACTATGTATGGAGCGACAAAATCTCAACCATTATAATGATGATGGGCACATATCTGGCAGATTGAAAGAACTTGTAATTTTTTTATGTTTACTTGTTTAAGTTATTTTATTTTTATATTTTAATTTATGTTATTATTTAGTTAGTAATTTGTTTCAGTTTTTTGTAGTTTTGTATTTAAGTTTCTCTTAGTGTAATTCAATTTAAATTTATTTTTATCAATTAATTAGAGACTGTTTAGTTAATCAGTCTAGTTATCTTTTTCATTAAAAAATAGTTTGATTTGTTTATTGTTTTAGTTTAGATTTTTTTAAATTTATTATTATTTTTTTATTAATTTAGTTATCATTTTAGTTTAATTTTACTTTAGTGTAATTTAGTATAATTTTATTTTTTTAGTTAATTGATTTGCTTGGTTAGTTTAGTTTAAATTTAGTGTTGGTAGTTTATTATTGTTTTGTCGATCTAGTATACCATTTTAATTTCATTTGAAAAATTTAGTTTAATTTATATATTATTTTATTTTTTGTGTAATTTATTGTTTTAATTTTTGGTGTAATTTAGTCTAACTTCGCCATTATAATAACTCTCTTTACTGTATTTTAACTTTGCCATTGTAGTGAACTAGTATATAACAGCTTTCAACTATTTTTCTCAACTAATATCACACTTCTTTGAACTAATAGCACACTAGTCTCAAGCAAAAATAGTTTCTATGCAACCTCTGTGCAAATTTGTAGACACTAGCAATGCATAAGTCGTACCAAGCTGGAGCGACCTAGCACAGAACATAAATCGTACCACCCTTGGGCGACTTATGTTTCTTGCTAGCTTCTCTAACTTGGTGCGATTTATGCACTGTTGTGTCTATAATTTAGTATGTAGGTCATTTCAGACTTGCACGACTTTTGTACAATAGTCAATTCGCACCACCCTTGTACGACTTATATATACAAAAAAGGGACATATTTTGAGTTTCCGCCAAAACAGGAGATTATCATTTTTTATTTTAAATTTGCAAAAAATCCCAATAATTAATGCTAACCTATTTTACTATAAATCAAATCTTTGGTCTCGTTTGATGTGTAGGATAAGACTTAATTATAGTAGCTAATATTATAAAAATAACTTTTTATCATATATTTGGTTTCAAATAAGAAAATATAATATTATATGGTCAAACTATTCTCATCTTATAACTATAAGATTAAGTTATCAGATCTTAAAAGGCCTCATGACACCTAATAATATTATTTTTACTATTTAGTCCTAAATTGACCTTATCTTACTCTTCTATGCCAATGCCCAAGCTGCACTAGTTATTAGACGCTGGACTATAGACCTAGCAAACAAGCACGAGTATATCAGTAAAGTGTGGGCTAAAACTAAAACTGTTTGATATTAAATTAGTCCAATGTTAGAGAAAGAGAGCGGTTTGTACTCAGTAACAAAATTCCTTGAGTTTCTTTATAGCAGGGAGTAGAGCTTAGTCATCGAAGCTTCCAATGTCAACCCCATTTTCAATGTGATCCAACTCAAGAATTTCCCGAAGCCTCTTATTTTTCATCCCCAACTCCAATTCCATCTCTTTGATGTAATAGCTGGAGATACTCAGTAGATAGACCCTACACTTTTTGATCAACTGATCCTTATCTAGTTTCCATTGTTTTACACCACAAAGTCCATAGAATTCAAATGTGACCTCTGGGTTGCTCTGATGATTTATTCTGTTTGTCTTAATTGCCTCCAAGATGTTGCCCTAGTCAAATGGCATATAAACATGAAGGGAATCTCATTCTATTGGAATGTTATTTAGAAAACATGCAGAAGTTGAATATTTGCAATCGTCATCACCATTTTTCAAATAACATCGATATTCAATATTGAGACCACCATAATGCTCTAGAGGGGGCCAATATTGGGAGAGAACAGTATAGAGAAGGAAACTAAAATACTGATCGGAAGGCTGAGCAAGTTCAAAAGTTATGGAAGCTCCCTTTGTCCGATATGTGAACCACTCTAGTACTTTGTGGTTTGGGTAGCAAATGCTAAAGTGGTAGCCCATGATGTTGCTCTACTAGCTCCTCCTCTTTTTCTTAATTCATATCCATGAGCTAGTTCTCCTATATATTGATGGAATGAATGAGTACATTGATGATCTACATCCAAATTCATAGAATAACTCTGGAATAAAATGCTCCCATGTTCATGCTTCTATGGCCTAGAATTCATCAAATTGGATGCTACTATCTACAGCATGGTGCATTTGAGGGCATCTAAATGAATAATGGATGATGGAAGCTCGAGCAAAGACTTAAGCCTTCTGTAATTCCTTAATGACAGTATTTCCAGCTTTGAAAGGTGCTTGATGCTCTTAGGCAATCTCTTCACAAGGCTTCCATTCAACACCATTTTTTATAGTGATGATAAGCGGCATACATTGCTAGGGAGTTCAAACAAGTGAAGGCAATCCAGCAAACATAGTTCTTGCAACGACTGCAAGCCAACAAATGTGACATGTAGATTTTGTTTTGAAATTGCTACTCTCCATCCATAAAGTGAAAGTTTCTCAAGAAATTTCAAGCAAAAAAATTCCTTTGTAAGACTCTCAAGTCTACCCACATCAACATGTATAACTCTTAATTTGTTGCAACGCCTAATGAATGAGTGCAATTCTTTGACTCCTGTCATTAAATTCAAGATTTCTATTTTATCTAAAGACAGTGAAAATTTCCTTAGACTTGAGTAGCCCCGGACATCGGGGTGGCAAAGAGATGTTAAATGAATCTCACTTTCTAGTGCCTCAAGGTTTTCACAGTATTATAGATACAATTCTTGAGTATGCTAAGAGATAAAATAAATGGATGAACATGGTGCAAACTTTTGCACTGTAGATATATACTCTTATAAGGTTTTATGCCTTAGAGAAATCAAGGAACTCTATCAACTCTCGGCATCTGACTAGGTTTACTTACTTTAAATTAACAAGATTCTGTAACAATGAAAACAGATATATCACAATGGCAAATCATTGTGTGGGGGAGAAAAAAAGACAATTGTATCCCATTTTTAAACTAAACACTAAATCATACAAATGTATATGTAAAACTTGTACTCTTCCCCCAAAGTCTTTTGAATTGATAGTCATGCATGCTAAGAGTAACAAGCTTCTTAGGACAAAAATTTGATAGTAGAGACTGCAATGGGTATTCATCCTACTTCAAGTACCTTAATTTCACGGGAAATAATTCTAACCCCATAGGAAATTGTAGATTGCACAGTCTTACATGACATGAGGAGATATTTAGACATCTTTTTGAAAGTGTTAGTACCCAAGTTTAAATCTTGTTTACTTTGAGAAGTATCTAATAATAAGCCTCGGATAGCATTAATTCCCTAAAAGTATAGAAGAAACAAAATAAATCAAATCAAGTTAATCTATGAGTTTGAGTTGTATATGTTCCTGTTAGGTTTTTAAAAGAGTTGTGTTATTTATATTTACCGGGTGTAAGACACAATGCTGAATCATGTCTCATTTACTATTGGACGTGTAAGAACCTCATTCAAGTATAATTCACACCACATCTAATAGGAGATGAGGTGTGAATCTACAAGATGTCTCACACCCTACAAGTACAATTAACATTTCTCTTTTTTGAAAAATAGTGTGTTTATTACCTTGTTGTTTTTCAAAACATCAAAAGTATCATAAAAATCCCATAGGCAACTGCGATTTTCAGGATTTTCAATTGATTCTTGACCAACGATTTCCCAACCCATATATTGTATCAAGTCATGCATCCACACAAAAATATTAAATATGGTTATGAGAGCCTTATCAAGAAGGGATATCATGCCAATAATTGCACAGAGGCCACAACTATCTAATACATTAACCACGCCTTCTTCTTTCTATCCTTTTAAAATGCATGCAAGCAATGTCCAAAAATATTTGTTTCTACTCATAATTTAATCCATCATAACTCAATTGCAACATATTTTTAATCTTTTCATTGAGAATTTTCTCAAGTTTTTTCAATACATTATCTGATTCAATTTCAGTTTTAGAATGAAGAAAAGAACCCAATACTATTAAGGCTAACAGGAGGTCTTTGCAATAGGCAATTGCCCTTTGTGATCGCTCTTTATATCCCAGTTTGGGATAGTTTTCATTAAATGCATTCAAGCTGAACAATGTAAGAAATTCTTGAAAATCTAGCCTTTCTACCTCATGTATTTTCTTAACTTTCCTATTTTCCAGTACATTCTTATCTCTAGTTGTGATAATGATCCTACTAGTTGGACCAAATGATTGAAGCTCCCTAATCAGGTATACTAATTATTTTGAACTGCTCTCATCATCAAGAACTATGAAATTTCTTTGTTTATGGAGCCTACACTCGATGAAAGTGGATTCTTCAAGGATTTTTTGCGAATTTAAAATAAAAACATGATAAAGTTGATATATATCCTGTTTTAGTGAAAACTCGAAATATGCCCTCTTTTTATATATATAAGTCGCACAAAGGTTGTGCGAATTAACTTTTCTACATAAATCATGCAAGCTTGAAACGACTTATGTACAATATTATAAACATAACAGTGCATAAGTTGCACCAAGCTGGAGTGACTTGCACAGAATATAATTCACACATAAGTTGTTTTCGCTTGAGACTAACGTGATATCAATCACAGAGAAGTGTGATATCAATTGAGAAAAATGGTGGAAAGCTATTATATATTAGTTCACTATAAAGGCGAAGTTATAAATACTGCAGAGGGAGTCACCATAATGGCAAAGTTAGACTAAATTACACCAAAAAATTAAACAATAAATCACAAAAAAACTAAAACAATATATAAATTAAACTAAACTTTTAAATGAAATGAAAATGGTATACTAGATCGACAAAACAACAATAAACTACTAACACTAAATTTAAACTAAACTAACCAAACAAACTAATTAAATAAACAAAATAAAATTATACTAAATTACACTAAACTAAAATTAAACTAAAAAGAAATATTAAACTAAATTAATAAAAAAACTAAAACAATAATAAATTACACAAAAAAATTATCAATTCTTCCAATCTGCAAAATATGTGCCCATCATCATCATAATGGTTGAGATTTTGTTGCTCCATACACAATGAAAAAAAAAATATAGTGGTGAGTCTTTTAGAAAAAATTATTAAAAAAAGTTATGGAGTGACAAAATCTCAACCATTATGATGATGATGGGCACATATCTGGCAGATTGAAAGAACTTTAATTTTTTTATATTTACTTGTTTAAGTCATTTTATTTTTATATTTTAATTTATGTTATTATTTACTTAAGAATTTGTTTTTTATAGTTTTGTATTTTAGTTTCTCTTTGTTAGTGTAATTCAATTTAAATTTGTTTTGTTCTATTAATTAGACTGTTTAGTTATCTTTTTCATTAAAAAAAGTTTAATTTATTGATTGTTTTAGTTTATATTTTTTTGTAATTTATTATTGCTTTATTTTTTTATTAATTTAGTTTAATTTACCATTTCAGTTTAATTTCAGTTTAGTGTAATTTAGTATAATTTTATTTTGTTTAGTTAATTAGTTTGTTTGGTTAGTTTAGTTTAAATTTATTGTTGGTAGTTTATTGTTGTTTTGTTGATCTAGTATATCATTTTAATTTCATTTGAAAAATTTAGTTAATTTACATATTGTTCTATTTTTTATGTAATTTATTGTTTTAATTTTTTGGTGCAATTTAGTCTAACTTTGCCATTATAATGGCTCCCTTTGTTGTATTTTAATTTTGCCATTGTAGTGAACTAGTATATAACACCTTTCAGCTATTTTTCTCAACTGATATCACACTGGTCTCAAGCGAAAACAGCTTCTATGCGACTTCTGTGCAAATTTGTAGACATTAGTAATGCATAAGTCGCACCAAGCTAGAGTGACCTAGCACAGAGCATAAGTCGCACCATCCTTAGGCGACTTATGTTTCATGTAGGTCACTCCAACTTGGTGCGATTTATGCAATGTTGTGCCCATAATTTAGTACATAAGTCAATTCGCACCACCCTTGTATGAGTTATATATACAAAAAAGATGACATATTTTGAGTTTCTGTCAAAACAGGACATATATCATCAAGTTTATCATTTTTTTATTTTAAATTTGCAAAAAATCCCAAAAGTGAGTATATTACAGTCAATTACTAATGTAGCGAGACAATGCCTTTCTTGAGTAGGTATAAGCTTTATCACTCACCTGCTACTACAAACTCATTTATCTTAATGTTGTTCTTCTAGCATAAACACGATCTACAGCTGTGGTTTTGTCTTTATATCTGTATCTTATTTATTGATGTTTGGTTTCTTTTTTATTTAAAAAAAAACCTGCTTTAGGTTTTCCATGAAAATGGACCTTGAACTAAATATTTTAAAGAAAAATATCATGACTGAACATAAGGTTCTGATAGAAATTGAGTGTTCTTTACTCCTGCTATTGTGAATGTTGTCTCATGAAGTAGATTTCAACTTGCTTTGATGTAAAATCACATGTTGGTTAATATTATTTCAAAGCTTCTAGAAGCTAGCTTCTTTCATAAGAGTGACAGTCATGAGTACAAGATAATTTTTGCACATTACTATTAATATGTTGCATTGATATTTGTGTTCATGCCATAATTGTTTTTATTGCTGCTTATAATTTCTACATCACAAGGTTGGCATTGGATTATGCTGGCAAAATAGTTGTGTATTCCATCTAATTGGGTTGAACTAAATCTTGAACATGGACATTCTTAATAACTTCATATTGATATGCACATACCTGAGTAGATATTTTAAGAAAATGTGCTTGGCTAGAGTAGTTGGAAGTCTCTATATTTTCGATTGCAATATGGTTTCTTCTTCTACAAATAGGTTTGAAATTGAGATTGATATCAATTAATATTCAATATATATAAAACAAGACTATAGAATTTAATGTATGTTATGCCAAATTTCTGCTAAATTTATTTTGGATTGCTGTAAATAAGTATTACATTCATAAAACTCTATCCTATGGTTGCATGTCTGTCTATAGAATTTTTGTCATTGATTATGAAGACAATAATACTTCTTTAGAATTGACATATAACTATGGCATCACTAATCGTATCAAATGAAATAATTGTGCATATGTAGATTCTACTTTTATATTATTTTCAATGAAAAAGGTTTGATGAATTTTGTGTGTTCTCCTTTATGTTTATTTGTTGTATGTCATTTTAAGAACATACATATTTTGTGGTTGTGTAGATTGCAATAGGCATAATTGACTATGATGACTTTAGTGATATATTGACTACTTAAGCTTTATGCTTTTATCTTTTTTATTCACTATTCTCATAAAAGAGCTATTTTAGCACAAATATTTTATTACCGAAGAAAATCAAGTGTTTTTCTCATTCAAGAAGTGTTTTGCATCTGTTAGCACCTTCCAAAAGTGTTTTGCATCTAAAGATGTTTAGCCTTCTTTTGGTATACAGTGGATACTCAATCTTACTATAACGCCCCGATTTTTCCTTGTGTACAAAAAATCAAAATACCCCTGAGGTCATTTCTGTCCGAGAATCGAGGACAATCGGTCCCGGCTAACCTCAAGAGGTTAGTTTTATGATTAAAAGGGGTTATTTGTACTATGCATGATGTTAGAGGTAAAAATCCCAGTTTTTTGTTTTTCCGAGCAAAATTACCAAAATATCCTTGCAGCTAATTAATACAGAATTAATTACTGATTGGGCCCGGACTTCACTTAGAAGTTTGGAATGTTGTTTCTAAAGAATGTAGGATGTCAGTATAAACCTGAGAGGTCCCGAGAAGTTTTTCTATAAAATTACTATTTTGCCCCTAATTAAGGGTATAATGAGCTTAATTGCATGATTAACAAAACCTAAGCAACATTAGGCTCTGATTAAAGATTAATTAATTTTAATTATTAATCTTGAGTTAAAATAATTATTTGAGGATTAATATTGATTAGGGAAAGCTAAATCCCTTTCTAAAATCAAATGGACTTAACGTCAAAAAGGTAAATAGTGTACAATTTCATGATTTAAGAAATTGTGTTGGTTTTTGAAATTCAAAATAATTAAGTTTAATTTAAATAAAATAAACTTAACTCTTTTAAGCGTTTATGACTACTCTTTAATCATGATCTTGAAATTCCTAATTACATGATTATCAATCTAAACACTTAACTACCAATTCCTAACCTTTTTCCTAATTAAATCAACCTCTAATACACATCCTAACCTACATTAGAGATGAAACTTGCCCCCCAAGTTCTTCTAGAAGGCTGCGGCACTCTCCCTCCATTTTCATCATCTCATGTTCCAATTCTTCTATAAATACACATGTAAGGAAACTCTTATCACACCATTTGTTCATTTCTTGCAATCTTGGTTCAAGAAATCTCAAAGTTTCTCTCTGGTTTCTCAAAGAAGTTCTTCTTCCTCTTCTTCTTCATTTCTTTCAAGAACCACCACTTACCACCACCTCTCAACTCCAAACTACCACACAACCACCATAGATCTTCCTTTAAACACATAACCTCTCTATTTCCAAGATCAATCCCAAGACATATCTTCATTTCTCTTTTTCTTCTCTTGGCCAAAACCACTTCCTTGCTTCAAGAAGGAATTGTTCTTCTCATTTCATTTCAAGAACAAGCTCTCTCTTTTCTTTGGTAAGGATTTTATGTTGAGTTCTTTCTCTTTTTCCTTGCCATTTTTGGTTTTAAGTTTCCTCTCCTCTTTTCTTTATTATTTTATTTGGTTGTTGTTGGATGGTTTAAAAATCATGGCTTGATGATGAGGATCTTTGATGTTGGTTGCATTACCATCATTTGTTTGACCTCTAAAGCCCAAGGTTTTGCTTCTCTTTGTTTTGGTTTGAAAGAATGAGATATGGATGAAATATTTGTGGTTCCTTTGAAATGTTTTCCTTTTTGGATGTTCAAGGCCATAGCTTGATACTGAGGGTTTTGATGTTGGTTATATTATCACTAATTGATTTTCCAAAAGTTCAAGGCTTACCCCTTTCAACCTTAAAGTTGATCGGTGATTTAGAGTGGTTACTTTAAATAGGAGCCTTGATTACTAAAAGAAAGAATGGAAATGCATTCATATCTATTTTCCAAATTATCACATAAATCTTAAAGATTAAAATAAAGCTTGCATTAGCATGTTTATGTTTATATCATCACCTAACTAATTAAAGTTCAAGACTTTCCCCTTTCAACCTTAAAGTTGATCGGTGTTTTAAAGTAAATGCTCTAAATAGGAGTCTTGGGCATTAAAACTAGAGAAATGGAAATGCATTCACATTTATTTTCCAAGTTGTCAACTAAAGTCCTAAAGGTTATATTTCCATTTTCCGAAAGGAATAAAATTTGGTTCTAAGAATGTTCTTTAACTAAGAATTAATTTTAGAAAGACTAGTTACTAGAAATACCTTACATTACAACTTTATATGCCTTTGGAATATTTAATTTTCAGATTCTACCATAGCATTTCAAGATTTGTTTTAAATTGTTTGGAGTGGCTTAAATGTGAAAAAATTACTATCAATTATAGCAGGAATCATCCTTGGCATCTTAGGTAAAAACTAGTAACTAAAGACCTGTAAAATTGTATTTATGGAAACTTTTGACAATTCTATTTTCGGTCACCATCCAAACTGTTTTAGTATGTTATGATGCTGTTTGGGATTGTTTTAAGTGTGAAAAATTTGTTAATAATTAGTGTAAAAATTATTTTTAGAACTTAGAGAAAGACTAGCAACTAGAAAGGACCACATATGTGATTTCTTGGACTCTTAAGAATGAATTCTGTTTTAGCAAGTAATAATTCTATAAAAAGTTGTTGAACACTTGGTAAATAAGTAGGAATCACCCATAATTGATATAGAAATTAATTCTGACATCATAGGAAAAGCCGGTAACGAGAAATGGTCAAAAACATAACTTCGAGAACACTGAAATTGACCAAAGTTTTAATTTCTACCCTGAACTATCTGGCATTATTTAATGATGTTCTTAAGGTTAATAATTAATGAGAATAATTGGAATTGATCCCTTAGATGCATAAAGGAATAATTTCAAAAGTTGAGGTTACCTGATTTTGAGGTTTTATTGTTTAAGGAAAGTGTTTATCTTATATGATGATCAACTTATGATGTATCGAAAACTATGAGATGTTATGTCTGCATATTCATTTGCCAATCACAAAGATTCATGGCATGTTATGATTACCTTTAGAATGATCCAAGATGCATATGTTATAAGTATATGAGAGCATGTGACATTGTATGATGTGTTTGCACTCTTGTATCTCAACATAATATGCTAAGCTTAAGGGTGACCTAAACTACTCGGAAATAATCCTTTCGTAACAAGCTGGGCTCGGCATAAGGTGATCCCAGGGAATTGTTTATCGAGAGGATAAACGTACTTATCGAGAGGATAAGTATTCCTATGCCCCCTATCCCGTACTCTGAGATGGAGCCGGGAATTTGCTTATCGAGAGGATAAACATACTTATTGAGAGGATAAGTATAAGCTAGTGACGACTAGTGAGGTATGAGCTCATAATCTAGAACTCTCGAGAGGAGAGAATAATAGGGTGGCCCTCCCCCCCTCCCCCGAGAAAAAAAGATAAGAACCTTAAAGTCACCTAAAAGAAATATTGAGGAAGGGATCATGCTAGAAGAATTTGTATTCTTTATTATATGTTGTTAGTTATGTGGTCATGGTATGTCATGTTACATTCTTGCATTAAGATGCATTAAAATGAACGGGCCTCGGATAACAATATTTGTAAAGTAATAATTGAACCTTATGCATGCCTACTATTTCATAATTAAACCTGAGGTTCCTGAGAATGTAGATGATGACACATGTTAGGAGGTGTTTTCCTATTGAGTTTCTTGTATAAGATTCTTATCCCCTCTTTCTTCTTTCCATCACGTCTTCAGAAAACTATGGCACCATTCATGATCTTCATTGATGCGCCTATTTGGGAGCTACAATTCGACGCCATGTACCATTCATATCACTCTGTGGGTCATTGTGCTGTCCATCTTTTGTGTTCATATGGAGCGCCTGTGCACGTATCACGTAGATGATAGCCTCCTTTTGTTTCTTTGGGGGTTATTTGTTTAGGCAGAATAGGCAGGAGGGATCATGGCTAGTTGTACCTTTTGTTATTTCCTATTTATGTCTTTATAGATGACTGTATCACCCTAACCTTTGATGGTGGGCCTATTGCTACATTAGAACCTATATTATGCGATGTATCATGAATTATCTATTATTGTTAATACATGATGTTGTGATGCGTTATAATTTGTATTTGCTTATGATACTTTTAACTCCTTTGGGCTTGTATACGTAATCGTACAACGTAGCTCTTTAAGTTGCGCGGCTCACGTTTGTTTTTAATCTTCAAAAAAAAAATTTATCCATATTTTCATTAAGTATTTTAAATAAGCTAGAATCAAGAACTGAAACAAAAGATTAATGATTAATAATTAGTCTGAACACGTCCTAGGCGTCTTGGGTTAAATATTAGAGTGTTACACTTACTTGAGTTCAAGACAAATGAGATGGTGGCTGTAGATTGGGTGAGATCATGAGTGAAGGAAAAATGATCTTGGAGGCCACTTGGGAAGAATGTGTAGGTTGATCTTTGCCTATGGTCTTTGATCCGTTCTAGACTTTTAATTTTATTTAGATATCTTAGCAACTTATGTTTAATAACATAAGAAAAAGTAGACGATGTTTTTCTTAGGTTAATTTGTAGTTTGGGCTTATGTTAACTCGCATAAAATTTTGCAAGACACTAATTATATTTAAGTGCTTTCGTGATTCAGTGTTTGACTACATATAGCCTTGAATTATACTAGTATATGCTAAATACCCCTGTGGAAGATGCTCCCTTGCTAGAGAATTTTATCAAGGGTGATGCCTTCAGAAATTCAATATTTAAACTTATACCATACAAATATAGGGTTATATTAAGGTGAGATGTTCCGTATCAGCTTCTTTATAATTAGTGGTATTGCTTTTAGAGTTTGTTATATGATATTATATCCTAAAGTTGTGTTGGCCAGAGACTTCATTAATAAATTCATGAACTTTTTTGCTAATTTTGCTTTTGTTAAATTAAACATGCTTCTACTCTTCTATTTTGCTTTGTGGATAAAATATTGATCTGGAATGTTGTTGTGGTCCTTTTGAGCTAATATTAATGATGTATTAAACTCAAAAAATGAAATCCAAACTAACTGATGTTTACACTTTCAGTTCTCCAGCTTTGTAGCAGGACTAACATCAGTTGAAGTAAGTGAAAAGGGATTAACATTTGAAGAAGCAAGGGAAGACCACTTATATTCATATTGTCAAGTTGTTGCCCACTTACCCACAACAGTTAAGGGGGTGAATGATATACAATCAACTGAATAAATTGTCAATTCATGTAGATAACTCTAATACGGGTTCTCGCTATAATGTTTACTGTGTATGCGTTTTGAATGAAGGAACTGCTGATTATATTCTCTCTCTTGTGCAAATTATATTCAATGCTATCTTCTTTTCCTTTTATGAGATGAAATACTATTCAGTACAATTAGCATTCTTATGAACATAGACAAAGTGCCACTACGTACAAATAAAATGAGTTCTTAATATGGAGAAAAACATGGTAACAAAAAGAAATTAATATCCACGAAAAGGATTCGTCAACCTCAATTCTAGAAAAAGACTAATCAAAATAGAAAAAGATTTGTTGTATCCCAACAAGAGTACAAAAGCACCTCAACTAGCCACTAATAGTAGAGCCATGATATGTCCATGAATTACTTTTATTCAAGTAATTGTGCTGAACAAAATGTAACATTTCACAATCCAACATTAATTAAGAATGAAGTAACCGTAATCATCAACTAGCGAACTTAAGTGGCTAAAACACTAAAGCAACAAAGCTCAAAGTGAGACTTCAAATAAATGAGTGGCTCAAAACAAATAAAGCCATTAGGCATGATAACTTATGTTAAATAAAGCCATTAGGCATGATAATAATATAAAAACTAAATTGTCAATTAATATATTTTCATGATATATAACATAGTTAATTATAATTTCAATTATATTATCCATTTTGCACTTAATCTAATTAATATTCCTGTGCATCTCATGGACAACTCCACTAGTTTAGACACAAAGGGATAAGCCACCTATGTTATGTTGGCTCTGAGACAGAGTCACTAGAATCTCCCATGTACTATATCAGTCCAACATCATAACAATATGTTTGTTACTATTTTCTAAATATATTGTTAACAAGAACACTTTTTGAATAAAAAAAGAAGAAGTATAAGTGATTACAAATAGATATAGGGGATTTCTTTAGTACCCTATAAAGTTTATAGGTATTGGTATCTTTTAGATAATTTGTTTGCCACATATTCTATTAACTAATATTTTATATAGTCATAATTAAATCACAACCCTTGAATTTAAAAGAATGCTGGTAAAGGGTACCAAAGTAAAAACCATAGATATAATATATTTGATTTCTCTTCGTTTAATTTTCTACATAATACTGATAATAGTTTTAACCAAAATCCACCTTGATACTTATTATTTCATAATTAAATGCATCATAATCTTTTCTTGATAAAAAAAAAGTAAAATATTTAATTGGTTTACTTTTGAAAATAATTTTAAGTTTATATCTTTGATAGTCTTCAATCAAATTGATAACTTAAATCATAAAATCTGAAATTAATTCTTTCAACTTCAATTATTTGAAAAGTAATTTTATCCGGGCCTAAACCAAAGGGAGAAATAGTCATCAAAGGGCCATCCCGGACAACTTCCTCCATTATTCTGGTCACAAGTGGGTCAAGAATTACTTCCCCTAATGATTATGGCTTGATCTTGACCGACGGAATGGCCACAAAAATGATAATGGATTTCTGCTCCGGTGGTTCCGCTGGCTATTCTCTCCACCGTGTGAGACACCACGGTTGCCACCGCTGGTGGCATTCCTTCCTCCAGAACCTGGACTTCCACGAGGAGGAGGACTAGCATGTCCTGGCGGTGGCAGCTCAACACGGCAGACAGGGCATGAGGTATGCTGAGCTAACCAAGGAACAATACAGTCCAAGTGGTAGATATGGGTACATGGCATTGCCTTGGCCTCAGAGCCCAATTCAAATGTTTCTTGACAAACTGGACACTCTGAATCAGAGCGACTTTGTGACCTCGTGATCTTGATCGTAGGCAGGGAGTCAATTGAAGAACGCGGTGCAGGTGGCAGAACAGTAGCCCTATTGATATCATCATTCATGGAGAGTTGTTGAATAAGTTCTTCCACTTCAGGGTCCGTAAAGTAGTGCAAGTGATCACCAGTCTCACCAGACCTCCCTCTAACATCAACATTTGGGTACCTTTCGCTTTCAGCTATTTGCCGCCTCATGAAATTATCTACATCATCTATAGCTTGCGTGGCATCATCAAAACTGTCAGGCAACTGATGAAACTCTTCAAATTGTGATGGAGAGCCGTGTTCACGTACTATTCCTATCAACTCGAGTTCTTCAACAAAGCCTCCATCACAGCGAGGGCAAATGGCACCTCTCCCTTCAGGCATGATTGGCTCCTTGCATGTATGACACCAGTGTGTTGCTTCACTTGACATCCTTTCTCCTTCACTACACTTCTAAATTATTGCGGGGAGATGTACCAAAATTCCACTTTCCTTCTGAAACTGTAAAAACCGGGCCTTAAAATTGGCATCAACAGATCTTCAATATTGATATATACCTACAAGGAGTTTCTGAAACTAACAGCCACTATAAAAAGGAAATTATGAATGAATTCCATTAAGGCTACGAACACGGGAAGGAGCTGCTTGCACATATTGACAGCTATCTCTTTGCAATAAATCTGACAACTACTACGATAATAAAATAAAACTGGCGAAAATAAAAATTTTAATGATTTTTTTTTTGGGTTATAAGACAAAAAAAAAGAGAGAGAGAAAGGCCATACTTCCTTCCGCCTGCACAACTAATAACAGTTCAAGGTCAACAGTTACAAAAGTGAAACAAAAATGTAATTCACATATACCTAAACTGAAACTAAATCAATTTTTCTCCGTTCAATAAAAAAAAAGCTATAATAGATAAATTAAGGAGTGACAACACAATTTATGCTGGCAGCTGAGAGCTTCAACTGCAGATATAGGACTTATCCTCAAGTCAATAACCACCACAGCCCCAACTGAAAATTAAACTACTATCCCAATGACCAAATTAAGTTCATATGCGTGAAGAACCTAGCAGTAGAAGATCCCGACCACTATTGAAAGGATGAAAAGTCAGGATTTATCAGAGAGAACTTACCAAAGGAGGTGGAGATAAAAACAAAATGAGAAAATTACCAAAGAAACAAAATTCGGAGCATATGAGATTCTCAGCCTACTCTATAATTATTGTAAAGCTTCTCTATATAATTATTCAACCATATAAAACACTATAAAACACTGAACACAATAAATTAAAATTGTTTTGTTATTAATAGTATGAATAGCAAGAATAGCCTTAATGAACTTTTAATAAATAGTCACACCAATATCAAATGACACATGACGTGATGTATGAAATATATTAAAGTTGTTTTAAACCGCATGTAATAATAAGATAATATCATTTAATAATTAATATTTAGTTAATTTAAATAATTTGACATTATTCATTTCTTATAAATAAGATTTTATATCGACGCTACATCTCAATATATTTTTTAATTTCCTGAAAATAATTTTACCATATTTATCATTATCACTTGATTTATTATTTTTCACAACAATTTTAATTCAGTGTTGATTTCTTTTTCATTCTTATTATTATATTTTTTCTTTTAAAAGTCATCGTTATTATCTTTAATAATATATTATATGTATTTAACTTGCATATATTGTTATTGTAATATTTTTTTATATAATTATTCAATCACATAAAATACTGAACACAATAAATTAAAATTATTAATTTGTAATAATAACATGAGTAGCAAGAACAGCCTTAATGAACTTTTAATAAATAGTCTCACCAATATCAAATGACACACACACACACACACACACACACACACACATATATATATATATATATATATATATATATATATATATATATATATATATATATATATTACATGAAAAAAAATTTATGTGTCATTCATACAGAAAATTGTGCCCCACCATTTTCATAATCTTAATATTTAAAGTAAGTTTTGAATAATTTGCCTTCTAATTATTAATTATTTTTCAATCATACCTTCATATATCTCTTCTATTAACACAATAAAGCCACTCTAAAAATAATTTAATAAAAATTATTTAACATGAAAATAATAACAAATGATATAAACAAAATGATAATTAAATGTATTATTATATCATTAAAATTGTATATGTATAATTATTATATTAATGATAACAATGCTATAGTAATTACGTTATAAAAAAACTACTATAATTAATTAACAATAATTTTATTATGTGTAACTATTGTATACTTATATAAAAGCTATTATAATATGTTTTTTTTTATGTTGATAATGAACTAAAACTATAACTTATCTATGATGTTGAAAGGCAAAAAGTCATCACCCATAACCTTCTTTGGGTAAATTTTATAACTCCATCTTGTTTTCAACCTTTTTTCTCACAACCTTTTTTGACTTTGTTTTCAATTTTTTTCTATAAATTTTTTGTTGATGAGTATAATATAGGATTAGATTTTGTTGGACCAACAATATTCCGCAATGATGTTCATTGCATTATAGGTAGTTAGAAAAGAATGGTGCCATGATGATGATGACAACATAGGTGGAGCATGGATGAATAGGAAATGCGACACAATATGGAAGTTGAGGCAGACAGTTGTGGCTCTATACTACTAATAATTTAAACTCATTTTAAGGGAAGTTTTACCATGTGTCATTCATAGCGAATTGCTTAGAGAGAGAGAATAACTTGGTTAAGCATTCTCTTTCAGATTCCTAATTTTTCTCATTCACATGATCCCTAATTTTGTTCATTATCTCTAGATTTCTTCGCAATCAATTAGGTCAATTCTTTGTTTCTTCTTCAGATTTTTTCATTCCTTCTCCAATTCATCCAAAAGGTAAGCATTCACCTCTTAGATCTCTTTTTCCTTTTATTTATTTTTTATTCAAACTTTTTAAATTCCTTTACTCAAACATTTCAAATCTCGGATCTAAGTTTGCAATAGTCATAAATCGAAGATGATTGTGATTTTCATGAAATCCATTTTCAAATCCCTTCACTATAGTTTTGTGAAATATCTCTCTCTTCTCTTGAACTGAAATAAGTTTTAGAAAAAAAATAGGTAACTGTCACCTCTTTATGATTTCAGAGAGGTATCAAACAAGCTGAACTCTGAAGGTTCGATTTGAAAAAGGTTAGCCTCTTCTTTTTTTTTTTGGTAATTTCTATTTTGTGCAGAACTAAACAAATTTTATTAGTGAGGGTAATTATTATTATTGTGATTATGGAAATTGAAAGTATGATTCCTATCTTCATTTTTCACTTTCGTATTTAATTAATCGATTGTGTTGTAGTATTCACAATTTTTTTAGCTGAATTGTGATTCCATTACCAACTATCTATGCATGCGTAGTTTGCTTGGTTTATGCATGGAGTTACTACCTTGGCCTGACTTGGTACTTAATCTGTTTGTGAAAATGCCACAAAAATATTAGCAGGTGTTACTGTTATGGGTGTCTAATTTCTATCATATCTGAATGCAATGTAATGTAATTAGTTGTTGTTGTTGTTGTTGTTTATCATCATAATCTTGATCTATTTTGTGTAAGTTAATAAGTTTCCCTATGCACGGTTTCAATAGTCCTGCAAATGCTCATTCTTCTCCATTTGAGTCAATTTATAGCTCTTGATCAAATATTCACTTTAAATGTCAAATGTGTTTTGATACTAGCAGTAGTCTGTCTAGTACTTTATTTTCATATGTTGTGGTTTGGCTTGAACTCATAGTGTGGGTGTAAAATGAACTTGGATTAAAATTAGGGTCATTGCTGCATGGTTTTGGTGTTGCTAGACCACATGTACTAGTTTTGCAGCTAATTTGCTACATTGTGGCTATTGCTTTGTTAATATCATGTACTTTTACTCCTCCATTTTGGAGTTAAACTTACCATAATTATTTGGGGAAAAAAATACATTAAGACTAGAGTTTCCTAAAGTAAAAGATGGAATCTTATGAACCATATAAGATTTGTGATTCTTTCTTGCCCTTGAAATAATTAAACAAATTATTCTTCAATAATAAGGCAACATGCTTCCTAACTCTTTTTCCATCTTAGCATTTTAAAAAGGTGATTGCATCCTTTTACCTTTCTTTTTTTTTCCTATGCAAGTCAAATCTTCAAAGCCATTGCCATTGGAGTAGGTAAACAAAGGAAATAGAAACAAAAGGGAACAGTACATACCGATTGAAAAGTTTGTGTCCAATTAACTTTTAGCATTTGACACACACCATATTCTACTAACTATATTGGGCCAGCTGGTTACATTACCCCAGTTTTAAAGTTTCCATTTAAACTCAGTCAAATCTCCATGTATAATTGAGGATTCCAATTTTTTTAACCAATGCATGCATTATGGACGTGAGACTTAAGATTCAATAGCACTCAAAATTGTTTTTCATGTATGGACAAGACAAAAATTGTGTTCCATTTTTTTAGTATATGAAGATAATCAAATATATGCAATTAATGTTGTTAGCATTATTATAGATATATGGTTAAATAATTAGGGGAGCAAATAAGTAATTGCATAGAAGTGAGGTACAATAAATGTTTCCCTTACTCACCAAAACCTTGGCTTGAGAAGCAGCAAATTTAATTCTCTCATTGAACTCCATATATGTAATATTACAAGATAACTATGATTAATCAATTCTTTTCATTGATATTTCAGGCTTTACTGATTCTAATCAATGGCTAGTAGGTTGTTGTTCAAGAGAAAATATCAATTTCCTGAGGCAAGTGTTTTTTATTATTGAATATTGGAATATTGACATTCCATTGGCTATTTTCGTTTCCTATTCTTTTTTAGTGACTGGAATTAAATTTTTTATACTTTTGTAATTAAATGACGTACCAATACTTTACTACAGATTCGAATAATACTAATAACTAACACAGAACTGCTTCTATATTAGATTTTGAGAGATGCAGAAATTCACATGAAATTGTGTTTTTTGCATATAACCTGGTCTTTACTTTTTGCAAACTTCTTGGCTATTACTATTGTAACTTTATATCATGTTACGAGATTTACTTGACCTGTTAACACTAAGGAGCTTCTTTCTTAGTAGGGAAGATAAAAGATGGCTAGTGTGTTTAATTTTTTATGCTGTGTATACTATTTGTTGTTTGATAGAAAAATTTGTCATAAATAATCATATCTACTTGGTGACATTTCTTTTTATAATTATTATTTTGTTAATGTATGTATATGAATATCAACAAGCAAGTTAATATTGTTTCCAGGTATATTAAGCTTAGTTATAATCAATGGACAAGGATTGGATGCAAATTAGGCATAGAACTTTTCTACAATATAGAAGATGTGTAAAGGAATTCTTAGATTTTGCATTTAGTCATACAGATGAAGATAAGATATATTGTCCTTGTTTCAAATGCAATAATTGCTAAAGAAAATCTTGAGAAGATGTAGAACTTGATCTTCTAAGTCATGACATAGTTAAAAATTACACAATTTGTATTACCATGAAGAAGACTTACCTGAGTCATCTTATTCTAGTTCATTAGATAATGATGATGATATGTATAGAGACGACATGGATGACATGTTAGGGGATCATTTTAGGGCTTGGGATATAAAAGGGCCTAATGAAGATGCTACCAAGTTTTATAAACTTTTGGATGGTTCTGAGAAAAATTTGTATCCAGGATGCAGTCAATATTAAAAACTCTTTTTTTATGAGACTATTGCACATAAAATGTCTTGGTTGATGAAGTAATTAGTCATTTTCCATGCTACCTGAACTATTAAATGTTGCATTCCCAATAGGGGTGTAATTGCCTATGTCATATAATGAAGCTAGGAGGATAATTTGAGATCTTGGGTTAGATTATGTAAAAAACAATGCTTGTCCTAATGATTATATGCTATTTTGGAAATATGGTGATATAAGAAAGATAATTGTGATGATTGTGGTGCCTCAGGGTGGAAGTTTAAGTGGAAAAAAATGGGAAGAAAAAAAAAGATTCTTGAAAAACTCCTTCGCTATTTTCCGATTACTCTGAAGCTTGAAAGATTGTATATGTGTAGGAAGACAACTTTAGATATGACATGGCACTCTGACAAATGAATTGATGATGGGATTTTATGGCATCTAACTGACTCAAAACCTTGAAAATTGTTTGATGAATTGCATGAATCTTTTGTCAAAATGCCTAGAAATGTAAGGCTAGGGTTAGCAAATGATGGGTTTAATCTATTGTGGAATATGAGTACCAAAGATAGTGTTTGGTCTATGGTACTTGTTCCATATAATTTACCACCTTGGAAGTGCATGAAGAATCCTTATTTAATGTTATCGTTGCTTATTCCAAGTTTGATAGGCCTGGGAAATACAAGAGACACATATTTGAAGCCACAAGTTGAAGAATGGAAAGATTGATGGGAATTTGGTGTTGAACATTTGATGGATATAAAAAGCAAAATTTCATGATGTGTGTAGCTATATTATGGATAATAAATGACTTTACAGCATATGGAAATTTGTCTAGATGGAATACTAATGTAGTGCTTCGTTGCCGTTCTTGTAATGTAGAGACTCGATCCAAGTTTCTAAATAATGGAAATAAATTTTGCTTTCTAGGGCATCAGTGCTTGTTGCCTATCAAAATAGGTGGCAGTATGAAGAAAATCTATTTGATGGCACAAATGAACTTGAATATTGTTCTAAGCAATGGTCTAGTGATGATATTCTTAATCAAGTTTGTGAGTTAGAAGGCCTTGTACTTAGTAATCAAAAAGATAAAAAGAATAAAAAGAATAAAAAGAAGAGAAAAGAAACAGGAAGCTCAAATCATTGGTTGAAAAAAGCATCTTCTTTGAATTGCCATATTGGAGGACTTTACTATTGGGTCATAAAAAAATGTATGTGACAATGTTCTTGGGAGATTGATGGATATTCCAGGAAAATCAAAAGACAATTTGAATTCTCATTTGGATCTAGAAGAATTTGCAGGACGAAAAGTGTACAAAAAGGGGGGCTGAATCATATTTTGCCTTTCCTTTCCTTCTTTGTTTTTGAAAAACTTAACCTATATACTATCAAGTGTTTAACCTAAAGTGTAACGAAAACAACATTAGTCATTTCAAAAAACAACTTTCTGAAATATAATAGATATAATAAACATGCATATAAGATGGTTTTTCAGAGAACACACTATAATAAGCACAAAGCAGTAAATATAAAGGAGTTAAAGGAGCAGAAGATATTCCACAAGTGTTTTTATACTAGTTCAGTCAACCTGCCTACATGTAGTTCTTAACAACGGTGAGTTCCACTAAAAACCTTTCTCAACCCAAGAAAGTTGGGTAGTCTTTACTGTAGCCTTCCCAAGCTCTTACTAATGACTAGTGGCTCACTTTACTGTCACAACCAAGTAGTCTTTGACCAACCTTTCCAAGCTAATAAGTGACTAGTAGTTCACTCCTACTGTCACACCTAAGTAGTTTTTGACTAGCCTCTTCAAGCTAACACTATGATCAACAGTTCACTCATACTATCATATTACAATTAATCTTTTCTTAGCCTTTCCAAACTAAGTCACAATGAACACTACTGGATCTGGGATATAAAGGTTTGTGTTTCGATTTATCACTCAAACTAACCAACCAATACTTAAGTTTTTGTAAGATGAACAATAACAGATCTAGAAATTAATTTTAAATGACTTCTTTCTAAGATTTTTCCTAGGAAGAACATATGATCTATTAAGAATGTAGAAAGAAGAATTTTACAATGAAGAAACTGATTACAAGCAGTAATAATCTTTACAAAGAATAAAGGGAATTTTTTTCAGCATTTCAACACTTTGATGAGCAAAAAGTCTCTATCTTTGTAAGCATAGCATCTCTATTTATAGATGATCTACATTATGGCTGTTGCCCTTGATTTGTTGTCCAAATGACACATGTTGATCTTCCTTTTGTGTCTTGGAAATGCAGTCTAAAGGAGTAGCTCGACATTGTCAGAGTTGTTATAGAATCCATTGTGAAATAGAGTTTTCTGAGACCACTTTCAGAAACTAATTTTTATTTTCTGAACGAGGATTTTGAAACTTTCCTTCTAGACGTTGGGGTAGTTTATCAAGTTGGTAGAAGAGATATCATGTTAGTCCCTGAGAAGTTTTGGTTTTAAATTTGAATTTCAAAATTTCCTCTTTTCTCGTAAAGTGCACTGTTTCACTGTGAAATATACTTTCTGAAGTGCGGTATCAGTTTCTTGATTTTTCTTCGATGTCTTCAATTAGAGCTTGTTGATGATGTTATGATTGCGATCTTGATGATTGAAGGTTGTTGTATACACTTGCTTTAGAGATAGATTGAAATCTTCACTTTTAATGTACTTTCTGAAGTCATATATGCTACTTTTTGAATATCTGAGCCTTGGTTTCTTGTATTTGAAAATATTCTTCAATTCATTAAGCATATGTACTTTTATTCCACGATATTTTTTTTTCACTTTTATTAAGTTCCAATCTCTTTGTCACGACCCAATCTAGGAACGTGACCGGCATGTAAGAAGTCTCATTTTCACGCAAGTCTCATAACTTATTAATTGTTTCTATATGCATGCTCTGTTCATAAAAATCATAAAAACTAGAAAATTTCTCTTTTTCTACATATAAATCACTTGCTCTTTAAGTTCAAATAAACAAAATGATAATAATTATGTCTGTAGTTTCATAATCTGTCTCTAAAGTCTGAAATCATAATACCTCACATAAAAATATAAGTTACTATGTTTCAAAAGTCCATTAAATTAATACAAATATATCTTTAAATGCAAAATATGAATATACCATCATTGTAGGCTAAATGCAAAATATGATCTAAAGTCTAGGATCTTGGCTGCAATGCACTGGAGCACTCTAAACCAAAATGACAATGAGACTTACCAACTGAAGTCTAGTGCTGTTGGGAAAAGGTGGTTGAAGAGAATCCATAACAACTGCTCTATTTGTAAAGCAGGAGAAAGAGAGAGGGGTTAGTTTTGTTGCCAAAACTCAGTAAGTGAATTCTCACCTGAAACCCCCTTCCACGGGACACCAAAGAACAATGCATAGAATCTTAATAACATCATTAATACTTAATCATGTACAATTCAAAAATAGTTTTCTTAACTTACTTTCACACCTGAAATCATATAAACTCATAATATAGTAGCTCATAGAGAAACAGTAATCTCTGCTCTGTGGGTACCCAATTCCTTGTGAACAAGAGTCCCTAATTGAGATCTTAACAGTTCCTTATGAACCACGTCCCTCGTGGACTGATCTCAAAACTCTGAATATGAATCTCTGGTCACATTATCGTTGTACCCAGTGTGACAATGAAATCTTTTTAATATCTAGCTCGGGCAACTTGGTACCAACGTTAACGGATTAACTGCCATTAACACACAGTCTGTTTCTCTATAACTACCTTTTAACTTAACTAAATACATTCATCAATATCTAGAAATCCTTAAATCCTTTTAATTCTCTCTGAGCTCTGAATCCCTGTAACTTTATAACAGTTTGATCTTAGCATAACTGCGACTATGAAATCATACATGATGATTTCAAGTCCACAGAATATATATCCGCCAACTGTTCTGAGTCATACAAAAATCCATGCTCTAGAATCCTTTTATGTCTGAATTTCTAGATTATCTTCATCAACAATAAACTCGTGGTACTCTGAGAGCTTTGAATCTACCTGATTCTAACAGTTTGACCTTAACATAGCCATGGCTATGAGATCATGTTCAAGGGATCATCCTATGTAGACATTTATGATTCCATACCTCCATAGAATATGTAGCCATCAACTGCTCTAAATCTCATGAAGATTCAAGCTCTAAAATCTTTTGATTATCTAAATCATATTTTAATAATCCAACTCTTCATAAACCAAGAAAAACTCAATATCATATATATTAACCAGTTCCAAAATCCAGTCTAACAATCATGAAAGTCTCTAACAATTACATAAATCATCAATTCTACATAAAATCAGTGTAACAAATACGGTCCCATGAGTTTTATCAAAAACTAGTTTCATGCTCTAAAACCATGAGTTCTAAAACATATAATCCAATAGAAAGCTCAAACTTCTTTGTAGAAATCTCTAAAATCAAGCAGTAAATGATACTTTCATGAAAATAACTCTAATACATAATAATAGATATGGACCCACTCACCTAGTAGGGTGAAAAGGTGAAGAAGTTACACCAACGAAATCAACAGGACTCTTAGAAACAGAAGATGACACCACTATCTGAAATAAAAGTAACAGAACTCTAGATTAACCTCTAAAGCCTCTTCAATACCCAAGAATCTATCTCTAGTAGGATAGAAAACTTTTCTCCTTTGAGAAGCATAAGGAACCACCCTCAAAGAAGGAAAACTTGAAGGAAATGAAGCAAAACTAACAAGATAACATACCTTTAAGCTTAGATGATAGAAGATTCCAAGTTAAACTTGAAGAAATTGGAAGAAAATGGAGTTTCTGGGGTGAAGAGTGGTTGAGAGATGAAGTTTATGGTGTTTAAGGGTAGAGGGATTGTGAGGAATAGTTTGGAACCTCGAAGGGGGGTTTTATAATTCTATTAACCACCGCAACGCTCACCGGAAAGCATAAATCGTCCCTTGTATCGCCTTACTATTCCTTGACCACTGTAGCGTTGCAGTGCTTTCCAAAATATTCTCTAGAATACACTTATTTACATTTATTAATTTTAAGTTAATGGAGAGTAAAATAAATAAAGACATTTAACTTAAAATTAATAAATGGAAAGTAAAATAAATGAGGACATTTAACTTAAAATTAATAAATGGAGAGTAAAATAAATGAGGGCATTAACTTTAAAACATAAATGTAAATAAGAAAATACCCCCAGTTGGATTCAAACAAAATATCAAAAAAATCAAAATCCCAACAAATTAAAATCTAAATTTTGGGTTTCAGTTCAAATTCAGAAATTATTACGATTTTATGAACTCGTAAGCCAAAAACAAAATGTTTAAGAGTTTCAAAAAATTCATTAAAAATCACTATTCAACTCATTTTTCTCTAGGGAATCATTATTGGGACTTTTGATCCCAAGACTATGGCTCTATCATAGAGCCTTCCAAGAACGTGTAGGGTCTAAACTTAGTGAAATCCAGGACCCAAAGCAACAAATAAAAGTGACTAGCACTCTCTCTGGATCGAAAAAGTTTTCTAGCTCTTTTATTTAAAACTTGGGTATTACATTCTTCAAATGCAATTAAACAAGCATGCACATGTCATGTGAAAATATTTTCATTTTTAAGAATCATGTATGCTAATGTGATAAAACCTATTTGTTGCTTCAAGAAACTCAGGGAAAATATTAGTCTTTCTTCAAAATATTTTCTTAAAATTGATTATGTTATCACTCAAAACATATAGTATTGAAGATTTCTAGAGGGTTTTGGAGCTAACAATCTCTCCCTTATTGATGCTGACAAACCAATTTTTAGAAAAAAAATTTGAAGTGATTTTAAAAGAAATATATAACAAGATATAAAGCTTTGGTAAACCAATATTCCTTCAAAAATATATGATATAGTTTTTTCAGAGAATCTCAGTCGCAAGGTATAATATACAGATGGAATAAACAAGCTTTGATCCCTTAATGACTGAAATCAAATCTGTTTTATTTCAATTAAGGTTTCTGAAGATAATCAGAATGCTTTTTGAGAGGTATCAAAGCAATTTTGAGAAAAGAAATGAGTATTTAAGCTTTTTGAATAAACACAACTTGATTGATTTTTTTTCATCATTAAGACTTTTTTGAAAAAAAAAATGCGTGTTTGAATAAAGCGAGTAATACTTGTGATATTTAACTCTTGATTTTAAAACCATACTCAGCACATCTTTATTCAAACAGATTTTTGAAAAATGATCAAATTTTTTGTGCATAATAACAACATGATACATATAGACTTTGCACCCAAATAAAGTTTCTGAAGCTCAAAAATAAATTTATTACTATTGTTTAAAAGATATACAAGAAGGCTTCATATTTATGTATCAGGATATATATGTTTTTATCAAAAAAAAATACTTTAAGATCATGTATCAGGGAAAACATATCAGAGCACTAATAAATATATGTAATAGAGCTATGTATATCTTAGAGCATCTATCATATATATGCCAAAGCTAATCATACAGATAGAATACAGCATGTGATTGATGTAGCTGAGGATCAAAGCATGTTAATTATTAGAGCAAATCAAAGCGAGCGCTTAATACTTATATAGCATACATCGTAAGCAAGATAGATGATTAGCTACTTCAGCAAGATACATCATAGCATAAATATGTGCCATAGATAGAAGGCTTAACAAAGAAACTTGAGAAGGATATACATATATATATATATATATATATATATATATATATATATATACACACACATACATACATAACTATTCAGAAATCAGAGCAATAATAATAAAAATACTTTGTTCAAGTAACAAAAAAAAATGCAATTGTTGATAACAAAAAGAATGAAATCTTTAGGCTCCCCTTACCTTGCTCCCCCTGAATTCCTAGCACAAGATTTTCTGAATCTTCTTTTCTCCCCCTTTTGTCATGACAAAAAGAGGGTGTGCTTTACTCAAGTAATACCATCATCAGCTCCTTCTTCTTACTTCCTGGAGTTCTCCAGTAGTAATGCTTCATGTCGTCATGACTAAGCTTCCAAACTGTCCAACCAGTCAAGCATGTAACACTTGCTTCGCAGTAGTATCTAGACTTCAGAGAAACTTGGTGGATGAAGGATCAACATCCTGAGCTGGAGATGGTTCAGGGATAGTAGGAGCTAGGATAGGAGGTTCTTGAATTGAAGCAATGATAGGAGCAGTAGCTTGAGGTGAGCTAATCACACGATCTTCATTTAGCTACTTAACCTCAAAGGATTCTTCTTCAAAATCTAAAGGCTCAGATAAAAATGGTGATTTTGCTTCCTCCCCATTTGGGTTTTGCCTCTACTTGCGATGATTTCTAGCTCCATATGTTACTATCAGTCCAAGCTCAATCTCGGATGATTCTGACAGTTCTCAGATTCCTTAATGTCCTCTAAGCTGCTCTTGATTTCCATTATTTTTCTTTTTCTTTCCTTGCTCTCAGCGTCCATAGCAACCTTTTTAAGAAATACATCTATTATCCTCAAGGTTTGTCTCCTGACATTGGTTGTGGCAGCACCAGTGGCTCTCCTCAAAGTCTTGAATGAGTTTGGGATGTACTCAGTACCATCCATATACTCGTACCACTCATTCGCCAATGGGTAGTTCAAGTGTTCAAATATCTTAGTCAGCAAGACTCTATATAGGACAATACCAGTTTTTCTTTTCTCTGGGGAGATGGCACCGAGCATGTAGTCAAAAATCAGTCTGGGCATGTTTACCCTTCTTTTATCTAGCAAATAGTAGAGTAACATACAGTTTATCCTAATAAGTAGGTGAGTACTTCCTAATCTTAGGAAAAGAGAAAACTAGACAATAGTTAGACTTTTCATGCCCTAAAACTCAGCAGCACAGTTGTTATCTCACTTCCTCAGCCGAGACTCCAAGGGTCGTAACTAATCTTCGTCAGATGGGCATCTGATTCCACAGTCAAGTACTTGAATGATATTGAAGAGATCAGTTATGCTTAGCTCTATGTTAATCCCCCTGATAGAGGTCCTTAGCACAAATTCAGATACCTATGCTAGTTGGAAGTAGAAGGAAGTCACCATCCTAGTGAAGACTCGGTTAGTGATGTTGAAAAACCGTTTCCATCCTTGAAAGGAGATAACTTCTAGCAGAATGAAAACCTAAGTCGTTAGTTCCTTGCTCAACATTTTCCAAGTAGCTATCTTCTGCTGGTAGAAGTTTTCAGTGTAGTGCTACTGTAGGATAGGATCTTGGTACATGAGGAGAGTTCCCATGTAAGCAATGTTACGGTTAAAGTGTTTGCCTTCAACCATTGTAAGGTTGTGTATGTGAGGATGAAAGAATAAGGTGAGGCTTATGAGGGCTTGGTGATGGTTACAAAGAAGGATGATTTGTGAAAAGGAGAATAGGAAACAGCTAGGGTTTTACATGAAAATGAGAGTGTTTAAGGTTAAAGATGAAGGTAAAAATATGACGTGTGAGGAGTCAGTTATTTGAGTGATAGGACATAAAACTGAAGGTGAGGTGACGTAGGAAACAGAGACTCAAAAAGAGTGGGAATTACCACATATTTTTTCTCTTCCAGAATAAGTAGTTTCTAAAATGTGGAACTATTTTCTGAACCTTCTTTGCTTTTTGACCCATCAATATAAGACTGCTTACTTACATGTTATTCATCTTCAAATTTTGAACCCCATATCATCCATTTTCTGACCATATGATCTTCTATTTGAGCATGCAAATTGATTTCTAACTTGCAAACTGATTGTCTTTGTTTGGGCTTCAGTTTAAAGCCGTGAAAAAGAGTATACAGAGATGTTCATGCATGAATGCTTAGGCAGATTTAAAAACATTTAAGGTTCAAATTCTTTTTCAAAATACCAAAGCGATCTTTAGCTAATAATTTTGTAAATATATTTGACACTTAGTCTTTAGTATTTACAAACATTAACTCAATATCCCTTTTTTGAACATGATCTCGAATAGAATGATGTTTAACATCGATATGCTCGGATTTAGAGTGCTGGATAAGATTCTTAGCAAGATTAATAGAACTTGTATTATCATAGAGAATAGGGATTTTGGAATACCTCAGGTGACAATCTTCTAGTTAGTTCCTTATCCACAGCATCTGGGTGTAGCAGTTTGTGGCGACTACATATTCAGCCGTAGAGAGAGCGATGTTATTCTACTTCTTGCATGACCAAGTGATGAGGCTTTTTTCAAAGATGTAGCAGCATCCACTTGTGTTATTTCTCTCTACTCTGTCTCTTGCAAAGTCAGCATCACGGTACTCTATAATCTCAGAAAAAGTACCTTTCTCATACCATAAGCCAAGATCAGTAATACAGGATAAATATCTTAAGATTCTCTTAACAACATGTAAGTGTGATTGCTTTGGGTTAGATTGAAATCTAGTATAAATTTTCACACTTAATTGAATATCTAATGTACTTACTGTAAGATATAGAAGTGAACCAATCATTCTTCTGTAATTACTTTCTGATACCTTTTCACCATTTTCATCAGTATCAATGAGTTAAGATGGATGCATAGGGGTACTCATAGGTTTGGCTTGATTTATATTAAAATTTTTTAAAATCTTTTTTGTATACTTTTCTTGATGGATCAAGGTTCCTTCCTTTTGTTGTTTTATTTGAAGATCGAGGAAAAACTTGAGTTCACCCATCATGCTTATTTCAAAATTCACTCTGCATTAATTTTAAAAACTTTTCACAGAAAGAATGATTAGAAGCGCCAAATATGATATCATTAACATATATTTGAACTATCAGAAAGTGATTATCTTGCTCAAGAGTAAATAGGATAGTATCAACTTTACCTCTCTTGAACCTATTCTTCAGAAAGAATGTACTTAGCCTTCCATACCAAGCTCGAGGAACTTGTTTCAGACTATAAAGTGCCTTTGTTAGCTTGACATGGTTAGGAAGGTTTTCTTTCTCAAAACTAGGAGGCTGCTTCCCATATACTTCCTTAGAAAGGAGTCCATTTAGAAATACAGACTTAACATCCATTTTGTAAAGAGTAAATCCCTTGTAGGCAATATAAGCAAGTAGCATTCTTATGGCTTCGAGCCTAGCTATTGGTGCAAAGGTTTCATCATAATCAATTCCCTTTTGTTAATTATAACCATGTGCAACCAACCTCGCTTTGTTTCTGATGACCTTGCTAGCTTTATCTAGCTTGTTTCTGAACATCCACTTTGTTCCAATGATGGTCTTTCCTTTGGGCTTTTCAACGAGCATTCAGACTTTGCTTTTCTTGAACTAGTCAAGTTTCTCATGCATAGCACCCACCTAAATTTGATCATTCAAAGCATCTTCAATATATTCAGGCTCAATGGTAGAGATGAAAGAATAGCTAGATGCATTTTTAAGGGGGGATCTTATTCTCACACCCTTGGAAATGTCTCGTAAAACTTTGTTCCAAGATAATGCTTTAAGATCATAAAATCCCCTGTAGTTTCTGTAGTGTTGATGTTCTTTAGTTTCTCTTTTATCTTCAAATTGTTCATCTTGATGTTCAAAAATTTCACTTAGGGCTTTAGAGTCCTAAGCAAGCTTTCTGAAGAGTCCTTGTTCTGGAGCTTACTTTTTGAAGGTTGCGCTACTATTTGCTTTCTGAGGGTTCTTTGAGGTTCAGCTTTTCGAGGTTCTCTTCTAGCTCTTTAAGATCATCAACAAAGTCTTTCTTGAGCTCTTTGAACTTGATGTGGATGGTCTCTTCTACGCATAGCATTCTTTTATTATATACTCTGTAAGCTTTAGAAACCGAAGAGTATTCTAAGAAAATTCCATCATCAGACTTAGGATCAAACTTTGTGAGTTTGTCCTTGGTGTTAAGAATAAAATACGATGAGCCAAATATATCGAAATAGGATATGTTGGATTTTTTCCCTTCCATAGCTGAGTTTTTTTGAGAATTGGCCTTAAAGAGATTCTATTTTGTATATAGCATGAGGTATTTACAACCTCTGCCCAAAAACTTTTTGACAAACCACTTTCTAAAACATTGTTATGGCAATCTCTTTCAAGCTTCTATTTTTTCTTTCAGTAACCCCATTTTGTTGGGTAGTTCTAGGTGTAGAAAACTCATGAAAGATGCCATGGTTTTTACAAAACTCTTCGAAAACATGATTTTCAAATTTTTCTCCATGATCTTATCTTATAAAGGTAATTTGAGACTCTTTTAGTACAAACACGTTTTGCAAAAGTCTTGAATCTTTCCACTACCTCATCCTTAGAAGCTAAGAAGTTAACCCATGTGAATATAGAGAAATCATATACTATGACAAGGCAATATCTCTTTCCTGCAAGACTAACAATCTTGGTTAGTCTAGAGAGATCTATATGTAAAAGTTCAAGCAGCTTAGTGGTTGAAACCATATTTTTGTTGTGGAAAGAAGCTTTCTCACAAAAATCACAAGTTAAATTCTTGTCAAATCTAATCTTTGGTAAGCCTTTAACTATTTCTTTCTGAGATAGCTCAAAAACAATCTTCACATGAGTATGTCCAAGCTTCTTATGCCACAGCTTTTATCATCCATGAAGGATGCGAGATATTTTGCATCTTAATCTAGAAGGTCATCCAAGAAGAACACATAAGCGCTACCATGCCTCTTGCTAGATAAGATGACTTATCCCGAAGTAGGATTTACAATTTTGCAAGTATGAGCACTAAATAAAAGATTAAAGCCTTGGTCATAGAATTGGCTGATACTTAATAGATTGTGAGCCAGATGATCAACAAGTAAAACATCATAAATTTGGTAGGAATCATCCTTACCAACATTTCCTATGCCTGTGATCTTGGTTTTACCCCCATCAGTGAATTTTACTTATCCAGAGTTCTTGGGCTTTAGTTTTCTGAACCACCTTTTGGATTCGAGCATGTGTTTAGAGCAGTAACTGTCCATGCACCGCTTGTTGTCCTGATCAATGTTTGTTCATAGACATACCTACAACAAACACAATTTTTTATTTCGATACCTAGACTTTCTTGGGTCCTTTTGGGTTAGTCTTTCGAAGGGGAGGTTTCCCAACCTTTCTGAGAGATTTCTTCCTTATGAAGCACTTGTTATGTGGGTGTCCCTTCTTATGACAAAAAGTACAAGAAACTTTGTTGTTTACTTTCTTTGGCTAGGTCATTTTTCCTTTCTCAATCATTTCATCCTCATATCCCAACCCAGTCTTTTGAAAATATAGCCTCTGACCTCCAAGCATTAGTTTGAGGTTCTTTGAACCATTTACCATCTTTTCAAGATTGTATTTGAGAAGCTTCGAAGCCTTTTCTAGTTCAGAAATAACTTTATGAGTTTTCTCATTTTTCTCGGAGACTTCAACTTCTAAGACATTGAGCTTGATATTTAAAACTTTATTTTCTTTTTTTATTTCTTCCTCTTCAAGCCTTAGACTCTCAATATTTGATTTTGGCCATTTTGAGTTTTAAGACAACTTTTTGACGCTTCTTTTTCAGGTTAAGATAATGAGATGAAAGAGTTTGAGATCTTAAAGCAACTCATCATATAAAGTAAGCAGTTCATCATAAGAAAATTCAATTTAGGTTCAGATAGTTTTACCTCAGGTTATAGTTCTAAAGCATAGTCAGCCATGAAGCACAAATTTGCAATGTCTTCTAGCTCATCCTGGCTTTCTGAACTGTCCTTCTCTGCTTCAAAGTTGCTCCAAGTAGTCAGTATTTCTTTCTTCTTGTAGTAGAACTTCTTTTGCAGTCCTTTGAGCTTGGGACATTCAATTTTAAAGTGCCCCTTCTCACCATAGTTGTAGCAAGTGATGCTGTCTAACTTTCCTTTGCCTTTCTTGTCCTTCTTGAGGTTGATGTCTTTTCTTCTCTTTGTTCTGATTCTCCAGGCTTTGGACATCCTCTTCACCAGCATGGAGATCTCGTCTCCTTCCTCATCTTCAGTCTCTTCATCAGATTCTTGCTCATTATTAGAGGTCTCAGCAACTCTCATTGGTTTGCCTTTATTTTATTTCTGATAAGATGAATCATGGCTATGTACTTGCACTTTTTGGTAAATTCACCATGCATTTCAAAGAGCACTACTTTGTGGGTTTTGAGTGACCCTATGAGTGTGTCCAAGCCAAGAGTTTGAAGGTCTTTGACTTCAGTAATGGCTGTAACCTTAGGCAGTCATTCAATAGGGAGGCTTCTTAAAATTTTTCTAACCATTTCAAAGTTAGAATACCTTTTGCCCAGTCCCTTAATTTGGTTTATAATATTCATAAACCTTGTGGTCATATCATCAATACTTTCTTGGTCAGTCATCTTAAACATTTCATATTGATGGACTAGCATATTAATCTTTGTCTCTTTGACTTGATCAGTTCCTTCATTCAGCATGTGCAGTCTGTCCCATATCTCCTTGGCCGTGTCACAAGCAATAATTTTATCGTATTCGACTTTGCTTAGTGCACATGTGAGTAAGTACTTAGCTTTGGAGTTCAACTAAACTCTGGCTTTATGTTGCTCTATCGACTTACCCTAGGGACTTCTCTTGAGGTTGAAGGTGTATCATCAGTTATGGAAACTTCTTCCACTGGAACATAGCCTCCTTCTTGTATGATTTCCCACAAGTCAAGACTTGTGTACTTTATGAACAGCTCCAAATGATCTCTCCAATATGTGTAGTCTCCATTATCAAAGAATGGTGGTCTGTTGATGAAGTGTCCTTCTACTATGTAAATATTTTGTGTCATTTTTCCCTAGAATCTTTATCCTCCACAATTGCTAAACTACTCAACCTTTTAGAGGCCTGAGCTTGATGCCACTTGTAAGTAGAAAAATGCATGAGAATGAGGGTTAACTTATACACTATCAAGTGTTCAACTTGAAGTGCAATGAAAATAGTATTAGTTACTTCATAAAGTAACTTTTTGAATTATAACATATATAATAAAATGCGTATAAGATGGTTTTTCAGAGAACACACTATAATAAACACAAAGAAATAAATACAAAGGAGTTAAAGGAGAAGATAATATTGCACATGTGTTTTTATACTGGTTCAGCCAACCTACCTACATCTGAGCTAACACAGTGACCAGTAGTTCACTCTTACTATCATACCTGAGTAGTGTTTGACTAATCTCTCCAACATAATACCGTGACCAATAGTTCACTTCTACTGTCATGTTATAAGTAGTTTTTGCTTAGCCTCTCCAAGCTAACTCACAACGATCACTACTAGGTTCGGGATATAAAGGTTTGTGTTTGGGTTTATCACTCAAACTAACCAACACTCAAGTTTTTGTAAGATGAACAACAACAGACCTGGAAAGCTTAAATGACTTCTTTCTATGATTCTTCCTAGGAAGAACGTATGACCTACTAAGAATGTAGAAAGAAAATTTTTACAATGAAGAAACTTATTATTACAAAGAATAAAGGGAACTGTTTTTAGCATTTCAGTACTTTGATGAGCAAAAAGTCATTATCTTTGTAAACACAGCATCTCTATTTATAGATGATTTGAATTATAGTCGTTGCCCTTGATCTATTCTCCAAGTGGCATGTGTTGATCTTCCTTTTGTGTCTTGAAAATGTAGTCTAGAAGAGTAGCTTGGCATTGTCAAAGTTGTTGCAGAAGCCATTGTGAAATAGAGGTTTCCAAGGCGACATTCAGAAACTACTTTTTACTTTTTGAATGATATTTATGAACTTTTCCTTCTAGAAGTTGGGATAATTGACCAAGTTAGCAGAAGAGATGTCACATTAGTCCTTGATTGGGTTTGATTTTAAATTTGAATTTCAAAATTCCCTCCTTTACTTGTAAAGTGCACTGTTTTACTGTGAAACATGCTTTCTAAAGTGTGGCATCCATTTCTTGATTTTTGTTCAATCTTCTAGTCTTCAATCAGAGATTGTTGATGATGTTATGATTGCGATCATGATGATTGAAGGTTGTGGCATACACTTGCTATAGAAATGGATTGAAATCTTCATTTTAAATGTACTTTCTGAAGTCATGTGCTACTTTTTGAAGATCTAAGCCTTGGTTTCTTGTACTTGAGAATAGTTTTCAATCTGTTAAGCATATATACGTTCATTCCATGAAATATTTTTCACTTCCATTAACTTCTAATCTCTTCAAATAAGATTAAACATATTTGCACATGTTATGTGAAAATATTTTTGTTTTTAAGAACTGTGTATGTGACGAAGATTGTCACATACCTCCTCAAATTAGAAATTATTTCAATGCTAAGTTGCACCAAAAATGTCATAAATGGCACAACCTAGGTTGTCTCTCAAGAAGGCTTCAATACTTAGTTGGGAAAATTTTGGGGATTTGAAGAATGAGATTGAAAGCAATTAAAATTAAAAGATAATAGCAACAGTGAAGAAAGCACTAGTGCAAGGTATTCCTAGAATTAGAAATTAATTATCATTGACTAAATAAATTACTGGCAATTCTACTAATGATCAATCGACCTCTAGAATTTGATCAATGCAAGTAACTAATAAACAAGATCTCAATTTATTTAAAAATCACATTAATTTAATAAACCAATTGCTATAGCCTAACCGACAATCAGAAAGTTAATTCTAATGTTCTTCCTTAAACATAAACTAATACATTTATCAATTTATGCCCAAAAGGTTTCTCTAAATGACGATCGTCAATTTAGTTATCCCAATGAAGATTATAGCAATTACTACAATAATTATAGAAGTAAAAACTGCAAAACATTAAGAAAATCAATGCATTTAATATCAAAAGAGGTCTCAAATATCATCTAATCCATTTGAAAACCCTTACACTAGTAAAGAAATCTACTCCTCCATATTTGGAGGATTATAATAATGAATCTAAAAGTGTACTTGAAAATAATATCAATGGTCCTAACTACAATCCACAAGAACAAAGTAAATTCACCAATAGAACCCTTAAAGAGAAAAGAATAGAGAAGAAGATGTAGAGAGAAGATGCAAAGAGATATAGAGAGAGAATAATAGCAACTAAAAGTGACAACCTTAAAGTGAGTGAAAAGCTAGGGTAAAAGTTTGTCACAATCCCTTAAAGACTACTCTCTAGAATAGCCCAAACTGGAGCCCAAAAACAGATTAATGATCTGTAATCCTATCATCACACCAGTACTACAGCGCTCAATGACCACTGTACCGCTCACCAGAGGGAGTGGTCCAAAATTTTCACGGTTGTCTTTCTGTCGAACCAACTCCTTCTAGAGAGTCTATATCCTTGTTCTTGACACTTTGCACTTGATCTAAAGCTTCCGTGCACAAAACCGTACTAAAAAAGACAAGTAAAACGCAACAAAGTGTAATTACAAATTATTCCAAAATCAATGCAAAAGCTAATAAATCTACCAAAATCACACGATGAGGAATAAATCAAAATCCTAATTAATCATACCAATAATGCAATAAAACTCATGCAAAAAACTAAGGTTTGGTGGCAAGATAAGTAGCATAAATGCCACTTATCAGTATGTTAACATGATAAGACCTGTTTGTTGCTTCAAGAAACTCAAGAGAAACATTAATTCTTCTTCAAAATATTTTCTCGAAATTGGTTATGTTATTAGTCAAAACATATAGCATTGAAGCTTTCTATTCTGGAGCTAACAAAATTTGGCATAAGGGCAAGAACTGCACCCTATTAGAGAAAGAGAAGTTATGTTGTTGCCAAAAGGTATTTATAAATTGACTAACAAGAATGAAAGAGCTTATGTGAGGTTTTGAAAAATGTCAAAATGCTAGATGGGTATTCTTCAAATATTGGAAGGTGCATCAACCTAAAAAAGAATAAAATATATGGTTTAAAAAGTAGATTGCCATGTTCTTCTATAATGCTTTCTTCCACTTGCTTTACATGGGCTCTTCTTATCACAAGAGGTGCTTAGTACACTGATTGAGTTTTGCAATTTTTTAAGGAGTTATACTCTAAAGTTCTAACTATAGAAAAGCTAGACAAAATAGATAAACAAATTATTACTACTCTTTGCAAGTTGTAAATGACTTTTCCTCCTTCGTTTTTTGATATCATGGTCCATTTACCTATCCATTTGGAAGGAAGGTGAGGCCAAGATTATTGGACCAATCCATTACGATTGGATGTATGCTATTGAAAGGTGTGGTGTCTCTTTTTTTGTCTGTCATTTTATATCTCAAATAAAATATGATCACTGTAACGACTCGCTTATTTGTATTTTCTTTGATAAAATAATTAATTGTAAGTAACCAGTAGAGATTTTAAAACTTTCAGCTGACATAGTTAGGATCGGAACAATATAAGGATTCTTAAAAAAATGAAAATTAATTAAATATTATTAAAAATTTAGAATAATAATATTTTATTCAGTAATATAGGATGAGATCTTATAAATGATATTGGAAAAAAAATTAAATAGATAGGATAATGTTAAAGGATAATTTACCCAGTAACGTTATTTTTATGTCAATCGGATATTAAAATGATAAGAAATGGTATACCGAAATAGTAATAACCGGTAAATCGAAACATCGAGATTGGCCCAATTAATGGACATTATCATATCTTAAACAAATTTTTACTTAGAATAATCAAATAAATATAAATATTTTTAATACTGATAGAAAGCAAATTGATCTGGAAATATCAATTCTCTTACTTTCTCTCCAAGTTAGTAACTTTATAAAAAGGAAAAAAAGCAAAGAAATTTCATTTCTTCTCGGTTCTTTTCACAGAACCACATTTTCCTTTCCTTCTTCTTGTTACTTTCTTTCTTCTTCACTTCTCCATTTTCTAAATTTTTCTCTTTGGAAAACTCCATCAAACCACCATATCTACAAAGGACACTCTTAGGTAAGCATCTAAACTACTTCAAGAACATCTTCTCTACATTAAGATCAATTGAAAACTTTGTTTTTTCTTATACTTGGTTTACATGGCAGCACAAAATAGGGGCTGAAAATAAAGGGGTTTTAGGCTTGATAAATAAAAAGGACTAGAGAAAAGCCTTGGAGGAAGGTAGGAAATTATTCTAGTCTTTTACTTCATGATGTTTAGCTAATTGGCTAAGATAAGTGCTTGAATTTTTCATGGTTATGCTTGCTGAAAATCTAAAACCAAATTTCAGAATTTGTGATGGATTAAGTTGTGATGAGATTATGTATATTGGAACCTGAATTTTATTTCAGAATTTATAAGTGCTTGGACTATGATGAAATCTTGTGTATTGAAATTTTTGGTGTGCTGGAATTTTATATACTGAATCCTTACAACATTAATTCTTGGTTTGTATGATATAATAGGTGCTGGAATTTTATGAGCTGAATCTTTACAGCATTAATTTCTTGGTTTGTATGATGTAATAGGTGCTCTAAGTAGGTATGTGCTAGAATTTTATTGTGTTGGAATTTTACAGCATTAATTTTTAGTTTGTATGATCTTGCTATACATAATAATCAAAGCTAGAAAAAGTGGTAGCAAGACTTGGCTTGTATCTTCAAAAATTTAGGAGAAATTATTGTCCAATGAATGTTGATTTGTAGTAGAAATAGTGTAATGCCCCGATTTTCGCTAAACTTTCAAAATGACCAAAATACCCCTGAGGTCATTTTCACCCGAAACACGAGGACAGCCGGCTTTGGCCATCCTCATAGGGTTCATATGTTATATGAAGGGGATTGTATGATTGTGAATGTTTAACGGAGCAGAAAAACCTCATTTCTGAGATTTCTGCGCATAAGTGACCAAAATATCCCTGTGATGATTTGAGCGCTTAAAGTTCTGTTTTGACCCGAACCCTGTCCCGAGGTTTAAAACTATGATTTTAAGGCATGAACCATGTTGTCTAAGGTTTGGTTAAGTCCCGATGGTCCCGGGCAGTTTTTGAGCAAAATTACGATTTTGCCCCTGCTTAGTGCATGTTGGGATTAATGAGTTATCTAACTCAGAACCTAGGCAATATTAGGCTCTAATTAAAGGTTAATTAATTTTCATAATTAATCTAGAGCCAAAATCATTATTTAAAATTGATCGGAACCTAGAATTGCTCAAGGAAACTCAAAACCTATTTCTAGTCTTATTCTTTAAAGAAAGCATCCTAGAATAGTGTTTTCACTATTCACTCCCTAAATTGAGGAATTTGTCACCTTTTTTTTAACTCTAGTCAAATGGAGTTTGACTCCATTAAACCTACAAGACCACTTCTAACCTTGAGGATCTTAGCTTTATTTAACTAATTAGTTTACTCAAAGTACATGGTTAACGGCCATTAATCCTAAGCCTAATCTATGTCACACCAAAACACACTTCTAGAACATGGTTTGAGGATATATCCTTCCTCCCCAAGGTTGCCCAATTGGCACCACCCTCTCTCTAGAAGTCAATAAAGGTTAGTCTAGGTTGTCAAGCTACCCTATGACACATGTCTTGTACTCTTTTCAATCAATGTCCAACTTTCAAGAAATATGTCATTCAAAGATTTAAAGAATAAAGTATATAGTCAATCAAGGTTTTCAATTCATTTCTAAATTTAAATATTTATGTCTTTCAAGATTCAAAAAGAACTATATTTTTATCTAGTCATTCAAAGTTTTCTTTAAAGGCTATACATAGACTATGCTTCCTTTACATCTAAACCATGCTTTGAGTTGACAAGTCAAGAAGATATTTTCTTCTTCTTGGGCCATGAAACCACACGGTTTCCTCCTCCTTTTTGCAGCCCCAATTTTAGTGATTTTGTTCATGCAAGATTTTAAAAAATAGGTCACATTTTCAAGACATGTCATAGGCTACACCTAGCTACACTTATGACCATACTTTGGAATGACAACTCAAAGAGATTTTCCTTCTCCTTGTGGCCACATATTCGGGCAGCCCTCCCATCCACACACCCATGGTTTAGTTGTCTATAAATAGCTTGCCTTGGTGAGCCTTTGATCACTTTGGTCTTTGGCAAAGGTTTGAGCCAAGAGTAGGTGCTAGTTTTCTCTCAAAGTCTCAAGCTTTCTCATTTCTTTTCCCCTCAAGTTCCCAAGAGTTCCTCAAGCTCAAGTTCTCTCCTCCTTTTCCAAGACACAAGGTAGGGAACTCTTTCTAAACATGTCTTTGATTTTTATGCTTGAATCTTGATTGGGAGTTGATGAATGGTTGAACCTCTATGTTGCTTTCTTTTTTTGGTTTCTTCCTTTTCTTCCCCCTTAGTTTTCGGCCTCAAGGCCTTGAATATGATGGCTTGATGATGAGTGTTCTCTAGATGTGACCATGAGTCCATGAGACCTCTAAAGCTTGAGTTTTTCTTAAAGAAAGTTTCATTCTTTACAAGTTTAGTTAAAGGAGTTTATGTTTCTCTTGAACATTTTGGATCTTCTTCCTTTTCCTTCTTATGTTTTCGGCCATGGAGCCTTTTTACATGGGAAAAATGTAAGCTTGATGATGAGAGCTTCATGTTGATGCTTGCCACATGAACAAACTCTAAAGCTTGAAACTTTGGCCCTAAACCAAGCATGGCTTTGGTTTTGCTTTCTTCTTTATCATGAACCTTTTTTAAATATTTGTTTTGAAGGAAGCTATGTACTCAATGATGAGGACTTAGGATGTTGATGCTTGGATCATCAAGATCTTGGTCCCTAGAGATTTAGAAATGGTTCCTTTCTTTTGTTAAGATTCGACCACTTTCATGATTCTTGAAGTTATGTTTTCTTTTGATGCCTTAGTACCAATGGTTTTTCCTTTTCTTGTGAAGATGAGTTTTGGGTTGGGACTATGTTCCTTCTTAAAAGCCTTGTAAGAGCTCTAGACAAGATATAAAAGTAACTTGCATTCACGTTTATGTTTATGCTTTGCATGGCACGTTTATTTTCTATGCCATCACTAAATCCCAAGATAAAGAATGAACTTGCATTGTGCACGTTTAAATTCCAAGCTTTGCATCTCATTTTATATTTCAAGTCCTCACTAAACTCAAAGAATGAAAATGGATATGCACCTCATATTTACTTTGAGCAATCACTTTACTTTCTAAAGGACTCTAAAACGAAATGCATAGCACGTTTATTTTATATCATCACCTAAGATACTAGAGCTCAAAGACTTGCCCATTTCATCTTGGGAAAAGGTTAACCATGGAAACATTCTTGGAATGTACATTTTGGCCATGTGAAGAAGATAGCTCCAAGAGGAGTTTATTAGTCACAAGAGCCTATAGCTCATGTTTTAAGTCTTTCTAAAACATATGTTGTACTCACAAATATTTTGGGTATGTTCTTAGATTTGTAAGGGTTTTGACAAGTTAAAATGGTTGACAAGATGTTTTTGAAGTTCAAAATTGTTCCAAGAGAAACTAGCCACCATAAGCGTTTTAAAGGAATGACTCAAATATGTTTAGACCTCATATTTCGGTTTTTAAGATGCTGGTAATCGATTACACAGCATATGTAATCGATTACCAGAGAGCTCGGACGAGCTCAAATATGAACTTTTGCCCAAGGTAATCGATTACTATATAGTGTAATTGATTACACATTCTGGATTCTAGTAATCGATTACCTAATCATGTAATCGATTACCCAGATGTTCTAGGGGCCCAGCAAAGTGTTTTAAACAAAATAATCGATTACAATTCCATGTAATCGATTACGTAACCCTATCTGCCTTGATTCGAAATCTCGAAGCTGTGTGTCGATTACAAGTCCCATGTAATCGATTACGTAACTCCCTGACCTCCATGTTTTGAAATCTCGAAATTTGTGTAATCGATTACAAGACTTATGTAATCGATTACCAGAACCCAAGTTTACAAACATAATGCTTTTCTGATTTAATGACTTGAAGCTATGATCTTGCATTGCTTGAATCTGAGAATTGTTATGACATGAGTCTATGCTTTAGCCTAACATGAATACATGATCTTATATGTTCGATTTCAAACATGATCAAGTTAAGAGGCTTATTGCTCTTGCTTACCTTATAATGATTTTACTCCATGAGTCAAGTATGATGATACCATGTGAACTATTATTCTTCGATGATAGTTTTATGTTTGCATGTTATTGTTCTTTAAAGACTTCAAAGATGCCTATGATGTAATTATGTTTGACATGCATGAATTATGTGGCATCTTGCATTAACATGCTAAGACTTAAGGTGACATAGACTATGAGAAGATGATCCTTGAACCACCGGATTAAGGGTGGGGATAAGGTGATTCTAGCCCCCTAGACCCGTACCTTAGGTCGGGATCTTTAAACTTATCAAAAGGGATAAGTCCATGCACTAGTGACGACTAGTAAGGTATGAGCTCATAACCTAGAATTTTCTCCACAAGGAGATCAGTTAGGGTGGCGCCAGGAAAATAATGATGATGTTCTAATGTCACATCAAGTAACCAAGATATGTACCATGTTCCATGAGCTATGTTTTTATGCACCATAATTATATGAATTTGCGTGCTATGCCCCATGATATGAGAATCATAAAGTTATGAGTTTATGTGCTATGACCCATGATATAGGAAATCATGTTCCATGATCTAAGGTATATGATTTATGTTCTATGATCCAAGTTATGTGATTTATGTCTATGATACAAGTGATATGTTAAAAGGAACGGATCTCGGAAATTGAGACTTTAGAAAAATCATAATTGAACCAATAGATGTCCATAGTTTTCATAAATAAACCGAGATTCCTGGAGACGTAAATGATGACACCTAGGATAAGAGGAAAACCCTACTGAGTTTCTTTAGTAAGAATCTCACTCCCTCTATCTTTTTCTTTCCATTACGTCTTCAGAGTGAGATGGCGATGTTCGTGCTGTACGTTGACACGCCACGGTGGGAGATCCACCATGACCCGGAGCATGGGTCATTTCATTTTGAGGGCCGGTGTACTGTGCGCATCTTTATGTTTGTGGAACGGCCATTCGCACACCCCTTGTACAGTTATCGTTTCTCCCCAGTATCCCCTTATGGTGACCGCGTGGTCTTTGAGCATGCGCGACCGCGACATGAGAGGAACCTGCGGACCCACTCTGCCGGTTCAGCCGACGTGCCGCAGTACGTGCCATTGTCACAACACTCAGAGGAGGACCCTTCAGAGGAATACCCCATGGACCACGAGGACTCTGCCCCCACTCCGTTTCCGTGACCGAGGGGCAGCGAGGAGACAGTCACTCAGCGTCGGAGGGCCTCGGTGCCCGGACCACGACCCCAACGGGAACGACACATCCAGTCACAGGGCATGCCTGCACCCTCCGAGCTCCGCCCATGGATTGGCTACGTCCCTCCGTACCCGTGATCCCGCTGCATAGATTGGTGGGTAGTCCTTAGTACACGCACGTCACATAGTATGGATGGAACCTCTTTTGTGTTGGGGTTATCCATCTTAGGTTGCACATGGGTAGGGATGCTTCTTTCCAGTTCTTTTCCATGTATTCTGTTTTTCTGCCATATTCATGTTATTATGTACTTGAAGAGCCCTGCCCCTTAGGGTAGGCATATTATAAAAATGAAATATTTCAGTCATGATGATGCTACGTTTTGGAGCCACCTCTATGTTTATGTTTCTGCACTTTATAATACCGACCCGACAGGATACGCGCGGCCCTTATTCTAAGTAATGTTTTAAGAAAAAAAAATTGGCCCGTATCTTCTTTAAGTTACTTTTTAAAGAACCATGTCAGTTAGTAACAACTAATATTTGGCCTGAGTATGTACTAGTAGTATTGGGTCGAATATTAGGATGTTACAAATAGCTTGGAATCCATCACAGGGAACTTGGTTTAATTGTTAGAGTATTGATAAGAATTATGGCTAACCAAGAGACGTAACAGAAATTCTGATGATATAAAATCTATTAAAAACCTAGTAGACTTTGCATAAAAACATCAAAATTATATACCAAATGTTATAGGAAATATCTCATAAAAGTTAAAGAGAGACATTATACATATTCAAGAGATTTTAATAGAATATTTCATAAGAGTTTAAGTAGATTTCAAGGAAAAATCTAAAAGTAATGTATGAAAAATAGAATTCTTAAAGAATAAATCTTACTCAATAACTATGAGAATTTTTATACAAATGATAAAAGTGTACACAAAGAAAGGAAGCTTAAGAAAAATAAACCTTATGCAATATAAATTACTTAGTGGTAAGCTCATGGATTCACAAGTAGTAGTAGACGTGCTACGCCCTTAAAACTATATCAGGTTGTAATCGCGATGACATTACATTGTTATGAGAAAAGGGATGTATTAAGAATAGCAAGGCTATTAAGATGAGAAGTAGTAGATGTACTCCATCTAGTGAACTATATCAGGTTGTAAGGCGATAACGTTACATTGTTGACAGTATGATCTAATGAGAAGTATATCAAAAGAGTCATATGAGTTCTACCATTAAGTTTAAAATTATATAATAAAATTAAGTCACAAGAAATAATGACACTAACTAACGAGACCATTATATAAATAGTTGAAGTTCCTTTGCTTATCTTGCATTAATTGAATATCATTGAGTAGTAGACTGGTGTATTTCCTACTAAGAATCATTGATTCTCATTCCTGTTATGTAATGTATTTTATATAGATGGCCTCAATCATGCTCTTTCTTGAGATGCCTGAATTGCAATGGTATTATGACCCGGAGTTAGGGTCACTGTACCTAGTCGCTGAGTCTTGTATCCGTGTTTATGTACTATTTGCTCATCCATTTGCTACTACTGTTATGAATCCTACATTTGCTACAGAGTCCCCATTTTCTGCTTTTTCACTGTATATGACTCATCCACCATAGCTTGCCATCGATGCTGAGTCTGATCCTTCAGAGGAGACATCTTCTGGTTCCTTTACCCCTTCCGGAGGTAGTGGGGACTGGCAGGGTTACCTAGCTGATGTGCCTAATGGGCACTACTCTCCACTTGCTTGACTGATTATGGGGTATCCAGTTTGTTATAGATACAGTATGACTTAGAGTCACTCATATCGTTTAACTATCATAGGCTCTTACATCTGACCATTTGATGAGCCACTGACCGAGGAAGTTAGGTTATCTGTATATAGCTGGTTGTATTTTGATAGGCTCTAACCCGGACTAGGTAGTCACTGTGAAGGCCAAGGTAGGGTTATGTATAATACATATGTAATTAGGTGTGAATGTATATAGTAAAACAGTATGACTTAACTCACTATGGATATGATATGAAATGTAAATTATTGTGTGACCAACTTCTTAGGATGCGCATTACATTTCCACTATCTCTATACATTGATTATTATGTTGAAAGGACTGCGACATGCAAAAAATTTGTATAGCTTTTAGTGCAAGGATCCTACTTATTACAACTCATACATCTATAATTCATACAGTTAAGAATGAAGATAAATTTTGAGTAACGACTACTTACTATAATGTTATGACTCAAGCATAGCACTATAGTAGGATGGGTGTTACAATCACAACAAATTCCTATACTGATAAACAATCTATTATATATAGGTATTTATACGCCATAAAGGCTTGTATCCATAACCGAACTTATCCATAAGGTTTAATTGCTGAAGGATATCATGTGAATGAATGCTTATTTTTTTGCTCAAGATACTTTAGCTATACTAAGACTAAGCATAATCAGGTAGGAAGAAATTGGGATGGTGCTGCAAATAACTTATGGTACTGAAGGATTATCAATTTTCATGCAAAATGGAAGACCCACACGAAATTATAAATTATTAAGAAGTTTAAGTCTAGAACAAGATATCTCTATGTTTTGAAAAATTGTGATAAGGTCACTCTTTTCATACTGTACGTACAATTGTATTATGTTAATGTTCATTTTTTTAGTTTAAAGATAATTTTTTTAGAAGTAATGCCTAGAATTTATTAGTTTTCATACATACAAATGAACATAAATTTGAATAGGAAACAAAAAATCCAAGAAACATTGAGAAATGACATGATCAAGAATTTTCAGAATAGTTTGAAAGTCATGTAAGTCTTGAAATTAGACCAAAAAAGTACATATTATTTTCAGCCTATTATAGTAACTAAACATTTTTCATTGAATTTAGGTTACAACTCTATACAAAGAAAGGAATGAACAAATAACACATCAACTTTATGTTTAGCACAAGGTCTAATAAGAGAAGTAGTATGTTATAAAGGATACAAAGTGAATGGTTTTATTTTTCACACAAAAGAATATGATGATTGTCGAAAGACTCAAAGTAGTTATGTTATGATAAAGTTGAAGTAGTGGTGTGATGATAAAGTTGGATTATGGAAAAGAGTATCATGGAGTCATTGAGGATATTGTAGAGTTATTATACATGGATGATAACAAAATTGTTATGTTTAAATGTTTATGGTGGGATGTAGATAATTATAGTAGATGAGATGTAATCACTGTAAACAAATGTTAAACACTAAGGACAAATGAACTATCTGTTATGGCATGTCAAGCTGAGAAAGTATTTTATGCGGAAGATGTCATTAATTCTAATTGGTTGTGTTGAGAAAGTAGCATCGCATGACTATTTTAATATGCCTATACAAGAGGATATGGAGGAGGAGGATGATGATGATGAAAAGGAGGAGGTGACTATTCAAGAACCATTCCAACAAATGTGAAATTATGCTTGATGAATAGATCATTTCTTTTTGGACGTGCAGTCTTTTGGTATACCATTTCTTGTTATATTTAGTTTTTTACTTACTTTCAATTGGTATTGTATGCTTCATTTTATTTTTATTTGGACTTATGATATCAATTTTGTTTTTATTTTGTTATTTTAGTCACTATATATAAACAATATTTTGCTGTTAAATACTAAAACTGATTTGTTTTTGTCACATATGCAGCAAAATTGATTTGTTGGTGTTACGTTGTTGTCTTATTCCATCGTAGATAGATCTAATGCAAATTTAGCATCATCAAGTTATTGACAAGTTAAAAGGCAACATGATTCCTCATTTGGTCATAATTCTAAAGCACATCTTGATTCAGCTGGAAATGATGATGGATCTCATAAAGAAGATGATGTTTTATTATATAACATTTACATTTAGCAAACAATAGAAATAATAGGGATTTCAACATTTACCTGGCATTTAATATGTTTAATTTCTGCGCAACCTTTACTTGTTTGAATTGAACCTAAAGTTGGGTTCTAGGTTTGCTTCCACAGCTGTTTATTTATATTTTATCTTTAGTCATTTAAATAGATTCTATTGTAAAATAGAAAAAGAGATGACCAACTCGAAATCTTGCATTGTCTAACTTGCCGCACAGTAAAAGGCTTGATATCAAATGGCGGCATAATAGGCTAGTGGGTCCAAATGCAAACTTATTAAAGTTAATTAAGATGCACTATTCTAGTTTGTGATATTACAAATGCACCATTAAAAGTAAAGGAATGGTCTAAAATCAAAGCTAAAAAGATAACAAAAATCTATGAACTAGTTTTGGTTGTTATCTCATACTCTTAATTTTATTGGTATTTTTCCAATAAATTGAATAATAATTTTGACTATATATATCTATATCTCTGTGTGTGTGTATTTCTCTTTTAACAGGAAAAATTCAAGGTAGAAGGTCAAAATTATCGAGTATAGGCATAAATGAACACTTCTTACCAGAATTATTGATGCCAACTAAAGAAAAAGTACTTTGAAGCATACAATGACCTGGGAATTGCTAGATGTAAAGTGCTATCAGAAATAGCAAAAGATGATTAGAAGTATCTTGTAGACTTATGGTGTGATGAAGATTGGCAAGTTTTAATTTACCAAGTTCAACTTTAATTGCAATAAATACTTTACAAAAATCCTAGAAACTCACATGATTTGGATGAATGAAACATATCAGTAAGGACTTAAGAATGAATACTTAGAAAACAATGGTACATAGTTATAAGAATAGTAACAATGCTACATGTTTATTAAGAAGAGCCTATAATGTTTACTGTGTATTTTAATTTGTTCTATAGACTTATTGACCAACTGATTTATCTTTTAATTATTAGAAAATGAGTAGCAAAATAAGATGAATTGAATTGTAAACAGGATCATCCATACTATTGGTTCTAAGGGTGTCCAACAAAGGGCTCAAGAGGCGATATACAAGTTTATTTAATTTAGTATTTTTATTTTAAAATATTTATCCTTTATTATATCAGCAATTTATATTATTTGTGAATTGCAGTTTAAGCAAATTGGACAAAAAATAGGCCACTTTCATCTTTGGGAAGTTATGCATACAAGAGCTTATGGGGAAGCTTGCAATGATGAAACCCATGATAAACTTGTAAGAATTAATCACATTAGTATTTGGTTCCTATTATAAGCATATTCCTTATGCTGCTTGAACCTAATGGATATATTATAGTATTAAGCATGCTTTTTCTATTTGGATTTCATTTTAATCTAAATAGAATGAAAGTGAAAAACTTCTTACTCCAACATTTAAGCATATGTTGTGGTGATTTGGAGGGGAAAAGACTTTTCAAATCCCTTCCCTTCCCGTCCAAAATGAACCCCACAAACACACCCCTAAGGAAATAATTATAGCATGTAAAAAATTTCAATATTACTTCGTCTTTCATCTCGTTTGTTGCACTTTGCCTACACCTTTGTTGTTGTAAATACTATCTCAAGTCCATGCCCTTTTGCTTTTAGGAGTAAGGAAAACCATAATAGTAGTTGCTATTGGATGAACGTATAAGAGGCGCAAATGCAGTTAGGCAAAGTGATATTTGATCAATTTGATACACTGAAGTTTGAATCTATAAAATCTAGGATCATAATGAGGCCTAACTACATATGCATTTTTAGTAATTGGATTGAAATGTATCATGGTGATTAGTGATTTCATTATGATGTCGTTGGTTTACCAAAAAGTTCATGTCTGATTTATAAGATCAAATTAAAGAACTATCTCATCAAGTCAATGAAGGATTGCTAAAGATGAATGAGCGTGAGATGATGGTGGAAGTATTTGGGCCTGAGCGGCATGGAAGAGTTCGTGGATATGGAGTTGGTGTGATCCCCATGCAATTATAGGGTCCTAATTCATCTCTAGTTTGTGATATGTCAATGAAACTCCAAGAATCTGAAAGAAATTTGAAGAGTCTAAGGTAGAAGTGGAGGATTTGAAGAAGAAAGTGGATCATATGGTAGGGACTCTGGAATAAATGTTAGAGGGAAGGATGCTGGTATTCAAAAACAACATTCCAATATTTGATGATCATCCCACCGATATGGCAAGTTTTCTTCTCTATTCATTGTATGCTATTAGTATTTAAGTAGAGTTATAGTAGGGAACTCTTAAATTGGTTCTATATTTTCAAATAAATTTATTATAGTTTCTAATTCTTTTTTATTTCTCATTGTAGGAAGGAGATCAAGATTGAGGACTAAATTTGAACCAATTGTCTTTGCAAAATATCTGGAAAATAATATAGTAATTGAATCAAAACAAAATTAATGTAGATAGCCTTAAACTCCAAACACAATACAACAATCTTGACATTATTTTGTCAGTTTATATATATAGGTCCTGAAGAAGTATGAGAGGGAGAAACCCTTGCTTTTATTTTATTCTTACTTTATTAGAACATGTGATTGACTTGTACTTGTGTTAGAAAAATCATACTTTTAATATGAATTGATACAATGTTATAAATTAATACATTGTTGTCTCCCTAATTGAAGTAATCTTTTATAATTATCAATGTTTATAACTATGACTACTTATAATTGTATAAAAAAAAACAAGAGTTGGGGTATAATTTTAGTTGACAACAATTACAAGTATTTTCAATGGTCAATAATTATCAAAAAAGGTTGGTAAGTATTTTCAACGGCACCATTATGTCAAAATTTCTTTTCTTAACGATATCTTTTTTAACATTTTTTAACGATTAAATTATTATTAAAAAAACTATTTTTGACAGCCAAACATGTCTTTTTCAACACAAATGACCCTTGATAATACTAAATTTTCTTATAGTGGTAGTGCTACACTACTTGAAGCATACCAAGTATGTTTGGAGTTTGAATTTTGAAAGGAAAAGGAGAAATGAGAGAATTTGTAATGTAAAATTATATTACAAGTCATTCTCTCTCCTCCTTGCCCCTTAAAAACCCAAATCCACAAACATAAATGTCCCCAATGTCAACCCAACCCGTTTGATGCCCAACATATGCCGAAGGGCGTGTCATGCCTATTTTAAAAACTCAAAATCTCCATTTCATTGGTAATGAATGTTTTCCTCGAAGACCTCTGAGAAAATCTTAATAAAAGAATCTCAAATTTTCAATTTCACCTTTTCCTTTTGCTTTCCATGGTAACTGGTCTCCCACAACACAGCCTAGAGATTTATCTAGCCTCAAATTTGAGACTGTTTTTTCGTGGCGGTTGCATCACCTACGCAGACAACAAAACTGCTGAAATATTTCATGAGACCCCATGACTTTCTTATACGTGGCATCAGATTTTATGGTTTGGATTATAGAATAAGAGTGAGAAACAACATCAAGGAATTAACCTGTTGAAAGAGAACCAAAAGATGTAGAAGTTGACTTTTTTTCTTATTCAATGGAATTTTACTTGAAGATATTTTCTCCCCGTTGATTGTGCATTCACACCCAACAATCCAACATGATCTTAATTTTTTAAAAATAAAAAACTAATCACTCATAATCCTGGTTAGAAGTTTAAATGGCTGCCGTATCAGCTGGGACTATTTGTATTCTGGTAGTAAGTCAGGTTGAATAGCAGCATGGAAATCTTCTATATATCCCCAAATGGTGTTCCTTTCTTTCCCTACCCCTCAAATTATTTATTGACGTGTGGAAGACATATATATTGTATATTTAGTAACTTAAATTTGTTTTGATTTTTATTTTTTCATGCGTTAATAAATGATTGTGGGACAAAGAAAGGAACACCATTTGAGAAGAGAAGCTTTCTATCCTTATTACTAATGCTCATACAAGGTGCATTTATTTGTAAGTAAAGTATCACTTTGGTCTCTGAAATTGTAAGCGTGTTTCGCTTTAGTCTTTGAAATTTCAAAATTAACTATTGAGTACCTAAAATTACATTCCATATGTCACTTTAGTTCCTGATCAAATAACTATCAGTCAATTATTATATTTTGGTGACGTGGCACATTAAGCAACACGTGTTATGCTATGTGCCATTTACAATTTTATGCCACATGTCAGTTAATGTGCCAAATCAGCAAAATATAATAATTCACTGATAGTTGTTTGACCAGGGATTAAAGTGACCTACGAAATATAATTTCAAAGACTAAAATGTTAATTTCAAAATTTCAGGGATTAAAGTAAAGTACGTTTATAATTTCAAAGAACAAAGCGACATTTTACTCATTTATTTGTATATCTTGCATCATAATAAGAGAGAAATTAAGGCATAATAAATGAGTCAATTACGCTTTCAAAAATATCGTCATTAACATATTTATAAAATTTTATAAAACAAAATTTTTGCTTCTGCTTCTTCTTCTTCTAAGGGTGCATTTGTTTCAAATTATTTTAATATAAAATCAGCTTCTACTCAAAAACTAAAAATAACTTAACAAACGCATCCTAATTCTAATTTTCAAATAGTATTTCTTTTAGAAGTTTAAGCAAACAAGTCCATCGTAAAAGATCATTAAAACCACAAGAATGCTACTCTCATTCCATCGTTTAATTAAATACTTGTTCATAGGTCTAAAATTGAGTCAAGTCAGTTCATGAGCTATTTTCAACTCAATTTGTCAATAACTCTAAACTCATAAAATTATAAGTTGAGTTTGAGCTATGCTACAATTGACATAATAACTCATGAGCTGGCTAGATACCTATATTGTGCATATATTTATACATGTTAATATTTTTCGTTACTGTTGTTTATATCTTATTTTTATGATTAAATATCATACCTTACTAAGTCTAAAAGGTTTAATTTATAATGAATTTGATTTATCTAAGTTTGACCAGCTCGTGAACTAGTTGAATGTGGATGACCTTGACCTGAAATAAGAAATTAGGCTTACTTTCTAGTTAGTTTGAATTCCAGTCAAACCTATTGTTAATGAGTCAGGTTTGAGTTTTAAGAAAAATATTATTTGTACTTATAATACATAGGATACCATGTCGACTCATATCTTATCTAATAGACTCTTCTTAAATAGGATTCCTACCTCATTCAATGATGAATAGGATGTAAGTTGACACGATGTCTCATGTATTGTGAGTACCAAGACTCTGAAAATTGGACTGGATATCGAACCGGTCAAGACAAGGGTTCAAAGGTTTAGAGGTTCAAGCGGTTTAATAAGGAGTCCAACTGGAATATAATCGGTATATAATAAAATCTATATTTATATAAATATATTAAAATATAAAATAAAATATATGTCATAAAATAACTAAAAATTAAATTGGGTATCAATTAAACCCATAGAAAATAACATAGTTCATCCCTTAATCAAAACAAACATTATCCACATAGATCAAATGCATACTTCCCATATCAGAAAAGGAAAAGAATTAGGAAAAATGAGATTTTAAGCTTTTTTTTTTGAAAAAATCCCAAAATGATGTAATTTTATATTTTTTTTATATAAAAAAAACAGTCTAACCGGTTTCACCAGGCCAGTTTGGTGGTTCCCAAACGATTCGTAACGGTTCTCAACCAGTCTTTGAAGAGACAATTTTTAGGCATAGTCCGAATCGGATAGCAGGGCGGTTCTTGATTCAACCAGTCCATCTGATTGTCAGAACCATGGTGAGTATAAATAGCATAACTTGATTTTTAATTATCTTGCACTTAGTTCGACATAATAGCTTTTTAATTTGTAATTTAAATAGGAGGCAAACCATGGCGCACTGTGTAAGTCATGGAATAAATGGTATCCGCTTAGTCAAATCAAGATGAAATAAAAACTTATTTAAAATATTGATTTTAAAAAATAATAGATTAAAATCTCAGTATAGTTCTTGAGATTTATACAGAGGAATAAATTAATCTTTTAGATTTAAAAAGTCCTATAATAGTTCCTTAAAGTTTACAGATAGGGACAAGTAAGCCCTTTTCTCAAATTGTCATCTAAACTATTAATGAAAATATCTATATGTTCTGTTAACTTATTTATTTACACAGTTATTTTTTCACAATGGATTCTAACTTACCTCAATCATTTGTTCTATGTAAAATAAAAGACAAATTAAAGTCAAAATACTTTTTCTTAGTAGAAAACTATAAAGAGAGAGAAAATGAAGATGAATATCTAAGAGATCATGATAAAATTTTCTATATCTAAGAGATTAATTTACCTCCTACCATGTAAATTTAAGAGATAAATTGGGTTCTAGTCAAAACAATAACAATGATAACAATAATAATAATATATAAAATTAAACCAAAGAAACCTCCGTCGGGACTGTTGTCGCCATTCCTTCCTCCAAAACTTGGACTTCCACGAGGAGGAGGAGGACTAGCATGTCCTGGAGGTGGCAGCTCAGCACGACAGACAGGGCATGAGTTATGCTGAGCTAGCCAAGGAGCAATGCAGTCCGAGTGGTAAATATGGTTACATGGCATTGCCTTGGCCTCAGAGCCCAATTCAAATGTTTCTTGACAAACTGGACACTGCGAATCAGAGCGAAGGTGTGACTGCGTGATCTTAACGGTAGGCAGCGAATCAATTGAAGAATGAGGTGCAAGTGGCGGAACAGTATTCCTATTATTAGTATTATCATTCACAGTGAGTTGTTCAGTAAGTTCTTCCGGTACAGGCCCCGACAAGCAGTCACCAGAATCAAAACGCGAAGGAGGAGGAGAAGGAGGACAACCTCTGGGAGCATAATTTCGAATGGTGAACCCAGGAGGAGGATGACCTTGAACTATCACATAACGACGACGAGGCCTCAAATTTGGGTTCAGTCCAGCCATTATCTGTCTCCTGAAATTACCGACAGCATCTATAAGTCCAGTTCTTGGTCGTCCGGGACCTCTCTGCTCCGTAAAATTAGGCATCTGACGAACCTCTTGTGCTTGTGATGGAAATCCATGTTGGGGTACCGTTCCTTGCATCCCATGGAGTTCTTGCACGAAGCCTCCATGACAGCGAGGGCAAATGCCATCTCCCCATTCAAGCATGACTTGCTCCCTGCATGTATAACACCAGTGTGTTGCTCCGCTTGACATCCTTTCTCCTTCACTACGTACACTTCTAAATTGTATACGATAAACCGAAATTCTTCAACCTTCCCTCTCTGCTCCAGATATTTAAGCACCACTAGGTTGAAATTTGAGCCATTAAGATTAACACCAACTAAAAGCTTAATAATTCATGAAGTTTATTCAGCACACCAAATCCTCAATATTGGGTTTGTATATTCTTAAAAGGAGTTTCTGAAATTGACACCATAAAAAGTAAATTATATGTGAATTCCATTAAGGCTATGAATACTGGAGCTGCTAGCACATTGGCAATTATTGGATCAAATCATCGAGGAATTGCAATATATTTAACAAATAATTACATTTAATAGAATGTAACTCATTTTGACTAATTGAAAATACCAGTTTACACGGATGCTAGTTCGGATATAAATCTTTTGTCCCATTTCTCTGTTTCACTCATCGTCTTTTCAATAAATTTTTTATATGTATTTAATTATGACTAATAAGGGATATTTATATTATTTATTTTACTATCAAATATTAACTTTTTGTATAAGTTTAAATTAATTATTGATGTTAATACTTAGGATTTTGACATGTATTTAATGATGATATCACTTATGATTTTTTACCAAATTAAATCAAATTTTCTGAACTACTCATAATTTTTGCACATGATAAAATTTAACTTGAGAGATAAAAAAATGGAATACAAAAAGAGGACAGACTGCCCAAAAAAAAAAATTTTGGGTTCTCGGACAAATTAAAATAGCCATTCCGTCGCCACAACATATAACAGTGTAAGTCCAACAGCAACAAAAGGGAACAAAACTGTAATTCACAGTGTTGAATTGAAACTAAATCAATTATTTCTCATTCAATAAGAAGAGAAAAAATTACAACTGATAAATTAAGGAGTAACAACGCATTTCATGTTAAAAGCTTCGACCACATATATAAGACTTATCCCACTAATCATCTTAGAGAGAGAAAACCCCCAACTGAAAAATTGGTCAAAATCACACTCTATTGTTATCAAACAATAAAACTTTTAAATAGGGTATCTATATTGAACAAAATTTCATTATTCCAATGACGATGTCAAGTTCATATCCGATATATCTAAAAGGAATCAACTGAAACAAAATGTCAAAATAGTAAAAACAAAGATTGAAGGAAAGGATAAAAATTCAGGATTTATCACAGTGAACTTACTTGGGGAAATGGAGATTAAGCCAGAAAGAGAAATGTAGAAAAGAAAGAAAATTTAGAGCATATGAGATTCTGAGCCTGCCAGAGAAGTTGAACCCCTTTTGAGGGGAAAAAAAGTCTTGTGATGTTCACCACTTTTTCTTTAATTTATTTTAATTTAGTAAATAAAAGAGCATGAAAAATGCAAACCTCCAAACAAAGTGAGAAAGAGTTACCATTTTATCAGTATCTTACCATCGATTTTTTTCGTCATTTTATATATAATATTTATCGGTTTTATTTAAATTAATTTTTTAAATATAATTTGTGTATTATGATTTTTATTTTATTTTAATTCATTTTAATATCAGTGTCATCTCTCAATATATTTGTAATTTCTGAAAATAAATTTAAATATATTTTATCATTTTTAATTGATTTATTATTTTTATGACAATTATAATTCAAAATTGTTTTCTTTTGAATTATTATTATAAAAATTCTGTCAAACAATTATCTAATCATGTAAAATACTTAACACAGTAAATTAACATTAATATTTCTTATTAATAATATGAGCAGCAGGGGTAGCCTTAATGAACTTTTAATAAGTAATCACGCCAATATCAAATGATATCTTTCATATATGATAACGTTGTCTTAAGCCGCATTTAATAATTAATATTTACTAGTTAATTTAAAGAAAGTGGCATTCATTTCTCTTAAATAAAATTTAATGTTTGAATTTATTTTAATAATAAAAATTATTGTTAAGGGAACAATAGTAGGCCATTTAGGTTTAATCAAAGTAGTCGATATTCATTAATTAACCTCGATATATCATGATTTTGATAAAAATAAAATTTAAAATATGTATTTACTTAAAATAAAAATAAATAATCCAATTAGAAAATAAAAAATATAAAAATTGACTAATTTTTTAAAAATAGTTTTATTTTTAAAAATAAAAAATAAAAACTATTTTGATAGCTGTCGTTTTAATAACGGTTATAAAATTACAAAAACATAATTCGTATTTTTTTTAATAAAAAATCACAATTTAAACATATTTTTGGAATATTTGTTCCATGATGAGTTAGAAAACTTCATGAAATATTTCTAAATATTTTGTTTCATTGATTTCTCGCCTCTCTTCGAAACTCATGAAATACGAACAATAATTTTTAATGTTTTTTAATTCACCCTAGCTTTGTCTCTTAGAAGCTTTGTATGCACAATAATATCTATCTCCTGCCAACTTCTTTCCCCTGCAATGTCAGAACCCAAACCCAGGCCATGAATCCATTCTTATTCAAGCCTACGGATAAAAAACAAGGGAAACCGGTTAGAGTTTCCCCCATTTTATGGATAGTTTCCAAATTCATAAACTTGTGCAATAATTTAAAACACGGTATCATGACAACAAAATACTTTTTCTTGGCATTACATATGGGAGGTAATGACATTTGAAATTATGACCACATGCAAATTATATAAACTCATCACCTCTAGCCCATTTCTAGTGTCTTTTTTAAATGAGAGTCAAATTCATGACCTCTTATAACTCATTAAGATATGTTGAATCTATTACTAGATTGTGCAGTTACCTACATTTTTCAAATACATTTGTCTAGTCAAATGTAATCCGTAGTTCAAATCAACATTCATGATAGTACTAAACTTAAGACAACTCAATCTTCTTTAAAGATATTCAAAATAGCGTAACTTGGACAATGGCTGTGAATAAATGGAGCACTATGACCCAAAAGGAATAACAAAAGGACAAGGATGCATTTTCGCCAAACTTGGCCCAACCATAGGAATTGGGCTCACAACAAAAACAGAACCACTGCTAGTTTCGAGGATAAGCGGCACTTAGTTCAACTACTCTATCTAAAAAAGAAGGAAGAAGTGAGTCATAAACTCCGTGAGAGACAACCTATTTGTGAATGTGTGCATGGGGCTTCTCAAAACAATATCTAGAAACAAACAAATGTCCAACCAATAACCAAAATAATATATACGTACATATAAACATAACATTTCAAAACTATTTATCATATTTGGGGAGGCTGTCATATTCTAGAATAATTGTCAAATCACGAGCCCCAACACCTGTTCTAGTGAGAACAAACAAATCCAAGCATATGAGCCAAGCATGCTAGGGCTAGCAACACCCTTGTTAGAAGGTGTTCAGAACAACGTGTGCCAAGACTAATGTCACCTTTGTTAGGTACAATTTCTGTCATAGATTCTCCTCTAAAACAATTCTTCACCGAATTGACCAAAAGCAACTCTATATTGTACATTTTTAAAATCCCAATGGCTTAGCAAAAGTCTCTTCCGTTATGCACAACTTATTCATATTTTCAATATCGGATATAAAAGTTTTCCCATTGATATTCTCATTTTCAAATATAAATAATATATGTATATATATAAATCCATTTTCTTCCAACAAAAATTTTAATAGGCCTTACTAAGTCTCAATTTACTCAAACACACTATTTAATTACTATAACTAAAATATGTATGTTGGTGGGCTTTCCTTCTTATTGGGCCCAACAACAACTTGTAAGGAAAAAAAAGGAAGAAGAAAAAGAAAACCGAAGGGAAACTAAAGGAAAAAGAATGCTATAGTGGCGTTATGAAGTAAAATCGTGAAGGCAAAAAACCGAGGAGAGCTGCGCGGAGATAAGAGAAAAAGGTAGTGTAGGGAACTCATCATCATACGGATAAATGTGCTCCTTTGTCATGAAATTTTAGTATATTGTTCTTGATGTTGAGCTTGATAATATGATATAGTCTGATCATATTATTACCTTCTCTAGAGGCTATTTTGTGATACTCATATTGTGGAGTTATATGGTTATGTTTTGTCCATTGGGTTAGTATTTTATTGATTGTTGAGATTCTCTAGTACTAGTAGCAAATTGATTGTATTCCCATTGATTCATAGTGGAAGTTTTTGTTGGACTAGGTCCCATGGGTTTTTTGTCCATCTAATTGAGAGTTTTCCCACGTTAAAAATTGCGGTGTCCTTTGTTTTATTTTTCTACAAAATTATTATACTACCTAGAGTATTTTGGTACTACCTATTTAACTGAACAGGTGTGGGGAAATATTTATGACTGCCGTTGTTGACAACAGGTTCATTCCTAAGGTTTTCCCAACAATATATTCACAAATAAACTATCTACTCACAACAATGGTTCCAATATTCGTAAAGTAATCTAGGGAAGACACCGAGACTCCCGGAGATGTCCAATCCTAAAAGGGTATAGGATCAAGATGATAACAATATTATTAAGCTAATAATATCACAATTTAAAAAAGAACCAAAACCCCTTAATTCTCCAAACCCTCAACTACCCATAAACACACAAACCACACATAGGACACCAATGCTCAAGATTAGAATAATGTTTGGTGACAAGAACCTAACCTAATAAGCCGAATAGGGGTGGAAATAGGCCAACTTGCCTTGTACGAAAATAAAGCCAGGCTCAAGCCCATTTATCTTAATAGGCCAGACCTAGGCTCAATTCAAAGCCTATTAAGCCTAGTTTATCAGACCAGCTTGTTAAGGTTTTATGTGTATATTTAAACTAACAAAAACATCAAACATGAGATTCAACCCTCACACCCTTCATTTAACATTGATGCAAGCTTACCACTACTCTATCACACATTAGTTGTCATTTAGAGCACAATTTTTATTTTTATATCTTCATTTAATTCTTTTAAAATTCAAAATTAGAAAACCCTAAATCGTACTTCTTTTATTCACTAGTCTTATACATGTTGCCGTTCCACTTCAGTTTCATAAATGGAAAAAAAAAAGACTCACCCTCATTCTATTTCCAAAACAATCAATCTCTTCACATCTCTTTCATTCCCCTTTCTTAGTGGTCATCTCTCTCTCAGTTCTCTTGATAACTCATCACTTCAGGCTACTTGCAATGCTAGGTCACTACTCACCAGAACCACCATTGCCATCTCTCATCTCTCTTGGATTCCAGTCTTTTTAACCTTAGCAGTTTCTCTGTTTTTTCCTTAATTTTCATTTTTTTCCTTTGGTTTTGATTTGTTTGCTAATAATGGTGTCCACTATTTAGAGTACTAGAGATTTTTTTGGAAACTCAAACAAAACATATTTGTCTCTAGATCTTCCTTGTCATATTTGATCTCATCTTATTGATTATTGAAAAAAGAAATTACATATTGTTAATTTTCTTATCAACTATAACATTCACACACAAAAGGATTAGAATATTGTGAAAGCAAAAAAAAAAATTTGGTTTCAATGCAATTTTTATAGTCCATTTAAATAGGCTTTAGGCTAGGCTTTTGAGCATGAGAAACTTAGGCTTGAGAAGAACCTACAACAAGTTATAAACTAAACTTAGGTCAAAAAGATGTAGCTCAAGCCAGGCCTATTAAGGGGAAAGCCTAACCTAGCTTGGCTTGATTCCACCCCTAAAATTGGGGAAGATTAGAAGTGATGGTTCTCTGTTGGAACCTTTTTCAAGCCCTAATCAACTTGGATAAACTTTTAGGAGAAAAAATGTAGCTTACAATTTTATTGCATGTTTGTTTATGCTTTGCAAGAAAAGTTGAAAGAGAAAATAATCAGTTTTTCTCTTCTTTCTTTTTTTTAGAGAAGTAAGTAGAGAGCTACTTCTCCTAGATTAGAAGTAGTAGAAGAGAGGAAAAATGTTGCATAATAAATGTGCTAATTATGTTTCCAAAAAATATCCTTGATGCTTTTTCTAAATAACAATGGATATCCTTGTCTACCTTTTAATATAAAAAAATATAAGATACTCATGTACATAATAATAATAATAATAATTAACATATTCTTTATTTATAAATCTAAGAAACTTTAATTAAAATAAATTTTTACTAATTTTGTTTTTTATGGACCATATAATTGTTTAAATATTTTTAAAAAAATATTTGTTATGTATTAAAAAATTTATCTAAATTGATGATTGAATTTTCATGGCCATAATTGTAATTTTATAAAGAAAAAGTACTTCTATGTTTATCATATCCGAATAACTTTATAATATCTTATTGTAATATAAAGTACTTTTATAAATTACATCAAAACGTAAAATAAATTCCTACTTGTACTTTTGATTCTGCTTATAAAGAAGTACTTATCTCAGAAATTTAACCAAATAGGCCTGATAATGGTGTTGGAGTTAGAGAAAATTATTGGGGAAAGTGAGATGACAAGATTTGGGATATGGGAAGGAGTGAAATTTCACTAGGATGATGAATGTTGGGTCGTAGGTGGTGAAATTGCTAGAAAAGATTCAGGTTTAAGAGAGAAGTGAGAGAGTTTAAGTGTAAAAAGAGGGATCTTGAAAATGGAATATGGAGCTGCCATCCCTGTAATATAGCCTCAAAGGGTGCACAATAACACACTTGTCAAGCCAAGAACTTTTAGCATTCTATTGACTGCGAAATGGCATAACAAAAGGTAAGAGTGCGCTATAGTGCACTGATGGTTGTCATGTTCTAAGCTTAACTAGGGTTAGGGTATTACATGCAACATTTTCTACTGCTTTCTACCATATCTCTACTAGCATTTGCAATAAGCATTATAGACTACAGTCATTTTTTTCTTTTTCTTTTTTTTACAAATCATTTAGATATTTGTCTTTTTATCAACCTTGAGGATTTATTTATATTTTTTTCATTCTTATTTCAATAATCTTCTTTCTATTTGAACTACAATTTGGTAAGGTGATTTCCTTAATTTTCATTATGGATCATTCATTGATTAACTGAGTTGAATTTAGATTTAGTAGATTTAGAAAGATGCTAAAATCTATAGAGATAAAACAATATGTGCAAAAATTTTATGTTTTAAAGTTGCAAATGTGATACTCAAAGAAATATGTCTAAATCAGCTACTTGAGATTTAATATTTTAAGTTTGAACCACTTAGTTGTTCAATTTGATTGAAATAAAATATCTTGGAAGAAGTCCCACATCACTAAGATGGCAAGGGGAGATGTAAGCTTCTTGGAATAAGTCCCACATTGCCAGGATTGCAAGTGAAGACGGCTGTCAAGACTATATATATATGGAGCTAGGTTCTTTGCTTCAATTTGCACTAGTCGAAAACACTTTAAGCCTATATCTGACTTCCTTCTTTTCTATATACTCTTATCTTAGAATATTGTGAGATGTAGCTTAGATACTTACTTTGGATTGTGGGTGTATTGGATCCATAGGTTGTGTGAGACATAAGTCTATGTGTTGTAAAAATTTTCACATAGTGTTATTCTTCAGTTATCGTTTGGCAGTGGTTGTGATTTTTCTCTGGTTTTGGTGTTTTCCATTTTAATTATTATGCCTCTATATTCAAGGTTAGTTCTCAAGATGGGGGAAATGACTCTTTTTCTCAACAAGTGATAGGGCTTATGGTTTGGGCAGATACTTTCTTAGTATGCTCTGTAGTTGTAATGTTGTTTAATCTTCTACATCAACAAAGAAGTATGACATTTGGTCGAGAATTATCCTTGGTTGCTAGAAGGAAGAGTTATATTGTATGATTGCTATTCTAGGAAGGTTCTAGCTAGGAAAGACCTGGTACTTAAATGTGTCCATTGTGACCTACTTCTTTTTCCTGGGAACCTTCCTGGTATACAATTTATAGTCAGTGTACACTCTTCTACATGTTGTTGGGAAATTTCTATGATGCTCTAATCTTGGAACTCTTGATACATGATGTTTCTTTTTATTGCGATTAGCAGGTTGCTTTCTCAAGATAATCTTTGCCCTTTTTGTCTTTCCTGAGATTGATGTCTCTTTCTTTCAGTCTTTACAGACTTTTGACATTTTCCGCAGACAGAAGATCTCATCTCCATTTTCAATCTCATATTTCTATATCAGATCTTTCTTCTTCACTTGAGGTTTTAGTAATTTTTTATTGCTTTAGCATTACATTGCTTCTGATATGACAACCTTAGGATCAAGAATTTCTTGAAAAGGTTTAAGATCTTCAAACATCATGCACAATCTATTCCATATACCCCTTATCAATAGATAGTCAGTTGATAGATTGATCTTTTACAATGGATTTGTGCCATTCTATCCCTAAGATCTTTGCTCTCTGCAATCATTGGATTACTTAACCCCTCAGACGCCTTGCTTTGATACCACTTGTAAGTAAGAAAGTGCACAAGAAAGGGGTTGGATTGTGCCTTGCTTCATTTTACTTATCTGAAACATTAAAAACAAATACTATCAAATATGAGACCTGTAGTGCAACAGAATCTCTGTTAGTGGTTATAGAAAGTAAATTTCTGAAGTAATTGTCAAAAAATGAGAAATCATAAAACACTATGCTAGATTATGTTCAACTATGAAGCATATCTCAGAAAGTGAATTAATAAAGAAAACAATAGGAAATATAAAATCATTAAGCGTTCTTTCAGAATATGTATAACAATAAAATATAACAAAGATGAAATTAAGAAGATCAAGGAGAAGAAAATGTGACACCAGAGTTTTATACTAGTTTGGCCAAAACTGCCTACATCTAGTACTCAACAAATGTTGAGATTCCACTATTTATCTTTCTCAAATCAGAGAAAGAACAACTAGATAGTCTTTACAATAGCCTTCCCAAGCTCTCATTTATGACCAACAGACAACCTTGCTGTCACAAATTGAGTAGTAATTCACTAGCCTCTCCAAGTTGTACCGAGTAGTTCTTCACCAGTCTCTCCGAGCTGAACCAAGTAGTCTTATACTAGCCTCTCCAAGCTAACACCTGTGACCAGTAGGCAATTCCATACGGTCACAAACCTGAGTGGTTATTCACCAGCCTCTCAAAGCTGAAACCATGATAAGTAAACCACTTATTACTATCCCATTGAAAGTAGTCTTTAACCTGTCCAGGCTAAATTGTGATCAATAAGAACACCTCACTATCACGTTGCAAGTAATTTTACATTAGTCTCTCCAAGCTATCTCACAACGATCACTATAGGATCAAGGATACAAAGGTTTTGGTTTGGGTTGCCACTCAAACTAACCTACACTCAAGTTTCCTTAACATATATATGAAAGATCTTGGAAAAACTTGAATGACTTCCTTTTATCATTTCTTCCTAGGAAGAACATAAATCTATGTAAGAATATAGAAGGAAGATTTTTACAAGTAAGGAATCTAATTACATTATGAATGAACCTTACCGGAGATGAGGGGATATTTTTCTAGAGTTTTCTCCTTTTGCATGGAGTCTCTCTCATATTATTTGAGCACAACATCTCATATATATAAAAGGTTTTCTTTGCAACCGTTGCCTTTGATTAGATCTTCCAGGGACACATGTTGATCTTCTATTTATGTCTTGGAAAGATAGTCTAGAAGAATAGAATATGCTATTTGTCTGTCAGATTAGTTTGCAGAAGTCATTCTGGAATAGAGGTTTCTAATGTCCTTTAGAAAACTGCTCTTACTTTCTGAACCATGGGTTCTGAACTTTTTCTTCTATGACTTGAGATAGCTGACTTCAAAGACAAAAGAGATGATTAATCGATTCTGATACTGGGGTTTGACTATTTCAAATTCAAATTCAAATTTGAAATTTAAATTTCCCTCTATTTCTAATAATGTTCAATGCTCTACAATGAAGTAAGCTTTCTGACATGCAATAATAAATCCTTGATGATTTCTTTGCTTTCTGATCTTCAATCCAAGCTTTATGATGATGATTGATTTGTGATTGAGCTTATTGAAGATAGTAAAACATCTAGTGTTTAGAGATTGCTTAATATCTTCATTGTAAGCGTACTTTCTGATGTCCAGTGTTTCTTTCTAAAGTCTCAAATCTTGGTTTCTTGTACCGTTGATATCTTCTTCAAATTGTTAGCTATCTTGCGCTTGAACAAGGATATAATTTTACTTCCTTTTCAGTTCATGTCTCTCAACATGAGATAAACATGTTTATACATGCAGAGTGAATTTTATCCTCGTTTGAGTAAGCCTTGTACTTACTAAACAATAGAATCCTATTATAATCATACAAGTAACTTAAGACAACTATTAGTCGTTCTTCAAAGTATTTTCTTTAAATTGGCTTTATTGTCATTCAAAACTAATTTGTGCATCTCAACAGGGTTTTGGAGCTAACAAAATCTTGCTTGTACCACTATGGAGTTTTACTATAATTATATGTTTTTCTTTTAGCCATATCTAATGACTAAGTTTGCTCCCTTCACTCTATAAACTCTCCGTAAGCTTTAAAATAAATCTAATGAGAGATGTTTTTTTGGTTACCTTATAATGTTGCTCTATGTTTTTCTAATGACTTGAAAATGTTAATAATTTAATCAATATTTTAGCATTCGGCAATTTTCCTTTTGTAGTGTATTTAGTATAACAATAAAAGTGAAGGGAAAAAATATGAATAAGTATAATGTGTAATTTCATGGATGAATTTTATGTGTAAAATTACGTATTAAACTCATGAAAAAAAAATCTCTCATTTTCATCATACTAAACACGTCCTTAATATAATAATCATACTATTTATAAAAAAAACTCATCTTTGTTATATTTATTGTGTGATAATACGTCTTTTTTTAATTAGAAAATAAACTAACAAACTCTAAGGCTGTTTCAATAGATAGCACAACTCTACAAACTGAATCAGATGAGTAATTGGAAGGAGACACTGTGACAAAAAAAATGAAAAAAGTAAAACATCACCTGACCCCATAATCTAGAAACTAAGAAAAACATGAATCCACCTATGATTACAAACAAAGCCCCATATGTCCAGACATCTGAAATTAAACATGGCAAGTTGCATATTAGAATTTACTATATATGTATCCTCCTTCATCGATTGCATCGCTACCTAATCATCATGAATCTAAAATTCGCTTACCAAAAAATCACATTTATATAGAGTAATATTTATTATGAAATCTATTTATTACACAAAGTATATATATAGGTTAATTTTTCAAAAAAAAAAAATTTGGGGGAGGGGGCATTGTCCTAACTAAGCTCCACCCCCCTGCCTCTTATCTCATTGGAGTTTTGTCTTCTTTTCCATTTGTTTTTGGTTCTTTGAACTTGAAGGCACCATTTGGTTATTTATATTGTAAAAATAATATCAATAATTTAATGTGGTAACCAATTTCAAGTAACCAAAATCAAAGTAATATACTGTCAAACTCATGCTAAACCAACATACAATTTGTAAACCTATGCCAAAACTTATAAATCAATGGACAAAACTTGTAAACTTGGGTTGAAAACTTGCATATCAAATGAAAAAACTTGTAAAACTCGTGCTAAAACCTTGTAAACCAAGAGTAGAAAACTTGAGAACTCATACTTAAAACTTATAAACCAAGTGTAAAAGACTTGTAAACTAGAGCACAAAACTAAAAAACTAGTTAAAAATACTTATAAAACTATTCTAAAAATGTGATGCTTCAGATCCACGCATCCTTCACTAAGCCTAGCACAACCTTTAGCTATCCCAAAAACCCCTAGTTCGCTGAAAACCATGAAGTTACTGAAGTCTACATTTTTATACAGAATAGGCTTACTGCAGCGAGTAGGCGAGATAGTCTGGCTTGCTTCAATGAGAAATTCTCACTGCAGCGAGTATGTGAGCCAAGCAGACTCATTACAACAAGAAATGCTCACTATAGCAAGCAGTGGACTAGTAGATTTGCTGCAGCGAGGACTTCTGACGTTCATAGATGTCCAAAATGATGTTATTTTGTCAAATGAGATCCTAGACCTTATAAAACACACCCCCATTCAGTCTGTTCACTGAAAATTCGACCCTAACATCCTATCCTCATTCTCCCACATTTTTTCTCTCCTCTTATTCCATTCTTACCTCCTCCAAGCTTCAAGGTAAGGTTCGTTCATGAATTATGATTGGTTTTCTTCCTTCATGTTTATGAGTTAGGGTGTTTATGTTCATGGTTGTTGTCAACTTTGGGTACTCTCCCAATGTTCATAGAGTTGTTATAGTGTTTTTATAAATTATTCATGTGTTCTTGTTACTTCCCTAGCAGACGTTGGTGCTATTCCCACTCCCCGAAGCTCCATTAGTGCTGACATTTCACGTTCCACCCCTCCGGGTGAGTGGGTTCAAGCCTGTGACCTTTAATTTTAGCCATTAGAGATATTTTCTTGAGTGATGATATTGGAACAAGGTTTTAGAAATTATTTTATGATAGAATGAATTATTAACAAATTATGTCAAGTTTATGGATTATGCCTTCCAATTTATCATGAAAAATATATTATAAAACTCATGGGACCATTTTTTGCTCAATTGATTTAAGGGATAGATTTTGACAATGAGTATAAATATTTTGGAATGTCATGTTCACCCCAGTGCTTTCAAGAATTATGTATATTCATGAAATTTTGCTTACAAGTAAGAGGTAGAGCCCAGTTATGGAATTTAGAGGAAAAATATTTAGTTTTAAGATTTATATTATAGCTATGGAGAAATATGTAACATCCTAATTTTTAACCCAATACTCTAGAACATACTTAGGTTAAACATTAGTCTGTTACCTCATAGTTCTCAACTTTACTTAGAAATACTTAGCGGAAAATACGGGTAAATTTTTTTTGAAATACAAAGTGAGAGCCGCGTGATACGATAAGCGGTAAACCATGCAAAGTGAAACAATCGTCTCATAATCATCATAACATAAGGCACATCATGAACATCACTGAATATCATCCCATATATATATAACTTGCCCACTTATAAGTGTGGGACTTAATTTAGTACAAGGATAATACAAGAAAGGAAATACAACATCAAACATAAACATAATCTACTCCCCTACCCGAGTGCATCTAATAGGATAACCTCTAAACAAAAGAAGGTTTATCCCTATCTATGTGGTGTGTGCTCTAATTCGGGCCATCCTCGACCTCCTACTGGCGACCATCTCGTGATCGAGACAGATATCCGGGAAACTGAGCGAGCTCCTCGGGTGTGAAAAGGCGGAGTGGGGATCGAATATGACTCGCAGGTATGGCCGCATCTCCGTCGTGGCACGCCTCGGCTGAGTCACGGTGGGCTCGCTATCCTCTCCGAAGTCCATAGGTATGGTGGGGAAGATCCCTCGGAGGGTACTGGGTGGCGAATCTCGGAAGGATCCATCTCCGAGAAGGACGATGGGCAACGGGGCACATACTCGGGGTAGTCTCAAACGGCGGATGCGGAAGGTGGAGTACGGCGTAGCCTCTCCTCTCGAGGACGTGCGCGCTCGAACACTAGGTCATCGCCAAAAGGTGAGACGGGGGAGAAACGATGGGAATGTACAGGGGGAGTGAAGGGTCGACCCATGAACATGAATACTCTAACTGTGCATCGACCCACAAAATGGAATGACCCGTGGTCCGGGTCATGGTGCACCTCCCATGTCGGCGTGTCCACGAACACTACTTGACGCCGCCATCTGAAGACTTGACGGAAAGAAAGAGATAGAGGGAGTGAGAATCTTGCTAAAGAATCTCAGTAGGGCCTCCTACTACCTAGGTGCCATCATCTACGTCCTCAGGAACCTTGGGTTTAATTATGCGAAAAGTCTGAACATGCATTTAGTTCATTTTAAACTTCAAAATATACGTTAGCCAAGGTCCATTCATTTTAAGATGATCTTAATGTCATGAATGCAACATAATAGAAAATGTATGCATGACACTACCTAATGCACATACATAAAACATAACATCAAGCATCATCATCATTGGTGGCATAAAGTGGCAATAGTAACATTCATATGGGACAAAACTTAGTGACATAATCATAATCATGAACTTCTCTTCCTCATGGGCCACCCTAAAAGACATTCGAACTGGGGGTGCTCGGCCGAACCGGTGTCACCCAGAACGTGTCATACATCTAGGTTATGAGCTCATACCTTAACTAGTCATCACTAGTTCTTACTTACCACTTAACGATAAGCGTATCATAAATCCCGACTATCTCAGTACGGGTTAGGGGGCAAAACTCTTAGGGGTGCTCGGCCGAACCGGTGTCACCTAAGAGTATAAAATGGTACCGCTGTCACATGAGTTCTATGGAGGTGCTCGGCCGAACCGGTGTCATCCTAGAACCCATCTTAGTACCTTAATTTTCAAAATCTCTTTAAGTCCCCAAATTTGTCGGAAATTCGGCGGCCAAACGGTCATTACACCGAATTTCCTTCCAAATTTGCTTTGTGCCACATTAACATATAATCTCATAAATTCCTCATATGAATAACATCATCATCATTAGCATACTTCATGCATCATCATAAATCATCCAAACGCTTACCCTTACGGTAGCTTATGCTTTGACCCTTACGGGTCTTAATCTTGAGATATAGTTCTCTACATCCGTCGTTCATATTTTAAGCACCTAAGGCTCATAATTAACATCATTCACAATCCTCTCATTTTACTTTTAAAATCTGAATAGCATAGGACAAGTTTTCTAACTTGTATTTACGGGGTTCGAGAACTTACGTTTTAGACCCTTTCTCGGTTCCGTTTTCGCCGAAGGCGCTATGTATTAAATCTAACTCAATTATGAGGCATTCCTATGCTTAAGGACTAATTATTAACCATGTTTACCATGTTGTAAGGGTGCTGGACCGAATCCAGAAAATTAAATGTTCTAAGAGTTCTACATTTGCATTTTTACGGTTTTCTAGTCACTAGTTTTCTCATAGATGCTAGAATTCAATTCTAACTCAAATGATACCAAGTTTTTCATGTCTAAACAATCTAAATCTGATTATGTCCCCATTAAAACAGTTTGGAAAAGTTCCATAAACAAATGGGTCAAAACTATGTTAAATTCTAGCTTTACGGTATTTCTAGTTAGCTAGTTCCTTACCTATCATACATAGGATCGCTTCTACATCATCATACGATATTTTCACACATTCCAACACATCAAAACATCATCATACAGCATCATACCCATCATGTCAGAACCGAAAACATTTAACTTCAATAAGAAAGTTAAATTGACATTTCTAGGTACATAAGTTAACTAGTTTCTCTCGGAATCAATCTAGAACTTCTAAAACTCTTTGCAAAACATTTTAATTCATCAAGAGGCTAAGTAAAGCCTTAGGTCACTGACCAAAACATATTCCATCCCCTAAAAGAGATTGGAATCACAACTTATAATGACATAACCTTATAAAGAATTGTAAAACTTTAAGGAACACTTAAAACATAGGCTATTGGTCCTAGTAGCTAGATGAAAACTCATTGCAAGTCCATCATCACTACTTGGCCGAAAAACATACATTCAAAGTATGGTTTACATTAAACTTTAACTTGGAATGAAATGGGCAAGTCTTTGAGCCCTAGGTTCTTAAGTTACGACATAAACTAAACGTGCTTATGCTTTTCATTTTTAATCTTGCTTTCAAAGTAAAGTGATGACTTGAAATTAAATATGCAAGGCATAATTTAAACGTGCAAGCTTGAAAGTAAATATCTAAGCATAATCTTAAACGTGCAAGCTTGAAAGTAAATATGCAAGATTCAATTCTTTATTTTAGTGCTCTTGGCCCAACAACAATCGACTTTAAGGCCGAAATAGATAGGCATTCGAGAAATTAATTAGGTGATAATGCAAGTTCAATTCTTTATTTTAGTGCTCTAGGTCCAACAACAATCGACTTTAAGGCCGAAATAGAAAGGCTTCGAGAATTAAATTAAGTGAAGATGCAAGTTCCATTTTAATCTTTATGTTCTTAGGTGATAGCTTGAAAGTAAAGATGCATAGCAAGAATGTAAACATGAATGCAAGCATAAAATAAATTATGCAAGTTCATTTTATCTTTCTAGAGCTCTTAACAATACTTTAAAGGAACTTAAACCTCAACCCAAACTCATCAAACCAAGACAAAGTAAAAGTCTAGAGTTCTTAGAACTCAACATAACATATTTAGAAAATCAAACATCTAGCATGAAAAGGAAAGGTAATGGTCGAAACTTCAAGGAAAGAAAAGAAATGTTTAAAACTCTAGAATCCATGATCTTGGTGATATACTAACACCAACATCATGAGACCTCATCATTGAGTCATTAGAACCATTTTGAAACAACATCAAAGTTAAAGTTCTCAAAGGTTCAAGAAAGGAAAAACTAGAAACACTTTTGCTCAAGAACAAAAATCAAGCTCTAGAGTTTGTTTCAAGTGATGAACATCATCATGAAACTCTCATCATCAAGCTCTCATTTCTTTGAACTCCAAGGCCCATGGCCGAAAATGAGCAAGAACAAAGAAAGGAAAAGAAGTTCTAAAAAGAATCAAGAGAAACTATGAACATAAAGCTTGAAGCAAGAACTCTAAAGAAAGAATTCATGAAAGAAAATCCCTACTTGGTGTGATGAACTTGAAGATGGAAGAAGAAGATGAAGAACTTGAAGAACTCCAAGAACTTGAAGAACACAAAGACTTTGAGAGAAAAAGAAAAGCTTTGAGTGTTTCCTAAACTTGGCAAATGATCTAAAAGTGGTGCAAGCTCCTCAAGGCATTCTATTTATAGAGAAATGAAGCAAATGGAGGGAGCTCATGGAGGAGGAGGTTTCGGCCATGAGGGTGCAGATTGGAGGCTTTCCATGAGTTCCATGAGGTGAGATAATGTGTTCTTGAGGTATGGTGAGGTATGGTTCAAAGCATGGTGAGGTATGGCTCAAGCATGGCTCTTTGAGTGAGAAAACAATTTAATATGTGTGGTAATTAGGGAGTGATGGCCGAATATGCATCAGCCCATGAGGGAGGTTTCTTTGCATTTTAATTGTGGTTTAGAGTTGTGTTTAGGTGTATCTTTGATTATGCTTAAGATTAGAAATTTGTAAGAAAGTGTTTAGGTAAGGTAAATGGGTAATTAAGGTGGTCTAGACATAATTAAGGAGTGGTCTTGCACCATTAGAGAGTTAAATCCTCAATTTAGAGTCTAAACAACTCTAGACACATTTCCTTGATTTAAGGAATTGGAGAGAGAAAACACTATTCAAGATTCCAAGACTAGGAATCTTGAGTTCTAAAAAGGGATTTAAGTTTAATCTAAGCAATTTTAGGTTCTAATTAACTTTAATAAATTATTTTGACTCTAGATTAATTAGGGAAATAAATTAATCTTCGTTTAGAGCCTAATATTGCTTAGGTTTGCTTAATTACGTCATTAAGCTCAAAAACACTATTCTAGGGGCAAAATCGTAATTTTGCACTAAAACTGCCCGGGACCACCGGGACTTGAACAGAGACCTCTAGACACATGAAATCATGTTTTTAAACCTCTGGGGAAAGTTAGGGCTCAAACGGCACCTTTACCCGCGTAAAAACGCTATAGGGGTATTTTGGTCATTTTGACCTGAAACTGCGGAAAACGAAATTTTCGCTTCCGAAAGCATTCAAAGGCCATTCAATCCCCTCCAAACATTGAGTTGACCCTTCGAGGATGACCGAGTTGGTTACCCTCGAGCTCGGGTCAGGAAATGACCTTAGGGGCATTTTGGTCATTTCCCTCGGACAGAGAAATCGGGGTGTTACAAAATAGATAGTGAGTTAACAAGTGTGAGATCATTACCCTTGGTACCAAATTGTCTGAGAGAGGACAATGTAGCCCCTATCTAAGTATTCAGATAATTGAACCTAGTTAAGTTCCCAATAGGGACCTAGTTAGATGCCCATCAGAGTTCAAAGTGTGTGTATGTGTCTTATGCTATAGAGATTTTTGTTTCTCTATTAGTTTATTGGTTTGCATGCTTGCACGAATAATTGGTAACTAAAAATAAATTGTTTTACAATGTTGTATTTATGATTATGTATCCTTGTTGGTTGTTGTAACATCCTAATTCTTAACCCAAAACTCTAGAACATATTTAGGTTAATCATTAGTCTATTACTCTTTTAGTCTCATTTTTCAAAACCTTTCATTAAAATACTTAGCGGAAGATACAAATAAATTTTTCTTTTTCGAAACTTGAAAAACAAAACGCGAGCCGCGCGCTAACCTAACGTTTGTCATAACCACCTCGTGCAAGAAAAGTAATCACACCATTCATAAATATGAAACATAACATCATTCATAACAATCATAATATCGTCACTCCTTCATAAATACATAAATTACTAGCATCATTGTACCATTATCTACACCAAAATATGCCTATTTATATGAAGTGATACTTATCCACCTGTGAGGTTGGATGAGTATCAATTCAAAAGCTAAACTACCTATGCGTCCGCGGCGATCCTCTACTCCATTTGTTGGTGTGACCCTTGAGCACGAGCCTTAGAAGAAGTCACGAACCTCGTTGTAATCCTCGTCTAGAGACGACACTGAAGATAAGGAAGGGATGAGAAACTTATTCAAGATTCTCAGTAGGGATTCCCGACTCTAACACGAGTGTCATCATCGTCGTCCCCAGCCACCTCGGTTTTAATTATGAAAAAGGTGTACATGCATAAGGTCCGGTTTTAAGCTTTCCAAATCTAATTATCCGAAGTGGGTGTCTTTTAGTATGAGTCTTAATGGCATGAATGCAACAGAAATTTGATGAATGCATGACAATACCATATGCACATTAACACGAAAGTCGTAATACTTGGGAAAATCATAAGGAAACATAAATCATATATGTGGCATAAAAGGCATAGTACTTTTCATGTGACATCTTTCTCATAACTAAAACTCTTAAGTTCTTTTTCTTAAAGACCACCCTCTTAACATATCCACCAAAAGTCCAACCGATTCACCAGCCCGGCGATAATCTGGTCACCAAACTACGTCTCACCTATCGCCTAGGAATGAGCTCAATCCTAACTAGTCGTCACTAGATTTAATATGGGCTAATAGAGGGGGTTTACATAACTTTCTTGGATCACCTATCTTAGGATCATTTCCTTCTTTGAAACGCTCTACTGGTATCTAGTACACAGCGAATTGTCCGCTTTGGCAAGCTCAATGTCAATACCCTCACGGATTTGTTTCCTCCCCACCGTAGCGGGAGAAATGCGTCTCAGTGTTCTGTCACATCTGTTCTGGGGGTGCTCGGCCGAACCGGTGTCACCCAGAACCTTTCCTGGGGGTGCTCGGCCGAACCGGTGTCACCCAGGAGTTTTCACAAACTTTTCTCAAATTCTCAAGTTTGATGGGAAATTTGGCAGCGTAACGGTATACACCGGATTTCCTTCAAACTTGCTTTATGCCATGAAACATATAGAGCATACATAGCCATTCAACATCAACATAAGGCATCATATTCATCGTATGCATCGTAAGCATCATAATATCATAATTTTACATAACGCATCATGGCGGGAGCATCAACACATCAATACTATACACTCTCATCAGAGATCACATGCTCAAGTTGTTCTTGTAATAAAACATATATCCTCATGAATTCTTCATATGAATAACATCATCATCATTTACATACCACGTGCATCATCATAGAACATTCAAACGCTTACCCTTACGGTAGCTTATGCCTTGACCCTTACGGGTCTTAATCTTGAGATATAGTTCTCTAACCTCTGTCGTTCATATTTTATACACCTAAGGGCTCGTAATTAATCATCATTCCTTATTCTCATATTCATACTCAAATCTGAAAAGCATAGGGCAGAATTTCTAACTTGTGGTTACGGGGTTCTAGAACTTACGTTTTAGACCCTTTTTCGGTTCCGTCTTCGCCTAAGGCGCTATAAATTAAATCTAAATCAATTATGAAACATTCCTATGTTTAAGAACTAATTATAGATCACGTTTATCATGTTGTAACGTTGCTGGACAGAATCCAGAAAACTAAATGTTCTAAGAGTTCTACATTTACATTTTTACGGTTTTCTAGTTACTAGTTTCCCTATAGGTGCTAAAATTCAATTCTAATCCAAATGTTACCAAGTTTTTCATGTCTAAACAATCCTAATCTGATTGTTCTCCCACTAAAACAGTTTGGATAGGTTCCAAAAACAAATGGGTCAAAACTATGTTAAATTCTAGCTTTACGGTATTTCTAGTTAGCTAGTTTCTTACCTATTATGCATAGAATCATTTCTACATCATCATATGATATTTTCACACACTCTAACACATCAAAACATCATCATACAGCCACAAACTCATCATAACAGTACCGAAAACATCTTGCTTCAATAAGAGAATTAAATTGACATTCCTCGGTACATAAGTTAACTAGTTTCTCTTGGAATCAATTTAGAATTTCTAAAACTCTTTGCAAACCATTTTAATTCATCAAGAGGCTAAGAGAAGCCTTAGGTCAATGACCAAAATATATTTCATCTTCTAAAAGGGAATAAAGTCATCTCTCATGATAACATAACCTTGAAAAGCTTTGTAAAGCTTTAAGGAAGACTTAGAACATAGACTATTGGTCCTCGTAGCTAGATGAAAACTCATTGCAAGCCCATCATCACTACTTGGCCGAAACATGCATTCAAGAATGGTTTCACATTAAACTTTAACTTGGAATGAAATGGGCAAGTCTTTGAGCTCTAGGTTCTTAAGTTATGGCATAAAATAAACGTGCTCATGCTTTTCATTTTTAATCTTTGCTTACAAAATAAAGTGATGACGTAAGATAAATATGCAAGGCATAAACTTAAACGTGCAAGCTTGAAAGTAAATATGCGAGGCATAAACTTTAAACGTGCAAGCTTGAAAGTAAAGATGCAAGGTTTAATTCTTTATTTTAGTGCTCTTGGCCCAACAACAATCGACTTTAAGGACGAAATAGATAGGCATTTGAGGGATTAATTAGGTGATGATGCAAGTTCAATTCTTTATTTTAGTGCTCTAGGCCCAACAACAATCGACTTTAAGACCGAAATAGAAAGGCTTTGAGAATTAAATTAAGTGATGATGCAAGTTCCATTTTAATCTTTATGTTCTTAGGTGATAGCTTGAAAGTAAAGGTGCATTGCAAGAATGTAAATATGAATGCAAGCATAAAATAAATTATGCAAGTTCATTTTATCTTTCTAGAGCTCTTAACAAGACTTTAAAGGAACCTAAACCTTAACCCAAACTCATCCAACCAAGGTAAAGTAAAGTCTAGAGTTCTTAGAACTCAAAACAACATCTTTAGAAAATCAAACCATAAGGCATATAAAAGAAAAGGAAATGGCCGAAACATCTAGGTAAGAAAAGAAATATTTGAAACTCTAGAGTCCATGATCTTGGTGATATATTAACACCAACACCATGAGCCCTCATCATTGAGTTCATAGAATCATTTTAAAACATCATCAAAGCTAAATTTCTCAAGAGTTCAAGAAAGGAAGAACTAGAAACATTTTTGCTCAAGGACAAAGATCAAGCTCTAGAGTTTGTTTCAAGTGATGAACATCATCATGAAACTCTCATCATCAAGCTCTCATTCCTTTGTCCTCCAAGGCCTATGGCCGAAAATGAAAAGGAAAAAGGAGTGGAAGAGAAGTTCTAAAAAGAAACAAGAGAAACTATGAACATCAAGCTTGAAACAAGAACTTTAGAAAAAAGAATACATGAAAGGAAATCCCTACTTGGTGTGATGAACTTGAAGATGGAAGAAGAAGATGAACATGATGAAGAACTCCAAGAACTTGAAGAACACAAGAACTTTTGAGAGAAAAAGAAAAGCTTTGAGTGTTCCTAAACTTAGCAAATGATCTAAAAGTGGTGCAAGCTCCTCAAGGCATTCTATTTATAGAGAAATGAAACAAATGAAGGGTGTGAATGGGGGGGGGAGTGCTTCGGCCATGTGTGCAGATTGGAGGGCATCCCATGAGTTCCATGAGGTGAGATAGTGTGGTCTTGAGGCATGGTGAGGTATGACTCAAAGTATGGTGAGGTATGGTTCAAGGTATGGCCTCAAGCATGGTTCTTGAGTGAGAAAACAAATCAACAAGTGGTCAAATGGGGGAGTAGGTGGCTGAAATGCATCAGCCCATGGGGGAGGATTTCTTGCATTTTAATTGTGGTTTAGAGTTGTGTTTAGGTGTATCTTTGATTATGCTTAAGATTAGGAATTTGTAAGAAACTGTTTAGGTAAGGAAAATGGATAATTAGGGTGGTTTAGACATAATTAAGGAGTGGTCTTGCACCATTAGTGAGTTAGATCCTCAATTTAGAGTCTAAATAACTCTAGACACACTTCCTTGATTTAAGGAAGTGGAGAGAGAAAACACTATTCAAGATTCCAAGACTAGGAATCTTGAGTTCTAAAAAAGGGATTTAAGTTTAATCTAAGCAATTTTAGGTTCTAATTAACTTTAATAAATTATTTTGACCCTAGATTAATTATGAAAATTAATTAATCTTCGTTTAGAGCCTAATATTATTTAGGTTTGCTTAATTACGTCATTAAGCTCAAAAACACTATTCTAGGGGCAAAATCGTAATTTTGCACTAAAACTGCCCGAGACCACCAAGACTTGAACAGAGACCTCTAGACACATGAAAACATGTTTTTAAACCTCTGGGGAAAGTTTCGGGCTCAAACGACACATTTACCCGCGTAAAACTCTATAGGGGTATTTTGGTCATTTTGACCCGAAACTGCGGAAAACGAGGTTTTCACCTCCGGAAGCATTCAAAGGCTATTCAATCCCCTTCAAGCATTGAGTTGACCCTTCAAGGAAGACCGAGTTGGTTACCCTCGAATTCGGGTCAGGAAATGACCTTAGGGGCATTTTGGTCATCTCCCTCAGACAGAAAAATCGGGGTGTTACAGTTGTCCTATGTGGGGATTGCAGGTGAGAATCTGTTCACTGAGTTTTAGATGAAATTCACCCTCTCTTTTTTCCTCCCCTTTATGTTGATTTAGGTCCTTCTCAGTCTCTTCCATAGCAATAATAGTGCTTCAGATTGGGTGAGCTTTACTTTGCAGTGAAACATTCTGTTTATGTCTTTAGAGTGCTCTAGTGGTTATGGGGGATAGGTCTCGGACCATGTATATATCTATTTTGTTACCATGATTCAGATTTGACATGTATTTATGCATATATTGTTTCATAGTTTGTACAAAGTAGCCCAGTTTATATTTTATTTGATAATTATGGATTTAGACTTGATTTATAAAATTTATTTATATGTTTTGAAAAAATGAGTTTGTTTATATTTAAACTGGAAATTGTATTTAACTATGCATGCAGCACGACTTAACTACCATGAAGCTTACTGGGGATGGAATTTTCCATGTGCTGCTCATGTTCCTAAATCAAATCGTGATAAAAAGGCTATAAGTAGCTACTAACAAGCTGTAAAAGAAACACTAATAAAAACCATTTAATTTACCTGATATTCTTCACAACCAACTTACTCATTCATACTAAATTTTGTATCCTCTTTATAGCACTACTTTCCAATTATGTAGAACCGGTTTCTAAGTATTTAGCATCATTTTATGAGTTTTAGCACCAGTATATAAGTTTTTAGGTCTAGTTTACAAGTTTTTGCCATCGGTTTACACGTATTTTGCACCAAGTATCAATTTTTTTATGATCAATTTTATAATATTTAAAATCAGATTCCAAATATTTACAACCAGTCCAGAACTTTATAGCACCACTTTGTGTAAAAAACTCGATGTAGAGTTGCACTTGTTTTGTAAGTTTTAAGTACGAGTTTATAACTTTTTTGCCATTGATTTATCAGTTTTTACCACTGGTTTACAAGTTTCAAGCAATGCTTAGTTCTGCAAGTTTTTTGCACTTGGTTTACAAAACTTGTAAACCTGTACAAAAAACTTATAAACTAAGAGCAAAAAACTTGTAAATCAATGGAAAAAAAAACTTGTAAACCAGTTTTTAGCATTATTTTATGAGTTTTAGCGCCAATTTACAAGTTTACTAAATCATTCATTCTCAATTCAATAATCAGATTTATCTCAAAGAGTCCACCCATTATTATAATCAAATAATCCAAGTGTTCGGAGAAATAGCACAGACTCATCAAAAGAGAAGGGCAAATGAGGAATCCACATACCTTTCAGAGAAGAATTTTGCAAGAAAATTAAATATCATAGACCCATCAAAAGGGATTATTGTAGAACAATTTGGAACCCACTATTACACTCCTCAAGGTTGTTATTCTTGCTATGAAATGAGCAAATAACTAGCAAGTGACGATGTGGAACTGGCGGTGGCGATCTATTGTGCGCGAAAGAAGAGAAGAGAGAATGAGTTTGTATTGTTGTGAGAGAGAGAGAGAGAGAGAGAAGAAGAAGAAGAAGAAGAAGAAGAAGAAGAAGAAAAAGAAGAAGAAGTGAACAGTGGTGTTTGTTTCGCATCTCTATTTTGTCCTTTTCCTCCCTTCACATATGGTGGAAGCATAGGTGTATAAGGAGACAAAGATTGATTTAAGAAAAGAAGAGGAAGACATAAAACAAATGCTCTGAAGTGTCATTATCTTGATTTTTTATTTTTAACACAAGAAACCCAAGTGCCTTGGTTGATCCAACCCCTATTCATATTCATTGAGGTGATTGCCAAAAATTTGACAAAATCAACCCACCCCAACCTAATCACAAAAGATTGTGTTGGGTTATATTTTCTTTTCGGTTCAACAATAAACACATTAGGTTGGTCCATGAATATGTATATGACCATCAAATGCTCCTTTAATTTCTATGCCTATCCAAACACATCTAGATGAGAAAAATTTAAATAAACAATAAGATTAATAATGGATAAATGTTAGAGTTTAATTTTAATGTATTGACAGTGTAAAACTATTTTACACTGTCATTCAATAAAAATATTTCATTTGGATAGCTTGTCATGTAATGGGTATACAAGTCAACTATCATGAGTTATATCGCAATACATGATTGGATATTTATGTAAATGTTTTTTACATTATTAGTGCATGACAATTAAACCCTAAATGTTATATAAATGAGTTCAATTTTGATGAACTAAAAGTGCAAAACTGATTTGTACTATTGTCCAATCAAAATATCTTGTTTGAAGAACTTTTCAAGTAGTAAGTGTAAATGTCAACTATCATAGCTAATGGTAATACATGATTGGATAACTGTGCAAAAATATTTTACATTGCACTACCATAAGGATCACTAGTTTCCTCCTTCTTTCCATGAACATTTATGGATGACTCTAGGCCCATCCTCATGGTGGAGGCGCAAGCAACTGCACCCGACGATCATTTCTTCCTTTTTGTAATGAGCTAGGTAGAGACGCCATGCCCACAAACACTGTTGCACAACATTCCTACTTGGAAAAAAAAATAACAAAAAGAATGCAGCAGAATCTCGCATGCAATTTGAAAGCATGTGTGCATTGGGTCACACACATACAACATTGAAAAGTGTTGTAGCCTTGAGGATTGCATGCTTTGCGTCATCTTTGATAGTAAGACAATGACGACCAAAGGGCGCAAAGATTGGTTTCCGAGACTGCCATGAGAGCCATCACGAACTTAGAAATGGTGATCACTTTCTATGAAGCTCAATAGCTATTAATGAGTGAGGCTACTTGATAAGGGGCATACCACTTATCTTGTTACCAAATTTTAGCTTTTTACGTAAGTTTTACTGAGTTATTGATGTCAATACTTAGGATTTTGATTTAGTCTTTATTGTGCATTTTTTATAGAATTATTGACTATTACACTGATTTTGAAATTATTTGTAATTACACCCATTTGCGTTTAATTTGTCTCTTTGAATATAATTTTGTGCACATGAGCTATGGATCAAGTGCAAAGTGTTAAGAATAAGGCTAGAAACTCTTGGAAAGGAGCTTGGAACTGAAATGGAGCACAACCATGAAGACTCACTCTCGAGTGAGCGCTGCAGCGTTCATTTAGCTTTTTAGTGCTTCGCAGAAGGACCAAAAAGAAAGCTCAAAGCATTGCTCTCTGGAGAGCACTGCAATGCTCATTTTAGCATTGCAACACAGTTGCGATGTGGGATTGCAGATAATTAATCTATTTTAGGCCTCACTTTGGGCTATCTTAGAGAGCAGTATTTAAGGGATTGACATGGACTTAGTTTTGGCTGAACAGTTTAGGCTGCTAGATTTCTCTTTCTAATTCTCTCTCTACATTTTCTTCTTTATTATTCTCTCTCTAGGGATTCTATAAGTGAATTTGCTCTGTTCTTGGAGATTGTGGCAAGGCTCCTTGCTATTATTTCCAGGTACACTTTTAGATTCATTGTAGTAATCCTCCAAAGATAGAGGAATATATTTTTTTACTAATGTAAGGGTTTTTGGATGAATCGGGATGATGTTTTTAGAGACCTCTTTTGATATTGAATGTATTAGTTTTCTTAATGTTCTGCAGTTTTCATTCTTATAATTATTGTTGCGATTATTATAATTATTATTGGGATAACTAAATTGACAATTGTCATTTAGAGAAACCCTTTGGGCAAAAATTAATAGATCTATTTGTTTATATTTGAGGGAGAATATTAGAATTAACTTTCCAATTAGCGGTTAAGCTATAGTAATTGGTACTTTAAATTAATGTGATTTCTAAATAAATCGAGATCTCGTTTATTAATTATTTGCGTTGGTCAAATTCTAGAGATCGATTGATCATTAATAGAATTGCCAGTAATTTATTAGTGACAACCACTAATTAGTTCAATATTTTCTCTGCGATAACTAGTTCCAATCCTAGAAATACTTTACACTGGTGCCTCTAATTATTGCTTATTCCCACTTATTTTTAATTCTCTCAATTTAATTCTCAACCCCCAATTTTTTCATCTAAGTGATAAAGTCTCCTTGAGAGACAGCTTAGGTTATGTCCTTTACTACATTTTTTGTATAACTTAGCATTAAAATAATTTTTAATTTGAGAAGGTAGTGATAACCTCGCTTCACTACTGGGCGTAGACGGAACCAAAGCTTTGAAAAGGGAGAGGATAGAAATGGAATTTGGCAAATGCTGATCTCAATAAAAGGAACATGATTCGTTTCCTTTAAAAAAAAAGTAAGAAATTATTCTCTTTTAATATTTCCATAAATTTTTTTGTGTTATTTTTATTTTTTAACCGGATCACATTTAACTATTTTATAAATCTTGAGAATCAATTTATTGTAAAATCCTTGGAAAAAATTGAGAAGAGATTAATTTCTCCTTCATTTTTAGGACTATAAAATGTATTTTTATTTGTGAGGGATGAATTCGTCTCGCATTATTTTGTTCTAGTACTAACTCGATTGTTTACTTTTTCTGTCATCTTGAGGCGGACCGTTTGATGGTGTCCGAAACGATCAACCGCCCACAAGAGGTATACATACACATAAAATTGTTCTCTTTCCTTAGGAAAATGATATCTTGACATCCACATGGTGTAGACACCCATGTGGGTTCCATGCAATGTGAGAAGAGTGATGGAGAGAGAATAAGTTAGAAACAAAAGTAAGTGATAGGACCTATGTGTATTGTGAGTGGGGTGTTTAGGTGTTTGACAAAATTGGGTGTTGAGATAGCAAAACCTCTTTCCTTTGTTGTATTATACAGGCTTTGTCCACCGATCCTGAGCCTCGTGCATGTAAAAGGAATATGCCATGGTTTGCCCCAGGCATGGATGCTTAGTAAGTAGTTTCGTTACACAAACCAAGAAATGCTTAGTTGTCATCGATAGCTAGCTTCGTCAACTGTATTCTCCTCTGTCTGGGACATCACATAAGCTAAAAGGGAAAATGGTTTTTAGGAGAATGAGCATTGAATTTGCCAAAATCGTCATAATATTGGCTGTGACATTAATTAAATTAAAGGCAATAATCGCCATTTTTAAGATCGAGGAAATTTTACTTAGGATTCCCGATATAAACAAGAAATGTATGTTATCTTGACAGATGTCTGTTACCATGAAATGAAATGACGAATCACCACTTTGCGCACAGTGCACAGATAAAACCAGAGATTCAGAATTTATCATGATCTCCCGAGTACTCCAGTTTGTTAATAAAGTTCTTCTGTTCAGCATGAACATCATTTTCCATTAGCTATGCCAAGATAGCGGCTCTTTTCATGCCTATATTTCGTCACTTTTTCACCACCTGAAAATTCAGATATTGAGAACCCTGAACATCATTTCTCATGGCCATCGAAACAGAGAGTGTGGTGGTGATCCAGGATGCGTCTAAAGAACTTCATTTGAGAGTGTTCTCTTGGGCTCTAAATAATGGCTTATCGCTCAAGCCAGCAGATAAGCTCACCCTAGTTTCTGTCCTGCATCAGGTTTACACTCCTAGTACGTAATCTACCATGGACAGAAAAATCTTTTCAGAAAATTTTCTTATTGATCACTCAAAAAATAAAATGGAAAATTAAAGGGAAGGGAGGGGGGGGGGGGATTAAAACAAGAAACAAGATTTTGAGAGAAGTGTTAACTGTTAAAATTATGTTTAGTCGAAGAGTAAAAATGAGGATGAATTTTTTATGATTGAGTTTTATATATAAAATTACATATAAAGTTTAGCCATGAAAAATTGATTCTCATATCCACTCTAACCAAACATATCTAACTAATATAAGATGACGAACATTATTATAGCCCTTTTCAATAAATCTTTGGGCTTCGCTTTAACCAATCTTTCTTCTGTTTTGTAGTGGGGTACAATTGCACTGTGAACTGTGGCAACATGATCGGAGCGAATAAGAGGATCATTGAACAAACGGCTGCAAGGAAGAAAGAAGAGTACCTTCACAACGAGGAGCTTGCAGAAATTGCTAAACTCTATCAATCAAACGAGGTAATATAAAATACCTGGTAGCCAATAATTTCTCAATATATTATGGTTTTCTTTTTTAACTTAACCTAAATATATGATCATAAGGAAGAATCAAGCATAGCTTGCAAATTGACGTGTACTTAACTGAATAACCTAAATATATGATCATAGGGAAGAATCAAGCATAGCTTGCAAATTGACGTGTACTTAACTGAATAGGCTAGGTTTGAAGAACCAAATATCAAATGCACATCAACTGTCACAAGAAATTTCCTGACTTGTGTAACAAATACATCACCTAAGGCCCTTATGGTTTGATTGGAAAATATGACTTAAGCTAAAGGGTAAACTAGTCTTTTGCTATACATTATATGTTAAATAATTGAAATGAAAAAATTGTCTCCCACGAGTAAAAGAATCGAAACATTCAATGTTCCCCTTAAGCTAGGCAAATTGTAAACATCACTACTAAAGTTAGAAAAGTGATGGAAATATCAACAGCAAACGGAGAAATCATCTACTCTTTTTTAAACCGTGTCATATGTAATATGTATTAGGTAATGGTGACGTTTACAAAGTATCTAGCTTAATGGGAACATGAATGTTCTGATTCTTTTCACTTGTGGGAGACAATTTTCTCATTTCAATTATTTAACATATAATAGCAAAAGACTAGTTTACCCTTTAATTTAAGCCAAATTTTCCAATCAAACCATAAGGGCCTTTCACTTAAAGCAGTCCACTATGCACTCCATTAAAATCATGGTTTCCCAACCTTTTTGAAGCTTGAAAAAAAAAAAAGAAACACATAATCCATAGTGCGTAACGAATAAAGAATAATCCTTCTAGCATCATTATGGGGAGGATCCATGAATAACACATGAGGCCATGAGACATAAGTCACAAAAGTTTAATAATAATATGGATATCCATTAACAAATATTCAAAACAGAGTAGCATCATCCCTGTCTTGGTATCCTTAATTTGTCCATTCTTGAACGTTACTTTAGCCTTTGGAGATGGTACTTTGATGACCCACCATGTTTGCGCACTCGACCACCACTAGATCCACCGTGACTTATGCCTCCATTTGTGAACACGTTTTCAGCGGCAATGTCGTAGTCGAGATGTTCTTGAGGCGACGCAAAGGGTACCGATGGTGGTTTTGCCAGTTAGGCCGTGGACAAGGAACTCCTAGAAGGTGGAGTGACGATCAGCAATAGAGCACAGATTGAACGAGGTTGAACAGATGAAAGGAAAGTCTTATGGGGCTTGGGAAGAAAATTCACTTTTAAGTTTTCTTTTTAATATTTAAAATTTCATTAAGATTAATCAGTTAGTTGCTCAATGGTGTATAGTTGCTCCAGAATAGCCATTACTACCTTAAACCATGTTACCAAATTTTCACCATCAGATTTAAGTGCTGCTTTAAGTCAATGGTCATCCACCATTGGAACATTCAATGATCCTATTATCCTCTGTACATTGTAAATTCGACCAACTTTAATATGTATGCCAAGGAAGAAGTTTCTAGTCAACAGACTTCTTTAGACATGGTGAGTGTGTGCATTTGTGCACAACATGTCCTCCGTGTGTCAAGCTCACGAAGTCTCGCAGGAAAAACTTTAGGTTGGAGCTGAAACCTTTACTATAAAGCTCATGAAATTATGAATTGTAATCGGATGACGTTCATCTCCTTCTCTGTCACTCTTATCTTTAGTAACAAGAAAATTGACTGAGACAATCGATCCATATACTCTAAATAACACTTAAAAATTTTGCAGAAATTTTGAAACTAACTAGAATCGAATTGCATACCTTACCTAGTTAAAAATAAACCTTCCACACGCAAAAATTAGCAGCAAAACAAAGAGTGTTCCTCCAAAACATTGCAGATCAAACATTAGAATCTAGAATGATCACAGATGTGGACCATTCACTGTCTTCGATATTATTAATATGTAGATACTGACCCAGTTATGCTCAATAGACTTTGAAGGGAACATTTTATATCATCCTTGATTTACATATAATAAACAGAAGTAATAGATGATGAAAATCATTCAATGATTTGAAGTGTTTTGCAATTTTGTAAAACATCTGGTGCATAATATTTTCAGGTTGAATTCAAGATACTGTTCGTTATAGGATCTTCACTGAAGGAGGTCGCTTTAACAGCGGCCATAAACCTAAAGGCAACTTGGTTGATACTTGACAGGTCAGGCGAAAGCAAACGCATATGCTAAATTTCTCTTGATGTTTTTATTGTATTTAAAAGGTCATAAAGTGGAATAGCTTGTTGATGCCTGATCCAATTGATGAATTGATACAGTTTCTAAACTACTAATTTTAAATAAAATTATGATTCAAAATAAAAAAATTATTAATCTAATTCAAAACTAGTCGAAAACGAATATTAATAAGTCTGAGTCATAATAGACAGACACTCTTCTATTTGGAGCTTGTAGGGCTGTTGCCCCATTCACCCACCATAAATATTTGGAGCTTGTAATGAACATAAATTGTATTATGTTGAAATGATTTTTTTTTTTAATAGAAAGATAAATCAATGCAACAATTTATTTAATAACACAAACATCAAATCAAAAGACCTATGCTTTTATGATTACTCATCTTAATCCAAGAAGCACCTGGTTTCACAGGCAAATGAAGAAAGATGAAGAGTTTTTCCTGCAGAAGCTTGCTTGTGGTATATCAAGATTGAAACGAAACAATCGTATTGTATGCCTACGAGAACCTCTTGATGTCCCCATAGAAATACAATGCAACAGCCATGAAACATTTGATGGGAGTTTACCAGAACACACATACGAAGATCTCTTCAGCATTGATGTTTATCCCAACAAGAGTAATTACTGGAACACTTACCATAACAAACACCTGGCCTTCTTGCACTTTCAATTATTAATTAAATCCAATGTTCCTTAGATTCCACTGAGAGAGATACATTTTGAGTTATGTACATATATTGTCTTGTGGGTCTGCTGTCCCCTGCCCTAGTTTCATTGCATGTTTCTTTGTAGATATTCCTGAGCATGTAGATATTACAACTAATAACAATCTAATGATAGGAGAAATAAGAGTTGATGAGCTGAGCCAAATACAAAGCAGGCACCAGGAGGAGGACGTGAACACAACACTTGTGATTAATAGTGAAGACATAAAAGGTAATCAAATAATAGGAGAAATAAAAAGAGACAAGCAAAGCCAAGATGAAGAAGAGATAGAAAGCACGCCTCATGAGGAGGAGTGGAGCACAACACTTGTGATTAACAATGATCAAACAACAGCTCACAAAGTAGCAGAGCAAATCGGCCGGGATGAAGAGAACACACACAACTTCTTCCGTGTTGAGGGGCAGAGCTTAAGGCGGCCATCAAACAGTGAAGGAATGATCGAGATTGATCGAACGAAAGATAATCTGCTGGACCGGAAACATGCACTAAGAGAGAGCATTTCGGATGGGGATTTATTGGATGGCCAGGAAAAGAAGAGCACTATGGAAAATTCAGTATGCTCTATCTGCAAAAGTAGACGGCCTAATGCTGAATCGAAAAGGGAATTCACGTATGATGAACTCCAAGATGCAACTGATGTATTTTCATTGAAGAACTGTCTCTCTAAAAGTGGACATCTGTCTACTTTCAAAGGCAAGCTAGAGGGCCAGTTGAATATAGTAGTTAAGCAGCATGAGATCACAAATTCTCAAGTAGGGGAGAAAATCAAATCAGAAGTCCAATCCATCCTCAAAGCAAGGCATAAGAATGTGGTCATGCTGTTGGGTTCAACAACACAAGAAAATTTCCTGTTGACGGTATATGAGTATGCATGCAATGGTTCACTCGACAAGTATCTATCAAGTAAGACCTATGATAAGAGAATTTTATCATGTGAATTTGAGTGAAGATTTGAACTAATACTAAAGGAATTTGTTGCACTATGCAGAGGGAAGCAGTAGACTATTGACGTGGAGAGAGAGGATGAAAGTGGTAATAGGTCTCTCCAGAGGTCTAAAGTACCTTCATGAGAATAACATAATCCATGGCAATATAAAACCGAGTAACATTTTTCTAACACATGAATTCGAACCACTGGTACATACTTATGCCTTGGCAGTTGTGATGCCAATATATTTCCTTTCTTTCTAAGTTCAATGTAAGTGCACGTTATATCATCTTGCGGAACTAAATGTTATCCTTAATGATAAACATATGACTAGATTGGAGATTTTGGCTTTGGGAAAAAAATTGACTTCAGGAAGTCCTACAAAGATAAAATCATAGGGAATTTCGAGTACGTAGCACCAGAGTTTCAAGAGAAGGGAAAGCTATCAACTAAAACAGATGTGTACTCATTTGGTGTGGTTCTGCTGGAGTTGATCACTGGACGGAGGGTTACAGATTTTGCAGGGGAGAAAAGCCTAGTTGGATGGGTAAGAAACGCAATATTAGTTTCACATACTAAAAGCAATTGCTGGTAATTTGAATTATTGTGATGCAATCGGTGATAAGTTTAGTTGTCTGTAAGCTTTACGCTTGCGATGTTATATGCATATAACCTTTCAGATTTGTTTTTGAACATATCTTCCCTATTGCTGTGAAGATTACAATATTCTGCACTGTTAAACTAGATTATACTGTCCCACATAAGTCATAGCTCTCGTCTCACAAACAAAACCCCTTTTCCTTTTGGGGAAAATGGCATTTTATTGTCACAAAATGGAAAGACAGAAATATAGGGAAATTGGCAAAGTCATTGTTGCAATCATTGCACCATGCAATTAGAAGGCAGGTTCTGAATTGATGAAAATTTGTCAGAAAAAAAATGGAAAGAAAAAAAAAAAACTCCGGTTTGAATCAGATTCAATCCAGTGATATAGAACCTGCCACACATTCACACACACACACACACACACGAACCGCTCTTCAGATAGAACTGAATCATTGCTTGGTTTAGAAATTTCGATGTTTACTTTCTTAGTGATTTTATGTGCGTCATTCAAAATTGATTTTCTTTTTGTTTGTCCTTTCAGGCCAAGCCTGCCACACATTCACACACACGCGAAGAAACTGCCACACATTCACACATACACACACACACACACACACACGAACTGCTCTTCAGATAGAACTGAATCATTGCTCTTCAGATTGTTCAATGTTTACTTTCTTAGTGATTTTATGTGCATCATTCAAAATTGATTTTCTTTTTGTTTGTCCGTTCAGGCCAAGCCCCTTCTTGGAGGAAAGAAGTACCCACTGTTGGTAGATCCTATAATCAGCAAGTCATACGAAGAAGATAAACTTCATTGGCTGGTCCAAGTAATAGAACAATGTCTCAAAAAGAATCCCAAGGAAAGATTCTCCATGAATATGGTAAGCCCCAATAATTTACAAAATTTCAATAATCGAGTGCAAACTATGGAATTAGAAAGAAGGCATGATACCTTATATCCTACTTAGTATATCTACCTAAATGCTTAGACTGTTAAGAAAATGCACAAAATGATTTCATGATTCTAACAAGGTCCCTCTTGTAAAAGCACACTGGGTTTGAAACATTGTAAACAAAATGTACCTTAGTGTGAACTGAGTATTTTGATTATAAGATCGAGGGTGGGAATGGTCAAACTTTAAACCATAACTACGGATCATTTTATCAAAAATTCACTGCATCCAGGCCATATCACACTTGTTTTCTTGGTCTTTTTTTTATAATTCAAGGTCAAATCTCACATAAATTTAATCTGCGACTGAATATACTCTTAAAAGACAAAATAAATACAAAATTACACATAAGGCATTTGCTTTAACTTAGCTGACTGAATCAAGGTTGTAAGTGAAAACTTGATTTCGATCATCAATGAAAAGTTGGATACAAGCCAACGAGCTTGTAGCTCAATTGGCATCAACCCAAATCTTTAAGTTGTGGAGCGTGATGATGATGTCATAGATTGTATCCGACCCCTATTACCTAGGTGTTTGCACCGTCATTGTACCGAAACATGAAAATGATAAAAAAAAAAAAGTTGTATAATAAACCCACACAATGAAAAAAAAAATTAAAATAGCTTGCATGAAAAATGAAAATTAAGACTATTTTGAAAAAGATTTCTTTTTTATGCATTGAAGCTACATTTAGATTAAGATAACAGGGGGTATTGTAGGTCTAATAACTTTACAATAAAATTTATAATACCTTAAACATTCCAAGTGAAATTCAATTTTCTGTGAAATACCATATATTTATTTTTTTAGGTAATTAATTTAAATTAATATAAATCATATCTCAAAAAAAAAATTATAGTCATAATAAAGAGAAATTTTAAATTAATTTCAAGATTATTCAAGAAGTAACTTAATGAATGTACCGATAATACATTATATATTCAGAATTAATGATCACTTACCAGAGGGTAATTATCAAGTATGCCTTATAGACATATCCAAATATCAACATATGCACTGACCCTTTACCAATAAGGCGCCTTCTTTTGTGTGGACACAGAATATGTGTAGTATATGCCACGATTCCTATTTCATGATATAGTCAACATGGTTCACTTTTTCATACTATGTACGATAAGGAAAACAAATAAGTAAGATTTACTTGGATTCATTGCAAGAAGATAAAAATGTTCCCCTGCCAACTATTGATTCATGAATTCAGGCGTACTTATAAATTGTCAAGAAATCATTTACATCAATATGTTCACATGGCAACTTTCAGGTTGTTTCTGCATTACAAGGCATAGAAGATAGCGAACAGTGCTACATGACAGAAGTCTTCAGTCCAGGTATATTATATTCAAGATTTGTGCTAGACATAAAATGTTCAGAAGGTAACAAGGAAAACACTAGAATATGAAAGCTTAGGTGTACATATAAATCGAAAGCAACAGTTGTAGGAAAAAACTTGAACTATAAAGGGTACTGGGAATCTATTTTAAAGGTCTTGCTTTCATGCAATTTAGTGGTGATACTATCGAATGACGGACCTGCAGTAGAGATCAAAGAGCAGCCTTCAAATAGACTCCCAGTTAAGCCAACCCTCATTGGCATTAGTATAAGTATTTTACCATATGATAATACTTTATTATAATTCATTACCTGATATTTTATTACATGATGTCAAGATAAAAGGCAAAAAAGAACCTAAATCAGTCAGAACAATCACTGCAGAATGTAACAATCAAGACACTTATGTTTAGAAGGTATTAGGATATTTCAGCATATAAAGTTTTTCAAAAGAGAAAATAGCAATATCCTAGTGCAAACATTTTTCGACTTTGTTAATCACAAGGGCACGGACAAACATTTCTAAAATTTGTGTCCTATATTCAAACTAAATCCCCAACACATGTGTTTTATTCAAACTAGATTCCTCCTTCTTAGTTTCTTTAAATCCTTTACCTGGAAATAGCAAAAACACTTAGCAATTACAAATGTAGGTCCAGCAGAAACTGATCAGCCAAGCCAGGAACAGGAACAGTCAGAGAGTATTTCCTATGGGGAGGAAACGATGTTAAGACTAAGAGTTGAAAATAATCACTTCTACACATCAGGCCAGAGAAACTCTGATCAACTGAGACAGTCTGAAGAACAGATGCAGAGCAGGCACCTAGGGGAGGAGAGGAGCTCGGGTAAGATGATAAACAGTGACTACAGGATGGGACAGAAAGCAGTTGATCAGCTGAGTGGGCTTGAAGAACAGGTGAAGAGCAACCTCTATGAAGATGGCAACTCAACACAGAAAATCAGCAGTAACTACATCATATGTCAGACCACAGTTGACCCGCCAAATCATGACAAAGAACAGAAGAGATGCTTTGCTGAAATGCAGAAAGGGTCAAGATCGACACCTAGTGGTGAAATGATAAATCAAACAAAAGCATTTAAGCTGATCCAGGATAAAGCACAATGGCAGAGAAGCTCCCAGGAGAATTTACTGGCTGCACATCAAGGTGAAATCATTTTGAAGAATTCAAAATCCTCTGCATGCTCTATATGCAAAAGTAAGCGCCCAAATATAGCATGGCAAAAAGACTTTACTTATGATGAACTACTAGAAGCTACAGAACAATTTTCAATCAAGAATTCTCTATCTGAAAGTAAAGATGGACCTACTTTCAAAGGACTGCTAGAGAGTAAGCTGAAGATAGTTGTTAAGAAATATCAGCTCACCAAGTTCCAGGAAGAGAAGATTTTCAAGTCAGAACTTCAGTTGCTTTCCCAGGCTAGACATAAAAATGTGGTCATGCTATTGGGCTTATGTACAGATAAAAGCCAATTGATGATTGTCTATGAGCAAGTATGCAATGGTTCACTTGACCAGTTCCTATCAAGTAAGGACTAATACGTGACCTGTTATTTATGATCTATAAATGAAGTTTAAACATTTCACGTTTGGTACATCATTAGAGAATTGAAATTGATATTTACGTGATGGCATATTGAAAGAACTTCGTACATTATGCAGGAGGAAGCTTCCAGTCATTGACTTGGAAAGACAGGATGAAAGTAGCAATAGGTACTGCTAGAGGCTTAAAGTATCTACATGGGAATGACATAATACATGGAAGTATAAAATCAAGTAACATTCTTCTAACACACGACTTTGAACCACTGGTACTTACTTGATCCTTCGCAGATGCAAAACCTTTTTTCTAAGGTTCAATAAATTATAATTTTGTTGTCTTAATAAACAAACTTCTTCATTTACATGTTTAAATATCTTTAGATTGGAGATTTTGGCTTTGCAAAAGTGAAACTTGAAATGAAGAAATTAGACAAAAATAAGGAAGCAAGTAATTTTGGATATATAGCACCCGAGTACCTTGAGAGTGGGAAACCATCATGTAAGGCAGATGTATACTCCTTTGGAGTGGTTCTTTTAGAGCTGATCACTGGTCGTAGGGGTACAGACAAATTATCAGGAGGCAAAACCCTTGTTGGATGGGTAAGACACACATCTTAGTAAATTTTATATATTTAACGGAAATGAACAATGCTTATTTTTCTAGAAGCTGACATCTGGGGATATCTGAATATCTGAAACAAAAGTTCCTTCTCATGTCCATTACTGTTACTGAAAAAATATTATCATGGTTTTTATTGTCTTGTGCTAGTGCTTAATAAATATGGGTTTTCTGATATGTTTTCAAGCATGCCCATCTTACTTCAGCACGAAATACATTCTGTATTTAACATCTTAAATGTAATGTCCCCTTAATTTTCCAAAGTAGCCACACATTAAAACATGATATATGCATGAATAGTAAACATAGCATATGAATGTGCAATGTCATGCCAAATCTGTCATGGAGGAGCCTCATACTGTGTCATATTTCTTAATCTGAATCCAGTGGAGTGGTTACTTGTAAATTTATTTCACATCCCATTTTTTTGTTCATCTATATTTCATTTTGTACGGATGATAGAGTAATGTAAACCAAAAGTCCAATGAGTAGATATTGTTGGAGTGTATATAAATAATCGCATAGGCATTTTATTATTTGGTTTTGGTACTTCGGTGTTTACGCTATAATTTTGTTGCTTATGAGCACCGGACCAAATTCTTTCTTCTCAAACTCTTCCCTTCCAGGCAAGGGCCCTGCTGGGAGGAAAGAAGTACCCGCAGTTGGTGGATCCGAAAATCAGCAACTCCTATGAAGAAGAACAACTAAAATGGTTGGTCCAAGTAACTGAACAATGTCTCAGAAAGAATCCTAAAGAAAGACTTACAATGAATATGGTAAGTCGCAGTGATATAGAATATGTCAATCAGAAAGTGCATGAAACGAAAAGAAGGAAACATGCTAGTTCATACAGTAAAGCATAACTAAATGGGGTTCATGATTTGTTATCAGATAAACAAGATATAGTAGACCAATGTTCTATAAGCCAAAGACCGGCATGACCTAATCTTATATTGCAAAGCAACTCTCAAAAATGGATTTGCAATTGTCAAGAACTAGTCACCCTAAAAGGCTTACTCTTTTAGGTAAAATTTAAGGAGAAAGTTTTATATCTTTTAACATGTTCTCTGATGCAAAGGCCCTCTGGGCTTGAAGTTTGAACAGAGAACATTGAGCTTGATAATTGTAAATCAGAGGGAAACAGAGATGAACTCTAGATCTAGAAGGTTAGACAATAGTGCTAGGGCCCAAAAGTGATTTTATAGCTCCTAACCAGGTAAATTTTGAAGTCAGACGTAATATATGGTCAAAAGTCCAAAGAAAATGAAATTTCTATAAATTATGTGCGAGAGTAGTTGTTTAAAAGACTAATAGCAGGAAAAGCAAAAGCTACAAGAGAAACTTTAGCCCAAACGATGGTTTGAAGGTTTCCAAACTAAAAACCAAGCATGCTATAAAGGGATTAAATCGAAAGTTGGTTCAAACCTTCAGGACAAAGGTTGATGATTAAAAATACCCAAAAGAAACCTCACATAGATTTGTAAGGATAATGATGGCCGTAAAAGTTAAACCCAAGATAACATTATGAAGAGCAGGTATATAATTTCTGTTGAAGGTGCTAAATTAAAAAACAGTAAAAGCATAGATATGCAGTTCACAGGGTAATTAAGAAAAGGAAAGAAACAAAGCAAATAGACCAATCCTGCTCATAACCAGTTCACAAGGTAATTAAATGCATAAAGGAAACACAGGCTTACCCGTCTCACTGGCCCACCGGAACACAATTCATTAACATACATTGTCAACAGCATATCATTTGAAACTTACATGATGCTTGTTTTGGCTTTTCTAGGTTGTCTCTGCATTACAAGGCTTGGCAGATGAAGATGAGTGCTGCTTAATCGAATATTCTTCACCAGACAAATCATATATAGCACACGATCAGCCTGTCATGACTAGTTCACCAGGTAACTTTAAAAATATCTACAGCAAGAGCTAAATTATAAAGACAGGCTCGAGAAGCAAGAAATACCGGGGAACATAATAAGAAAGATCTAGAACTAGAAAGCCTAATGGCAATGTTAGATCACGAAATCTTAAAATACACTTGTTATGGACGCAAAAGTGTTTTGTTTTAGACTATGTTTGGACCGATAGAGTTGCGTGGAGCGGAATACTATTTTAATTTGCTACATTGTTTGGATTGTCAAACTTAGATGAAATGGCACAGAGATAGATGGATTTTGTTCCATCCAATTCCATCACTCCATTCTATTTCACTACACCCCGCCCCTTCCGGCTCCACCAATCCAAATTCAGTATAAGGATTTTTTTATGAATAATTCAGTCTTATATAATACAACATGTTAGAAAATTGTGTGATTTTTGAGAATTGAACATACAAGTGGATGAAAAGAAATTACTCTAATAAAATCCACAAAAAGAACAATGTAACAGCCATCTAGCTTGGACTGACATAGCAACTGGATCGTTAGGTGGAGAGGATCTTTTCAGCATATGATTTTTTTCCCCCAAAAGTAGGCAAGCAACGGGGCTTAAAAACGGATCATAGTTCAGCCCCGTTAATCATTAGTCATACTCGATGAATAATTTTACTTTCCTGTTTTTACATGCCAAATCAATCCCTAGAGCCAAAATGATAAAGATTTCCCCCGTCGTTGTTTCTCTATAGCTTTTTGTTTTTCCCAAGGAGTCAGGAGGGACTTAACAATAATCTAATGATAGGTCAAATAAAGGCTGATCCGGCGATTCAAATACAAGAACAAATCAAGAGCAAACCATTTGATGAAGACAGAGGCTTAAGATTGGAAATTAAAACTAGTCACATGATAGGTCAGAATGAAGCTGATCATCTGAGACAACATGGAAAACAGATGCAGAGCAACATCCAGCAGGTGGAGATGTCCAGAATGGAAACGGTCAAAAGTCACATTATTAATCAGATAAACACTGATCAGAAGAGCCAGGAACAAGAGCATATTAAGGGAAGCTTCCACATTGGAGGGATGGGTAAAAAAGAAGATAAACACCAACTGGTGAGTGAGGATCAAAAACAAATGCAAGGAAGCTCAAATGAGGATTTATTGAATGCGAATGAGGGCAGAATCATTTTGCAAAGCTCAAAATCTTCTGTATGCTCAGTCTGCAAAAGTAGACGTCCAAATAAGGGATGGCAAAAGAAATTTACTTATGAAGAACTTTATGCTGCTACAAGTGGATTTTCCATTAAGAATTCCGTATATGAAGGTGACAATGTACATGTTTTCAGAGGCTACCTAGTGGGCAACCTTAAAATAGTTGTTAAGCAACATCAAATCACAAGCTTCCTGGCGGAGAAGGTGGAGTTGCTAACAAATGCCATACATGACAATGTGATCATGGTATTGGGTTCATGCATACGTGAAAGTCAATTGCTGATTGTATATGAACATGCATGCAACGGTTCGCTTGACCAGTACTTATCAGGTAAGGATTAACATACAAATGTTACAATTTGAGGAATTAATTCTGAAATTTCTATATAAGGAGGCATATATCGAATTAGGGATTACTCCTTCAAATAAGACACTATGTATATATCTTCAATTAAGTTAGAATTGTTGAGTTCTTCCAAGAGTTGTCAATAAGGTGATTTGTGGGTTGCAAATTGTGAGCACAAAATAATATGTATATTTTCATCTCCTTTGTACCTAAGATACTAGGCCTATTACACTAGCTTTTCTGCAGAAACCATATTTTCTAACAAAATTTAGAACATGTTATTTTAAATGAGGTTTGACAGTAACTATGGATTATCTGTCAAAAAAGGAAGGTTAAACCAAATGAAATTTCTGTATCATGCAGAAGCAAGTGGTAGATCATTGACATGGAGAGAAAGAATGAAAGTTGCAATAGGTGTAGCCAGAGGTCTGAAGTATCTACATGATAATCATATAATTCATGGAAGAATAAAACCAAGCAACATTCTTCTAAATCATGAGTTCAAACCCCTGGTACTTAATCAAACCTTAATTCTATGAGCAATTTTCTCAAGCCAAGTTTCAGCATAGATAAGCTATTTGTCATCTTAAGCTATTAACTATTTGTTGAATGCAATGCACATCATTAGCTTGGAGATTTTATGTTTGGAAAAGAAAGGTGTGAGTTGAAGTACTGCTGCAAGGATAAAAATAGGGGCAATTGTGGGTACAGCGCACCAGAGTATCAGGAGAGTGGAAAACTATCAAATAAGACAGATGTATATTCTTTTGGTGTAATTCTTTTAGAGCTGATCACCGGCTGTACGATTACAGAAGTATCAGGACAGAAGTGTCTTATTGAATGGGTAAGAGGCATATGATTTTGCTCCTATAAACTACAGGCTACTGCAATTAATTAGGATTATGTGTAAGCAACAAATATGTGTTATTTTTCCGTAATAAATACTCCGACCACAACTGGGGAAAATTTTTATGATAATGTTTATAGTATCCACAGCCGTTATCTATCTTGGGATCATATATTCTTGAGATTGTAATGTTAGCCAGCCATTCATAGGATACTTCATTTAAAAATCATATACATCATTTTTAAACAATAGATATCTTATAGCTGTTGGCCTTCTTATCTGCAGTAACCACATAACCTATACAGTTCATCATAATTTCTACCATCACCATATTCACATGTTAAAATGGGTAGCAGGTTGCTGGGAGGAACATGTTAACATACACTTCAAGTCTTTTGCTACTCTTTAATAGTTTGTCATTTTGTAATCTTCCTAAGAACCAGCATATGAATGGAGTGAAGATGTCAGTATCATCCATTTATAAATCTATTCCAGAACCTGATTTTACTCATCTGATGCACTGTTATAGCTTCAAATATTTTTATTAAATTGAAACTACAAGTCTTTAAGAGAGGAAATTGTGCATTTATTAAATTTGGTTTAAACATGTGGTTGTTGTTTACGAAACCTGACTGTTTTATCACATTGGTTTCATTCCTTATGTGCACTGCACAAATTTCTTCAGGCAAGGCCACTTCTTTTAGGGAGGAAGTACCTACAGTTGGTGGATCCCAAAGTCGGCAGCTCCTATGATGAACAAGAACTGGATTCATTGGTACAAGTAACAGAGAAGTGTCTTAGAAAGAATCCTGAGGAAAGGTTCACAATGAATATGGTAAGAGTCATAGAGCTAGAATTATATTTTAAAGAAACAGATATATTATTGCATGTATGTGATTGGTGGTTGGTTATCACTAAAAAGATGCAAAACACAACTTGGTTTGTCTTAAATTTGATAGAACGAAGATAATTTAGTTGATGGTTTATAAATTATTGAATCTTTATATCAAGCTATGATAGTGCACCGGAACATTGAAAATTTAACATTTCTGATCAGATTCATTAACTAAGAGTATTTCATATTTTTGTTGAAGGTTAGTGAATAAGCTTCTGAGATAATTATAGAATAACTTATTATGTAACTGCAAAGCCAATAGTTCAGAGAAGAATTATGGCCGTGATTCGACCATTGTTTCCACAATAAGTGCAGCACAAACTCTTCCTGTAATAAAAACATTTCCTAGATGAGGAAATGAGAAGATAAATTTCATGCCAGCTTCATAAAACAGATAAAAACTTTGTAATTTGATCGAGTGTGTGTATCACAGCACCTGGAATTTCAATAACTTGTAACAAAACAATGTAAATTGTAGATGTGTCAACAATTATTTTTATTCGATAAAGGTTAAATATAACATAAAATACAAGTAAAGAAGAAGGGGAGGGCTCCTTATACTAAAATGATAAAAATTGTTTAAGCAAGCATAAAATACAAAACTCTTCTTAATTAAGCTGTTCAGATTTATGCCGTAGAATGTCACTAAAGGAAAGGGCTTAATTATTGACGTGATTACTTTCTTTCTGGTCTTGCTAAGGGCTTCACATCTTCTAACTCACAAATCTATATAATTGTAACTTCTTGACAAAGCATCATTTGACAGATAAATCTACTATCAACTTGGTATATTGCAGGTTGCTGATGTACTGCCGGGTGTCGTTGATGGCAGTGACAGCTATGCAACTGAAGACTCATCATCAGAAAAGTCATGCGCAGTATGCAGTGCCTCAAAGGTAACAACCTCAAAAGATGATGTGCAATCGCCAGCAGAGGAAGATTTAGGAAGAGAGGTTGTGGAAGAAAGAAAGGACAGCATAACTTGTAGTGCAAGCAATTATAAAACAGAAATTAGTGAAGAGAGTGATAGCTGCTACACAGCCTGCGTGGAGAGTGTTAAGGAAACACAAGAGATAGAAAGCTTAAGCACCAAGACACATCAAAATTGTGGATGGTACTTGTCTTATGGGGGAGCTAGAGACTTTTTTCACAAAGGGGCTAAGGAATATACAATATGCGAAGAATTCTTTATTTTATGTAATCTATTTCAGCGTTAGTTTTGTCACAAGCTGCAGTGGGGACATAGAGATTGAGGAGTGAATCATACCTGCGGAAATGGAGCTACATGTAGGAGGACCTTGTTTGTTGTTTCTTGCTGATGACCTTCATTAGGCCACACTCTGCAACGAGAACAAGAACAGAATAAAAAGAAACAAAATTGTAGCCATGGAGGAAGTGTTATAATTAGTGGCTTGAAAAAGTCTCTCCCCCTTATTTTAGCACTCCCATATTTTGAGAAGTTACGGGAGCACTTTTTCTCTTTTCCATTAGTTGCATGGATGGCTAAGGAGGTTGCAATAGCTCTCTACCATTGGTTGCATGAATGGTTACGTAACGTTGGTTGTTGCCTATAAATTGAAGCTTCATTCATTTGTAAAAATCATCTCAAACATATAACACTTTCTCTCATATAGAAGTTTGTTTCATTTTCTTCTTTGTTTTCATTGGGTTGAGAGTTTTGAGTGTATACACTTGTGAGGTGTATTTGGGTTTGGGATAAGAAGTATATAAACTTCTTTTGTAATCTTTATTATACTTTTATATCAATTATAGAAGTTAGATGTGTGGACGTAAGCTATAAGCTGAACCACATTTTATTCTTTTATATCAACTTTCTTCCACTACTATTATTATTATAACAAACTGGTATCAGAGCGCTTATAGCGTTCTGGGCAAACCTGGTGAAAAGAAAATATGGTGACAACTAAGCTTGATATTCAGCAGTTTGATGGCCTCATCAATTCGGTATGTGGAAGGTCCGTATGATGGCAATTCTCACAAACCAAAATTTGAAGGTAGCACTTGACGGGAGAGATAAGAGGCCTGCTACCATGAAAGAATTCGAGTGGGAAGAAGCTGATCAAAAAGCTCTTTCTACCATTCAATTATCCATCACAGATGATGTACTACAAGAGGTCCTATCAGAGAAAACTACAGCATCATTATGGAACAAGCTGGAGTCATTGTATTTGAAGAAGACGGTGGCTAATCATCTTGGAATGTTGCAACGCTTATACATGCTTCGCATGGGTGAAAGTACATCTATTAGAACACATATTTCTGAGTTTACCTCACTCATTATGGATTTGAAGAATATGGATGAGACATTCACTAGTGAGCAACAAGCAATGATGTTGCTTTGTTCTCTACCTCTTTCTTACAAGCACTTTCGGGAAACACTCATATATGGGCGTGAACGCCTTGATATTGATGAGGTGAAGTCTGCATTAATGAGTCGTGAGAAGATGGATCACGATAACGGTGGACATGTTGACCCTGCAACTGGCTTGTTTGCTAGAGGGAGATCGAAGGAGGTTAGTTCAAGTAGTCATAGCAGATGGAAGTCTAGATCAAAATCTAGACAACGAAAAGGAAGGTGTCATTATTGCAAGAAAGAAGGGCATTGGAAACCAGAATGCCCAAAGCTTAAAGAAAGAAAAGTCGTTGATACAAGCAATGCAGTAAGTGTTGCTGAAGGTGCCGAAAATGTTCTTTCTGTATGTACAACTTCAGTTGGTGATGCATGGATTATCGATTCTGGTTGCTCATACCACATGTGTCCGAATCGAGATTGGTTTACAACCTATCAGATAATTGAAGGTGGAGTTGTTCTTATAGGAAACAATATGTCCTGTAAGGTCGTTGGTATTGGTATAGTGAAAATCAAGATGTATGATGGAGTCGTGAGAACATTAACTGAGGTTCGGCATATACCTGACCTAAAGAAAAATCTCATTTCTTTAGGTATGCTTAATTCCCAAGGGTGTAAGTATTCCGCTGAAGGTGGAGTTTTGAAGGTTTCCAAAGGTGCCCTTATTGTGATAAAAGGAAAGTTGGTCAATGGTCTTTACTTGCTTCAAGGTAGCACAGTTATTGGTGCTGCAGCTGTATCATCCCCCCATAATTCTGAGTTAGATACTACTCAGTTGTGGCATATGCGGTTGGGGCATATGACCAAAGCCGGAATGTCTATTTTAAGTAAGCACGGCTTGCTTGGTGATAATAAGATAGGAAAACTTGACTTTTGTGAACATTGTGTCTATGGAAAGCAAACTAGAGTCAAGTTTAGCACTGCCATTCATAGGACAAAGGGCACAGTTGATTATATTCACTCTGATTTGTGGGGTCCTGCACCTGTTCTGTCAAAAGGTGGTGCCAGATACCTGCTGACTTTCATTGATGATTTCTCAAGGAAAGTCTGGGTCTATTTTTTGAAGCACAAGAATGATGTTTTCCTCACTTTCAAGAAGTGGAAAGCGCTCATTGAGAATCAAACTGGTAAGAAGATCAAGCGTCTTCGAACAGACAATGGTTTGGAGTTTTGTGAATCTCAGTTCAATGAATTCTGTGAAAATGAAGGAATTGTAAGGCATCGTACTGTACGAAGGACACCACAACAAAATGGTGTAGCAGAACGTATAAACAAAACTCTTCTGGAGAGAGCTCGCTGCATGTTATCTAATGCTAACTTGTCAAAAGAGTTCTGGGCTGAGGCAGTTAATATGTCTTGTTATTTAGTGAATCGTTCTCCATCAACTGCAATTGAATGTAAAACTCCTTTTGAGGTATGGTTTGGTGCTCCTGCTAATTATTCTGATCTAAGAATATTTGGTTGTCCTGCATATGCTCATACTAATGATGGTAAACTTGAGCGAAGGGCACAAAAGTGTATATTTCTTGGATATGCATCAGGGGTGAAAGGTTACAGGTTATGGTGTACTGAACTTAGACCACCCAAGTTCATAATTAGCAGAGACGTCAAGTTCAATGAAACAACAATGTTTCATTTGACTAAGGAGGTTAGAGATGCAGAAGGGGAACATGGTGTCAACAAACAGGTGGAGCTTGAAGTGGAACATCCACATGAAGTGCACAAAAACACTTCTGAACAACCTATTCATGAAGAAGATCAGGAGCAAGAGTTCATTGAAGACCAAGAAGAGATCACACCACTACAACACTATAGTCTTGTAAGAGACCGAGTAAGGAGGCAAATTAAACCTCCTAAGAGATATGCTCATACTAACATAGTCTCTTTTGCCTTACCCGTTGCAGAAAGTATTGAAACTCAAGACCCTGTCACATAACGAGAAGCCATAACAAGTGATGAGTCAGCACAATGGAGCGTTGCTATGAATGAGGAGCTGGAATCCCTTTATAAGAACAATACTTGGGATCTAGTGAAACAACCAAAAGAACATAAGATAATTGCTTCTAAATAGGTCTTTAAGAAAAAAGAAGGTTCTCCAGGAGTTAAAGTAGCTCGTTACAAAGCACGCTTGGTTACAAAGGGATTCAGCCAAAGGGAAGGAATAGACTTCAATGAATTTTTTTCCCCAGTTGCAAAACACAGCTCCATTCGGGTGTTGCTAGCTATGGTCACATTATTTGATTTGGAGCTCGAGCAACTTGATGTTAAGACAGCTTTTTTGCATGGAGAGCTTGAAGAGCAAATATATATGAAACAACCTGAAGGTTTTGTTGTTCAAGGCAAGGAAGATCATGTTTGTCTTTTGAAGAAATCTCTATATGGTTTGAAGCAGTCTCTGCGGCAATGGTATAAAAGATTTGATTCTTTTATGTTAGGTCATGGTTACACTAGAAGTAATTATGACAATTGTGTATACCATAAGAAGTTCTTAGATGGTTCGTTTGTTTATTTGCTACTCTACATTGATGATATGCTTATTGATTCTAAGAGTATATCTGAGATCAACAAGTTAAAGGCTGAGTTTAGTAATGAATTTGAAATGAAAGACCTGGGAGCTGCTAAGAAAATTCTAGGCATGGAAATTCACAGAGATCGAAGTGCTGCAAAATTGTATGTGTCACAAAAAAATTACATTGAGAAAGTTTTGGAGCGCTTTGGGATGTAAAATGCGAAACCTGTGAATACTCCACTAGCAGCTCATTTCGCATCACGTTTGAAATGTCACCACAAAATGATAAAGAAAAGGAACAGATGATGTACGTTCCTTATGCAAGTGCAGTTGGAAGCATGATGTATGCTATGGTTTGCACTCGGCCAGATATCTCACAAGCAGTTAGCATTGTTAGTAGATACATGGGAAATCTTGGCAAGATGCACTGGTAGGCTGTGAAATGGATTCTTCGCTATCTACGAGGTACTTCTAATGTCGGCTTTATATTTGATAGGAATCATAATACTAGTAATAGTATTGTTGGTTATGTTGATTCCGACTATGCTGGAGATTTGGATAAAAGAAGGTCTCTGACAGGGTACATCTTTACCCTCTCTGGAAGTGCAATTAGTTGGAAAGCAACATTGCAATCCACTATTGCACTATCTACAACAGAAGCCGAGTACATGGCCGCAGCGGAAGCTGTGAAGGAAGCCATCTGGATTCGGGGCTTGGTAGGCAGTTTAGGGTTGAAACAAGAGATCACAGTTGTGCACTGTGATAGCCAAAGTGCCATATATTTGACTAGAAATCAAATGTATCATGAAAGGACGAAGCACATAGATGTTCGATACCACTTTCTAAGGGAGATTATTTCACAAGGTGATATTGTTGTGAAAAAGATCGGTACCTCTAATAACCCAGCAGATATGCTCACGAAGCCAGTTCCAATATCTAAGTTTATGCACTGCTTAGATATAATTGGTGTTCATACCTTTTGAAGATAGCTCATGCAATTTTTAGCTTTTGAAGACAGTTCAAGCTAAGGTGGAGAATTGTTATAATTAGTGGCTTGAAAAAGTCTCTCCCCCTTATTTTAGCATTCCCATATTTTGAGAAGTTATGGGAGCACTTTTTCTCTTTTCCATTGGTTGCATGGATGGCTAAGGAGGTTGCAATAGCTCTCTACCATTGGTTGCATGAATGGTTACGTAATGTTGGTTGTTGCCTATAAATTGAAGCTTCATTCATTTGTAAAAATCATCTCAAACATATAACACTTTCTCTCATATAGAAGTTTGTTTCATTTTCTTCTTTGTTTTCATTGGGTTGAGAGTTTTGAGTGTATACACTTGTGAGGTGTATTTGGGTTTGGGATAAGAAGTATATAAACTTCTTTTGTAATCTTTATTATACTTTTATATCAATTATAGAAGTTTGATGTGTGGACGTAAGCTATAAGCTGAACCACATTTTATTCTTTTATATCAACTTTCTTCCGCTATTATTATTATTATAACAGGAAGAAATGTTAAGCAACCAGCCACGTTCAAAATATCTATTGTGTCTCTCACCTTTGGGGTTTCAATGGCACCATTTTACCAGGGAAAAAGAAAACTTCTCAATCTCGGAGCTTAGACATCTCTATTGTTTTCACTCATTATATTTTATGGGTCTTTCTAAGGACACTAATTAGAGAAACTCGTATTTTATTTGTTAATTTAATGATGCATATGTGTCATTTATTAACTCTTAATAATTTTGATATATTATAAGATTTTTTTGTGCAAATGTGTAACATCCTAATTTTTAACCCAATACTCTAGAACATACTTAGGTTAAACATTAGTCTGTTACCTCATAGTCCTCAATTTTACTTAGAAATACTTAGCGGAAGATACGGGTAAATTTTTTTTTTGAAATACAAAGTGAGAGCCGCGTGATGTGATAAGCGGTAAACCATGCAAAGTAAAACAATCGTCTCACAATCATCATAATATAAGACACATCATGAACATCACTGAATATCATCCCATATATATATAGCTTGCCCATTTATAAGTGTGGGACTTAATTTAGTACAAGGGAAATACATAAAAGGAAATACAACGTAAAACATAAACATAATCTACTCCCCTACCCGAGTGCATCTAATAGGATAACCTCTAAACAAAAGAAGGTTTATCCCAATCTAAGTGGTGTGTGCTCTAACCGGGTACTCCATCGGACGATCGTCACCTCCTACTGGCGTCCATCTCGCGAACGAGGCAGATATCCGGGAAACTGGGCGAGCTCCTCGGACGTGAAGAGGCGGAACGGGGATCGAGGGTGACCCCCACGGTATGGTCGCATCTCCGGTCGTCGTGCAAGCCATGGCTGAGTCACGGTATCCTCAACGCCTCCCTTGTCTGTGGTGGAGAGGGGGCAGAGTTCTCGCTATACGGATGGGTAGGCGGGTCCTCGGACGGGTCGGTCTCTGAGAAGTAGGTCCGGGGCACGTGGTCGGGATAATCTCGCATGGCTAAGGCGGCGGTGTGCCTCACGAGTACTCTCTCTGCGTCATGCGTCGCCGACGCTCAAAAACCGCTAAATGCCGCCATAGGGTGCGGTCGGGAGAAGTGATGGGTGTGCGGGATGAGCGGCGGGCGTCCTACGAACATGAAAATCCGCACCGTGCACCCCTCAAAATGGTATGACCCGTGAGTCGGGTCATAGTGCACCTCCCATGTCGGGTGTCCACGAACACTACGAACGTCGCCATCTGAAGACGTGACGGAAAGAAAGAGATAGAGGGAGTGAGAATCTTGCTAAAGAATCTCAGTAGGGCCTCCTACTACCTAGGTGCCATCATCTACGTCCTCAGGAACCTTGGGTTTAATTATACGAAATGTCTGAACATGCATTTAGTTCATTTTAAACTTCAAAATATACGTTAGCCAAGGTCCATTCATTTTAAGATGATCTTAATGTCATGAGTGCAACATAATAGAAGATGTATGCATGACACTACCTAATGCACATACATAATAACATAACATCAAGCATCATCATTCTTGGTGGCATTAAGTGGCAATAGTAACATTCATATGGGACAAAACTTAGTGACATAATCATAATCATGAACTTCTCTTCCTCATGGGCCACCCTAAAAGACAATCGAACTGGGGGTGCTCGGCCGAACCGGTGTCACCCAGAACGTGTCATACATCTAGGTTATGAGCTCATACCTTAACTAGTCGTCACTAGTTCTTACTTAACACTTAACGATAAGCGTATCATAAATCATAAATCCCGACTATCTGAGTACGGGTTAGGGGGCAAATCTCTTAGGGGTGCTCGGCCGAACCGGTGTCACCTAAGAGTATAAAATGGTACCGATGTCACATGAGTTCTATGGAGGTGCTCGGCCGAACCGGTGTCATCCTAGAACCCATCTTAGTACCTTAATTTTCTAAATCTCTTTAAGTCCCCAAATTTGTCGGAAATTCGGCGGCCAAACGGTCATTACACCGAATTTCCTTCCAAATTTGCCTTATGCCACATTAACATATAATCTCATAAATTCCTCATATGAATAACATCATCATCATTAGCATACTTCATGCATCATCATAAATCATCCAAACGCTTACCCTTACGGTAGCTTATGCTTTGACCCTTACGGGTCTTAATCTTCAGATATAGTTCTCTACACCCGCTGCTCATATTTTAAGCACCTAAGGCTCATAATTAAACATCATTCATAATCCTCTCATTTTACTTTTCAATCTGAATAGCATAGGGTGGAAATCCTAACATGTGAATACGGGGTTCTAGAACTTACGTTTTAGACCCTTTCTTGGTTCCGCTACTAAGCCGCTATATATTAAATCTAAATCAATTATGAGGCATTCCTATGCTTAAGGACTAATTATTAATCATATTTACCATGTTGCAAGGGTGCTGGACAGAATCCAGAAAATTAAATGTTCTAAGAGTTCTACATTTGCATTTTTACGGTTTTCTAGTTACTAGTTTCCCCGTAGGTGCTAGAATTCAATTCTAACTCAAATGATACCAAGTTTTTCATGTCTAAACAATCTAAATCTGATTATGTCCCCATTAAAACAGTTTGGAAAAGTTCCATAAACAAATGGGTCAAAACTATGTTAAATTCTAGCTTTACGGTATTTCTAGTTAGCTAGTTCCTTACCTATCATGCATAGGATCGCTTCTACATCATCATACGATATTTTCACACATTCCAACACATCAAAACATCATCATACAGCATCATACTCATCATGTCAGAACCGAAAACATTTAACTTCAATAAGAAAGTTAAATTGACATTTCTAGGTACATAAGTTAACTAGTTTCTCTCGGAATCAATCTAGAACTTCTAAAACTCTTTGCAAAACATTTTAATTCATCAAGAGGCTAAGTGAAGCCTTAGGTCACTGACCAAAACATATTCCATCCCCTAGAAGAGATTGGAATCACAACTTATAATGACATAACCTTATAAAGAATTGTAAAACTTTAAGGGACACTTAAAACATAGGCTATTGGTCCTAGTAGCTAGATGAAAACTCATTGCAAGTCCATCATCACTACTTGGCTGAAAAACATACATTCAAAGTATGGTTTACATTAAACTTTAACTTGGAATGAAATGGGCAAGTCTTTGAGCTCTAGGTTCTTAAGTTACGACATAAACTAAACGTGCTCATGCTTTTCATTTTTAATCTTGCTTTCAAAGTAAAGTGATGACTTGAAATTAAATATGCAAGGCATAATTTAAACGTGCAAGCTTGAAAGTAAATATGGACATAATCTTAAACGTGCAAGCTTGAAAGTAAATATGCAAGATTCAATTCTTTATTTTAGTGCTCTTGGCCCAACAACAATCGACTTTAAGGCCGAAATAGATAGGCATTCGAGAAATTAATTAGGTGATAATGCAAGTTCAATTCTTTATTTTAGTGCTCTAGGCCCAACAACAATCGACTTTAAGGCCGAAATAGAAAGGCTTTGAGAATTAAATTAAGTGAAGATGCAAGTTCCATTTTAATCTTTATGTTCTTAGGTGATAGCTTGAAAATAAAGATGCATAGCAAGAATGTAAACATGAATGCAAGCATAAAATAAATTATGCAAGTTCATTTTATCTTTCTAGAGCTCTTAACAAGACTTTAAAGGAACTTAAACCTCAACCCAAACTCATCAAACCAAGACAAAGTAAAAGTCTAGAGTTCTTAGAACTCAACATAACATATTTAGAAAATCAAACATCTAGCATGAAAAGGAAAGGTAATGGCCGAAACTTCAAGGAAAGAAAAGAAATGTTTGAAACTCTAGAATCCATGATCTTGGTGATATACTAACACCAACATCATGAGACCTCATCATTGAGTCATTAGAACCATTTTGAAACAACATCAAAGTTAAAGTTCTCAAAGGTTCAAGAAAGGAAAAACTAGAAACACTTTTGCTCAAGAACAAAAATCAAGCTCTAGAGTTTGTTTCAAGTGATGAACATCATCATGAAACTCTCATCATCAAGCTCTCATTCCTTTGTTCTCCAAGGCCCATGGCCGAAAATGAAAAGGTAAAGGAAAGAAAAAGAAGTTCTAAAAAGAATCAAGAGAAACTATGAACATTAAGCTTAGAACAAGAACTTTAAAGAAAGAATACATGAAAGAAAATCCCTACTTGGTGTGATGAACTTGAAGATGGAAGAAGAAGATGAAGGTGATGAAGAACTTTGAAGAGCTTGAAGAACTTGAAGAACACAAGAACTTTTGAGAGAAAAGGAAAAGCTTTGAGTGCTCCTAAACTTAGCAAATGATCTAAAAGCGGTGCAAGCTCCTCAAGGCATTCTATTTATAGAGAAATGAAACAAATGGAGGGAGCTCATGGAGGAGGAGGTTTCGGCCATGAGGGTGCAGATTGGAGGCTTTCCATGAGTTCCATGAGGTGAGATAATGTGTTCTTGAGGTATGGTGAGGTATGGTTCAAAGCATGGTGAGGTATGGCTCAAGGTATGGCTCAAGCATGGCTCTTTGAGTGAGAAAATAATTTAATATGTGTGGTAATTAGGGAGTGATGGCCGAATATGCATCAGCCCATGGGGGAGGTTTCTTTGCATTTTAATTGTGGTTTAGAGTTGTGTTTAGGTGCATCTTTGATTATGCTTAAGATTAGAAATTTGTAAGAAAGTGTTTAGGTAAGGTAAATGGGTAATTAAGGTGGTCTAGACATAATTAAGGAGTGGTCTTGCACCATTAGAGAGTTAAATCCTCAATTTAGAGTCTAAACAACTCTAGACACATTTCCTTGATTTAAGGAATTGGAGAGAGAAAACACTATTCAAGATTCCAAGACTAGGAATCTTGAGTTCTAAAAAGGGATTTAAGTTTAATCTAAGCAATTTTAGGTTCTAATTAACTTTAATAAATTATTTTGACTCTAGATTAATTAGGGAAATTAATTAATCTTCATTTAGAGCCTAATATTGCTTAGGTTTGCTTAATTACGTCATTAAGCTCAAAAACACTATTCCAGGGGCAAAATCGTAATTTTGCACTAAAACTGCCCGGGACCACCGGGACTTGAACAGAGACCTCTAGACACATGAAATCATGTTTTTAAACCTCTGGGAAAGTTCCGGGCTCAAACGGCACCTTTACCCGTGAAAAACGCTTATAGGGGTATTTTGGTCATTTTGACCAAACTGCAGAAACGAAATTTTCGCTTCCGAAAGCATTCAAAGGCCATTCAATCCCCTTCAAACATTGAGTTGACCCTTCGAGGATGACCGAGTTGGTTACCCTCGAGTTCGGGTCAGGAAATGACCTCAGGGGCATTTTGGTCATTTCCCTCGGACAGAAAAATCGGGGTGTTACAGAATGCATGATAAGATTTTAAATACTTCTATTAGTCGATTGGAGCACAACAATTATGTAAACTTTTTTTTTTAAATAAGAGTTCTCTTTTTATGATTTGATCGTGTGGTTTTTTTAACGTAATTCTTAAAAAGAATTTAATTTTTATACACTAATTAATCAATAAAATTTCACCAAAATAACAAACCATTTAAAATATGTATCTATTATTCCTAAGTCAACCAGCCATGCTTTTTTATTTTGGTGAAATACTATTCATTGGTTATTTAAAGTAATTTTATACTATTAGTATATAGAAATTAAACTCTTATTAAAATTGTCCATCAAATCCACTAATCTTTTGTGGGTTTATTTGATTCTCAAACAATAATATATGAATTTATTATTCATCAATGGCCTGAGCACAAGAGCTCTTAGGAGTGAAGCACGTCAAGCATAGTAACGGGTTTGCTAAGGTTATTTGTTTAGCTGCTTTCGAGGAAAGTGTGTACTCATGTCCTTGAAAAGTGCTAGGCAGTATGCTATTGTTTGTATATTGCCATTGGGTTTCTTTCCAAACAAATGAGAACAAAATGAATTTTTATGGCATTTCACATGCATGTCATCTGTCAAAGTAGTTAAATTTTGAAAAATGTAGAATTGAGAAGATACCTTCCTAATGCATATGGTATGGCAGTGCTACAATCACGAAATGTGACATAGTGACAGCTCACTTTGTCCCTTAACCATGTGGTCGGGGGTTTGATCCTTACTCATGAAAATGAAGCGCATTTCATGGCCAGTTGTTTGCTTCTTTGGGAGAGTTTTCGTGGTGAGGGAATTAGTCACTGCTGTCGACAGTGGATACCTTGATTTCGATCAAAAAATGGTATGGTGGTGTTACAACCTAAATATAACATGGGCCAGGGAAAATGTAATTGGGCCCAATTGATGTGAAAATAGGTTGGTGGTAAGTTGGGCCGTAAGCTAGGTGAATGACTGCCAAGAAAAACACACAGCTAATGAGCCATGCCAAGTGATAAGGCGGGAACTGTTACAGCAACTATAGACATGAGTTGAGGGCGCAAAGGAAAGCAAGGAAGGAAAAATCATGGTAATCGTTCTAAGCATGAACATGCGAGGGAAGGAGTCGTTACAAACCACGCTGGTGTAGAGCATGGAGCGGTTATTCATAGAGCATGGCTTTAGTGGCTAAGAGGAGCATAACTTATATAAAAAGGATGAAAGAGAAGGAAGAGGCATAACAAGCCACATACACAAAAGCTTAAGTTGTTTCGTCTGTGAATTTTCAATTCTTATTTTAGGAGTAATGTAGTTTTCATGTAACTCAATGAACTTTCAATCTATGCTTCATTGTGGTTGATGTTGTACATATCTTTTATTATTAATAAAATTCTTACTACTGTCTTTGTTCAAAGTTTATTGTAACCTAGTATTTGGAAAATTCATAATCAAGGGGTAGATTTTTCTCATTGGTGTAATCGATATTGTTCTTGGGATCAAGATTTACACTGGGGATCTTTAGCATTCTGAGCCGAATAATTTCCACAGTAACATATTTTAGCATGCCTAGGGGGACCTCAAGTGGTTGTAAGTAGGAAATTCCAATCTCCAAGACAAGGTTGTCAATGGCGGATGGCGTTGCGGGTTATGGCGGAAACCATGGCAGACTAACGAATATATAAAAATATATATATAAAAATAAAATACAAAGACATAATGCATAATGCATAATCAAAGCCACAAATACACAATTAACATACTAATTTATTCATTAGCTCTTCCCTTGACATATTTTTTGTCTTCAAATAATATCTAATAAAAAATATACAGTAGTTTTTAATTTTTTTTAAGGTCAGAAAAAGTTTTTTAATCTTAATAAAACACAAAACAGTATTCTACCCCCCCAAAAAAAAGAACAGTAACACAAGACACATGGCACGCACCCAAAAACAAAAATGAAAACCCAAAAAAACCCACACACCCTAATCCACGCCCATGACCTTGACTGAAAAAAAACCGACGCTCCACACTAAAAAATATGACCCACACACGTGTCAAAGATCCACCCACTCACCAAGCCATGCAAACCAAAGAGAGAAATAAAACTAGATCTGAGATTTGAATATCTGATGACCCCAAAAAATTAAAAATAAAGAAGTAGAGACAACGAAGAGCAAATGCAGGTTAGGTAGACGCGAACAATGGAGACCGGCGGCTAGAGGTTGTGCAATGGCCAATGGAGGCTTGGGAGAAGGTAAAATCGGCGACAACGCATAAACAGGAGGGAGCTCCTGTGTGGGGAAGAGAGAGCTTGGTTGCGTAACGCGAGGAGAAGAAGAAAATAGAACAGAGGAGGAGGAGAAGAAGAAGGAACTTGCTTGGTGGTGGCCGCCGCCGGTGGTGTGGTGAGCTGCACAGCCAGCGGTGGTAGCAGTGGTGTCTCGGAGGAGCAGAAATGAGAGGAATTTAAGAAAAAAAGGGTTGTTTTTGAGCATTTCCACCATGGCCGCCATACTTCCGCCACACCGCCACCTAAATTATGGCCGCCATGCCCGCAACGCCATTTCGCCATGCCATTCACTTTCACATGGCGCACCCTCGAATTCCGCCACACCATGGTGCCACCATGGCCGATATTTAACAACACTACTCCAAGATTGGACTATTAGTGGAAAAAAGAGTTGCATTTGGTAAGATGAGTACTCCCAGTATAATGTCGACTAATGTAAAGCATGGAAGTTGTAAAAGGGATGATAGTATAGTGAGAATTTTGGTGAATGAGATCGGCCTAAGCATATTGAAGAATATTATCGCTTTTACCCTCGCAAGAATACTACTTCAAGTTCATCATCTGTTGCAAAGAACAATGAGGAGAAACAACACACTACAGTGTTTGCCTTATTTATGAGGCAGTAGATAGAACTAGGGGTTAACGATGTGATGTTGAATGTATCAAAGCAACTCCCAGGTATTGTGAAGCCCATGATGTTGGACATTATGCAGAGTAATGGTTATAATCAGCTAATGGGATCCTTCCTATATGAAGCCATGCTTATGATGAATGCATGTTTTTGTGCTACGGGGCACTATGCTTAGCCATGGTTCAATCTAGGGTGCAAATCAATTTGGTTAGGAGACCCATGAATGCTATTGGGCATGCATCTAGGGTTGCCATTTGTGGCTAACAGCCCTTATAGCATAGCTGGCCCAAGGAATCTTGAAACTCCATGGCTTGGCCCTTCTAGAGTACAACAGAACATAGGAGGAGGTTGTAATACCTTAGATACATATGTCCCTAGGCAAGTCTAGTACTGCCTTAGGTTTCCCTAAGACCCACTCATATTGTTAGTAGGTCCTACTCAATTTATAATGTAAAATTTTGGAAAAATACACTCTTTAGAGTTGCAGCAATCAAAGAGGGTAAGGTGGGGCAAGATATGAAAAGTAAGCTCTCTGGAGAGTGCTGCAGCGGTTCGGTAGTAAGGCGGTGCGCTTGTGGCATGCTCTCTATGAGCACTGCAATGGTCAAAGTTTTATAAAAACCCAAATTTTTGGGTTTCCAAATTAGTTTTACGCACCCCACATACCCCAAATGCAAAACTTCACCTTTCTACCCTTTTCTACCTCCATTTCACTCAATTTAGCTCCAATCTTTTACTTCCAAGGCTTTAAGGTATGAGATTTTGATGTTTCTACTCCTTTTCTTCCAATCTTCCTTTGTGTAAGGCTACCAAGTATGTCCAATACATATAAAAATAAAGCTGAATGGAAAAGTTAGACTAATTGAAAATTATTCAACATGAGGCCAAACTAGAAGACAATAATAATATGAGCCTTGAAACCTTTGATACTAGTAGCATGGAAAAATCTTGATAACACCCTAGAACTTGACATATTTGAACATCAATATACCAAACAATGGTGCATACCTCTTGAAATCACATTGATATTGAATAATACACCAAAGATTAACTACAACATACACAACTTGTGCATAGTAGGAATCATTGGATCTTCTTTACTTTCTTTCTCCTTGTTACAAAGTGATAAGGCATATTAGACATTGTCATTTCTCATCCTCTTATGAGTCTAAACCTAAAACATATTTAGAGATAGACAGGATATGAGACTTAACTTTTCATCAAGAGTTGTCTTAGTTCAATCCATCACAGATCCAAGACAATGGGCTTTACTAATCATATTCCTTTGACTTTAAAGCCAAAACTCAATGAATATGATTTATTAAACAAAGTATTATACAATAAATTTTAGTAAACAAAAGAATCAATCAATAGAAGTTTAAATATATAAAAAATTCCTACAAGTTAAATTTGTTAATTTTGAAGTAAAACTATACTTTGATTGTTACAATGTAGCTTCTTTTTGTCTTGGACGCGCCAGCATATCAAAGTTGCTGATCAAAATTCAAACCTTAATTGTAATTTTGTTCCAATTGTAATAATCCAATAGTTTTGGGATGCGTTGTTGGGTTTGCTATAACTACATCCCTGAGATTTCTTTTCATTACTTAAAAGTCTTGTACAATGAATTCTAATGTGCAATGTTCTATTCAATTGTAGATTCTATTCTACTACAGATCAAGGATCTCAGCCATATCCTAAATATTATGGTAGTAAATATTAATGTCATAACAACTATATATTCCCTAATTAGGATAATAATGTTCTTTGCTTATTTGTAGAGATTGTATAGCTAATTATATTTAAGAGGAGAATATTTCCCTCCCTATTTTTAGGAATAGGATTTGATTCTGATTGTATCATAAGCCTATATTAATTCTGTCCTATACAGAATCAATTAATATGAGAGAAATCCTTTTCTACATGGTATCAAAGCGCGATCTATACCATCAGTGATACTCTTGTGTTTCCATGGCAGAAAGAAGTGAAAAACTAAAGGAAAGACCTAAGGTAGAGGCTGGCGGCACAGCCTAAGCCAGCCCAGTGGAAGGTACCTCTCTTCCTATTACTGGTCACAAATTAAATGGCCAGAACTACACCCAATGGGCCAGATCGGTCCAAATCCAGATCGGTCCAAAACTTCCACTAGGGCATGGGAAAGGAAGAATATATCAATGGTGATCCTAAGAAACCACCAAAAAAGAAGGAAGCTGAACTGAAAAAGTAGAAGCTTGAAAACAGCCTTGTGATGTCATGGTTGTTAAACACTATGACCAATGAAATCAGAGAAGACTTCATGTACTTCAACACTGCATAGGAGATATGGATTGCAGTAAAGGAAACATACTCAAATGTGGACAATACTTCTACCATTTTCGAGATTAAGAGCCTCATCCACGATTTGAAACAAGGTAACTCAACCATTACTGAGTATTTCAATACATTAACTGGATATTAGTAGTAGTTGGACATATATGTGGAGAATGACTGGAAATGTCCAAAAGACAACAAGCTGTACAAGTCACTGGTTGAAAAGGATCGTATATTCAAGTTCCTCCTTGGTCTGAATCGCAACCTTGATAAAGTTTGTGGTAAGATATTAGGCACCAAGCCTCTACCCAAGATCCGAGAAGTGTTCTCTGAAGTTAGAAGAGAAGAAAGCCGAAGGAAGATAATGTTAGGAGACCAAAATTCTGGGCATACGATAGAAAGCTTAGCCCTTGCTGTAAAAGGACCAAGAATCCAGTCTCAGTAGAAAAAGCTAAGCCTGTATATGAACATTGCAAGAAGATTGGCCACACAAAAGACACATGTTGGTTTCTCAAGGGAAAACCATCAGATTCCAAATTTCACATCCATGAATGAACGAAATACTTGGACATTGACCGCCATATCATTCGTGAAAAGGTTGCCACTGTTTGATGAGGTTACTCCCCATTTCTACCTTGGACCAACGAGCTGACATTCTTACTAAAGGTCTCCCTTTTAAATCCTTTGTGTCGTTTCTTTCCAAGCTTGGGCTGATCGATATCTTCCAGCTTCACGCTTGCGAGGGTTATCAAAGCATGGTTCAACTGAAGCCAGCTGAGCACCTTGAAGAGCAACTAGCCCTGTAACAGGAAGAAGCACAACACACAGATTGCCAAGTCAGCAACCAAATTGAGCGGGAAAGTTAGTTGTTAGTTAGGAAGAAGTTTGTGTAATAAGCTAGCTAAACACTATAGCTACTCCCTTGTATATAAACAATTTTCCCTGATGAATGAAAGTGAATGAATCATTTTGCTCAAATCTCCAATCACTCTCTCTGCCGTTCTCTCTCATTTTGGTTCATTCCTCATTTCTATGACACACTCTGACCTTCCCCTCCCTTCTTCTTCCTCCCCTAACCTCCTCGACCTGCGTCACCATAAACTGTGGTGGTTAATGGTGTACAATGACAATGAGCTTATAACGCCTCTCATGAATCAAAGGATGAAGAGGAGCAAGAAAAAGCTTGATGAGAAGAGAAGAGAGAAACAACATGAAGCTGAAGAGAAGATTTCTCAATTCGTCGATCATTTGGATCAAATCCACAAATGAAGGGAAGCAAAGGCATAAACCCTCTCATCACTTTCGAGCACAAGAGGTATTCTCCATCTTCATGTCTCTCCGTCGCACTCCTTCCCCTTATTCTTAAATCCGTCAAATTCCACTTTATCATTCCCCTTATTTTTATTTATCATGTTTAGCTTGGACCATTCTGTTTTTATAGTGCAAGACTTAGCTATGCTACTTTACATCTTTTTTTTTCCCCAGTAAAATGGGTGGAATAGGTGACTATGATTTCTGTAGCTTTTGGTTTCTAGTTGGCAGCTTTGTACCTTTGTTCGCTAAAATTGGTTATCATGGCTTTATAGTTTGGGGTGGACATATTGGTTTGTTTTTTAAGGTGCCGTAGCTTGATGTCAAACATGTTCTTGTGATCATCATTATTATTTTTATTATTTTTAATTTTCTATGCCTTGACAAATGTAGTGTTTAGATGAGTTTTCTTAGTTTTTACAATCTTAAAATATTTACTTGTTTTTGAAAAATTGAATTAAAAAATTTGTCCTCACAGATTGAAATAAAAAAAGGAATCTTATCCTCTTGATCACCCATTATCAACCCATATTTGTTCCCAGATGGCTCGATGGTTGCTTATGTGAGAGACTCTGAGTTCAATGTTCTGAATCTCGTCTAATGAATCACAGCAGCTGACCCATCATACAGAGGGAAATGGTTTAGTAAGTTTAGTAGTTGGTTGGTCTTACTGTACTAGAGTGACTTAATGCATTTCAATTCTGTCATCTATGTGAAACAATTTATCAATCTTACAATCATGTAACGTTTCTAGCTAAAATCTCTTAAAATATTTATAGTTTTTTAAGCATTAAAAGATTATAGATGATTTGTAAAATGTATCTCTATTCAAAATATGCCAACATCCATTTAATACAAACCAGCTGGAGATATCCTATTTTAATATCATTAGTTTCTTATTAATATAATATGGTGATACATGTTGGCTAGCCATGCTATTGCAACTGCAATGAATGTTGTCCAAACTGGACATATGGAGACATAATGCTTTATGTGATAGCACAAGTAGCAAAATGAGGTGACTTTTTCAATTATCAGTTACAAATATATCTTTGTCCTTGTTACTTAGTTTCTTTTTGGCTTTTAAAATCTTTTTACTTTCCATTTTATGAAATTTTCAAACTCAAAACTCGAAAAGCATATGCCAGGTTGGGTTGCATTTATAATTCACTCAAAAATAACATCAAGTATGGTTTGAGAATGCTTATTATTTCTCATTTCATAAGCTGTAACTCTGAGATGGCAGCAACTATGTCTATTACGTGCAATCTTTGCAAACTGAAAAACATCACATATAAGAAGAATAAGGAGGGATGATAGTTGTGTAACTAATCATGTAACAGAATAGGCTAGTTAAGGGGTTTAGGAAGGAAGTTACTAGTATTAAATGGAGGGCTGATCCTCTAGATACTTTTGTCTAGTCATTTGCAACTCTTCTGAGTTTCCTTCTGTTCAGATTTCTTTCCTTTTTTTTGTTGTTGTTTCTACCTGTCTGATCTTGTCTACTGTAAATGATTTTTAAGTTCTTTATAGTAGATGTGAGAACTTCCGAAGTAAGATTTCAGTTGTAATATTTAGTCCTAGAATATTGGAAACATCACGTGCTTATCAGCTTTTTTCTTCCAAGGAATATAGGCTGAAAGGGAGAAAATATTTTGTAAATCGGCATGTTAATGATAATTGATAGTACGACACATCTGTTTTCTCTTATCGGTCCGCATATATGGTATTACCAAATTGAATTTGACTATCCTTGCATGGGAGGTGATACCCTTGCAATCCAAGATTGCCAATTATGGCTCTTTGTTTTTATTCCCATTTGATCTAGTCCTTTTTGTTTCAATTACAGTTTACTGCCAACAATGTTGCAAGGAAGGATAAATGGTAATTTGTTTTTCTTTTCAGTTATTTCGTATCAGAAGCTTGGAAGTTGTGGACTTCCCTGAAAATTCTTGGCTATGAATCCTGATCCCAGGTACTATTATCTCATTCTTGTTACTGTTTGTAGTGGTTATGTTTAATATCATGACTTAATTGAGGGAATTCGGTCTTAAGGCCTCCCTTTCATCTAAAAAGGTTAGTTGCCAAATACATTAATATTCATTTATTATCTTGGGATCAAAATCCCTCAATATTTGGTATTCTGACCCTTATGTGTTTAGGATGGTTCAAAATGGTACAATTTCATGTATTAGCTTCTAATTTTGAAATAATATTTTATTTACTCAATTTTTCCCTTTCTTTTATGCTCTCTTCTTTTAGCTTGACAAGATTCATTCTAACTTCCACTCCCATCTATGTCTTCTCTTTTCATAGAAATATTTGCATTCTACTTTTGACTTTGGCAAGCTTGGTCCATGTTAAACGTTGGATTGGGTTAAGGTTGGAACGTTAAAAGAGTCAAACTACTCATGATCATCCAATAGGGCTTTTGGCTTGTACTTCTTGTTCGTTTGATTGCATACAGATTTTAGTTTTGACTTTAGGCAAAGAACAATATTTTTTGTGCTTTTTGCTGCGCTGTTCATGTTTTGCAGAGTAGGCTTGCTCAATATGTGGCTCAGGTGAGATTTCTTCAATTATATCTTATTTACGTACATCTTTAGCTAAATTGGGTTGCATTATATTCCTTGTACCAAGTAGTCCTTCACTGTGCAAGTTGGGAAATAATTAGTTCTAAAATGATGGGATTATTTACTATCATTGTTATTGTGGATAACATTTACCTTAGATGTATCTGGGCCAGTGAGAAAACAGGATTCGAGCTTGTAAACAGGTTGTTTTTCATTCTTAAGCTTGATAGTTAATTCAATTATGATCACACAAAATGTGTACAACTGTGCTGTGGGATCGACAACCACCTGCTCCTTTCCCACAACATTTTAAAGTAATAAAAACAAAATTATTGATCATGACATTCTTTTTTCCCTTTCACTTCTTATCAATAACCAACCTTACTAATCAAGCATAATAATAGAGTCAATCAACATTGTTTCACAGTCAGTAGACGTGTAAGGCATATATGACCCTCTGCAAGACTAGTTCTAATCTAAGAAGCCACATATCTGATGCTTATTAGTTACAATTGGCCTATAGTTCCAACCTCCAACACCTTAGCACGTAAAAGCAACATATGTTGTACTCTTTTAGAAATAGTATCCATTCCCTTGATTTTTCTAATCCAGTTCTAACAACTTTGATTGGCAGAGTATACTTGTTTGTATCCACATTCCTTTATTTATGCTAGAGTTTTAGGTGCTAGATTTTATAGGCCGTTAATGTTCTTTCTATTGCCTCTATGGATTGAAATAGTGAAAACTCCTCTTTTTGAAGTAATTAAAGTTAACAGTCATTTTAGTGCTTAAAATGTTTCTTGATCCACGTTTGATTATTTTACTTTATTTAATTAGTTTAATATGAAATTGAAGCTGATTTTATTAAACTATTTTGCATGATTATTGGAACTTTTTTACATTGGTGCTGCAATTAGGATGGTTTAAAATTGTTGTAATAAATAGTTTTTTTCAAAATATTTCATGGCAAATTGCGGCGGTTTCAAACCGGCATAATTAATTTTTTTTAAAAAAATTACCATAAATTGTGGTCGTTATAATCGTCGTAATTTATTTTCTTTTAAATATTTCATTGAAAATTGCGGCGGTTATATGAGGTGGTTGCGGCAGTTTGAAATTGCCACAATTCATTTGAGTTATGGTGGTCATATGGGTGATTGCAGCGGTTTTTTTATAACCGCCATAATTTACCTAATGGCATTTGTAACGCCCGGGGATTGCGAAGTCAGGGAGTGATCGCCGGTGCAAGGAGGCACGGACAAGGAGCGGCTCCTGTCAGACTTCGAAAGCGGATGGGTACATGAATGGACTGATTACACACCCGAATGAGAGGGATCCTAAGACTGTATAGGTATGGGACTATACGGTCAAGGAGGGCTTATATGAATTGATTTGTACTACGTATACCAACAAGATGCATCTTCTTTTCGGTAGCCCAAACTGAAAGAACTCCATAGTTAAGCGTGCTTGACTTGGAGCAATTTTGGGATGAGTGACCTCCTGGGAAGTTTTCCTAGGAAGCGTGCGAGTGAGGACAAAGCACGCTGAATATACCCGTGTTGGTCTGTGGGGATAGTCGTCAATCCATAAAGCAGTAGGGGATGCTACAAATGGTATCAGAGCCTGCACCTCTCCCAGTACGGTGTGGTTCGGGGACGAACCAAGCGGAAGCTGGTGGGTATGTAACGCCCGGCGATTGCGAAGTCGGGGAGTGATCGCCGGGCGTTACAGCATTGGTAACTACGGTGCCATTATTTGTGCAAAACGGAGGTTATAACCACCACAATTTACAAAAGAAAAAAATTTCCGTAATTTAGCTATTTTTTTTATAGTGTATTAGGGCACCTATAATCAAGGGATGACATTTGGAGTCAATCTACGTAATGTCAGTAGAATTTGCTTACGTAGATAAGAGCCGAAAGAATGAGACAGTGGATTTGTGGCATGAATGCCTTGGGCACATGAGCTATCATAAGTTGAAGGTGATGATGAAGAACATGATGCTCAAGGGTCTCCCTTCATTGGAAGTGCAAGAAGATGTTATATGCACTGGATACTAATATGGTAAGGCTCATCAACTTTTGTACAAAAGTTCAAAGTTTTAAGCCAAAGATCCACTATAGCTGATTCCCTCAGATGTGCTTGGACTAGTTAAACAACTTTTAATTAGCGGATATCATTATATGATAACCTTCATATATGACTACTCAAGGTACGTATGGGTATATTTTATGAAAGAAAAATCTGAGACATTGACAAAGTTCAAAGACAAGATTGAGAGCAAAATTGGAAAGAAGATTTGATGTCTTTGCATAAACAAGACGGGAGAGTACACATCAAAAGAATTCTATGAGTTCTTAAAGGAGTGTAAGATACGAAGACAAATAACTTATCCAAACACTCCTCAACAAAAGTGTATGGTACAGAGAAAGAATCGCCATCTAGCAGAGATATGTCGAAGCATACTACATGCTAAAAATGTTCCAAGCAGATTTTGGGCTGAGTGTATGAAGACTGTAGCATATGTGATCAATCAACTTCCACAAGCCAAGCTGAGGTTCGTGTCACTGTTCGAAAAGCCATAGAAGCTCAAACCTACAGTGAGTCACTTTTACGTACTTAGCTATGTTTGCTATGTCTTTATTCCGGACCACTTGAGGAGCAAAATGGATAAAAGGCCATTTGTTGCATTTTTGTGGGATACAATAGTCATAGGAAAGGATGGAGATGTTGTGATCCGACAATGGGCAAATTTTGACATATTAGGAAATGTAGTGTTCGATGAAATCTCCTCTTAGTGGTTGCCACAATAGATAATTTTACCAGACTAAAAACATTGAAGGTGTGACAAAAGAAAAGATGGGGGAGCAAGGGGACAATGTAGAAGAACAGTCTTCAGGTCCAAATAAGATGGGCAGACACACAGAGAGCCCTTGGAAAACAGAAGTGCATCAAAGGCAACAAGAAGACGTTCAACATAAAGAAATCATAGAACAATAGCCTTCAAGAGATCCAACAGAGAAAAGAAGCCTAATTCGAAGTATGCAAATGTTGCAATGGTCATGAAAAGAAAAGAGCCTACAACATACAAAGAAGATTTAGTACTGAAGGGGAGAATTTTGAAGTATTAGCACTAAACTAAAAAGCTAGAAGTTTCTAGAGAGTTCTTTGCTTGGATCATCATAAGGAAGAATCTAGAAAAAATAAATAAAGAAATAATAGAGAAACTCCTAGACTAACATAATAGAGAAACTCCTAGACTAAGCAAAATGCTAGAATTCTCTAGCAATTTAAAGTCAGTTGTTAAGACCGACATAAGCTCCTTATAAATATAGTCTTGTGACATTATGTATGTGTGTGCGCGTTTCAGTAGTGAGTTATCAGGTGCACCTGTGTGCATTGAGAGAGTGCAAACTGTGAGTGCTTGAGATATAGAGGGTCAATGAATTGAGAGTAAAGTGCAGTGAGAATGGCTTGTGAAGTATAGTGCACGGTTCGCAGTGTGTGCGAAAGTGCAAGTGAGTGATGTTATTAGTGTGTGTCATGAGTACAAAGGTGAAATGGTCCAAGTGATGTTCTAGTGTGCATAGCAATAATGTAGTTCACAAGTGCTCTTGTGTCTTTGTAACAAAATAAATTATTGATATTTATAAAGAGTTTGTGTCTCCTTGCTCAAAGGTATCATATTTTCGTGAAGTAAAAGTTCACTTTGATTTTAAAATTATATGCATAATTTATTTTAGTACCTAAAATTAAAAAAATATCACTTTAATTTATAAAATTTTTAAAAAGTAATTCAAGTTAGTCCTTATACTACTATTTTAAGGATTAACTTGAATCATAAAAAAATTAAATTGAATCATTTTTTAAAATTTTAGAAATTAAAATAATACTTTCTTAATTTTAAGAACTAAAGTAAATCACACATATAATTTTAGAAATCAAATTATTTCACTCTTTAAAATTACATAATAATTCTTCTTACTGTTACGAGTGCACCACTTTATCATTTTTCTATTATTATTACGTAAGCATCACTTCATCTTTGGAGATTATTATTGTCTCTTGTTTTAATTATATTTTTAATGTTGCAAAGGAAATGCTAGTCATTTAGTATCCTATCACTAACAGTTATAAAAAAATAGATTTGGATCCTCTAAAGAGAGAATATCACTTTAGATGGTAAAGTAAGAATTTTACTTTAGATGGTAAAGTGAGTAATTTTATCTTTGGATTAATAAAATGAAAAGGATCTCATTTTTAATTTTATTAATTCAAAAATAAAACTTCATTATTTTACTCTCTAGTGAGGATCTTACTTTAAAGAATCCTTATCCCAAAGAAAAAAAAATAGCCTACAAATTAAAGTCACAGATTGAACTAATGATGAGAGCTTTGAATAGTTTATCATGAGTTGATATGTTTAAATTTCATCTTCAATGCAAGAAAAATAGCATATTACAAGATAATAGCTTTCTTGTTATCCTATCATTCTAGCTACATTATTTTATTAGTTCAGATATGTAACATGTTTTATATCATGATTTGGCACGATGAATATTCTATTGGAATGCAAACATTGAGAATGTTCTTTATTAAATAATGCGGTCTTACTTTTTGTTAATTAAATACAGAGACTAAAAGCCCCAAAACAAAAAAAAAAAATCAGAAAAGACTAAACAACAATAATCTTTAGGAACTTAGTCCCTACCAAAAAAAAAAAAAAAGGCAACAGTAAAAAGTGGGGAGCAGAAGAGTAAACCACGGAACCGTTATGGCCACCCTTGGCAGACAAGTCGGCGCAAGCGTTCTTCTTCCTAAGACTATGTTTCGTTAAGAAACGAAATTGACTAGATTTTTATTTTTTATTAGTTTATCCGATGAAATGAAAATGAACGGGAAGAAAATTGACGTAAAACTACCTTTTTTATTGGATATGTGATTGGTATTTTTTTTTTTGAGATTTGTAGAAATAAAATTTACACCTTTTTTAGTTATTCAATCTATGTCATATTTTCTTTACTTGTCAAATTTTAAATATTTATATTATATCTACATTTTCATTAACAAAGCACTGTTAGTAAATTTAATAAAATAATATTTTTATGATATTAATTTTTTTTAATTAATAAAATTATAAAAATAGAGAGGGTGTGAATTATATTTTTACAAATCTCAGAAAAAATGAGTATAATTTACCTTTATTTGTTTGTATGAAAAATAAAAAGAAAAGAAAATGTTAATTGTACCAAATAACAATGTTACCCTTGTGCTATTTTAAGAGCTTATATCAACCAAAAAGTATAGAATCATATAAAAAATTAGTATAAAGTATAAAAAAATTTAAAATAATATTAACCTATTAAATCAAACCAATACTAATAAAAATAAAATTTTTAAAATTATTTTAAGTTAAAATTTTATTTTAAATCAATTTGATATATTTATTTAATATGTGCAAAATGTAGTACCAAAATGCGCAAATAATATCAATTCTTAACTTTTTTCAAACCTCACGACTTATAAACCCTGCACCTGTTGACAACCGATCAAAATCCAGTTTTTATTATTCAGGGTACCATTATCAAGCAAATCTTCCTTGCATGTTTTCACTCCTTCCCCCTTCTCTTCTCTCTCTTCACTATCAACAAAATCAAATCTTTACCCTCAATACCTCATGACCCATTTTTTCTTTTTGCCTTTCTCAATCTGAGTCTCCCTTATTTTTCCATTTTCAGTTCTTGATTCTATGCCTCTCTTAAATTTAGAAGAGATATGATCTTTCAATCCGCTTTTTTTCCCCTTGAATCATTGTTAAGCCTCTCCTGTCCAATTTGGGTCTGAAAGAAAAATCTTTTTCTATATTTTGTTGTGTGCTGTTATGTAGTGTTGTGTGTCAGGTTGTATTAATGGAGCGATGGCAATGGAAATGGAGAAGGAATGCAGCGGCAGGATGAGGATGACTTGCGGTGGTGACCTTGAGCGGAGACGATGTGTGGCGGCCATAGGTATTCGGGTGGTCCTATCTGGAGTAGATAGGGTGATGGTATTGGAGGGTGGTCATTTGTATGGTTTCGGGGTTATTAATGGAAGTTTAAAAAAGGTAATTCTATTTTAACACTCACGCGAATGCTAGTCACATATGAATACAAAAGGAGTGATAAAGAGAGAATAAATCGGGAGAAAAACATGTGATAGGATTCATATATTTTATAAATAGTATGTTTTGCGAGTTTAAGAAAGTATGTATCAAAATAGTAGAGTTATTTAAAAGATTGGCACACTTCTTCCCAACCTGTGGGGGGGGGGGAAGGAAATTGGCGGCTCCCATCTCCTGTTTTACTCTGTTGAATCCTTCCTTCATGTACTTTCCTCCTAACCAAATAGTGGAAAATGCCGTCATTCCTCCCATTTCGTTGTTCTCTCTCCCCTTCCTCTCAATTTCCTCCCAACCAAACGCACTGTGAATATGTTGGTGCTTTGGACTAACCAATCCCTCCCCATAATCCTGCAGATAGAGCTTACCAGATTATAGGCAGTATGAGGAACACAATTCAACTCTCGGCATAAAGTGACAGCACATTTTGAATCTATTTCCAATATAACCTTACGAAATCCTGAAGAATAAGCAAAAGATAGGCCATAGTGAATTCCCCAGAGTTCAGCCATGGTGATTGAGTAGTAACCAAGTTTCATGATGAAGCCATGTAAAAAACGTCCATGGTGGTCCCTTAAAATTCCCCTAGAGGTGGCATTTCCATTGGAAATGACTGAGCCATCTATATTGAGCTTAATCTAACCATCAGGAAGGGGGACTAGTGTAAATGAATCATACGCAGATCTGCCACCTTCAACTTATCCACATTAACAGTTGTGAGACCAAACTGATAATCCTTAGCTAGATGAAAAATTTTATAAGCCAAGGAATTGGGATTCGGAACAGTATTTTAAAACATAAATTTGTTCCTAGCATGCCATAATTCACTGCAAACAGTGCGAAAAAGGAGGGACCAACTAACCCCTTGAAAAGGAGGAGTGGACAATGTACAAGATTTTATTCAAGCCAATTATCAAAAGAAGCTTGAAAGAACTCCTTGAATCTCGAATTGGTGCCAATGCTAAACCATACAACACTCTTCGCGACATCAAAATCCCAAAGGGTATGGAGCAAAGATTCAGGACCCTTTCTATATAAAGTACAAGTATCATTAGTAGCCATGAGATTTCTAACTCTCGTGACTTTAGTCAATAGAGCTTTCTGAGAGACTAACCAGAGAAACCACGGATATATTGGGGCACATAAATTCTACAAACACATTTGAAGAGTTTATTCTTCCTATTATCATTCACCCCGTAACAAGCTTCATAGGCCGATTTATTAGAGAAGAGGAAACTACGCCGATTTACAAGCTTCGTAGGCCTAAAGTGTAAGGAAACCAGGACAAAAGTCAATTATTCCACCTTCATTGGAAGGGACCTTTACTGGTGCTAGTGTAAGCTCTTGGAGCCTTGCAAAAGCCCTAAGTAGCTTGGTTTTGTGTCGCAACAAATCACTCTTTGCTAAAATCATTTGAAAAAGATGGCTAACTGTGTATATAAGCATTACTGTTTAAGAACAGGACATTACATTCCAACTCTCACATCAATTCTTGGAGAAACTTAATGAGAATATTAAAATGCAACCCAATGTATATATACTCAGTGTCAAATCTGTAAGTTGGAAGTAGTACGAGAAGGGGATTGAATCATGCTTTACACCTCTTTTTGTTTTCTAAAATACTAAACAAAGTATATCAAATTTCTCACTTGATGGCAGGAAATCTTTGTTAGTAAGGCTCAAAAAGTTACTTTCTAAACTAAGTGAAATACTCAAAAAATGTTTACAGATGTTTTCAACAAATATACATAATATAGATAAACACAAATGTTGAATGATAAAGAGATAAAGAGAGATAGAGAGATATTACTTAGGGATTTTTATACTGGTTTGGCTAACATTGCTTACATCTAGTTCTCAATAATCTATTGAGTTCCACTAATAACCCTACACAGAGACAGTGAGATAGTCTTTGGATAGCCTTCTCAAGCTATATCCAGTAAACAGTAGTTCCAATTTAGTCTCATTCCAAGTAGTCCTTTTACTAGCCTATCCAAGCTAACATCACAATACTCATCATTGGATCAGTGTACAATGATTGTGATTTGGTTGGTACACTCCAATGAAAAATACACTGAAGCTTTCTATGAATAAAACAATATATGAACTGAAAACTTGACTAACTTGAAATTCTTCCTAAGAAGAAAATGTAATCTAATTAAAGCTAGAAAGAAGATTTTTACAGAAATTGATTACAAGATGTAATGAACTTTCAGAAAAGATATTTAAGAGCTTTAGTGATCTTGCATGAAAGTCTTAAGTCCAAAAGTCTTCTTCACGTATGAAGGAGTCCTCCTTTTATACTTGGATTTCAAATGTAGCCATTTCCTGTTGATTTCATTTCCACTTGACACATGTTGATCTTCTTTTTGTGTCCCATGAACTATACTCTAGAAGAGTAGCTAAGTTATGCTAGCACTGTCTTTTGTAGGTCCAGTACCATTGTCAAAAGTGGTTTCTAGATGAATCTTCATAAACAACTTTTACTTTATGAATTGGGGTTTCTGAACTTCTTCTTCTAGAAGATGCGGATGCTGATCAAGTACAAAAGTAACATGTCACTGTCAATACTTTTCTAAGAGTTGATTTTAATTCGAAATTTGAATTTTCCTTCTTTTTCTGTAAAATCTGCATGGTTTCTGAATACACATGCTTTCTAATGTACTTCCTCAGTTTCTGATCTTCTTGTTGATCTTCTTTGCTTCAGTATAAGCTTGATAGGGATCTTTCCATCATGATTGAAGACCTATGATCATGACTTGCTTTAAGAAAATTGACTTTCACTGATGTTGTACTTCCTAAATGTGTGAACCACTTTATGAAGATCTGAGCTTGGTTTCTGATGCTTGAAATTTCTTTTTCATGCATCTAACATATTTAAGTTCGCTTTTAGAACTATTTTTCATATCATTGAATTTTGAATATCTTTGAATAAGATTATGATCATATCAAAACGTGACATTGTAAAAAATATCTCATTTGTTGAACTTGTATGTTATGAGAATGGTTTTGTTAAATGCTACAGAAACTCAAGTACAACATTAGTTCATTTTTTAAAATATTTTAACAAAATTTGCTTTGTTTTCACTCAAAACACAAGCTATAAAGCTTTCTGAAGGGTTTTGGAGTTAATAATCTCTCCTTTTTTTGATGATGACAAACAAATTTTGAGAAAATCTTTTCGAAAATCCTTGGAAAGAAACCTTGTATTAGAACTTTTAATGTTCTTTGAAAACATGTTAAATATGATAACAAATAATTTCAGAAAGTAGCTAACTTAAGGTTTCTCATTGATTTTGTCAAGATACATAGTAACCTTAAATAGCAAATATCAGAGATGTTTTTAAAAATAATTTTCTAAGCAGTGTCAGAGCATTATAGCTATCTGAACTAAAACAACTTGAGTATTAGAGTTATATTACTTTCTGAATTGACTCAAATAGGGTATCTGAGTTAAAAGGATAAATATTGTGATACTGATCTTGTATCAAAACTCATGATTCGACACAATTTCTTCTAGGTTTTTCAGAACTATCATCTTTCTTAGAGAATCAATATCAATTTTTATGCATATTAGCACCAGTCTAAAAATGTAAAAATGATAATAGTAACTGATAACATAGTTTTTGAAATATATGCGTGAGAGCATATTTGTCAAAGCTTATGTATCATAGTTATGATTAAATCATATAAATATCAGATCATCATTATTGTAAAGCCACAGAGCGTAAAATCCAAATGTATTAGAGCATAAGAAAAGTATCAAAGTATGATTGAATCATATGAATGTCAAAGCATCAATACTGTAAAAAAAATATAGCATAAGTGACAATGACCATAATTGTTCAGAGATATACAAAATAAATATTAGAAAATTTTCTAAGAACAACAAAAGGAAACAAAAGAAATATGAACCAAAAGTTAAAAAAAATCAAAATATGATGATATGTGTGTCGACAATGAAGCTTTTTGAAGCTCCTCCTCAGCTTGACCCTTGACAAACTCGCGCAAAAGATTTTTTTTCTCTTTCTTTCTCCCCTTTTTCTCATAAGCAAAAGGGTGTGCATGTGGTCACACCATCACTGGCCTCATCTTCTTTTCAGCTCATGAAGAATTTGTAAGAGCAAGTCTTCATGCCTCCTAAGCTGTGCACCAAGAACTCTGTTGGAGTCTTCAACTCTATCCAATTTGGCAACCATGTCTCTCTAGTTGTGAAGTAGCAGCTAGACTTTAGTGAGATTTTGTTGGGGCTCAGGTTAAGGTTGAGGTTGGCTAGGTGACGGAGGCTGTTGCCTACCTCCTCAAATAAATAAATTATTTTATGAGCTGTACCAAGAAAATATAGTAAAAAGGCATAACCTAGGTCGTCTTCCAAGGAGTCTTTATCACTTAGTTAGGAAAATTGGGGGGTTTTAGAGAATTAAATTAAAGTAATTGAAATTAAACGATAATAGCAACAGTGAGGAAGGCATTAGTGCAAGGTATTCCTAGGATTGAAATTAATTATCATTGATCAAATATTGAACCCATTAATGGCTATTAGTAAGTAATTACTAGCCATTTTAGTAGTGATCAATCAAACCCTAAAATTTGACCAATGCAAATAACCAATAAATGATATATCAATTTATTTAGAAATTATAATGATTTAAAGTACCAATTGCTATAGCCTAACCACTAATCGGAAGGTTAATTCTAATGTTCTCCCTCAAACATAAACCAATAGATCTATTAATTTATGCCCAAAAGGTTTCCCCGAATGACAGTTGCCAATTTAGTTATTCTAATAAAAATTATAGCAGTTATCACAATAATTATAAGAATAGAATCTAACGAACATTGAGAAAAGTAATACATTCAGTATAAATAAAGGGTCTCAAATATCATCCCAATCTATCCTTATATCCTTATACTAGTAAGAGAATTCTACTCCTCCATCTCTGGAAGATTACAATCAATGAATCTAAAAGAGTACCTAGAAATAATAGAAATAATCCTTGCTACTATCCACAAGAACAAAGCAATTCACCTATGGAATCCCTAAGAGAGAGAAGAGGAGAAGAAGATAGAGAAAGGTGGAGAGAGATGTAAAGAGAGAATAATAGTAACTTAAAGTGTGCAACCAAAATTAGGTTAAAATTTTGACCCATTCCTATATATATTGCTCTTTAAAAATGGGTCAAAGTGGGGCCTAAAATAGATTAATGAATTGTTCTGCCATCATCTCACCAAAGGGAGTGACCAAAATTTTCATGGTTGTTTCTTTACCGAGCGCTGCAGTGCTAAATCACCATAATGTTAAACTTCCACAATCTGTCTTTTTTTTTTGCTCCAAGCTCCTTCCGAAGAGTTTCTAGCCTTGCTCTTGATATTTTGCACTCAATCAAATGCTCCTATATATAAAAAATCATACTCAAAGAGAAAGGTCAAATGCAACAAGCTTTAATTCTATAATTATTAAAAAAATCAGTGCAATAGTTAACGATTCCATAAAATTGCACAATGAAGGATAAGTCAACGATCATTATTATTTTCATCAATAATTCATCAAAACTTATGCCAAAAACTAAGGTTTAGAAGCAAGATAAGTGGTATAAATGCCCCTTATCACTAGGTAGGTGAATTGTTGATGCCGGGGCAGCTTTGGGTGCTGGTTTTGGAATGTCTAAGGGAACGGTATCCCCAGACTTAGGTGAATTCTAAGCTTCTTCTTCGGTAGTGTGGGTAGTAGGAATGATAGTAGCAGTGGCAGTAGGAGGTGGAGCAGAAGCAACATCAATTGGAGCAGCAGCAGTAGCAGGATCAGGAATGATTTTAGCAGAATGAATCTAGGATTCCTCATGATGAGAGCTTATTTTTGAGGCTTCATCTTCTTCCTCCAAAGGAGTTATTCTAATGGATGGAGGATGTTGAGACATGTGCTTCAGAAATATAACAGTTGATGGCCTAGTGTAACACCCTAAAAATTATTTAAAAATTAATTTGGGCTTTACTAGCCGTAATTTCAAAAATCTGTCAGTTTTAGAAATGATGAGGATGATCCAATGGATTTGTTAAAAAAAATAATAATTCATGAATAGTAACCTTGTGGGCCCCACGGGCCCGTCGGGGCAACCGAAACCCTAAAATTGGGACCCGGAGGTGTCCAAAACTGAGAAATTATAGGATTGAGATTAGAAATAGTTAGAAATGAGGATTTTATACTTAGAATTAATTTTCAAGCAATGTCTTATTACTCAGGTACAGTGTTTTGCCCGTTCGATACAATTTCGATGTGCAGTTTTTAACACTGTACAAGTTACTTAGTGGCTAAATAACCTTTACCAACCACTTTATGCTAAGTGGATGGCAAGGATTAAAACTTGAAAAGCAAGTTTTAATTATGACCTTTGATTTATTATATTTTACTCGGGAGCCAATAACTCATCCGTTGGGTGGAATTTCGGTGTGCGGTTTTAATATCGAAAAGGCTACTTACTCCCCAAGTTAAAGTGATCCAATTGCCTTGAGCCAAGTGGATGCCCAAGATGTATTCTTTGACCAAGGAAACAATCCTATCCATCCATTTTGTTAGCTTTCTTTAAGAATTATCCTTTTACATTACAATAACCAAGCTTTCTTTACAAGCTTCCTTTAAAGATTAACACAAAACCACCAACCTTATCACCCCACCATCATCATTTTCGGCCAAGAGGCAAAAAACACAACCTCTCCATTGTTCTTCCTCCTAAACCTCCATTAATAAGCTTCAAGCTTCAAAAACTCTAACTTAGAGTCACTAAAACACCAAGATCCTTTCACAAAACTTATTCTACTCCTCATAATCTATCAAACTAACCAATTGGAATTTCAATTCCTCATCAATCCTCACCTTGATATCTCATTCATCACTGATTAAGGAAGGGCTTGGTGCTGATTTGGTGGCCTTGAAATGAGCAAAATCAATCTTGGAGCATCCTTTGGAGCCAAGATCCCTAAAGCCATCAAAGTAGGGTTTTTAAACCTCTTCTTCTTCAAATCCATTTTTCTGTGTTAATCACTAATTTAAATTAATATTTGTAGTTTAGTTGGTTGATAATATATGGATATTGATGTATTAATTTTGGTGGAGTGTTTGAATGATTCTAGAAATCATTTTTGTCAAAAGGAATATTAGACTATGCTGCTGGATTTTTGGATTTCTTCTAGACAGGTTATGGATCATGAATTTTCTAATGTATTCGTAGTAATTTTTATGAGCTATAAAAATTATATGTTTAAGTTAACATCCTAAGGAAATTTCATGATTTTTCTTGGGTCCTAAAAATGAGTTTTACTATTTTATAAAAATCAAAAACCGAGACTGTGCTTGAGTTGTCTGGACCTCCAATTCTGAAGTTCCGAGTTTGTCTAATTTTGTTACCACATCAAATGATTGATTTTTCCACTGAAATTTATACAGGATATTGAGGACACGTTTAAGTCCAACCATGAATTTTTCTATGATTTTATATGATCATTTGATAGGGTAATAAGATTGGAACTTTGGCTATTGGCTGCAAATAGGGGGTTTCTGGTCTCCTAAATTTTTGAATTTTGTTATCATACTTAGAAAACCTTTTAACTCCGAAATTTTTAGAGAACCTTGAGGACACATTGAAGTGTCTTGGATAATTTTTATAGCCTTGGATTTCATGGTTTGAAATGCAAAATAAATTGTGCTATAGATATGTGAAATCTGCCATTGTGCTGAAAATGAATTGATGCTTTGAGTTGATGAAATAATGACATTGGGTTCAAGTATGACATTTATGAATGCATGCTAGTGACTTTAAGGAATGGTTTGAGGCATGATTGAAATCATATTATGAATGAATGTGTATATTTGCCTCATGTATGCATTTGGAAAAGAACAGTGAATGATATGTATACATGGCAAAAGAGAATATATGAACTTTAATCGTGCATATTCTGACATATGGAAAAAACAGAAACAAGACTTACATTGAATTAAGGGGAAGGCAAAAAGAGGAACTTTCCCCGAGATATTAGGAGTCGGTAGACGTATCAGCTAGGAATAGAACCGTGTGTGATTCGGAAATGGAAAAAAATGAAGTCCGATGATCACGTATAGGAATGAGCTCAATCCTGATAAGCAGTCTATTTCCCTTATGTGGTGTGATCCACTATAAATACCATTTGGTATAAATTATCTATTGTGCAGTTGTCCACGGCAGATACCCGTTGGGTATAAACTAAGTCTTTCCTATGTCAATGAAGAGAGAAGGTTACACTGAATTGAGTTTTGCAGCATGATATAAACTAAGTCTTTACTATGTCAATGACAAGAGAAAAATGCACTAGATTAAGTTCCTTAGCCACGAAAAAGAATGCATAATTTATTATTATTTCTGTATATAAGTTTACTTGATAATGCTTGTAAGAATGAAATTTCTACTTATGTTTTGGTTGTTATTTTTGAATGTCTACTTAGGATGATTTACTAGATGCTTGACATTATAATACATATGCCTTAAGTGATTGATTTTTAAACCTACCCACTTCGGAAGTACGATTTGAAACTTTAAAAATGAGCCATTGGTATGAAAGGCATGATCACTCTTTTTCTAATAAATCGAAGTAGCTAGGGCGATGACGATGACAGTATGAGTGAGTTTTTGGGGAGTTTCCCTACTGAGAATTGTATGATTCTCACCCCTATGTGTTTTGTGTTTCCGTGTCGCCTCCAGGTTAATCCAGAGAATGATGCGGCTACTGCATGAAAGAACTCAGGATTACAATAGTTTAATAGTTGATATTGTTATTATGTTGTATATAGTTGTAGGCATATGTGTTTGTAAATGTAATAGAGAATGTATATGTATTAAAGCTCTTAGAAGAGCTTCCTTTTGTACTTAGCTATGTAGTCAATAAATGTTGTATTTCTTTATTATATATTTTAACCAAATTACGCTAATTATTACACGATTTCATCGCATTTGCTATAGTTATTTAAGAAAGATCCAATAGTTTATAAGTAACAACTCTCAATCTGATGTCATGACTTAAGGATGATGTTGTACTTGGGAGGATGTTACACCCAGTAGGTTCTTCCTCAGGCTCTTCAACAATTGGATCCAGGGCATAAGAAAGCTCACTCATATATATCTTATCTCTTCATAACTCCCCCTTAGTGTAACACCCTAATTTTTAACCCAATACTCCTAGAATGTATTTAGGTTAATCATTAGTCTATTACTCTTTTAGTCTCATTTTTTAAACCTTTCTTCAAAATACTTAGCAGAAAATATGAATAAATTTTCTTTTTTTTTTAAAAACTTGAAAACAAAACGTGAGTCGCGCGCTAACCTAACGTTCATCATAACCATAACGTACAAGAAAAAGTAATCACATCATACATGATCATGGAATATAGTATTATACATAACAACATAATATCATCACATCTTCATAGATACATAAACTACTAGCATCATTGTACCATCATTTACATCAAAACATACACATATATATGGAGTGTTCCTTATCCACCTACGAGGGTGGATAAGTATCAACCCAAAAGCTAAACTATCTATGCTTCCGCAGCAACCCTCTGCTCTGTTTGCTAGTGTGACCCTTAAGCACGAGTCTTAGAAGAAGTCATGAACCTTGTTGTAATCCTTGTTTGGAGACGACACGGAAGACAAGAAAAGGGTGAGAAACTTATTCAAGATTCTCAGTAGGGATTCCCGACTCCATAAGTTTCATCGTCATCATCCCCAGCCACCTCGGTTTTAATTATGAAAAAGGTGTACATGCATATGGTTTGGTTTTAGACTTTTCAAATCTATTTATCTGAAGTGGGTGTCTTTTAGTATGAGTCTTAATGGCATGAATGCAACAGATATTGGATGAATGCATGACAATACCATTTGCACATTAACATCAAAATCATAATACTTGGGCCCAACATAAAGAAACATAAATCATATACATGGCATAGAAAGGTACAGTACTTTTCATGTAACATCTTTCTCATAAGTCAAACTCTTAAGTTCCTCTTTTCTTAAAGACCACCCTCTTAACATATTCACCGAAAATCCAATTGACTCACCGGCCCCGACAATAATTTGGTCACCAAACTATATCTCACTTATCGCCTAGGAATGAGCTCAATCCTAACTAGTCATCACTAGATTTAGTATAGGGTAATATAAGGGGTAATTCATCATTTCTTATTCGAAACGCATCTATTGGCATCCAGTGCACAGTACTATTGTCTGCTTCAGCAGGCTCAATGTCCATACCCCCCACGGTTTTGCTTTCTCTTCATCATAGCAGGAGAAATGCGTCTTTGTACTATGTCACATTTGTTCTGGGGGTGCTCGGCCGAATCGGTGCCACCCAGAACGTATCTCATGGAGTTTTCAAAAACTTTTCTAGGTTCTCAAATTTGATGGAAATTTGGCAGCATAACAGCTATAAACCGAATTTCCTCAAATTTTCTTTATGCCACGAAATATATAGAGCATGCATAGCCATTCGACATCAACATAGGATATCAGGTCATATAGTCAAACTCATCATAGCATATACGTTATCATATCATTACTTTTGACATTCTTAAAAGATAGCATGCTCCTAACCAGTTTGCCGGAATCAAGGACCGGGCTCAGCTAATGTATATGCTATGCTCAAGTCATTCTCATAATTAAACATGCAGCTACTTGAAGTCATAAAGCTCATTATGTCTTAGGACCTATGATGTCTCATGCTTTGACCGTTACGGGTCTTAATCTTGAAAACTAATTATGCTAACATCTGTTTTTATCCTTTTATGCACCTATAGGTTCACAACTAATTATCCTCATTAATTTTTATGCTTAGGATCAAAACTAAACAACTTCATACAGATTGTCGTTTTCTAAATCTTGTAATTATGGGATTCTAGAAACTACATTTTAGACCCTTTCTACTTCCCGTCTTCGCCTAAGGTGCTATAAATCAAATCTAAACCAATTATGGGATATTCCTATGCCTATGAACTAATTATAAACCATGTTTACTACATTATAAGGTTTCTGGGCAGAAACATAAAATTAATTAATCTAAGTGTTCTAGAATTATATTTTTACGATTTTCTAGTTGCTAGTTTCTCTATAGGTGCTAAATATCAATCGCACATCAAATGTTACCAAGTTTTTCATAATCAAACAATCCTAAAATGAATGTTATCCCATTAAAACAGTTGTGGTAGTGGCTAAAAACAAATGGGTCAAAGCTATGCTGAAACTCAACGGTTTTTCTGTAAGACTAGTTTCTTTCCTAACATGCATAGAAAGGCTCCTACCTCAACATATATAATTTTTACACATTCTAACATGCCAAAACAACATCATACAGCAGCAAACATACCAAGGTAGAACCAAAACATTAAAGCTCAAGGATCATTCAAAAATCATGTCCTTAACACATATAAGTTACTAGTTTCCATGACTAAACTTTAACTTGAGATAAAGAGGGCAAGTCTTTGAGTTCCATGACTAAACTTTAACTTGAGATAAAGAGGGCAAGTCTTTGAGCTTCTAGAGTCTTTAAGTGATGACAAAAATGTAAACATGCTATGCATCCCATTTTATTCTTCATTATAAAGTAAAGTGAGAACTTCAAAGTAAATATGAGATGCAAGAACTTGAAATATAAATATGAGGTGCTAGAAGTATAAATATGCAAGACTTGAAAGTAAATATGCAAGTTCATTTTATCTTTTAGGATTTAAGTGATGACTTGAAATATAAATATGCTAGACAAGGAAACTTAAACCTGAATGCAAGTCCAATTCTTTATTTTAGTGCGCTAGGCTCCACAACAATCGACTTTAAGGCCGAAATAGGCGAGCTTCGAGATTTAATTCTTAGGTGATATGGAAATGCAACTCTTGTTTTAATCTTTATGTTTTAGGTGATGACCAAAAATAAATATGCTAGGCAACGAAAGTAAATATGAATACAAGTTCATTTTACATTCTTCACTAGAGCTCCTGCAAGACTTTAAAGGAACTTAAACCTCAACCCAAACTTATCATAGTAAGATAAAGCAAGCTTAAGAGTTCTTGTACCAAGGTTTTCAAAGAAACCATATGGTGTGAACTTCATCATCAAGCTCTAACGAAATGGACTTAAAGGAATCAAATCATCTAGCAACTATCTTTAAACAAAACCTTTGAATATCAAAGAAAAGAAAATAAGGCCAAAGCCAAGAGGAAAGAAAAGAAAAGAAAGAAACCGTGACCAAGTTTAAAGAAAAAGGGAAGGAAAAACCAAAAATGTGTTAAGATCAAAACTAAGGTTCAAACTTTAGAGGTTTCTCAAATGATAACCATAGGACCATTATCTTTGAAACCTCATCATCAAGCCAACATTTTCTTTAAAAAGAAAGGCTCCCATGCCGAAATCAAAGAGAAGAAAAAGAAGTTCCAAAAGCCAAGAGAAACTAACAAGAAATCATTTTTAACAAAGCTTTAAAAGACAAAACTTTAAATTCCTACCAAGTGGTGAAAAGAAAAGCTTGGTCTTGGAGGAGAAAAAGAGAAGAAAACTTGCTTCCAAATGGTCTTGATGTTTCAGCCAAAGAGGAAGAAAAAGGAAGGAAAGGTTTTTGTGAGAGTTTGATGTGTGAGGATGTAAGCTTATGTGCTTGAATGTTAATTTATGGTGGTTATGTGGTAGTTCAAGGTTGTGAGGGGTGGTTCTTTGGTGGAGATGAAGAAGATGAAGAAGGAAGGAACTCTTGAAGAAATGAGAGAACTTGAGACAATTTCTTGAAAACTCAAAGTTAGCAAATGATCTAAAGGTTCTTACAAGTTCATTTGCATGTGTATTTATAGAAAAACAAAACTAAGGGTGCAAGGAAGGGGGTGGCCGAAACCTCATGTTCCATGAGGGGAGAGAATTGGCTTCATGGAGGCATGGTGAAGTATGGTGAAAGGTATGGCTAGGTATGGCCTAAGGTATGGTGCTAAGCATGGTTCTTTGTGTGTTTGAATTTCAACATGTGATTGACAAATGGAGGGGGAGGTGGCACCATTTTTGTAACATCCCCTGCTGTTTTATGGATTGACGACTGTCCCCACAAACCAATACGGGTCTTTTCAGCGTGCTTTGTCCTCACTCACACGTTTCCTAGGAAAACTTCCTAGGAGGTCACCCATCCCAAAATTGTTCCAAGTCAAGCACACTTAACTATGGAGTTTTTTCAGTTTGGGCTACCGAAAAGAAAATGCATCTTGTTGGTATAGGTAGTATAAATCAATTCATATAAGCCCTCCTCAACTGTATAGTCTCATACCTATACAGTCTTAGGATCCTTCTCATTCGAGTGTGTAATTAGTTTATTCATGTATCCCTTCACTTTCGAAGTCTGCCAGGAGCGGCTCCTTATCCGTGCCTCCTTGCACCGTTGATTACTCCCCGACTTCGCAATCCCCGGGCATTACAATTTTCTTCATGAAATGGGGGAGGAAAGTCTTGCATTTAATTATGATTTAGTGATGTGTTTAGGTGTATCTTAGATTAGGCTTAAAATTAGGAATTTGTGAGAAAGTATTTAGGTGACTAGGGATGTAATTAAGGATTTCAAGACAAGGTTAGGGAGTACTCTTGCTTCATTAGTGAGATAAAAACTCATTTTAGTATATAAATAGTTCTAGACATAATTCCTTAATTTAAGGAATTGGAGAGAGAAAACACTATTCAAGATTTCAAGGCTAGGAATCTCGAGTTTTAAAAAGATATTTAGGTTTAATCTAAGCAATTTTATGTTCTAATTAAGTTTAATAACTTATTTTGACTCTAGATTAATTATGGAAATTAATTAATCTTCGATTAGAGTCTAATATTGCTTAGGTTTGCTTAATTACATCATTAAGCTTAAGCGACACTATTCTATGGGCAAAATCATAATTTTGCACAAAAACTGCTCGGGACCACCGGGACTTAAACAGATACTTTTAAACACATGGAAATATCATTTTAAGTCTTCGGGGAAAGTTTCGGGCTTGAATGACACCTTTACCCACGTAAAAACACTATAGGGGTATTTTAGTCATTTTGACCCGAAACTGCAGAAAACAAGATTTTCATTTTCGAAATCACTCAAGGACCATCTAACCCCCTTCAAACATTGAGTTGACCCTTCGAGGACTGTCAGGCCTCGAATCCCGGGCAGAAAATGACCTTAGGGGCATTTTGATCATTTTTCTCTCAGACAGAAAAATCGGGGCGTTACACTTAGGTTGAGATTCTTCTTCCTTATTTTGGTAAAACGGACTTCAAAATCTGCTTTGAAGTCTTAGAATCATCCTCATCCTTAGGAGTGGTTTCTGAAGCCCCTTTCTCAGCATCTACATGTGATACCCAGCATATACGTGGCAGCGGATAAGTTTCATTTTGCCCCAGGGTCCCTTGGGATCCACCCGTGTTGCTGGGAAAGCCCCGAGATGCCCGGAGGACCCTTAGTACAAATGATGTGGTGAACTGTCACCGCTATAGTAGTCACAATGGGAAAACCGTGGCATTTTGGGCATCAGGGGACCGCTATAGCGGTCATGGGAGTGTGGTAGCGTGTTTTGGGCATTCTGGGGACAGCTATAGTGGTCATGTGTGGGTGCAGCATGTGTTTTGGTCCTTTGGGGACCGCTATAGCAGTCCAGGACCGCTATAGCAGTGTCAGCAGTGCACATACAATGCAAAACGTGTTGTTTTGTGTTAGTGAGACCCCTCAACCCTTCTTAAGCCCTTCCAACTTAGGATTTTTCCCCATTTTCGAAACCCATCTCTTCCCAACTCTCTTCCACTCCTTCCTCACATAAATCCTCTTCAATCATTCTTCCTCCAAGAGATTAAAGGTGAGATTTATGAGTTTTGTTGTCTCCATTCTTCTCACTTTGTGTCCTAGAGTTTGGGTTTGTTGTTTGTCTCCATTGTTGTCAAGTGGGGGTGCTTCCCCAATGTTGTTAGAGTTAGATTTGAGTAATCTAGAGGTTAACGGAGACTAATCTTGTGTTTTATGGCTCCAATGACAGACGTTGGTGCCGTTCCTTTTTCCTGGAGCTCCGTTAGGGTTGACGTCACCATTTCCTCCCCTCCAGGTGAGTGGGTCTAGAACCCATGACCCCTATGTTGGTCATTAGAGTTAATTTCCGTTAAATTATTATTGGTTGCATGGTTTAGAAAAGATTTCAAGAGATTTGAGACTCTATTTGACTTGTTATAATTATCAAAATGACGATTTCCAACTGGAGAATGAAATATTTGTTTTATTACAAACTCATGGGACCATTATTCTTAAATGATTTTATCACAAGAGCTAGAGTATTGCTATTATATCTTGAACTGAGATTTCCATAAAATTGCCATGATGATACTTTGAACGAAGGATTTACAAATTACAGAGTTGTGCTTAGAGAAATATTAGAATAGAGATTTAAAAGAAATAATATGTTCATTGGTTTAGAGACTAAACAGTAGCTATAGAGAAACAGAAAGCGAGTTAACGGCTGACCCCGATCGTTACCTTGATACCAAGTTGTTCCGAGAGGATAATCTCATAGAGCAGAGAACGGAACCTATTCAGGTGTCCACACTAGATCCCTGAGGATCATAGACTATAATGATTAAGGTTCTTGAAGAACTATAGAGTAAAGATTCCTGTTTCTCTCATAGAGTATTGTTATTATAATTTCAGAGAAGTTTCTATTTAGAGCTTTTATATTCAAATGTATACGAGTATGATTCCAGAGATTATTGCATCAACTGGTTTTAATTATTTGTATATAATTATCTATCTTCTTAGTCATCCCATGAGAAGGTTATGGGTGAGGACCTGCTTACTGAGTTTTAGATAAAACTCACCCCTCTCCTTTTCCCATTATAGGTGTTGTAGATGCTATGGGCTCTCCTGTTCCACCTCCACCGCTGCAGTAAAGATTTATTGTTCGGTGAGCTTCACTTGGTGTGAAGTACTCTATTTTGCTTCTTTTTCTTTGTTAGAGATAGAGTACTCTAATTACATGATGGGCAGGGTCCCGGACCATAGAGATGGATTAGCATTATTTTATCATGATTATTTTGTATCTACATGATTATAGTTCTCATGTATATTTTGTATAGAGAGCAACTCATGTATTTCGAACCTCGGTGATATGTTTAGAGGTTGAAATGGAAATGATTGATTTTATTACTTCAGAGATTTGTGTTAAAGTTTGTTTATGTTTATGTTTCATGGAACCAATGATTTATTAGGGATGAAATGATGTTTTGCAAACGGTTTTATATTAAAATATGCATATAGAGAAACGCAGAGATCACAAGGCTTACATGGGAATGAGGATTCCCCACGTGCTGGTCACGTGCCCAAGTTGGGTCGTGACACTACAGTAGCTGTCTCACCCATTTTCTCAGCCATTTTAGTTGCGTTTCCAGTTACTTTCTTGGCTTTAATAGAGGTTGTTTCCTTGGGCTCTAATGAATCTTCAATGGCTTTTTTCAATGATCATATGCAACCACTAGAGCAGTAGTAGATCCTGTTATGGAAGAAGGTTTTGAAGGTAACTGTTAAGTCATGAGTATTGAGGTTGTTCCTCTATCACCACAAAGGGTTTAAGAACTATTGCCTTTGATCCTCTTTCTATTGAAGCTTTGAATTCTCTTGGCTCTTTGAGCTCTCTAAGCCTCCTCCAGCATCTTTTTCCCTTGGAAAATTGTGTTCTCCTTGAGAATTTTTCTTGTATCCTTTTCATTTTCAAAAAACTCCTTATCTTCAACCAGAATCCCAGCTTGTTCAGCTTCAAGTACTTTTTTTAGGATTAGAGCAACCCAAAACACATTTTTAGGCAAGTTTCTATACTTGTGCTCTATATCCTACCTCCTGATAGTAGCTTGTCAGGCCTTCTTTTTGGCTATTCACTTTTTGAGGGCTCATCCTTAATTTCTGAAGGCTTGTAGGCTTCTATTTTATGCTTTTTTCCTTCTCTGTGCTTGGTTTTTCTTTTTTTTTTCCAGAAGGACTTCAACTAACTCATTATCTTCTAATTCCTCAATATCACTCTCAATTAGGATGATCTTTCTCTTTCTTATTTTCTGGTTTCTCAATAGCTTTCTTCATGCTATCTTCCTTAATCCTAGAGCTGTGCCTCTTTGCACTAGTTTTAACTATTATGCTCTTTGTGCTCTTCATAGTTTTGAAGGAAGTCATGGCAAAATCAGTTCTCACCATGTACTCAAACCATTATCTAACCAGAGGGTATCTCATATACTAAAACACCTTTGTCAGCAACATCCCCTAAAGGACACTAGCAGTCTTCCTCTTATCCTTAGTGATTGCACTAAGCATGAAATCCATGATCAGTTTGGGAAAATTCACCTTCTTCTTTGCTATCAAAAAATAGAGCAACATGCAATCTATTCCTACCAGGATGTCCATGCTTCTCAATCTAGGTAGAATCATGAACTAGACGTAAAAGCTTTTCTAGTTTTGGCACTTAACATTGCAGTTGTAATCTTACTAGACTTATGTTTGGATGAGCCAGTAAGATACCTTGAGATTTCTTCTTCATGTGACAATAAAAGATTGAGGCTAGGAGTTAAGACAAGCAGGTGATGCTTGCAACAGGTGCTTTGGCTATATTGGATAACCCTGAAGATCCAACCTCCAAGAAACAATCTTTGATGGTTGTCTTAAGGACAGTTTTTGAACTTCCTTCTAAATGGGAGGAGAAGGAAGTCACCATGCTAGGAAATATCCTATCAGAGATTTCAAGAAAATCTATCAAACCTTGAAAGAAGAAGACTTCTTCCAAAATAGGGACCTCATTGAGAAATTCCCTTCTCAATGTTTTAATCGATGACTTTTCTAAGTGAAAAGTTATCTGCATAGTGCTTTTGCATCAATGGCTTGTTATACATGTGAAAGACCCCTCTTTTGGTGGTGAGGTGATCTAGTTGTCTTCCTTCCATCATTGGTTCTTGATCTAGAAGAGGTTAAAGGATTAAGGATTTTGTGATGAAGAGATTTTAAAGGAGCAAAAGTTTGTAAGAGAATGTGAAACGATTTTGAAAAAATGTTTAAGGTTGAAGTATGGGAGGTTATTAATTTGATGTGACAAAAAGATTAGCAACTAACACAATGTGAGAGAGAGAAAATCAAAAGCTCAGAATTATCTTGCCGTTAATATCATTTCAGAAATTGAAAGTGGTATCTAAACTTGAAGTGTAGTTTCTGAGTCTTTATCCCACTTTCTGAGCAATCTTTTGTGTTTCTAAGTCTTTAACCTACTTTCTGAACTCATATGCCATGTTCTAACCATTTTCTGAACCATTGATCCACTTTCTGAACTTGACTTGATGATTTCTTTGAAAGGTCTCAGTTCAGAGTCTCTTTGGGGGACTCTAGAAAGTGTTATGTTACATGTAATAAAAGTTTCAAAAAATTTTGAGGTTTAAAAGATTTTCAAATAACAAAAGTGATCTTTAGCTGATGGTTTAGTGAATAGATCAAATACTTGATATTCAATATTCACAAACTTTAGCTTAACATCACCTTTCTGGCCATGATCTCTTATAAAATGATATTTTATGTCAATCCATTTAGATATAGAGTGCTAAATTGGGTTCTTTACAATATTAATAGCACTGGTATTATCATATAAGACAGGGATCTTGGAACACCTCAGGTGATAACTTTCTCAAGCTATTTTTAGTGAGTAGCAGATACACTTTACTCTCACTTACAAGTAGTTTTGTCCTACTCTTTCCAAGCTAATATCAATTGCTCACCATTGGATAGTATAGAAAGAGTAATAAGATTGGTTATGGAACATTCCAAGAAAAAACACTCATATCTTCGAAGATATTGCAATGTTCAAGGGAATGACTTTAGAGACTTCTTTCTAATCTTCATAAGAAGAATGTTTGGTAAGATGTATAAGAAAGAAGATTTTATTTTCAGAAACTGAATACAAAGAAAAAAAGGAATTCTAGAAAGTATTAAAAGAACTTCAACATTGATAGTGCAAAACTTCCTTCAAATTTGAAGGTTTCCTCCTTTTATACTTGAATTTTGAATTGGACCATTGTCCCTTGATTTTTCCTCCTTTTGACACGTATTGGTAATCCTTTCTATATCATAGGATTTTTCTTCTAGAAGTGTAGGTTGAGCTGTATCAATACTAATCTTGTAAGCACATAATTCGTTGATAATGTTTGTGAATAATGCTTTAGAAACTTATTCTTCATTCTGAACGTGGTTTTTGAATTTTTCTTCGTGTAAGGACATTCAAGAAGATGGAGAATATCCATGCAAAAAGTTGATATGTCACTATCAGTACTTTCTAAGAGTTGACTTCAAATCTTTATTCAGTTTGTATTCACCAAGTGTAGTTTCTGATGTGTATGTGCTTTTTGATGTAGTTCTGCACTTTCTGAGCCTTTTGTTTATCTTCTAAACTTATCTTTAAGGTTGATAAAGATTTTATTATAAGGTTGAAATTCATCAAAAATCATAACTATGATTGATGGTGATGTGCTTGAGATGATTATGAGAAATTACTTTCTCAACTAGATATAGCACTTTTTGAATGCACAAAACACTTTCTAAAGACACTAATCACTTTCTAAAGATATGAGTTACTTTCTAAAGGCAAGACTTAGTCTCTAATGCTCTACTTGTTTTCTCAAGTCTCTTACATATTTTAATTCATTTTTTGATCAATTTTTCATATCCTTAAGATACCGAATCTCTTTGAAAAGTATGTTAAAATATGATATTGTGAAAAATATCTCATGAATTGAATTTATATGTATGTGAGAATGATCCTGTTAAATACTCCATAAACTCAAGCAAACTATTATTCTTTTTTTCAAAATATTTTAACAAAATTTACTTTGTTGCCATTTAAAACACATGATATAATAACTTTCTGAAAGTTTCTGGAGCTAATAGTTGTTTCTTTAGCGATTGCTTAATCACATGGTCATGCAAGAAACAAACCACAACAACTTTATCCACTGCTAAAGATGAATGTGTTTCTGCTAGAAGTTGTAGTGCACAAATGTCGTGGATCAAAAATCAACTAGAAGACTTCAATCTGAGGTAATCTAAGATCCCAATTTTATGTAATAATACAAGTTCACTCTCGAGTGAGCACTACAGAGCTAGAGGCAACCAAAATCAAGCTAAAGCTCAACGTTCATTTAAACATTGCAACAATAGTAGCATGACGAGATTATAGATAATTAATCTATTTTTAGGCCTCACTTTGGGCTATTTTAGAGAGCAGTATTTAAGGGTTGACACTGACTTTTATCTTACCTTTTGATGCAATTTTAGATCTACAGTTTAGGCAGCCAGTTTCTCTCTGTACATCTCTCTACATCTTCTTTACTACTCCTCTCTTTCTAGGAATTTCAATAGGGGATTGATTTGGTCTAAGGGATTGTGGTAAGGATCCTTACTATTATTTTCAGGTACTCTAGCATTTGCATTATTATAATGCTTTAGCAATTGAGGAGTAGATTTTCTTAGTAGTGTATGGATTTCCGAATAGATTGGGATGATATTTGAGACCCTCTGTTTATATTGAATGCATTATGTTTTTCAATGTTCTGCCATTTCTATTTTTATAATTATTATTGCGATTGTTACAATTTTTATTGGGATAACCAAATTGACAATCGTCATTTAGGTAAACCTTTTTGGTAGAAATTGATGCATCCATTAGTTTATGTTTGAGGGGGAACATGGGAATTAACCCTCTAATTGGTGGTTAGACTATAGCAATTGTATCTTAAATCACTATAATTTCTAAATAAATTGAGATCGCATTTATTAGTTATAAGGGGTCGATCGATTACTAGTAAAATTGCCAGTAATTAATTACTAATAGCCACTAATGAGTTCAATATTTGGTCAGTGATAATTAATTCTAATTCCAAAAATACCTTACACTAGTGCCTTTTATTATTGTTTAATTTCAATTGTTTTAATTTACTTCTTAAAAGCTCCCAAATCTTTCCAACTAAGTGATAAAGCCTCATTGAGAGATAGCCTAGGTTGTGCCATTTGCTACATTTTTTATACAACTTAGTATTAAAATAATTTCTAATTTAAAGAGGTAGCGACAGCCTCCATTCAAATTTTGGCACCATTAATAGGGAGGCAATAACACTTAGATGTTTATTTTCTGTTTTTTATTTTATATTATTTTATTTTATTTGTTTCAATTTTTTAATTTTTTTTATTTGTTCCCTTGTATGAAGTATTCCCTATTTGTCGACAACTCACTACCTCTTAATTTTGAAATTGAGAAAACTTTAAGACGGATCAGACAGGAAAAGTAGCAACAAGTGGAACTATCTGAGCATTCTGATTCTTTGTTTATTGGTTTAGGTGATACAACAAATATTGAAGAACGCAACAAGACATTAGGGAGCTCACTGCTCCTGACTTTGCCCAGCAACCCCTGGCAATTACATACCTCAGGCTTGACACTGATTTTGAGCTAAAGGGACACATGGCTCATCCTTTACCCAAGCTCCATGGGCTATCTAGAAAAGACCCATACTAGCACTTGAAGAAGCTATATATGGTGTGTTTTGGAATGAGACCCCATGGGGTGGAAGTAGATGATGTCAAACTCAGAGTATTCCCCTCTCCCTAGAGGGTTCTGTAGAAAATTGGTTCTTCAACTTTCTTGACAGGGTTGTGAGCAATTGGACTAGCATAAAGAGACTCCTCCTTGAGAGGTACTTTCCCACTTCTCGCCTCCCAACAAAAAGGAGATCTCTAGAATCTACTAGTCAAATGAGACTTTACATGAGTATTGGGAGCGTTTCAAGTTCCTATGTACCAGCTACCCTAACCATCAGATCCCGAGTAGCTTCTCTTCCAACACTTTTACAAAGGTCTTGTACCTGCTGATTGGTGCATGATTGATGCAGCAAATGGAAGGGCACTCTTGGATAAGACACTAGAAGATGTCATGCCTTGATAGATTATATGGCTACAAATTTTCAACAATTTGGATCTAGAGCAACCATAAATACCAAGGGCCTTTATGAAGTTAGTAAGTCGAAGAATCTAGTGTTGGCCTAGACCTTATAGGCCCTTTCTGGACTTATGAAGCAATTGATGGTTAACCAGGCAGCAACTTCAGTGGTTCCTAAGGTCTATGGCATATGTACTTCAAATGATCATTACATTGATATATGCCCAGCATTGCAAGATGACTCAAACACTTGGGTAGTAGCAACAAACCTCTTCTAGAGTCAACCTCAAAATTAGGAAAGGCAATTCTCATTTAGGAACACTGATAACTCCAACTAGAAGGATCACCCCAATTTGAAGTATAGGAACAATTCTCAATAATAGGGCTCACTGTCACAGTAGAAATACTAGGCACCCCGTCTAAGGCAATAGGCCCCCCTACATATTCCTCCTTAGGTCCCATTACGACTGAGATGATGAAGATGATGATGGAATAGATGTAGGCAATGCAGAAGGAGAATGCCCAGCTGAGAGAGAAGATGACTCAACTAAAGAAAAATTAGAGTCGGCAAGCCTAAGCCTCTCAGTTACCCTCTCAGACCGTGCCCAATCCAAAGGGAAATATTTGTGCAACCACCCTGAAGTTTGGGACAAAAATTCCAGAGGTGACAAGGCCCATAGAGGAAGAAAAAAGGAAGGAAAATCAGCCTAGAGAAGTTTCTAGAGAGCACAACAGTGCTCAAACAGTGCTGTAGTATTCAACATAATTTTCAGAAGGAGAACTGGCACTAGAACACCTCTAGGGTGAACACCACAGCACTCAAACAACGCCATAAGGCTCAGTCCAGACTGATCAAGCAATCAAGAAAGATTTTGGAGCGCTGCAGCACTCAAACAATACTGTAGCACTCAACAGAGGCTATCAGAGACCAAAACACCACTCCTCTACTACCTTTCCCTTAGAGGATCTATCCCAAGAAAGCAACTACACCAAAATTGGATCCAGAAAATTAGGGAACCTTGCGAAATGTGCAAGCGAATATCCTCTTATTGGATACAATCAAATAGATTCCAAAGTATACAAAATTTTTTAAGGATCTGTGCACTAATAGAAGACAAAAGGGCAATGGGGAAGATAAGGTGACTATGGGGGTAAATTATTTCTCCATTATCAAACCATGCAGTCTACCAACCAAGTGCAAGGATCCAGGCACATTCTATGTTCCTTGCATCATTGGAAATCTGCACATAAATCAAGCCATGGCTTATTTTGGGGCTTGTATAATGTCATGCCAAAATCACTCTGCTAGTCCTTGCATTTTGGAGAGCTCAAGCCTTCCAGGTTGCAAACTCAGCTTGTCAATCACAGCATCACAAGGCCAGAGGGAGTATTGGAAAATGTTCTGGTACGAGTAAATAATTTAATATTTCCTGCTAATTTCTATATGCTTGAAATGGAAAATTACACTGATGCTTGCTAGCATACCTTAATCTTAGAAAGATCATTTTTGAAAATTCCCAAAGCCTTGATTGATGTTTATGATGGAACATTATCCATACAGTGTGGGGATATGAAAGTCCTATTCTTTTTATCTGATGCAATAAAATATCCCTATGAAGAACACTTTGTGTTTGACATCGATGTCATTGATTCCTTAATAAATGATGCTTGTGGTAGTTTGTTTGGTATGGATGCCCATCCCCCATTTCTCACTTTATCTCCCCCCATAGGATATAATGTGTCTGCTCTGTTAGAATGTTCCAAGTTTTCAGATACAGGTACACTACTCGAACAACAGTCATTAGTTTGCTAGGTGCTTCATGAACCGCCCATATTGGGAACGAAGTCCTGTGAAGGGCAAAGGATCTTACTGCATAGGCCTTAAGCAAAACTGATGACTAGGTGGCTAAAGTCTAGATGGAAAGGGCCATTCTTGGTCACATGTGTGCACCCTAGTGGTGCAATTGAGTTAGAGAACCCAAGGTCCCAATCCCCTATGAAATTGATGGGCATTGGCTTATGCACCTCTATGATGCTCCCAAGGACCTAGGGGCCCAGATGGAAAATATTTGGGTTGAACCTGCAAACCCTCTATCAGGGTCCTGATTGTCCAATTTATGGACATTAAAGCAAAGTGCTGGGTGGAAGATAATCCACCGTGAGATTTTCTTTCTTTCTCTCTTTTATTTTTTTGTATTTTAATTATTGTTATTTTTTATTGAGTCTTGTATCATATTTATTTTTATTTGTGTTATATACCATTGCTTTGACACCATAGAGTTTACATGTATATGCTAACACCACATGCACTTTATTGACTTGCTTAGCAATGACTTTATTTTGTATTGATTGCTTGATGATTCATTGTGTTGTTTGGATTAAGTATATGTACTTATACCTGTGAGATTTTGAGCCTCTTTGATTAGACTATTGTGTGCCATCCTTGTTTGTTCATGTGTGTTTCCCACTTTGAATTTGCATTCTAGAACTTGCTTAGGGTCTTTTTTGAAAATATGTTTCCATGTGTATGTTTAAATATGATTAAGGCATTTTTCTTGTTGTTAGCCACTTCCCATATAGTCATCCATTGCATGTTACCATTGTTTAGCCCCTTTGAGCCTTATTGTCCATTCTTTTTGTTTTAGCACATCCTTAACTAAAAGTAAAAAAACATGAAAATTCCTAATCTTCTAGGGCTAGGAGAGCATTTATGCAATTCTTATATATGCTTGAGCATAAGTATGAGAGAGAGCATGAGGACCCAATTCAAGTGTGGGGGGGGGGATAATGTATATCCAAAAATTCAACAAGTGGTACACCAAGAAAAAGAAAAAAAATAGAGAAGCAAAAAAAGAAAAAAAAAATAGAGAAGCAAAGTTGAAAACTGGGGGAAAAAAAAGTTTCTGAAAATTTTAGCTGAAAGTGTGCTACACTGAAATTAAAGGCTTGTGATTGTGTTAAGTTGGACAAAGCATACCCTTAAACATTTATGCTCTTGATGTATACATTTACTCTTTTTTGACTTGAACTTTAGCCCATTAACCTATGTATTTACCCACCTTCACCTAAGCCCTATTACAAGCAAAGACAAGCTCTCTTAATTCAATATGCATCTGTGTGTAACAAATAGAGAATGAGACCTATAGCAAGCATATGGTAATTTATTTTCATTTGAGGTGATTGAGTGTGCATCTTAACCTCAAACACTTAGAGTAAATAAGCAGCAAACATTGATATTGGGAGGATTTTTGTACTTGACACATACATCATATGTAGATTCTTCCTTATGTGTCATGTCCATGTTCATAACTTGCTTATTAAGATCCTCTTGATTGTTGGTGTAAAAGCCTATTGTTGTGCCTCTAGGTTCATTGATTTAGTGTATTGTCAATTATTTACATGCATCATGCATTTTTAGAGTTAGGAGTCTAGTTTAGTCCTTGTATACTACTTCTAATCCATACCTAAGTCTAATCTTAATTTCACATGAGGACATATGAAGACTTAAGTGGAGCAGAGTTTGATGTGGGGCATTTATGCTACTTATGTTGCTTCTAATTCCTTGATTTTTGCATGAGTTTTACTATACTGTTTCAGTTATTAATTTGGATTTTGACTTGTGCCTCATTATGCATATTTGATAGAATCATTGACTATTGCACTGATTTTAGAATAATTATTGAATTAGAGCTTATTGCATTTAACTTGTCTCTTTGAGTATGGTTTTTGTATACGAGAGCTTTGGATAAAGTGCAAAGTGTCAATAACAAGACTAGGAACTATCTGGAAGGAGCATGGAGCTGAAAAAAAGCAAAACACAATGGTTTACTCTCGAATGAGTGATACTACAGTGCTCGGCAAAAGTAACCAAAAATAAGCTAAAGCTCGATGTTCTTTGCACGCTGCAATGCTTATTTCAATGCTGCAGCGCTTATTTCAGCAGTGCAGTACTGGTGTAATGATGAGATTATAAACAATTAATCTATTTTTGGACCCTAATTTGGGTTATTTTAGAGAGGAGTGTTTAAAGGATTGACATAGACTTTTACCCTACTTTTTGACTCAGTTTTAAATCTGCAATTTAGGCAGTCAGTTTCTCTCTGTACATCTCTCCACATCTTCTTCACTATTCTTCTCTCTCTAGAAATTTCAATAGGGGAATTGATTTGTTCTTACGGATTGTGACAAGAATCCTTACTATTATTCCAAGTACTTTTTTATTTTCATTGTTGTAATCCTTTAGAGATGGAGGAGTAGATTTTATTACTAGTGTAGGGATTTCTGGATAGATTTGGATGATATTTTAAACCTTTTGTTTATATTGAATGTATTAATTTTCTCAATGATATTTTAGATTCTTTATTTATATTGAATGCATTAATTTTTTCAATGTTCTACTGTTTCTATTCTTAGAATTATTATTACAATTGTTACATTTTTATTGGGATAGCTAAATTGAAGATTGTCATTTAGAGAAATCTTTTGGGCATAAATTGATGGATCCATTAGTTTATATTTGAGGGAGAACATTAGAATTAACATTCCGATTGGTGGTTAGGCTATAACAATTGGTATGGTAAATCACTATAATTTCTAAATAAATTGAGATCTCATTTATTAGTTATTTGCATTAGTCAAATTGTAGGAGTCAATCAATTACTAGTAGAATTTCTAGTAATTAATTACTAATAGCCGCTAATAGATTCAATATTTGGCTAATGATAATTAATTTCAATCCTAGAAATACCTTGCACTAGTGCCTTTTATTATTATTTAATTTCAATTAATTTTAATTGTCTTAATTTACTTCTAAAAGACACCCAAATCTTTCTAACTAAGTGATAAAGCCTCCCTCATAGATGACTTAGGTTATGTCCTTTGCTGCATTTTTGTTCAATTTAGCATTAAAAAAATTTCTAATTTGAGGAGATAGTGATAGCCTTCGTTCAAAAACCCATCTCCATGTGAACATATTGTCTATGAGAGGTCACAACAAAAGCATTTCAGAGGACATTACTCCACATACACCAAATACCTCATAAGAAACCAATATCATCTTCAATGAAAAAACCATCAAAGCAAAATCTTTTAAAGATTTTTCTCGCATTTTCACTAGTTTCGAATAAGCAAATAAAGAAAGCATTATATATAGACGAAATATCATGAATCATTTCAAAAAACCTTTCTTTGAGACCTTTCTACAATTCCACAAACAATATTAATGGGGAACAAAGAAGAAAAAGGGATTAAAATCCATACAAGCTTAGCTAGTTAAAGGAGGTTGCACTCTCTTCTATTACTATATTTTTAACATCTTCGTGAATAGGTTTATCTTGAAACTAAGAATATTTCGTATTCCCATCATCACCTAGGTACCCTCACCCTTTAATTAATTAACCATATCAAGCTCTTCCTTTGTAGGGCCATACACTTTAGCAACTTGCTCCTTTGGGCTGCTAAGCCCCCATCTTTAGGTCATTAACTCTCAATTTTAGCACCAGAATCAACAAATTTGGTCATTTCAACAACAGGAATCACATCCTCTTTAGCTTCAAGATCTTGTACCTCAAACCGCAACCTATCAAAAGTTTTCTCACGCCTTGATCCTTTGGACGTTGTTGCATGCCTTTTGTTTTGGGCCCAACAGGACCCTGCTTTTGTTTTTCAATTATCATCCATGGTCAAAAAATTGATGGTTGATTAGCAGCCAAGTCTTTCTCTATACCATTTAGGGAATTAATCATAACAAATTCTACATCTTTTAGGATTGCAAACTCTCACTCATGATTGGAATCCTGTTAAGTGATCTTATATGGTTTCGCCAAAATATTCGTCGATATCTGGCCTATAGCCAACTCAACCTAATCTCCTTTTTGCACTGTCACAACTTCTCCACCAGACCTTTTTAGTGTTATCAACTTGGTAGCGACAATTCCTTCCTAGCAAAAATCATCTCTATGACCATAACACCCAATATTGAAATCAACAAAATAAAGGCCTTCATATTTACATAGAACTCTTTGCCCAAAGTAATAAAAGATGACACCATTTCTAATGAAAGTTTATCTCGATGCAGATGTAGGGAAACTTACCTTACGAGTGGATTAAAGTGAGCTAATCAATCTTAAGCATTATATTGTTCCAAGTTTAGACCCTCCACGTCAAAGAAAGGAAGGGTTGTACAATTCCACATGAAGCTCTAGAATCCTCATCAAAATAGCGAGTATTTCAATTTTTAATTCTAGAATTATGATCTAAAAGAAATGAAAAACTATTATTGTATGTCAAAATCACTTTTAGAAAAACTATCAAACATGTATTACTTTACTTTAAAATCAATCCTAATTAAATCAAATATGACAGAATTAGGGTGCATTTTGTTATATTTTTTTAGGTAAAAGTTAGCATTTTCACCCAAAAAAAAAATTTCTTTTGTATCTTGGATAATTTTTTAAAAAATAATTAGAATATCAATCGAATATGTTTTCAACTGTTTTGAAGAAATTAAAAAGAGTAGTTTAGGAAAAAAAATGTTTTAACCTTTGTCACAACTTATCATTTATTAGTTTGTTAATCAACAATTAGTTTGTTAATCAGTTTGTTAGCCACATCATATCAGTTGGTTAAGTCCATTACCAATATATATTGATAGACACACTAATTTGAACAATACACATTTTGAGATTCAATAACAAATTACTTCCTCTTTTCATCTTTCTCTAATATACAAGAAACTTGACATGGTATCAGTTTTTCTCGCTTCCACATTTTCTTGCACACTTTCTTGTACATTTTCTTTCTCTGAGTCTCCCTATGACGAGCGCCAACCTTAGCCCTTCCAGCCCTTACTTCATCCACCTGAATGAAAACCAAGGAGTTTCCATCATCTCCACCACCCTTGTCGGCCAATCCAACTACCATGCTTGGTGTCAAGAAGTCACCATGGCTCTCAAACTAAAGAACAAATTCCAGTTCATGGATGGCTCCATGCCTAGGCCAGATCCCACCGATTCAACCTATGAAGCATAGTCTCGATGCAACACACTTGTTCTCTCATGGATTAATCAATCCCTTAGCAAAGAAATTGCCCTCAACATGCTATGGCATAAAGTTGCTCTTGACGTTTGGAACGCCCTCCGTTCAAGATACTATCAAGGTGATGATTTTTGTATTTCCTCTCTATTAGAATATCTCTATGCTCTTAAACAAGGTGACCATTACATTTCATCATACTTCACAAATCTTCAAAGCATTTGGGAAGAATTGGAATCATTTCATCCCATCCCTACTTGTACGTGTTCAATTCCATGTTCTTGCAACCTGATCCCTACAATTCGAGGGTATCACAACAAGGAATTCGTCATGAAGTTCCTCAAAGGATTGAGTGAATAATATTCCCATGTTGGCTCCAAAATCATCGTGATAAAGCCATTTCCTGACATTGATCAAGCATTCTCCTTGGTTCTTCAACAAGAACACAAAATAATGGGCGAATCCCCTTCCCCATTACTCGCCAATCTGGATGTTCCTTCCCGTGACAGTCGACGAGGCCATTCCCGTGGTGGCAGTTGCTACCCTGCTTCTGGTGTTCATAGCCGACCCCTCTGTACCCATTGCAACCGATTTGGTCACACTATTGACCAATGTTATGTTAAACATAGATTTCCCCTGCATATGATAATCCCTCAATCCATAACATCACCTCTAATGAAAATGAAGACAGAGGCAACACTGTAGCTTCTTCCAATGTGAGGTCTAGTCAGGAGATTGCAGGGGCATTATTCACTCTTGAACAGCAACAAAGATTCCTAGCTTTACTCAATCAGTCTGAAGTTCAGAATCACAACCCTACCCATCTTATCAATCGCATTTCTATATCTGTATCCCAAAACTCAGCATCAGGTACTCTCTACCCTTTTTCCTGTAATTCCACTATTCTTTCATGTACACCAGATTTGTCTCCCTGTTGGATCATGGATTCTGGAGCCACTGACCATGTATGTTTTTCTTTGTCTCAATTCAGTAGTTACATCACCATTAAACCTTTCTTAATTTGCCTACCTGATGGTTCAAAAATCACATCTTCCATATCTGGCACAATCTTTTTTCCTGATGAATTATTCATTAATAATGTTCTATAAATTCCTCAATTTTGCTTTAACTTGTATCTGTCTCAAAACTTACGTCAACCCTTCAATGTTATGTTTCTGTATCTGACTCTGGTGGTTTGATTCAAGACAAGCTATCTTCGAGGAAGATTGGCACTACTAAGATACAAGGAAATCTCTATATTTTAAATGGTCCATGTCCTATTATATTTGCTCATCACAGCATCAAACAACAAATCAACTTCACAAACACTTTGCCTAATGCATCTCAATCCATATCTGATTTGTGGCATAACAAATTAGGTTACCCTTCTATAGATAGACTACATGTATTAGCCAAATCACACCCATAAACACTGTGCAACATGCCATACGGCCAAGCACAAACATTCACCCTTTTCAACTAATAATACAACCTCTGTTTCTTGTTTTGATCTAATCCATATTGACATATGGGGTCCTTTTCATATTTCATCCATGTTTGGCCATAGATATTTTCTTACTATAGTGGATGATAAATCTAGATTCACTTGGGTATTTCTCATGAAAACAAAATCTAAAACTAGACAAATAATAAAAAACTTTATCTAGTTAGTTAGAACTCAGTTCAACACCTTAGTTAAAACCATTAGCACTGATAATGGTCAAGAATTTAACATTCCTTCTTTCTTTGACACTCTTGGGATCATACATCAAAAAAACTTGTGTAGAAACAACCCAACAAAATGATGTAGGTGAATGAAAAATCAACACATTTTAAGTATTGCTAGAGCATTAATGTTTCACTCTCATGTCCCTATCAAATTTTGGAATTTTGCAATCTCTCATGCTATATTTTTAATGAACAGAATTCCCTCTAAACCATTAGGAAATAAACCACCATTTCAAGTACTATATGACAAAATTCCTTCCCTAGCACACTTAAAGGTCTTTGGATCCTTATGCTATGCCTAAACTCTTTCAAACAATAGAAAGAAATTTGGTCTACGATCCAAACAAAGTGTTTTCTTAGGATTTCAAAATGCACAAAAGGTTTTATCATACTTGACTTGTCCTCTAGAGAAATCTGTCTCTAGACATGTTTAGTTTTATGAAAACATATTTCCTTTCTCTCCAAAAGATTTTGAACAATCAACAAACACCAACACTGACCCCTACTATGACTTTCAGCATTTCATATTTCCAAATGCATCTACCACTGCACATGACTTCCAAAATACAGCCTCACACTCCACCATATCTAGCCATCCCACACCTCAGCTAACATCACAATAGCCTACCCTCACAGCAGCTGATATCATAGAACCCAAAATCATAACATCTGATATCACAATACCAACCTTTCCACCTCAGCCACTAAGAAAGTCTAATAGGATCACAAGATCCCCAAAGTACTTGAATGACTACCATTGCACTCTAAATTCATCTAGCGGTACACCAATCTCTTCAAAGGTCACCTATCCATTATCACAGTCAATATCATATGAATATTTCAATTCTTGCTACAGGTCTTTCTCTTTAGCTATTTCATCCCAAACAGAACCAACTACCTATAAACAGGCCTTACTTCATGATTGTGAATAAAGCCATGGATTTTGAATTGCAAGCACTAGAAAAGAATAAAACCTAGATTCTCACTGCCCTACCTCCTGGAAAGAAAGCTATAGGCTGTAAATGGGTGTACAAAATCAAATACGAACCAGATGGTTCAATTGAGAGATACAAGGCACGCTTGGTAGCCAAAAGTTTTACTCAAACTAAGGGCTTAGACTACCTAGAAACATTCTGTAACATCTTTTGCTGCTTTATGGATTAACAACTGTCCCACAAACTAACACGGGTCTTTTCAGCGTGTTTTGTCCTCACTTACACACTTCCTAGGAAAACTTCCCAGGAGGTCACCCATCCCAAAATTGCTCCAAGTCAAGCACGCTTAACTGTAGAGTTCTTTAGTGATAGGCTACCAAAAAGAAGATGCATCTTGTTGGTATAGGTAGTACAAATCAATTCATATAAGCCTTCCTTGACTGTATAGTCCCATACCTACACAGTCTTTAGGATCCCTCTCATTCGGGTGTGTAATCGGTTCAGTCATATACCCCTCCGCTTGGAAGTCTGCCAAGAACCACTCCTTATCCGTGCCTTCTTGCACTGACAATCACTCCCCGAATTCGTCCCAGGCGTTACATGCCCCCAACTTCCGCTTGGTTCATCCCCGAACCACACTGTACTGGGAAAGGTGTAGGCTCTAATACCATTTGTAACATCCCTTGCTGCTTTATGGATTGACGACTGTCCCCACAAACCAACACGGGTCTTTTCAACGTGTTTTGCCCTCACTCACACGTTTCCTAGGAAAACCTCCCAAGAGGTCACCTATACCAAAATTGCTCGAAGTCAAGCATGTTTAACTGTGGAGTTCTTTAGTGATAGGCTACCGAAAAGAATATGCATCTTGTTGGTATAGGTAGTACAAATCAATTCATATAAGCCCTTCTTGATTGTATAATCCTATACTACACAGTCTTTAGGACCCCTCTCATTCGGGTGTGTAATCAATTTATTCATATACCCCTCTACTTGGAAGTCTGCCAGGACCCGCTCCTTGTTCGTGCCTTCTTGCACCGACAATCACTCCCCGACTTCGTTCTCGGGCATTACATGTCACGATTACACCTTCAGCCTAGTTGCCAAAATGACAACCATTCGCCTTGTTCTGGCCCTAACTGCTACAAATGGCTAGCACCTTAAACAACTAGATGTAAACATAGCCTTTCTTCATGGTGATTTAAATGAAGAAGTTTACATGGTGCCACCCCCTGGTCTTCCTCATGTTTCTTCTGGCCATGTTTGGAAGCTTCAAAGGTCTCTTTATGGCTTGAAACAAGCAAGCAGACAATGGAACCAAAAACTCACTCAAGTCCTCTTACAATATGGATTCGTCCAATCAAGGGCAGACTATTCCATGTTTGTCAAAAAGGTTCAAGACAACTTCACTGTAATCCTTGTCTATGTGGATGATCTCATCCTCATAGGGAATGATCTCCATGAAATTGCTTAGTGAAAAAGACTCTAGACCTAAAATTCAAAATAAAAGACCTGGGAAATCTGAAATATTTTTTGGGAATGGGGGTTGCTAGGTCCTCAAAAGGCATTGCCCTATTTCAACGCAAGTATGCTCTACAATTAATTCAAGATGCTGGGTTCTTGGCCAACAAACCAGCCTCAACACCATTAGATCACTCTTCCAAATTGCAGAAATCAGACTTTGCCCCTATCCAGGATGTTGCTGCTTACAAAAGACTCATTGGTAGATTGGTTTACTTAACCAATACAAGGCCTGATATTTCATTTGCTGTTAGCCAATTGAGTCATTTTCTTGCCTCACCAATGATTGAACATGAACAAGCAGCTCATAGAATGTTAAAATACCTGAAATCAGCCCCTATTCAAGGCCTATTCTTTCCCTCTAAATCTAACATAACATTATAGGGCTTTAGTGACTCGGATTGGGCAGCTTGTCCATATATTAGGCAGTCAGTGCCTGGTTTTTGCTTCTTCTATGGTTCTGCCCTCATATCCTGGAAGTGCAAAAAATAGCAAACCATTGCTAGGAGCTCTGCTGAGGCTGAGTATAGAGCATTAGCTCATGCCACTTGCAAACTTGGAGTTTAGAATACAAACTTGGAGTTTAGAGCATTAGCTCTGCTGAGTTCTGCATCTCATTTGACATTTGTAATTAAGTACAAACTTGGAGTTTAGAATAAGAATTTGACTTCTTCTTGCTTTCAATTTTTTAGTATTTAGAATAGTAGATAGAATTATACTTATAATATCATAAATCAGTTTCATGAAATTAAAAAATAATTAAAGTGAATTGATCTTTTTAACTTCTAATAACTTATCCTAAGAATTATCAATTTTAAAATTTAAAATTTCTCTCTCCTTATTAAAGTATTTATTTTTTTTGGTTTGCCTTTTGTATCCTCCCATCGGAGGGACTCCGCCTATTTTTCTATATCTAGAGCTCAAACTCGAGATTACTAGTTGAGAAAAATGAGCATCTAGTTTCTATAACTGACCATGTATTGATATCTCCTCATTAAAGTTAATGGCTATCTCTCTCATTTATTGCTAGTGGTCATATTATTGAAATTTAATACTTTTATGAAAGGTTAAATATATTTTTTGTCCCTGAAAAATTAGCAAGTCGTGGCTTTAGTTTGTGAAAAAAAATTGTTTGGTTTTAGTTCTTGAAATTAGTATGTCTTTTCTAAATGCTAAGTTGGTGATTGAAAGACATATTATCCAATCTAATATGGTAGCCAGTAATCATATGTATGTGCCACATCATGATCTTATATGTCAAAATCCACACTCAATAACTCATTAGACTCAACTTGGTAACACATCTCACCAGACCTAATAACTCATTTCAATTTACAATAGGTTTAGTTTTATCATATTATATAAATGATTTTCACATAAATTTATTTGAAAAAATATATTATCTAGTATTTTTGTTAATTTTTGAATCATACCTTTAAATAATGAAATGTAAATAATTAATTTTATAACGATAAATCATGCTCTAAAATTAAAATTCTAGATTACAATTTTTGTTTAAATAGCCCTATTAATACTTTTGAATTTATATGACATAAATTAGAAAAATGTAAAGGTTGCAATTTAATATCATCATTTTTCGACACTTCAATCATTTCATTGAAAAAACAAACTAAAATATTAATTTGATCCCTTAAAGATATATATACGTGACATCACTTTAGTGCCTAAAGAATTTTAGGCCTCAATCTAGTTCCTAAAAGATATGCATGACATCGATCAATTCAATCACTGAAAAATTTTCAACACAAGTTTAGTCTCTAAATGATAAATATGATATTACTTTGGTCCCTGAAAATATATATGTGTGTGTATGTGTGTGTGTGCGCATTTTATATCTATTTGATCCTCATTTTTATAAATTAATAAACTTATTTGATATCAAATGCATCTTTCAAAACTTAAAGTGATGTCACGTAATTTTTAGAGACTAAATTGATGTCGATCTTTTAGCACTAAACTGATTTTACGTATATCTTTTAGAAACAAAATGAATATATAATATCTTTCAAAGATTAAGCTCACGTAACGTGCATCTTTAAGTAACTAAATTAGTAGTTTATTCATGAAATATAATAAAAAGTGAGAAAAAATCAATACAATTGAATTTTTAAATTATAAATATATAAAATAAAGTAAGAATTTCTTACTTACCAAAATAACACCTTTAGAAATTCTCCCAAAAATTAATAAGGGTTGTTGCAACAATTTGACCACATCCATACAATCAGCATAACATGCCAAAGCTGCATAGGCTTCATTAAGAAAGACCATCAGTTTTTTCAAAGTCGCAATTAATCCTTCCAAAAAATAATAAAAGAAACAATTAAAGTTGATGCCCCTTCCTTGCATAATCTCCGTTCCTTCCTCTCTCTCTCCCTCTTTATATTTCTTAGAACATTTCCATTTCTGTTCTAATTATACTCTGCCATTTTCTTTTTACTGTTCTCTCTCTATATAGATCTCTGTCTTCAACTTCAACATCCCCATAAAGGCACAGACTAGAGAATAATCCATGTCCATACCCTTCAGAGTTGTCTTCTAATTATACATGCAGGTATAGTGTGTACACATATGTATACACCCTTCTGTAAAACCTCACTTGATTTCCTCACAGGACTGTGCCTGTACGTACGTGTTTTTCTGTTCGATCGTTTCAGAAAATGATTCCTATTCGAAAGAGGCTTGCACGTGAGTGGGAGAAGGACACTGCACCACCACCTCACCTCCAGCAAGCAGTCCAAGGCAACATCAACGGCAGCAGCAGCAGCAGCAGCGCTAAAAGGGTTTGTCGGCACTGCAACCGAGAATTCAGCAGCGGAAGAGCTCTAGGAGGCCATATCAGAATTCATAACCAAAACCGGGGAAAGCTTCCCTACGGTCGCCGCAGGGGAGGTAGCGGTGGCGGCGGCAGCAGTAGCAAGAGGAGGAGATACAGCAGGAGAACAGATCCGCGATCCTCTGCAGTAGCGGCTACGGCCGCTAGAAAGGTCGGTAGCGGCAAAGAAAGTGGCCGTGGTGCAGGTGATGAGTCTAACAATGAGGTCACTGATTTGTCGCATGGCTTGTCTGGATCTGGCTGGAAGGTTCACAAAAAGAGGGGCAGCAACAGCAACAGCAACAGCAACAGCAGCAACACCAACACCAACAACAACAACAACAACCAGGAGCGGGAACGGGGAGGACAGCAGCAGCAGCAAATAGTGGTGGTTCGCGAGTGCGATCATGATGATGATGATGATGAAGATTCGGATGGTGGAGATGACGATGGGCATTCCGTCGTGATGGAAAGGTTGCGAAGGAATGGGGTCTCTGGCTCTGCTCACCATATTATCATGACTAGAAGGCGCTACCTTTGCACCGTTTGCGACCAGTACATGGTCACTTTCCATGGCGTGAGCCGTCACGTCCACGAGACCCATTCCTCACCAGGCAATTCTGCTGATAATAACCCACAGCAACAACAACCACAAGAGGAGGAGGAGGTAGAGGAAGATGACCAAGGAGAAGAAGAGATGGAAGAATCCAAAAAAGAAGAAGAACAGGAGGAGGAGGATCCTCAAGAGGATAACAAGGAAGAGGAAGAAGAAGATGGTGACAATGATGAAGAGGAGGACAAGAACCGGAAAGAGAACCAGAACGAGGAAGAAGGAGGAGAAGAAGGTGCAGAAGAATCCATGGAGGTTGAGGAACATCATGATGAGGAGAAGTCAGGAGTTGATCAACATGTTAACGAACTAGTGGGTGAAGAAGATTCAATGGAAGCTGATCAAGTTGCTGCTGAGAAGGAGGAAGGCCAACAAGAAGAGGAAGGTGCAAAATCGGTTACCATGGAAAATGACCAAGTTGCTGCTGACCAAGGGGAAGAGGAAGGAACAGGCTCAGCCGGTGCAGGTGACAACATTCGTGGCTCCATGGATCAAAATGCTTTGACTTTAGATCCTCCGAAAATGCGTAATTTTGATCTAAATGAACTGCCTCCACAGGAGAAGGACGATTGAGGCATCAAGGGTAGAGTCTGAATAAGCAAGACCATGCATGTTCCCATTTCATGTATGTGTCCTGAATTATATTGCGATTTCGTCATTGTCTTTCTTTTGAGTAGTTGTCGTGTTAGTCTTTATTGTCTTTCTTTCGAGTAGCTGTAGCGATCGACGAGTGTCTGAACTTGCAGCTGCAGGATTTTATCTTTCTGGTGGTGGACAAAGTACTAATTTTAATTTCAACTTTATTTTCTTGATGAATTCGGATGCATTTCTATATCGTAAGAGCTTTATATTGAAAGAATCGATGCAAACTGCTTATATATTTACGGGCTTTTCACAGGAAAAATTAGCTTATCATACTGTTATGTTATGTTATCAGGAAAAGCTTGATGATCAATGAGGATCCTTTAATTTGATGGTGTTTCTCTGAAATGATATTCTCATGGTATCATACTGTCATTGGCTTATTAAAGTTTGAATTTGGATCTTCTACTAGGATGAGCATCTCGATCTAACGGTAAAATGAAGGACGCACTTAACAAGATACAGTGCAAGTATAATCATTCATGAAAAAAAAAAAAAAAAAGTAAACGGACATAAGAAGAATTATGTTTGATTATACAATAAATGCATATTATACATTTTATTATCATTGAATGTGACGTGTGGTCTCTATTAATTTTATTTACTTATATCCAATAATAATAAAGCATATTGTGTATATTTGTTATATAATTTTATTGTATACTAAATATTAACCATACAAAAAAATCACAATTTTTTACTATTCTTGTGCTTGTATTTTATCAAATATATGAAACACTGATTTTATTAACAATGGAAAATATTACATATCCAGAATTTTGTTGACAGACTGATAGAATGATGTCGGAATATCTTTTTTAACCAATTCATATGGATAGATGAGTTTCGCAGTCGTTTGACTTATTCCGCCGCTCCAGTCAAATCATAGCAGATTTTAGTGTTGAGGAGCAAACAAAGTCCCACATTGTCTAAACAAGAGGAAGGACATGGGTTTATAAGTATGGAAGTTGTCTCCATTGGTATGAGGCCTTTTGGGTAATGTCCAAAAGCAAATCCATGAGGGTATAAGTCTAAAGTGGACAATATCATACCAATGTGGAGATATGGAGGACCCCTCGGTGCCTAACAAGTGGTATCAGAGCCGATGGTGTCAGCTTGGGCGAGTATTGGAGTAGCTGTTGGGGTGATCCTTGTATCGAAAGTCTTCCTGGCTGTGGTGATCAGGCGGCGTGTCCCGTTAGTCGGCGGTACAAGTATAAAAACAGGCTAAAAATACTCGGAGGCTTCCGCTTGAGGGGAGGATGAACCATGGTCCTTTGTTTGAGGGGAGGATTGTTGAGGAGCAAACAAAGTCCCACATTGTCTAAACAAGAGGAAGGACATGGGTTTATAAGTATGGAAGTTGTCTCCATTGGTATGAGGCCTTTTGGGTAATGTCCAAAAGCAAATCCATGAGGGTATAAGCCTAAAGTGGACAATATCATACCAATGTGGAGACATGGAGGACCCCTCGGTGCCTAACATTTAGCAACAATTCTGAAGAAGACAAAAAGTATTCCAATTGCATAGTATTACTCTTAATAATTACCATCATCAACCTTCCATTTTGCAGTCTAGAAGTTTATTTGAACTACAAATGAGCATGTATCTCGATTAATTAAATCGGCTTGGTACGTTTACTTGCAATTAGCACAATCCGGTTTATTAACATGGGAGAAATTCATGGTTACTGTTGGAGCAGAAAAAAAAATGTTTTTTTTAATCCCTTCATTGTTTGACATATAAATAAATGGTGGCTACCCGGGTACCTATGAGGGTCAAAGCCTATGGTACCTATTTGTGCATCATCGTCGTTCATCTTTGTTATAAAACTTGAGCCCCAGCATCCTCATTGTCATCGTGTCCCTTGCCCTTTGCTTCCTCCTTTGCCACCTCCACTGCCACTGCCTCCGTTGTCTCCCCCCTCCGCTGGCAAAATGCCAATCTTCACCTCCAGCCGCATCCCGCCGGAACTTCCTCAGAACTCTTCGTTCGGCGCTCTTATCATCAACTCCATCCCACTTTGGCCAATGAAGTGCTGCTATTGTTAGGATGGTTTTCGGGTTCCATGAGGATGATTGGCAGGTTGGGCGAGGCTGTGGCGATTTTGGGAGCCAGGGAAGGGGTGGTGAATGCGATAACCGAACTCAGTTCAGCCTATGGTGATCCGTCATGTTAAGAATTTGGACTGTTCGAATTCAATTCAGTCTAAAGTTTTTTTTTCTCAACAATTAGGATTGTCCGAATTCAGTTCTGCTTATAGTGTTTTTTTTTTAGAATTAGGATAGTCCCAATTCTTTTTTTCTCTTTTTTTCAAGAATTGAGGGGGTTGGTGGTAGTGATAATGACGTCGAGGGACATGGCAGCAAGGCACACCACGGGGAATTAGATAAAGTTTGGGGAGAGGAGGAGCACAACATTGCTTTTCTAGATGCCGATGTTGGAGGGAGGCAACAATGGCGTCCATAGCACACCAGAGTTGCTGGAAGGTGAAGTGGCAGCCAATGGCCGCATCGATAAAGGCGATTTTGCCGTGGTGGGCGTGGGAGAAGATGAAGGTGGTGACATCCAATAAGTGGTTCTGTGGTGTGGATGCTCTTGTGGGGCCCTCTACACCAAATGGCATGTTGCTATTGCACAATCAAACATTGGCACCATAGACATTAATCATCGGAGGTATATGAGCAATGGCCTAAATAAATATAGACTACCCTTGTCTCCTAAATTATCAACATTTACTCTTATTTGCCAAATTATGAATGAATTAGATTTGGAACTTTCTCTTATTCCAAAAGCAACAAACAATTTATCATGCACGGAGATATGATTAATTTCGATAGCTTGTGCACCGTGTTTTAAAGGATTTCGATCTTGAATTTGATATATTATGCTTTGTTTCTTGGTGCGGCACTGGCATCTATCTTCCATTTCTTATACTATATGCCAGTTTATTTCTGCTTGCTAGTTTGAACTATTTATAACCATGGTGTCTGTGCACAGGTCTTGAACCCCAGTAAGCCATTTATAAATAAAAAAGAGAGTTTAATTTTCATGTATCAAGAGTGTAAGACATTTTTATAGTATCATTCAAGTATAATTTGACATGTTAGTAAAAATCATTGAGTCTTATATTCACTACTTAAAAACTCATTTAAATACGATAATTTGATTGAATGACAGTGTAAAGAAAAGTTTTACATTGAGTGTGGATAAAAAATTAAACTCTTTAAGCAATACGGTGCTATTGATATCCACCCCTCTAAATTTCTTCTACTACGTTCAGCATTCAAAGAAACTTGGTTTACAATATTAGACAATATTGAAAAAAGGAAGAAAAAAAGTAAATAATTTTTTTTATCCTAATATTTTTAATTTCGATATCAATTCAGTACTAACATTTTTACTTTGACATTAATTTATTTATTTCGTCAAAATGGAAATCCAACACAAAACTAAATTGATGTTTAGTTTTTCTGGATTTTATTTTAAGATTTTTTCTCGAATTTTTCAGTGGTAACTAGTAAGCTATGCAAACAACGGTGTTTCTGAGGTAAAGTTAGCTTCAAGTGCGTAAAGTAGGTTGATGGGAGTGGGCTCCAGTTATTGGTGGTGTTGCAACTAAACTCGAGAGGGCTGCCACTGAGTTAGATGCACCAATGTTTCCAGATATGGAAGAAGAGAAATAATATTTTGACACATATAATATGAAAAGAGAGATGAAAAGAGAATAAGTTGAGAAAAAAAGTAAGTGAGTGAGACTCATATATATTATAGTGAAATATTTAGGTGATTAAAAAAATAGAGTGTTAAAATAGCACAATTCATTCAAGAATTACTTCTCACACTCAACCATTTTTAATATGCGCGATCACGTTTAAAGGAGATAAATTTTATGGCAAAAAAATCGAGCCCAAACCGTAACTCCGTAAGTCACAATATCTACCATGCGTTGACATATTCATTAGTTGCATTTATTATTGTCATATGATCCGGAGTAATAAAATTTGACTTCAAAACAAATATATATGATCCGGAGTAATAAAATTTGACTTCAAAGACCACAATTAATGCTATTATTGTTGTTATGATTACTTTCCCAGTACTCAATATAAGTCATTCGTTAGTTTTTTCCCCTCAAAATACAGATCGATCGTTTTTACATTTCAATGCAGTGTTAATTATTTTATATCTAGTTTATCCTTCTATTTAATTGAAAAGAGAATAAGTGAATGTAAGTTTAGTATAATATTTAGTTAGAGGGAAAATAAGTAGAAGTTAAGTGATAGAAGAGTATTTATATATTTTATTTTTATTATTTAAAAGATCAATAAGATTTAATTATTATTGGAGAGAATAATCGTGATGATTTAAAGAATTTGGCACTTTTATAATTGTTATTTGTATGATTTTTAAGGAGATAATGATAAGAGTCAAATATTTTTTCCAACTTAAAAAAAGGAAGTTCTGATTCACCAAATATTGTTTCTTTTTTTTTCTACTTATATATATATATATATTACGGAAAAGTCCATTACAATCAAATTTTATTGTTATTATCTCTCACTCATTATATATTAAGAATTTTGATAACATTTACTTTTATAAATAAGGGTACGTATTAAAGAATGAAAAGTTTACAGTATTAAGTCATTAAATAGCATTAATTATGGTAAAAGTAACTTCAATGGATTAAATTACTACCTTCATAAAAAAAAAGTTCAAAAGTCAATGCAATCAAATATATTGACTTTTAAACAGTTATTTCTCGATGAAGAGAATATATTTTATTAATATGAAAATATTTTTATTGATTTACTGATAAGAATCGAATTTAGCATGAGGAACTATTCCCTCACATATGGCAAACCTTGGTTCAAATTCTAATTAGGAGAACTGCTGACATTTATTATCCATTCGTTCTTTGAGTATTATTTACCTTGCAATATATGATAAATTGATAAGTGCTCACATGTGCTATGCGCTCGTTCTAATTCCGAGTTGTTGAAAATGATAAAGTAAAATAGGCTTTCTAATCTCTTATTTTTACTTGATTTTTAAATATAACCTTTTACCTTAAATTTTATATATAACTAAAAATTTGAAATTTAATTTTTTTTTTTTAGAAGTTACTTTCTTTAACTTCTATAAAACTATTGCAAATTGAAATTTTTTTTTTTGAAAAAATTGATTTTGAGAAGCCAAAAAGTTCATTTAAACACATGATTAGTCCCTAATATGTCAAATCACTATTTCATTATATAATTGATAGAAATTTTTAACATGACATAAAATAGTACTAATATGACATACACATGGATCTGATGTGGATCGTGCTATATTAATATTTTTTTATCAATTATGTAATGAAACATAGACTGAGACTAAATTGAAAATAATTTAAAACATAAGGAATCGAATTGAAGAATTGAATGAGTGCCGACCAGTACAAACCTATTTTTAGGTACAAATGATAAATATTCAGTAGCTTTGGAGCTGCTAGCGAAAATTTGTGAACATTGTCTTGTTGTCATATTCTAATTCTATCCAGAATTTAAATTTGCAGCTAAATATTGGATATATAATAGCATTTTATTAATTAAAGCTTGAACAAAATATACAATTTCATCACTTGATGATTTAGACATCCAAATTGGCATGCATGCGATGATTGGTGTTCGAATAAATATGAATTTTAGTTATATTAATATTGAATGGACTAACTGAATTCTTTTTTATAAACTAAGGATATCCTTTATTAGAAGCAGTGAGTGATTCTCTTTAAATGTATAGCTCACAAATATAAATATTACCTTTGACCTCAAGGTCTTACCCATATGCACCATTAAAAATAAAATCCCTGATAGATAATTAAAAAACCCAACTAGCTACAAATTATGTTAGGCCTCATTTGTAATTCGTATAGACATATTAAATTTTACTGAGGGGTTATGTATTAAACGAAAAGAAATGAAAAACATTTCTCCAAATTATATATCTTAGACGAATCAAGGCTCTTAGGCGATCAATAAAAATGTCAATTAATTCAACTTTTGCTACATTAATACCGAGATACTGCTTGGTAACATTAATAGTTCTCTCCTCAAAGTCGCTATTTACTTTGCTGTCTCAATCTTCAATCCACATCTCTGCATTAATAACGAGATAACATCAGCCAGACAGAATTAATTTGTCAAAACTCAACATGTCATGATCCGTTTGATAATTAATAACAAAGGATACGTGATCTCTGCATAGATCGTAAGATGGAAATCCCATGAACATATGATGATAGAATAAATTTTAGTGTAAACTGCCAAACTGGTCCTTGACAATTTTATTGTTAGATAACTTGATTTCTAGCAAAAGAGAAAATTACCTAATTGGTCCTTGAAAACATCGAATGTCAGACACTTATTGATCGTTGATATTAAGTTTCACAGAAGGATGTAGTAACATCTCAAATTAGTACCTAACAATCACCCACTCGTCCACCTAAATCAGTCCCTCACACTCACCACGTCCACCCCTGCCTCCATCTTTTCTTTCATTTCTACTCTCACTTCCACCCCCACCCCATCTCCTATCAAGCTTCAAACCCTTCTCATTTTCTAGCACACCAACAGTATAATGGGAATGTCTTATGGCTCTAATTTCTTGATATTTTCAGGCACAATGAAAGCCATACTCACACCACAATCATTGATTTGTTTATATACACTACGAAGGGGATTCAATGGTGTAACAACAGTGCCTAAATACACAACACCCAACAACACAATAGGATAGTAAATGGAATTCGGAAGCAATAGCAAAACCACATCACCTTGAAAAACACGTGTTTTATGAAGACCACAGGCCATGGATTTCGGCAAAAGAAGAAAGAAGAGCATTATGGCTCAGAAAGAAAAAGGGTTATGCTAGCTATATATGAAGAATGAGGCACCACCACAACCAAGGATAACAAAGAAGAAGCTTTTATGGTTCAATTCGATTATGTATAGAATAGATGAGTCTTACGATGTAGTTAAAGGATCCTTTGGGTTGGTTGGTGTTGACTATGGAGATGGTAGTGGAGTGGAGATAGGGGGGCAGTAGAGAAGATAAAAATAGAGGTGGTAGTGGTGGTGACGACGTCCAGGACTGATTTATTTGTTACTATGCAGCTCCATAAAACATAAAGTCAAGGACCAACAAGTGTCCAACATTTAATATTGTTAAGAACCAACATTTTATCAGTCCACTCCTTTCTCTTCCAAAAGAAATAAAATGCATTACCCATAAAATGCATGCATGAAATCAACTGGAGTCCATTTCAGACGTGACTAAATGCTACCGAAGCTGAAAGTATTACCCATAAAATGCATGCGCGAAATTAACATTTGTTGCTGGGCTATTCAGATTCAAGACAATAATAAGAACCACGAGCGAATAACAGCAAAAATGAACCCCAAACTTGGTCAAGCAATCACGTTAAAATCATGACCAAAGATCAGCATAAGGTAAATGGCAATCGAATAAGGAAAACACACTTGTTTCATACGTGCTTATAACATGGTCAAATACCATTGTCCCAATATCAGCACCATATAAAGTGACAATAACAACATGAGATTGAAAAAAAAATAGAAGTACGTGACATTCCTGACTCTTATCAATCATAGCTAAAGGTACTAAAGGTGACTGAGAAAAGAAAATAAGGACCTAATGGTCTTTAGAATATTGACACACAAGTCATCATCTCATGAACAAGCACTAAATCAAATGCCATAGCAACATGAAGATAACCCACTCGCTAGCTAGAGCTCACGGTGGCGTCAATCTTCACCAAGAAATGAGTCGAAAGCATCTTCTAGAACAGATTGATCCTTGTCATACTCGATGCTATTACCAAACCAACCCAAGTCAAGTAAAGCATCAGGCCTTGTGAAGTCTATTTGATTCAAGTTTTCATTCCTCCCGGAACAGTAAGCTGGGAACTGTGTTCGTAGTTCATGCTTAATATCATGATCTGCCAAAACAGAGAACAAAATTTATTCCAGAAACTACCCCTTTAAATAAGTGCATAGTCCATATATAGTACAATTACAGTTAAATGGGATGGATAATGTGCTAACCCTGAGTAATTTCGAATGACTGGGGCTCATCCAGTGAGCACATGCTAATAGGAGTATAGTCTGTTAGAACTGAAGCAGCAGACTGACCTAAGGGGGAATATGACCCCCCTTGTTCATCCCATTCTGACTTACACGAATTCAAGGTTGCACTCTTGACTGCTTCAATAGGAACACAATTACCAGGTGTCTCTTGCAATGAGTTATTATTTGAGCCTTTTATATGCTTCGGCTGGTAGATTACCGATTCCAGCAAACCACTGCTCTGTGGAGAAACAGGATCTGAATGAGTAGGCTCTGCCGGAGGAGACTGAATCAACGTGTCAACAGACTCAAGTGAAGGAAGTGGGGACGTAGGCGTGCCCCAGATACCTTGTTGAGTTTCTAAATATTGGAGTGAAGGGAGCTCCAACTTCATGGCCCCAGATATGGGCATAGAAGAAGAGGTATTGCCATTTAAAGAGGCATGGCTGCCATAAATGTCATCACCGTGAAACTGATCACTGGTGTTTAGAATAGGATCACATGGAGAAGACAAACTAGTGTGGTCAGAAATTTTCCCACAAGTGTAGTCACCATACTGATCATATGCTGGGACGGAACTACTGATACAACTGTCCAGACTGCTGTATAGCACATCTGATTCCCGAAGGCGCTTTGGAGGATGCATCATTGGGAACATCATATTATAACCATGAGATGAGTCTGAACTTTGTTCAAATGTGCTGCTTTCAGGTATATCGAAAATTGATGGTCCATAAGATAGATCCCGGCGGAGTTTAAAATTTCTGAAATCTAATTCTGGAATATCAAAAGTATCTTTCTGCGAGAGATCATCATGCTGATTGGCTCCATCTGACAAGTTGCCAACATTGAGACTTTCTTGATTGCCACTCAACACCCGCAGGCATACATCAGGTGGGTAGATCGGTAGACCAGCTCGTTGCATTCTTTTAATTCTTGTATTCCAATAGTTCTTAATCTCATTGTCTGTACGTCCAGGCAACTGAAACAAAGAAAGGAATGAACACAAGCTAATGCCCAAAACTGAAAATGCAAAAACACAATGGACTCAGTGACACACAACACAAGTAATATTGACCAGGCAGGATTAAGAGGGAATGTTGTAGAGAAGGGTATTATAATAAAATCATTGTATAGTAGGTACTAGGTACTACTTTTCAGCCAAGTATTAAATTCTCTGTCTATATTCTCCCCTCCTCTCCCACCATTTTCCCTTTTACTCTTTCAGTGTGCATGTGTGCAACCACAACTTAGAATGTGACAAGAAGCCTGCTTATAATGTGTCCCCAAAACAGTCTCACCACAGCACTGGTAATACTTTGCCACCAGCAAAATTTCTTAGGTCTATGTTTCAGCACAAAGATGACAAACAAATTCTTTGCCCGCTAGGTAGGAAGCAGGGTTTGGCCTTAAGTAGAATCCAATGACTATACTCTTTCCACGGGAAGAAAAGAGATATTTTACATTGATGAAAATAACAGATCATCTATTAAAATTTAGTCCCCATTTTTATCTCCTAACCAAACACAACCTTAGGGTTAAAATACTACTGTACGTGATGGTAATCTGATCAAGGTATCCTTCTGCATAGCACACATTCTTTTACTAACAACTTTTATTGCACTTCCAGGATTAAAACTATACATTTTCCTTAGCTATATTTTCCCCTTCCACATATCTCCATTAAAATTTATGGATTTAGCAAATATTGATGGAGGCATCAAATTTAAGAGTTATCATACTGAAGTTTTCAACAACTAGACAGAATCTTGTTTTTATAATATAAAACGTGTGATTTGGTATAAAATTGAATAAGAAAATAACAGTGAACTGAAAAATTGCATGTCAGAAACAATGGTTCATACAAGGGCACACATTACACGGTGATGTTTACATCTCGTAATACATACAGAAAACAAATTAAATCCAGGCTGTCTATATGTAGATTAAGGTTAATTCACCATTAATTTGTTTATGCTTTAAGCTGTATATTACATACTTCACTCAGTTCTCCAACAACTTAAATATTTTGCTATGCAATGGCCCTCTCTATTGAGTCATAGGAACAAGCTAAAGCGCATAAAATTAAGTATTAACTAAGAAACATATTTGAGATTTTTTTTTTCTTGGTTAGTAATTCATAGATTAATTTCAATTGTTTGTTAAATAGATTCATCTGTAGGTAATGCAATTATAAGTATATTTACCTTAATGGAACTAATGAATGTCTTACTTGATGCTTAAATTTATATACAATAATTTTGCTTTATTTGATTTGAAATTAAAGCTAGGAAGTTCCCTATGTACCACATTTGCTGCATTTGGGCTTGTTTAAAAGAATCTACTTGATAGTGAATGGCAGGCTTTACATTTTGCAATGAAGTAATAGGAGGCAAATCTACGAGTATATTTAATATTAATGATTTATTCTCTTTTGTAGTTTCTGTATTTTATCCCCATTCTCTGTTTTCTAATGAAGAGCTTCACAAAACAAAAATGCTCCCTAATAAGAAATTAAAATCAGCAAGAAAGATCTTTTCTGTTTATGAAAATCTGATGGTGTTGAATGAAAATTTGGCGTAATAATAAAGATTTTACATTAATCTCCAATTAACATGAAACAACAAGAAATTCTAGACTGATATTAGGTTATAAATGTTAAGCCACAAACCGAATATATGAATTTATACCTCAACTTTTATATGTTATTTAGACAATACATATTTTGAGTTGACATAATTTCTATCTATAAAAGTAGGACCTAGATCATAAATGAGGCTCAAGGAACAATACGATGATGTGCAAGTACCAAAAATGTTTTGCAACCTGATCCCCCACCACCACCCAAAAGAAAATAAAAAGGGTGGCCCAATGCAAGAAGCTTCCACCAGATGGGGTCTGGGGGGAGTAGATGTACGTAGCCTTACCTCCACTTTGTAAAGAGACTGTTTCCAGGATTTGAACTTGTGACCTCTAGGCTTCAGGTCACAAAGCAAGAACCTCACCATTGTACCGAGGCTTACCCTCTTACCACCAAAAGAAACATAAAACAATAAAAGGACAGAAAAAATCCTCCCCCCCCCCCCCCCCCTCTTAAAATGAGAACAATTTGAAAGTTCTAAAGAAAGGAAATAAAAGCAAAGATGGCAAAATAGTGATTGTGGGTAGGTCCCTATAGTATCCATCCTCTTTTTTTCTTGATGTCAAAAGAATTTGTTAATGATTCACCATCGAATTTATTAAAGTTGAAGCAGAAAAAAAGGACCAGTGTGTCATGATTTCAGATTAAGAATCACACGTTGATTTACAGAGCAAAACCAAGGATAACACCAGAAGATAGATTTATGAACATGCAATTGGACAATCTCATTTTCTCAAAAAGTAGTTGTTTGCACCAAATATGTCTTCTGTATTTTTTCTAACTTCAAAAAGTTTGCATTAAAACATTTTATTTTGTATTCTTAGGATTCAATTGGCTTTTCATCGCATTCAAACAATGACATAGATTAATTACCGGATAACTCATTTATCATTATTATCATAATTTATGATAATAAATTAACAAACAATTCATATAATCTTACAATTTCTGGACAAGAAATATCAGAAAAGGAATCTCCATCAGTGAAAATGAATCGGAAAGTGGAGATGTGTAGTATACTAATTAATGCACCATGATAGAGGTATTACACATGGAAAGTCAAATAATACAGTCAAATAGAGCCCGAAGCTATTAAATGATAAGAGATTGCAATGATATTTCCGCAATGAATCACAATGACTACACAATTCCCAAAGAAAGATTGCATTGCCCAAGAAGCAATAATTAGCTTTGCAAGCATCAAGCAGAACAAGTTAAGTATCTGAAGAGAGGGGAACCATGCTTGAATGATGCATTGATGGCAATAAAGCTTAAAAGTATATCATTCACATCCAAAATCCAAAGAATAGTTTATAGTTTCCAGGATTCAGGAGCTTCCATTTTTTGTCGATATGTTTTTACTTTATAATCATAAAAAGTAACTATCATATTCTATTAATACGGCATTGGCCATACCAAAAATTCATCTTCATCGTCCTTGTCCTCTTCATGTCATAAACCAAAGATATCAGATGCAAACCACTATGTAGATAAGCTTCTCGTATAACCTAGCTTAACATGAGCATAATAAACTATGGCTAAACATTAAAAGAAGATAAAATAGTACAAACCTCCGCAGCCATTCGAGCCCATTTGTTTCCCATCTTAGCATGGAGCTCAATGATTCGGTGCTCTTCATCTTCAGTAAATGCACCCTTTTTCAAATCTGGTCTCAAATGATTTGCCCATCGTAAACGGCAACTCTTCCCACATCGAGCTAGTCCTGAATGCCTTTGAACAGCGTTCCAATTTCCCTCTCCATGCTTCTTGACATATTCAACCAAAATTGCATCCTCTGCTGATGTCCAAGGGCCTTTCTTCAAAGGACCCTCTCCTCCCAAGTTACTTCCACCACTACCTTCTTCAACTGATGCTGATGAGCGGCGACCCTTAGGCATTTTCCGACCATCACCCCCACTTGTCACGCTACTCATGGCTCTCAGTGTGCCTACAAAAGTAAAGACGTCGGAAGATCTTAACACACAACTAAGACAGTGGAGGAGGAGAGCAACTACAGATTAGAATTGCCAAAACTGAAAAAAAAAAAAATGAATAACGACATGTACTGTTATTGAATTTTACAGCGAGGTATATACCAAATCAGATTTTGAGCTTTCAGTTATGGATTAAGATAATTTTATTTAGAAAACTTGTGAAGCTCCACAAAATGAACTTAAATACTGATTGGCCAATTCAACAATCAAAATACCGGAAATCCATTACTTTCACAACGTCAATTACTATGATTTAGACAGAGGACAAAAATAAAAAGTATAACCATGCCCCCAATACAGCCCAGAATCAATCATATCCCCAAAAGAACAAACAAATTTTAACCAATAAAAACCAAACGAAAACAAGTTTCTTCATCACCAAAAATAGCGAGAATACAAAAAGGTTCCTGATAGTTATCTATAGGATATCATGGCTAAGGACCAAAATAAATAAATAAATAAAAATAAATACAAAAAAGAAATTTCGTCCCTAAAGGTCGGAAGAATGAAAATTCCACTCATTGCCTGAAGCAAGCAGAGATAAGTAGTAATATTAACCTTCAATGCTATAATCATATCAGAAAGCGGGACACAGTTGTGGAAAACTGGGGGTTACAATTAATATGTTTGACACTTTTAGAAAAAATTGAAGTCCAAATTAATGAATAGACTATTGTACGACACATTTTCAGCCACCTATTAAAAACACAAACTTTATGGATCAAAACAAAACAAAAATTGAATAGAACCGAACAATAAAATTGCTCTAGCTAATAAATGGAGGTTCACCTGAATGAGATCGAATTCCAGCTCAAAAAGAACCCCAGTATATAAAACCAGCCCAAATATCATTCGCTGATCTATTGCAACTATGAGATTAAGGCAAGGAAAGATCAACGGAAGTGAGGACAAAGGCTAAAGAGAGCATTCTTATTAAGCCTCAAGAGCAGGAACCTTTTTTTTGGTGAGTTGAAAGATCAATCCAAGTTGGGAAAAATCAAGAATCGTACAAGAAGAAGATCTGGAATAAACACAGCCACCCCCACAAGGTTGAATTACGTGTCTGAGTTTCACACTAACACCTAATACCCCCTAAAAGAAGGGGAAAAAAAAAACAGAAGAAACTTTGCCCAGTTAAACGAGAGAGGAGAAGAAGAAAAAAAAGGAAAAACAAATCAATGTTGAAGGACAAGAAGAGAGACCCAGAAAGTGCGTTGAGAAATGACCTTGAAATTGTGTGTATTTTGATCAGTGAACAAAGAAAGAAAAGGATCCAAGTCTAGATCCACAATACAGAGGGTAGAGGTTGAGCTTACATCCAGAGAAAGGGGTTGAGCAGAGAGGGAGAGAGAAGGGAAAGAGAAATAGAATAGAAGAGAGAGAGAGAGAGAGAGAGAGAGAGTTGATTGATTGTACTTTCAGGCTTCAGCTTATTTTTCAGTACTAGCATGAGAGGAAAATTTAGAGAGAGAAAGAGAGAACAAAAAAAGGGTTATTCGTATTATTATTATTGTGGGTTTCTAAAATTTCAAAATGAAAAAGAGAGAAAGAGATTGCATTTTAATTCTTTTATGTTTTTCAATTTTTTATTCGTGTTTGGGTTCTGCCTTCAAAATAGGAGTCGAAAGAGATTTGATGGCACAGGGAGAATAAAATCAGGAGAGAAAGTAGAGGGGGGGAGATGACCAGTACTTTTTCAATTTTTTCTTCCAACTCTCTCTCTCTCTCGCTCTCTCGCTCTCTCGCTCGCGAAGACCCAACCAAGTGGCTCACTGTCTCCGCTTTCACACCCTCATTACCAATGGAATGAATGAAGATGAAGCAACTTTGCGCGTGAGTGTGCATTGTTGGAAGGAATGACTGAATCAAAACGGGAAAATATTGACTTACTGAAAACTAGGGCCACACATTGCTTTCACAAAGGCCAAAAGAGACTAAATATCATATCTTTTTTTTTTTTTTTTGGTGCCAAAGGGTAATATAATTTAAAGAATAATATTATTTCAACATAAAATAAAATATTTAAAAGGTAATATAATTTAAAAAACAATATTAAGATTTTTGTAATTTAAGCTGTATGTGAATGTGATCGACCATAAAAGGTTTTGTTTTTTTTCTTTTTTTGTCCTCTCTTGATAACATAGCCGCTTTCCTGTGACCTGAAATTGGTGATATCGGTGATTAAATTACTTTAATACTAGGTTTGGGCTTACTTTTTTTTTAATAGATAAACCAACCATATGGTGCGGAGTTTTGCTTTCAGATGTTCTAATTAACGGTGTAAAAATTGTATACAATGATGTCAAATTTAAATTTAAATTCAAATTTCAAGATAAGTTTTTAAAAAGCAGTTCACTTAATATTACATTTATTTTTTGTATATTGAAATATGAAAGTAATGAAATTTGAATTTATCACCTTATGGAGAGTTTGTTTCAAGATTGGAAATTAAATTCTTAGAAATTATTTGTTTTGTAATATATATTTTAAATAAATTATTTGTTTAGTATTATACATTCCTAGGATTATTAGTTGAAATTTCCAAAAATAAATTTAAAGCATGTTTCTTTTGTAATATATATATATATATATATATATATATATATATATATATATTCCTGATAATATATGTCATAATTTTTAAAATATGCCTAACACATTTATTATTATTATAATCCAAAATTAAAATTACACTTCCAAAAAAGAATATAAAATTAACAATTAATTTGTTTTAAATTTATTCATCTCGATCAATATAACAATTAACAAAAAAATTTCAATTAAGAGCATAATAAATTTATAAAGTCGGATGAGCACGGGTAAATAAAAATTATGGAGGACAAGTCAAATAATTGAGAGATATTTTTGTATTTATGCTTAATAACTATCATTCCCATGTCATGAAAACTTTTTATTCCTACATTTTATCGCGAGAATGAGATTTTACTAAATCATGGTAAAAAAATTTCCATAGAATAATTGATACCCAGTAATAATTTTGTATAACTTGTAACAAATATGGGAACACATCATTCCAAAGAAATTATTCCTAGAAGTAACTAAATATATCTTGAAACAAATGCTACCTTATATTGGTGTTGGTCCTTCACATTTTACCCCTCTAGGTAAGTAAATTTGATTTCATTATCTTATTTTGGTCATTATGTATATATTTTAGCACTCTTGAGCATTTCTAGAAAGTAAAACTTGAGTTTTATATGTAATATGGAGTAATATGTCTTTTTGCAAAAACTAGAAAACATGTTTGAAAGCTCTCATGAAAATATTGTTATAAGAAATGCATAGGACTATATTTGAACTATGGTTTCTTTTATATGATTTAATTAAAGATTTTGACTGGATTATAATGAAAAAGATTAGTTATTGCTGAAGAAAAGCAAACATGAAACTTTAGATTTATTTACGAGAATTGTGAGATATTGAAATTAGAATCATAAAACCTTTTTTTTTTACTTCAGTATGGTTTTATAATAGGGAATTATTGAGAGGAATAAAGTTATGAGTTAACGACAATTAAATCGTTAACCTTGATATATCAAGTGCCTGCCAGGGGCAAGTTATTCCTATATAAATTAGTCCTCCAGGGATACAATTTTCCAGGGATCGTTAAGATCTAAGACAGGTGCTCTTGTTCGCCAAGGACTGGGCACCATCTTACAATTATGGATAGTCTATTCTTTTAGTGATTCCTTGAAAAATAATTATGATTTTATATCTCCAGCAAATTTATGATTTCATAGTTATTGTGTATGATAAATGAAAATGATTTATGAATGTGCATTATTATTTGTGCATCTTTCTTCTTGTCCCATGTATGGTTATGGGTGAGAAACCACTTACTCAGTTTTAGGATAAAACTTACCTCTCCTCTCTTTTTCCCTCTCATAGATACAACTGCAGCATTGGATCCTCTACCCCCTCCCCTTTCAGCAGTAGTATACCTCTAGTTTGGATGAGCTGTACCTTGGTGTGAAGTATTTGTCTTTTTGTAGGGTGCTCTAGTGGTTTGCGTGTAGGGTCCTGAACCATGTATACTTTTATATTTTGTATACCATAATTTTATTCTTGAAATGTATTTGAAATTTATTTGAAATGATATAGCATTCATGATTATTTTATAATAGAGCAACTCAGTATATTTTTACTTTATTTATAGTTTCATATTTAATTTATGAAAGAAGGCTTTTTACGATTACTCTAAGTTGAGCATGCAAAACTACAAATGGATTTTATGATTTAAAATAAGCATACAGTACAACTCAGCGATCATGAAGCTTATGTGTGAATGAGATTCCTCACATACTGGTCATGTTCCCAAATCAGGTTGTGACAGAATCCATCTTGAAGGGGAGAGTTTTGAAGAGCTTAAATTCTACATGAGTGACCTGTCTCATATATTGGATCCAATTGATGAAGAGCCAAAGGAAGAACTTGTTGAGCCATCAACTGCTATAGTTCTAAAGGACATTCATCAACCTCCTCCATCCATCAGAATAAATCCTTTGGAGGAAAGTGATGAAGCCTCAGAAATATGCTTTCATCAAGAGGAATCTCAAGCTCATGCTGCTAAAAACATTCCTAATCTTTTTGCTACTACTACTGCTCCAACTGATGCTATTTCTACTCTACGTCCTATTACCACTACTTCTATCCCTACTATTCCTTCTACCAATGTTACTAAAGTTGAACTTGAGCCAGAAGAAGCTTAGTCATCACCATAATTTGGGGATACTGTTCCCCTAGATATTTCGAAACTTGCACCTAAAAGCTGCCCCTACACCAACTATTCTTCTATACCTAGCCAACCATAACCTCAACCTGAGCCCCAACCAAATCTCACTAAAGATCAGTTGCTGCTGCATAATTAGAGAGACGTGGGTGCCAGACTAGATAGAGTTGAAGGCTCCAAACAGGGCTTTCAGAGCATAGTTGAGGAGGCATGAAGACTTGCTTTTGCAAATTCTTCAAGAGTTAAGAAGAGGAAGAGGGGGCCAGTGATGGTGGGGCTGTGTGCACACCCTTTTGCTGATGACAAAAAGAGGAGAACGAAAGAAAAAAATCTTTTGTGTTATACCAAGTCTAGGGTCAAGCTGAAGGGAGCTTCAAAAAGCTTTAGTCTCTACATACATTGCATACCATTTATTTTTAATCACAGTTCTATCTTTAAAGAACAAGTTCTGATATCTCTTTTGTTATGAAGTTACAATCTTTGAACAATTCCATGCTATGCTTAATACAAAGTCTCATACTCATGTTCTGATACTTGTTCTCTTTTATGGTTATTTTTTTGTGCTCTAATCTCTATTACGTCTATTATGCTCTGATACTTTATCATGGTTGTTTTATGCTTTGATATCTTATCATATGTATGCTTTGATAACATATCTTAGCTCTAATACTTTAACTTAATTATGCTCTGATATTTATATAGTTCAAAAATTATTATCATGTTACCATCACATCTTTTTGTTTACACTTTGATACATTGGTTTGTTTTCTAAAACTATGCTCTAATACATATCAGTTCCATGCTCTGACATACACACACACACACACTAATATTGTTTATCTAAAAATAAGTTGAAAAACTTGGAGAAAATTGTGCTAGATTATAGGTTCTAGTGTAAGATCAATATCACTGTAATCATTATTTTATCTATGATACTCTTTTATTTAAGATCTAGTATCAATAATTCTCTAATACTATTTAGAAAATTATTCTTATTAGCTCTAATACAAATTTTAAGTTGATAAGAAACTTTAAACTTTACCTCATAATGATAAACCTTAAGAAAGTTTACTTTCTAAAAGGCCAAATTATAAGACAAAGCTTTGTTAAATTTTTGAAAAAAAGTTCCTTTAAGTGGGAGATATATTAACTCCAGTCTTAAAGAAAAATTCTTTCATAAACATTGTTACAAAAGGTTTTCTCAAAATTTGGTTTGTCATCATCAAAAAGTGAGAGATTGTTAGCTCCAAAATTCTTTAGAAAGCTTTATAGCTTGAGTTTTGAGTGAACAATAAAGCAAATTTTGTTAAAATATTTTGAAGAATAGACTAATGTTGTACTTGAGTTTCTGTATCATTTAGCAGAATCATTCTCATAACATATAAGTTCAATCAATGAGATATTTTTCACAATGTTATGCTTTGACAAGATCATAATCTCATTCAAAGAGATTCATAATTTTAATGATATGAAAAATAGTTTTGAAAGCAAACTTTAAGTATGTTAGATACACGAGAAAGGAAGTTCAAGCATTAGAAACCAAGCTCAGATTTTCAAAAGTGATTCACACATTCAGAAAGTACTACATTAATGAAAAAGTCAATTTTCTTAAAGTAAGTCATGATCATAGTCTTCAATCAAGATGGGAAGATCCCTATCAAGCTTAGACAGAAGCAAAGAAGATTAACAAGAAGATCAGAAACTGAGAAAGCACATTAGAAAACACGTGTATTCAAAAATTGTGTTGACTTTACAGAAAATGAAGGAAAATTCAAAATTCAAATAAAGTCAACTCTCATAAAATATTAATAGTGACACATTTTGTACTTAGTCAGTTGCCTCATCTTCTAGAAGAAAAAGTTCAGAAATCACCTTTAGAAAGTAAAGCAATTTCTAAATCTGTATTCAGAAATCACATTTGACAACGGATTCTACACCTGTAAAAGTGGTTTTGACACAGTCGAGTTAATCTTCTAGAGGACAGTTTCTAGGACACAAAAGAAGATCAATATGTGTAAAAAGGAAGGGAAATCAAGGGGAAACAATTTAATTCGTAGAACCAAGTATAAAAGGAGATGTCTTTCATACAAGAAAAAGATTTTTGACAAAAACATTTGTCCAAAACTCTTATTGAAAAGCCTCTATGCTAATCCCCATCTTTTTCTGAAAATTCATCATATCTTATGATCGGTTTTTGTAAAAATCTTCTTTCTAGCTTTCATTATATAACATTTTCTTCTTAGAAAGAATTTTAGAAAGAAGTCGTTCAAGTTTTTAGTTCATACACTATTTTATTCCCAAGAAACTTGAGTGTATTTTTAGTTGAAGTGTACCAACCAAACCAAAATCTTTGTACCCTAATCTAGAAGTGATCAATGTGAAGGTAGCTTAAAGAGGCTAATAAAATGAATACTTGGAGTGAGAGTAAATTGGAACTAATATTCACCAGATATAGATTGAGAAGACTAACCAAAGACATTCTCATTTTTTCTAGGTTGAGAAAAGGTTGTTAATGGAACTCAATAGGTTGTTGAGAACTGGATGTAGGCAGTATTGGCTGAACCAATATAAAAATCTCTGAGTAATAACTATCTATCTCTCCTTATCTCTATATCATTCAATATTTGTGTTTATCTGTATTATATACTTGTTGAAAATGACTTCAAACAATTTCTAAGTTTTTCATTTAGTTTGGAAAGTAACTTTCTAAACCTTATGAACAAAGATTTTCATTATCTTCAATTGAAAAACTTGATAGACTTTGTTTAGTATTCTAGAAAACAAAAAGAAGTGTAAAATATGATTCAACCCCTCTTTCTCATGCTACTTTCAACCTACAATTATCACTAATTAAAAATGTAGTAGTATAAAGATATGGTGACATGATGGTGTCACCAACCACTATACTTGTCTTTAAGTGACTATATGTTTATGACACAATTAAAGATAAAGTGCTACTTTATTTTAAACTAATGACACCTTTAATGATGATAGTATATGATTAATTTAATTAATCTTGATTAGACTAAGTTAATCCTATTTAGACAATTGTTTTTATTAAATTACCCCTAATTAGTGCACTTCTAACCTAAACTGCCCTTACCTTTTTACCTAATATACAAAATACCCCTAAACCAAATCCAATCACTCTCACAAATAAACAAAAATAAAACCATTCCTTTTCCCCATTACCTTAGCTCGGTGTCCACCCCTCCCATTTACACTCTCACATTCTTTTTCTTTAACTCACAAACACTCTATATCATTTTTCTCTTATCTTCAACCTCCATTTCCACCATCCTCCATAACCATTCCACACCTCTAACTTCTTCATCTCTTAACCAAATCCAAAAAATAAATACATTTTTTCATAAATCTTCCATCCAACAAACCCAAATCCACCATTAATTTTTCATGAAAAAGCCTCCTCCTACTTGTTTTTGTGAAGGCCGAATTTGTGTGCTTAGGAAAGGAAGAGTTTTTGCTTCCTTTTCCTTGCTAGCAAGATTCAAGATATTCTTTGGCAATTGTTCTTCAATAAAAGCTTCTTTTGATAGTGGTTTGTGTTCAAAATTATTTTTCTTGCCTTGTTTTCCAACTTTTGTTAAAAATGTTTGAGTTTTGATAATAGTTAATGCTTGGAAGTTGATTATTTTGCTCAAAATAGTTCTTTTCTTTAAAGATTTTTAAAAAGCTCAGAATTTCCTCCCTTTAAATTTTAGTTCTCTTTACTTCATGAAGGTAATGATTTTTGTTTCAAAATTAACTCTATAACTTCATTGTACACTTAAAAAGAATAACTTTTATGCATTTTGCAAAAGTTTTGGGTAAGCTTTAGTCTTTTTGAGTTAGGGGGCGATTTTGGATAGCTCATTAAGGTAGAAATGTTTGTTTCAAAAACCCTTTTGATATTTAGAAACCACACACAAAAAGGAGCATATTCATATATGTTTTAAAGTTTTGTAAAAAGCTTGGATTTTTTTTTTAGTATGTATGTTTGGCCTAGTCTATTGTGCAGAGGAAAAAAATTTTGTTTTTAAAACTAACCATATATTTGGAATCTACATGAAAAATGACATGTACATGTAATGTGGGTGTTTTTGCAATCATGTATAAATTTTGGGGTTAAAGTGTAATTTTTTAAAGTTTAGGGGCTTTTATGCAAAAATTAAAATTGTAGGGTGTAAAACTATAAGAATGGGTTCTTGAATAGTAATGTCTATGTTTTGAATAAAAAATGAGCTTTGGGATCAGTGTGCAATCTTAGTAAAGTTTAGAGGTCCAAAAATATAATTTTTCAAAAGTTTGGGGCTTTTGTGTAAATTCTAGAATTTCAAGAATAGAACTGTGTTTCTAATAAAATAAGGGGGACAAATCTATTGTTGGCTTAAAAATTAGGTTGAAGGTTGTTTTGCAAATTTTATACAATTTGGGGGCTTTTTAGCAAAACTAGAAGTCTTGAGATCCTTAAAGGTAAATTTTTAGGACTTGTACTATAAAGGAAAGTGGGCCACAGTGATCATATGCCTTGGGAAGAGGAAAATTGTGTTCTTCAAACTATTCATATCATTAGACTTAAACCGATTTAGCAAACGAAACTTATAATTGTGATTTCAAATGTATTGATGACTCTTGAGTATCTATTGAACTATGATTATATTGTTTATTGTATTTGATTGCTATACTTGACTAGATTATGAATAACTATTATAACATGATCGACTGAAATTCATTGGTAATATATGTGATATTAATTATCTTAGGGAATACTATTGGCTGAACGGTTGCATGTGCAATCATGTTGAGCATTGTTCATGATTGGTTTTTGAATTAGTCTTGTCAATGGAATGTATTGAGTCATGTGTAATATCCTCATATTTAACCCAACATGCCTAGGACGTATGAAAATTAATTATTAGTCATCACCCTTTTGTTTCATTCATTAAACTTTACTTTGTCAAATACTCAGTGGAAAATATGGATAATTTTTTTTTTTGAAAACTTAAAACAAAATGTGAGCCGCGCGTACTAACATAAGTCCTATCGTTCGCCAAGAACACAATATATCATAAAGAGTAGCCACATCATTAATAACCATGAAATACAAATATTATACATGATAACATAGTTCATACATGATAGTTATTACAAATAACAACAGCATAGATAAGAAAACATAAAAGCAGAGTCACACCCATCTACGAGGGCTGAACTTCTATACATGAAGGATACATAAAAGTAGCAAAGTACATGGAATAGCACAACATAAGCTACTGGCAAAAGCTCCCCTCTATAACCCTATGAGTACTCCTAAACGTGATCACCTTCTTCAAAAGATTAGACGAGAACAGAGGCTTCTACATGTGTGAGCTCAAGCACTCTGTTGGGTCCTCTGCTGACTACTACTGATGTCCATCCCACGAGGGTGGCACATGCCCAATAAATTGGGCAAGGTCCTCTGGCGTAGGAAAGTGGATTGGGGGTCGGACCGTGACCTCCGTAGTGTGATTACATCTCCGGTCGTTGCGCCAATCGGGGCTGGGTCATGGTATCCTCACTACCTCTACCCATCTCCATGGGCACCGAAGGTGCGAAACCCTCCGAGTAGACATGAGTAGGGGAATTCTCTGATGGGTTGGTCTCTGAGTGCCTCATACAAGGAGCGTAGTCGGGGTAGTCGTGGATAGCCAAGGCGGCAGCGCAAGCTCGCCGAGTCTGCTCATCACGAGGTCGGGCGCACTTGAACACCAGGTCATCTCCATAGGGGGAAGTGGGGGAGAACCGGAAGCTAGAAACTGGGTAAGCGAAGAGGCGTCCCATGTATGCAAAAATGTGCACTGTACAACGACCCACAAAGTGGTACGAGCGATGATCCTGGTCGTAGTGCACTTCCCAAACTAGCGTATCAATGAAGATCATGAACGATGCCATCATCCCCTAGAGATGTAGTGGAAAAAAAGAAAGATAGAAGGAGTGAGAATCTTAAAGAATCTCAGTAAGGGAATCCTCCTATCCTAGTGTCATCATCTACGTCCTTAGGAACCTTAGGTATATTATAAAAGGTGAGCATGCATTAGGTTCATTATTAGGTTTGCAAATATAATTATCCAAGGTCCATGTCTTTTAATATGAATCTTGATGCTATGAATGCAACGTATCATATCATGAATGCATGGGAATACCATATGCAAACATCACTTTAACATGGCATAAAGGAACATGATTACATGAGTGGCATAAGGAAAACGTGATACTTCCAAATAAATTCTTTCCTTTTTCTTTCCCTTAAGTGACATTAAGTTCATCATTCTCTTCATTATGGGGCCACCCTAATAACTCTTCCCTCTTGAGAGTTTCTAGGTTATAAGCTCATACCTAACTAGTCATCACTAGTTCTTACTTGTCCTAAGATGAGCATAATCCCGACTCTCGGAGTGCAGGTTAGGGGGCTTATATCATCTCCTTTTGCTAGGGAGATCCGTGTCTACCGAGAAGTAGATATTGTCCTCTTTGCCCTTTTGCTAGGGGCGCAAGGTTTTGTTTCCTCTTTTTCCTAGGGAGAAACGCGTTTTCTGTCACTTTACCATTAGCATGTTATATTAAGGTGTAAGAACACAACTGATCATACAATGTCACATGCTATATTAATTTTACACATGCATCTAAGACATTCCAAGTGAGATCATAACATGCTATCACCATCTTTATGCATACATAATCATCACATAAACTTTAAGTACATCCATTCATATCACATTATAAAGCAAGCACTCATAATAATTCCTTTATCCATCTAAGGGATCAATTCTAATGATTCTCACTAATTATCCAAGCTTATAATCAGCACCAAACGGCATCACTTAGTTTGGGCCAACATTATCTATTTTCGTTGCGGGGTTCTAGGAGCTACGTTTTTAACCCTTTCTAAGTTTCGTCTTCTCCTAAGGTGCTAAAATTATTTCCTAAACTAGTTATGAGTGGTTCCTACACTTATACACTTAATATAACACACTTCTCCCATTTTAAATATGCTAAAAGCAGAATCCATAATTTCAACTGTAGGAATTCTAGAATTCACATTTTTACGGTTTTCTAGTTACTAATTTCTGTTTTAGTGCTAAGGGTCAATTTTACACCAAAAATTACCAAGTTTTTCATGATCAAACAATCCCAAATAGAATTTTAACATATTAAAACAATTTTGGCAGTGGCTAAAATTAAATAGGTCAAGGACGTGCAAAATCCTAACTTTACGATTTTCTAGAAAACTAGCTTTTTCCTATCATGCATAGAATGGTTCCTACTTTAATAATTATAATTTTCACACATTCTAACATATCAAAACAACATCATACAGCAGCAAACTTGCCAAGGCAGTGACCGAAAATTTTAATTCCAAATGACACATAAAATCACATTGCTAAGGCGTATAAATCACTAGTTCCTCTCGGAATTAATTTAGGACTTCTAGAACTCTTTGAAAACTAATTTATTTTATCAAAGGTGCTAAAAATAGACATAGGACAGTAGCTAAATTAAAACATTCTTGAAGGAGGTTTAATCCATAAAATCATATTTGTAGTATTCTTTAAACCCTCAATGCCTAAGGAAAATTTTAAGACAAAGATTATTGGCCTTTGTGACTAGATGAAACTTGTACCAAGCTCATCATCATCACATGGCTGAGTTTATGCATTCACAAGAATGCCTCCACATCCAAACCTTTACTTGAGATAAAAAGGGCAAGTCTTTGAGCTCTAGGAACTTTTAGTAATGGCAAAAATTATAAACATACTAGGCAGTTCATTTTATTCTTCTTTATAAAATAGAGTGGGAACTCTAAAGTAAATATAAGATGCATGTTCAATTCTTTATTTTAGTGCTCTAGGCCTCTTAGAGTATTCACTCTAAATCAACAATCAACTTTAAGGTTGAAATAGGAAGGATTCGAGTTTAATTAGTCAGGTGATATATGCAATCTTCATTTTAGTCTTTAATATGATAAGGTGATAGCAAGGAAATATAAATATGAATGCAAGACTTGAATATGAATATGAAAATGCAAACTCTAGTTTTAATCTTTAAGTTAAGGTGATGGCTTGAAGAATAAATATGCTAGGCAAGAAATGTAAATATGAATGCAAGTTCATTTTATGTCCTACTAGAGCTTGTACAAGATTTAAAGAAACATAAACCTCAACCCCAAACTTATCTTAGCAAGATAAAGCAAGCTTTAGAGTTCTTTATACCAAGGTTTTTAATAGAACCTTATGGTATGAACTTCATCATCAAGATTAAGGAAATGGATTTGAGGGAATAAATCAAGTTAAAGAATCCATCTTTGGGCTTTAGAGAACATCATCTTTATGATGACAAAGTCATCCTCTAATGTTCTAATCATCAAGCTATCATTCTTCCATATTCTTTTAAAATAAAAAGAAAAACCAAAAGCTTAAAGAAAGGAAATACAATCGAAGCCAAGGAGGAAGAAAAGAGCAATCTTTAAGACTTTGGAGGCCATGACTCAATGATATACCAACACCACCATCATGTGCCCTCATCCTTGAGTCATTTTTCCCACCAAATCAAGCTTCAAAAACAAAAGGAAGGAAAAGAGAGACCGAAATATCTTATGGTCCAAAGACCAAGTTTCAAGCTTTAGAGGTTACACAAGTGATGATCTCATTATCATCACCCAAAACCCTCATCATCAAGCCAACATTTTTTTTTGAAAATAAAAGCTCTAAGGCCAAAAAAGGGAAGGAGAAAAAGGAAGTTTAAAACCATGAGATTTCTAAAATGAAACTTGTTCATGGTAAGACAACAAAATCTATCATCTATTCTAACAAAGAAAAAATAAAAACTTTTAGAATGAAATTCCTACCAAAAGAGCTTTTCTTTAGCAAGATGTAGAGCTTGATTTTTTGAAGAGAACAAGAAGAAAAATTCTTCCTTGACGTGAAGAGGAAGATTCGACCAAGGGGAAAGCCAAGGGGTGGAATATTTTTCTTGAGTTTTTGTGGCTAAGAATGGAAAGGCTATGTATCTTGGAGATGTTTTATGGTTGAGTTGTGGTGGTGAATGGTGGTTCTTGAGGAAGATGAAGAAGATGGAGGAAATGAAGAACTCTTGAGTTCTTGAAGAGAAGAGAGGAAACTTAAGACAATTCTTGCAACTTGGTAGAGAAAATGAGCAAATGGCACCAAGTTCTCTTTAGGTGTGTATTTATAGAAAAATTTCAACATTAAGAGGATGAGGAGGAGGGGTGGCCATAACACACATGGAGGGAAAGGAAGAAAATATCTCTTTTTCATGGCATGGTGGAAGCATGGCTAGGTATGGTCTTGGGTATGGGCAAATATGGCTTCAAGCATAGCTCTTTGAATGTGAAATTTCCACGAGTGGCCGGTTGGGATTAGTGAAAAATAGGGAGGAAATATCTTATTTCAATTTTGGGTTAGGAGTGTGATTAGGGATTGATTTGATTAGGCCTTGGATTAGGGGTTGAAATTAAGCGTTTAGGTGAAAAAGTGAATGATCAAGGTTGTCTAAGGCATGATTAAAGAGAGTGCTTGCACCATTATTGAAATCAAATTCATTTAAATGAGTTTTCAATCACAAACATAATTTCTTAATTTAAGGAATTGGAAAGAGAAAATACTATTCAAGATTTCATGACATGGAATCTTGACATAAGATAGGAATTTAAGTTTATCTAAGCAATCTTAGGTTCTAATTAACCTTAATAAATTATTTTGACTTTAGATTAATTACCAAAATTAATTAATCTTCGATTAGAGCCTAATATTACTTAGGTTCCCCTAATTACATCATTTGGCCCAAAATGCACTATTTTAGGGGCAAAGTGATAATTTCGCACAAAAATGCCTGGGCCATCCGGACTTAAATAGAGTTCATTTGTCACATATAAATAACATTCCAAACCCTCGAGAAAGTTTCCGGGCTCAAATAGCACATAAATTCATGTCTATAGGAGTATTTTAGTCATTTAGAGCCAAAAGTCTAGAAAATGAGATTTTTATCTCTGTAACAGTCACGACACCTCTAATCCCCCTTCAAACATTGAGTTGACCCTTCGAGGATCGCCGGGTTGGCTATCCCCGAATTCCGGATAAAATGACCTCAGGGGCATTTTGGCCATTTGTGCTCAAACAGAAAAATCGGAGCGTTACATCAAGTATGTGTTAAGGTGTTGAATAAGAGAATTTATGAGCTTGGGATACTGCCATGGTGTACCACATAGTGCATTTGTAGACCCATTTGTGAAGTAAGGAAAGCAAAACAAGTAAGGGTGATTGGATGTACTAAGTGTTACACCATAACACAAACTAAGAGAATATAAGTATAAATGTCCACAAGACTAAAAAAACTCTCACCCGCTTACAAGTTCAGTATCGATCGAGGTTCAATGACGACTGATCGCATTTATATATCATAATGATGCTTATTATCTTTAACTAATCGGGGTTCTATATTGATTGAGGTTTAGTGATAGTTGATCGCATTATACTAGGTTCAGTACCGATCGAGGCTCAGTGACAACTGATCGTATTTATATATCATATTGATGATTGTTATTTATGACTAGCAGAAGTTCAGTACAAATCGAGATTCAATAATAGCTGATTGAATTATATATTTTAGATATGAGCTCAAAGTCTAGAGGACCCTAAGAGGTTACTAGATGAATAAAAATGAACTATGTCCAAAGAATGCTTAAAGTCAAGTGTTTGATTTTTGTTTTAGTTTGTTTCTCTCATGCATGCATGTACTCACATGACCATGTTTCATTCTTTCATGCATATATGTAGCCTAAGGTAGCGTTTGGTAGGGGACGAAGATAGAAATCTAGACATAATAGAGACAGTGGGAACAGAGACAATAATATTAAATTTGTATAGGGATATTATTAAAAGAAAAATATTAAATTTTTATCTTCATATCATGTCCCTACCTTTTGGAGGTACAGAAATTTTGTGTTTTTTTGTCCAGAGGATAAAATTTTTTTCTAGCTCCTATTCTTGTCTCCACTACCAAATAGGTTTGTGTCTCTATATTTCTATCCCTGTATCACTAACCAAATGTTGCCTAAATGATATGTTCACTCTTTCAATGCATGCATGTTCTTATGAAATGTAAATCAAGATATGAAGCTCTTACCATGGTTGCATATATCTAACTTGATGCATTCATGATCAAGAACATGTTGAAAATGGAATGTCCACTTGATAACGACATTTGCGAAAACTCTAAAATTGAACTACATTGTCATATGTACACCTTTTCTAACATAAACCAAGTGGGCCAAAGATTTACAATGATGACATCGTGCATGATTTTACTCCTATTGAGATTCATGGATTCTCACCCCTTTAATTTCCATGTTCATCTGTAAATGAGTAGGACGTATTGGCAGCTGATACTTAAGCTCGCATATGGATAGGGATAGGTATGCTGGAGACTTTTGTTGAGTTTATTAGTCATTTGTTTTGTTGACATCCCTTGGCATATGACTATTGCTTTAGTATGGGATTATTGTACGTTGGACCCACATGGTTGTCTCTGTATGTTAGACCCACATGGCTGTTCGACATGCTTATCTATTTGGATATCTTGTGAGTCATCGTGGCTTTTATGCTAGACTATATTGTATTGAAGTATTATATGTGATGGTCTTGAGATTGTTTTTATATTTAGATAATAATATTATGTTGTATGCTGATATGCCCAAGTTGTAATAATGCATTTTTATGTTTTCATGATAAATGTGGGCGAAGGCTTCTAATTTGAAAGGAATGTTTTGAGAAGGAAAATTTGGCCTGTATTTTCCACTATATATTTTTGAATATTAAAGTTAAGCTAAGGTCCCAAGAAGTGATCCTTTAACGTTAAAACTAAATACAGGTTGAGCATACTAAGTTATATGTAAGTTATATGTTAGGGGGTTATATTCACTCCCAATTCCACTGTCCTCATAGCCAACCCCATCTCCCCCATCCTCATTCGCTATGACTAAAAAATATTTCCGTATTCTTGTGGATTTGTTACTTCAAAACCCTGTGTTTTAAACTTTTTTGATATCATCATGGCATGTTGATTGCTTAATTTCCTTACATTTGTTTTGCTCATGACAAAAAGATGTTTTTTTATTATTATATTTACAACTAAAAATTTAAACTTGATGCTCTTATGAATGTTTCTAACAAGAGGGAAGGATAAAAGTGATTAGTAAGACTGGAGGGGGGCTGAGGAGAGTGAGGGTGGAGTGATCATGGTAACCAATTAGTTTACATGTTGTGTGTAATTTGGAATTTAAAGTGTCGATATTTTGCAATTGTGAGATCTTGAAACTAATATCTTTTAGGGCAAACTACCATTTTTACTCTCGAAATATTATGTCATTGACAAAATAGCCCTAAAAAAATTATATTTGTCTGTAGTTCTCCAAAGATCCATTCCGTTTAACAAATTCACCTAAATGTCAATTAGCATATATCTTCATTAACATACAGAAGTGATTCTTTTGAGGGCTATTTTCTCAATGGCATGATATTTTGAGGGTTGAAGTGGTGATTCTACAGTTCCAACTTGACACAAATTGGGACACGTAATCACTTTCATTAACAAAAATAGAGGTTTGACGTTTGGATGAATTTATCAAATGTATTGGATCTTTAGGGGCTACAAACAAATATAATTTTTTGGAGAACTATTTTGCCAACAATATGATCTTTTGAAAACTAAAGGTGGTTTTTACTTTCTTTTAATGGGCGATCAATATGGCCATAGAATAAATTAGGCTTAAATATCTTTTTGGTCCCTAAAAAATAAATGAGTTTTAGTTTTGGTACCTTTTTTTCATTTTGGTCTAAACATTTCCAAAAGTGTTTGGTTTTAGTCTCTGTAATTAATCTACCTATGTTAAATTCTAAGCCAATTGATAGCAAGCCACACTTTTCAATCCTATATGGTAGCTAGTAAATCATACGTGGTACATTATGATCCTATGTGTCAAAATCCTTACCCTATAACTCGTTAGATCGAACTCATTAACCATTTTACTTAATCTGATAACTCATTTTATAGTAGAGTTTTTGTAAGTAGAAAAACACATGAGAATGAGGGTTAAATCATGTTTTTCCTTTTTCTTTCTTCACTAGAGATCTGAAAAACTATATTGAAAAAGCTATCAAGATGAACTTGTAGTGCAGCGAAAAATAATGTTATGCACCTTCAGAAAGTGAACTTTCTGAACTTGAATAAATAAGAAGGATGTCAAAGAACCTTTTTTTAAAAAAAAAAAAACTTGAAGTAGAAATAGAAAAACAAATATGAAAAATAAAAGGAGATAAAGAGGAGAGAAAAGTGAACACAGGAAGATTTATACTGGTTCGATCAACCTGCCTACATCCAGTTCTCAACCACTGTTGATTTTCCTACCTCTTCCTCCAACTAGAGAAAGGGTCAAGATAGTCTTTTCAGTAGTCTTCTCAAGCTATGTCCAGTGACTAATAGACACACATACTGTTACACACCAAGTAGTTCTTTACTAGCCTCTTCAAGCTAAACCGAGTAGTTTTGAACTAGCCTCTCCAAGCTAAAACCGTGATCAATAAAACTCTGTTACTGTCATGTTGCAAGTAGTATTTAAGAATCCTCTTCAAGCTATCTCACACTAATCATCATTGGATCAAGGTTATAAAGGTTACAAGTTTGAGTTGCCACTCAAATTGACCTACATCCAAGGTTTCTATGAATATAAAATGAAAAGATCTTAAAAATTTTGAATGACTTCTTTCTAAAAATTCTTCCTCAGAAGAACGTATGACTAATGAATTGTAGAAAGAAGATTCTCTACAAGGAAATGATTTACAGTCAGTGGAAAAACTTTTACAATCAGATGGAGAGAAAACTTAATAGTGTTTTGCTCTTTTGTTAAACGTCAGTCATTTTTCTTCGAAGATCACTGCATCTCTATTTATAGAGGTCTTCCTCTATACCGTTGCCTTTAGTCACATCTTCTAGGGACATGAGTTAATCATCCATTTATATCTTGAAAAGATAATCTAGAAGCGTAGTCTTTCTGCTTTGTTAGATCTGTCTGTAGAAGTCGTTGTGAGATAAAAGTGATTTATGATATTCGTCATAAACTACTTACTTTCTAAACCATGGTTTCTAAACACTTCCTTCTAGAATCTTTTGATCGTTGACTTTGAAGGGCAAAAGAGATAATTTACCGATTCTGACATTGGGATTTGACTTTTCCATAAGCAAATTTGAAATTTGAAATTCAAATTTTCCCTTCTTCTGTGTGATGTATATTTCACTGTTGATACAAGTACTTTCTAAATCATGATATCATTTCTTTGGTGAATAAAGAGTCTTCACAACTTCAATCATTGTTCATTTTAAGATACAAACTTTATGAACGTAATGATTGATGGTGGTATATCATCTGGTCTTCAAAGAATGGTTGATTTCTTCATGTAAACGTACTTTCTGATGTCCAGTGCTACTTTCTGAAGTCTCTTTCTTTGATTTCTTGTAGCGCTAAAGTCTTCTTCAATTGTTTAGCCTTTAATGCTTAGATGCAGATATAATTTCACTTCTATAACAGTTCAAATCTCATAGCATGAGACAAACATGCTTACACATTATAGCGAAATGTATATTCTCATACGTATTAACCTTACGCTTGCTAAACGATAGAACTTGTTAAATTCTTACAATAAACCCAGAGAGAAACATCAATCATTCTTCAAAACATTTTCTTTGAATTGATTTTGTTGTCATTCAAAACATATTAGCACAATTGATAAGGTTCTAGAGTTAACAGTTTTGACATATATAGTTTTGACATGACAAATGTGAGTAGTGACTACTATATAGAATTTGGATAACATAGCTTTCATGGACTAATTGCAATGACCAAAACTGAATAGTTTTGGAAATGTTTGAACCAAAACCAAAAAGGAAAAAAATTCAGGAACCAAAAAAAAAAACTCGTTTATTTTTTGTGACAAAAAAAAAACATTAAGCCAGTCAATTATCATGGACACATTTAGTTTTTTCTTTATTTTTGGGGAGAACTACACTTTAGTTCTCTAAAGATCATATCACTAACAAAATAGTCCTAAAAAGAAATTATATTCACTGTGACCCTCTAAAGACCCATCTCCTTTGACAAATTCATCCAAACATCAAGTGTCTTTCATTTTCATTAACAAAAAGTGATTGTTTCAGGGTTATTTAATTTGTCAAAAACATGATCCTTTGGGGGGGGGGGAGGAGATAAAGTGGTGGTTCTGCATTGTCAACTCAACACAAAATGGCTATTTTAACAAATATATTATCTATTGGGACTAAAGTGGTATTTCCAAAGTGTCAACTCAGTATAAACATGAAATGTGATCACTTTTGTTAACAAAATGGAAGTCAGTTTACGTTTATGGGTCAATTTGTCAAATATGATGGATCTTTGGAGGACCTTCGTCAAACATAGTTTCTTTTATGGCTATTCTGTTAATAACATAATCTTTTAAAGGCTAAAATGGTAGTTCTCCCTTGTTTTTATAAGAGTAAATATCCTTTTTTTGTCCTAAGATTTTTAAATTGACATCAATTTAGTCCTAAAATTTTTTTGACATTAATTTAGTCTTGAAATTTTAAAATTTGATGTCAATTTAGTTTCACCAACAAATTAAACTAACACAGTCAACACCGCATCACAAAAAGAAAATCTAGAGAAAACAAATCTTAATTTTTCTAGTTCCTTTCCCTACTGTTGAAGGAGTCTCCCACCTTTTTCTACCTAAGACATAGCAGCAACTCAATGTGCTGTCGAAGCTCATGACGTTCTCAATTAGACCTAGCACCGTTGCCTTCACCTTGTAGGCATTGCTCTTAGTGATTTTCCCAAGCCACAATATCACACAACGCCATAGAGCTTCCCCATCCAACTACAGTGTTGGTTTCAACATTCTTTTGTAGAAATTGAGCATGTAGTTGAAGAGGAATTTGTTGCCATAGCAGAATCAGATGATGGTGTTGTGTAAGGGGGTGGAGGGATCATAGGCATTAGCGATGACTTCATCAATTAGGGTTTTGGCATGGTGGTAGTGGCTGCAGGCGATGAATGTTTTGCTGATGATAAGGAAGCTGGTAAGGTTGGTGTCAGCAATAATGGCGTTGTTAGGCAGTTTAGTGGATGATGTCGAGGTGGAACCACATTTTGAATTGGTTTTAGAGTTCCAAAAGAAAAAACACTTGTTCTAGAATAGAGTTTTGGAAAGGAATGGAGGGCAAGGTAAAATAATGGGTATGTCACTTATGTAAAGAAAGGGTGAGTGGATGAGGGTGAAAGCTTTGAGGAGAGTATTGAAGCATGAAAGGGGATTAGAAGGGGGTGGTGGTGGTGTAAGGAAAGGGATAGGGCGGCTGTTTCTAGTAGAAGGAGGTGGGTCAACCTTAGGATATGTTTGGATTGATCGAGTTAGATGGAGTGAAGCGGAGCTGGATTTTAAGTTGTTCCATTGTTTAGATTCGTAAAATTTGGATGGAATGAAATGGAGATGGATAGATTCCATTCCATCCAATTCCACCAACTCTTCATAAATTTTTTTCTCCCAAATTGGGAAAAAATAGGATGAAATACAAGTTACCCAAAAAACGGAACAGAGTAATTATTCCACTCCGTTCCGCTCCTCTATGCTATACTAATTCAAACATACCCTTAGGAAAAAAAGGAACTAGGAATTTTTTTTCTTTTACATTTCAATCTCTTTTTTGTTTTTGTGGTATGAAGTTAACGATGTTAGTTAAATTTGATGGTGAAACCAAATTAATGTCAAATTTTAAAATTCCAGAATTAAGTTGGTATAAAAAATTCTTATAGAATTAAATTGTTGTGAATTTTTTTTTCTTTGGCAGCTATTAAATTGACGTGAATTGAAAAATTTTAGGACAAAAAAGTTAGGGGCTGTTTGAAAGTATTTTTTTGTTTTTGTTTTTAAAAACTGTTTTAGAAAATAGTTTTAAGTGTAATTTTTAAAAATGAAAAATAGAAAAATTTGTTTGGCAATTTAAGTTCAAAAACAGTTTTAGAATAATAAAAAATAGAAAATTTATTTGGATAATTTTTTTAAAATCAACTTTTAAAATTAATAAAACAAAAAATCTCCACCCTCCAATCCGCAACCTTCTCCCTCCGCCACCTCAGATCCGATTTTTGATGGAATGGCAAGGCAGAGTTCTTCCAATTTTTGATGAATTGAACCATGGCAGACATATGAATAGTAGAGTTACTCCCAAAAAACAGTGTAACCTTCTTCCAATTTATTTTTTCATATCACCACAACCCAGCAGAATTGATTCACAGTAGAATCGAAAATTAAAAAGAGACCGCGGTAATGTTGGTATTGTAGTGGAGAGAGAGAAAATAAAGCAATGGAGAATGATGACAAGAGTGGCTAGATAGAGTTGTGTTTGGTGGTAGTTGTAGGGGCACCGGTGACACTGTAGGGAAAGGCAAAGTGCGATTGAGCAGAGAAAGAAGAGAGGATGGCGCTGTGCTATGGAGGTGAGGAAGAAAATAGGAACTCTGGTGATGGAGTTGCGACGCAGGGTTGAGCGCTGGAACACCGACGTCAAGGTTGCTGCTTCCTTCTTTAGCACGTCCTTCCTTGTTTTAATGGGGACTGCATGGTGACTCATGGAGGAAAAAAAAGCTGGAAGTTGGAACTTTTCTCAATATCTGGTTCGAACATGTGCAAAGCCAGTAAAACCAAAGTAATTATAAATATGCCATTGTCTTTTTCATTAGTTTTTAAAAATAGAAGACCGAAAACAACTTTAAAGTGTTTTTTAGTTTCTGTTTTTTAAAATCATAATATATTTTTTTGTTTTTAAAATCAGCTTAACAAAAACAAAAACCAAACAAGTTTTTCTAATCTTTTATTTTTTAAAATTGAAAACTGTTTTATAAATCAGGCGGCAAACAAGCCCTTAGTTGCTCTTTTTATTATTCCCCGAAAGAGCATGGTTCCGGGTGCAAAATCGGAAATCCAACCCAAAATTTGGAGCAGTTGAACAGAACCTCGTCATACAGACAACCGAGAGCACCTGACCTTGACGGTGACACACACACACACACACACGCACGGACTGGGTCTCTCCTTACGCATCCCTCCCACGCACCCAGGCCCCAGCAGTTACCAACAATGGAGCCTCTGCCTCATCAACCTCCTTCACCTCCAGTCTCTCTTCCTTCTCTGCCCAGCGCCACCGACCTCACGCCACAACACACGGGCTTCCTCGACCAACACTTGCGAACCCACGAAGGCCTTCTCCACAACTCCACTCAACTCTCCTCCTCCCTCGCCCAACAATGCTCGCAGCTCCACTCCCATCTCCACCAGCTTCACAACCTCCTCACCAAACGCACCGTTTCGTGGATCCCTCGCTCCTTCCAAGCCAAATCCTCCCTCGACTCTCTCGCCCTCTCCCTCCAAAATCTCTGCCTCCGAACTTCCCCACGTCCGTAGAAAAAAAAAAGAAAAGAACCAAACTGCATAAAATCATTCGTGTTTCTTTTTTTCTTTTTTGTTGATTCGTAATTCTTTTCAATTTTGTTTAGATGCGGTTGGTTCGAAGAGGTTTCAATGGGTGTTGAGTGACGAGCTCCCTCGATTGGCCGATGAAGTCAAGCGAATTGAGTCCATTCGGATTTATCTTGGTCAGTAAGGACCCTCTTTAGTTTTCTTTTTTTTTCCCTTTCTGGGATCGTGTGTTCGGTTTGTATTTTATAAGATAATGTTTTTATTTGAATGTAATTAATTAATTAATTATTATTATTACTGCTTTTGGCGAATTCAACTTTTGTTATTTTTTCAAGATTTGGATTTGAGTTCTTCTTCTTCTATAGATTATAAGAGTGCATTCATGCTTTCTCTTGCCACCAAATGCAAAAGAAGTTGGTTGGTTGGGCGGCATTTTAGTCGGTTCTGTTGATCATGAATGAGTTTTTTTTGTTTTCATTAAACAAATGTTTGATGAACCAGCTGAAATCATCGTTCAATTATTTCAGCATGACAATGAAGACATTCCATTTTTTTCCCTCTATAGATTGGTTGAAGTTCCTTCAAAATAAGCTGACTAATTTACTGGTGAAGGCAAACTCGTGTCTTCTTTGGATCAATTCCTTCAATATACTTATGTACAAATGCGAGTATCTTGCTAGGATTTCTAATTGCATATTGTATCTTGTGTATTAGGCCATGCTTGATAGTTGTAGTCTACGCTGTATGTAAAAAATAAAATTTGTCCTATTTTTGTCATTCGAATGATTGATGCCTCTGGTCTGCCGTTTATTGTCACCCAGCTCGCTGTAAAGTTTACCTTACTTATTTTCTCAGAGACTGCTGTACAGTTGGAGGCTCTGGTTGGAGACCTTGAAGATGCTTCACTCTTTGTCATGGCTGGCCACACTGGGAATATGTTTTCAGCAAAGCTCTCGATTTCCTCAATCTCTGCGGTAAATATTTTTTTCAACTTTTAGCTAGTTGGTAAATGTACATTGGAATTTTACTTTGGTTACTAGTCACGTATTTTTATGCATGGATGAACTTCTGTGCTGCAGGATAATGCCAAAAAGCATGACAAATTGCTACAGGCCATAAAAGCTATGAATGATATTGAAGAAATATTGATCACTGTTGTGAAATTCCATCCTCAATGGCATTGTCTTATGAAGTCTGTTGACATCAGAGTAGATAAAATCTTGGCTGCTCTTCGGCCTCAAGTTGTTGCAGATCATCGGGCTTTTCTTGTCTCTCTTGGGTGGCCACCAAAACTGCTACCTTCAAAAAATGAAAATGAAGAAATTACTGGCGTTCCCAATCCATTAGTTCTAATGCAAGAAGATAAGAGGAGAGCTTACTCTCGAAGTTTTATAGCTCTTTGTTCTTTGCAGCATCTGCAAACAAGAAGGGAAGAAAGACTGGTTAATCTTAACAAACAAGAGAAGCAGAACATACAGCTCTGGGCCATTGATGAGCTAGTGGCTCCTATTGCATCAAGGATGGAATACCATTTCACCAAATGGACAGAGCAGCCGGAATATATGTTTGCTCTGGTATATAAAGTTACCAGAGATTTTATTTCAGGAGTGGATGATGTCTTGCAGCCCCTTATTGACAAAGCAAGGCTTATCAGTTGTAGTGCAAAGGAGGCATGGGTCTCTGCTATGGTCCGCATGCTTTCTGGCTTTCTAGATAAAAAGGTTTTTCCTTTGCTTGCTGAAAGATACAAAGTAAAGCATTTGAAACATGATGTTATGTCTTCATGGCTTCACCTCATAGATCTCATCATTACTTTTGACAAACAGATGCAATCTCTTGTAAATTTGGATATCTGTTTTTTGGCAGAGTCTGAAAGGTTTGAAGGGCTCTCAAGGGGCTTGTCAATCCTATCAATATTTTGGGATAGACATGACTGGCTCAAGATCTGGGCAAAAATGGAATTTAAAAATGCCTGGAAGAAACTTAATATGCACTTGAAAGAGGAGAAAGCTTGGATGATTTCTACCAAATACAATTCTGTGCTTGAAACGAACCCACAGTGTCTGCTTTCTACCATAGAAGATAACAAAGCTCCACCTATTGCAGAAGTATCCCTTAAAATTCTGTGGGAAATGATTGAACGCTGCCAAACTATGCCATCCATATTATCACGTGTGCAATTTATTAGATCTACTGCAGGGAGATTCCTTTGGTATTTCTTTAAGATTTTGCTTTTGCAGTTCAAGGCAACTGACTTAAGTCTTGACAATTCCGTTGATGTTAATATACTTAGAGTGTGCAGTTTAATAAATGCTGCCAGATATATTTGGATTAAACTGCAAGAATGGAGCGATGCTGTGGATTTTTTGGAGATGAATATTGCAGAAAAACATTCTAGCAAGCCTATAGAAGATGATATTATTGATAATGACTGCTTTTATGGTGAAGAAATAAGAAGCTTGTCTGAAATGGAAACCAACTGGCTTATGGAGATTATTGTGGTTGTTCTTCGACAATTTGAAATGCTTTCTTGGGAATATGTTCAAAACAAAGACAACTTTGAGAAAGATCAGGATGACAGAAACCTAGTTGGCATAAGAGAGGCCGTTGATTTAGTAGTCTCCATTGATTTTGCTGAAGCTTTAGATGCTCTAAAACGTCAGCTTCATATTTTGAGGATAAATCTCAATACAAAGGATTTCTTGGACTTCTGGAGAAGCATTGCTGAGGGGCTTGATCATTACATTTCACGAAGCATTGCTACAAGTGAGATTCGATTCTCTGAGATGGGCATCAATCAATTTAAAGCTGATATGCAAGCGTTAATATTTATTTTTAAGCCTTACTGTGCTCGCCCACAAGCGTTTTTCCCTTGTATTACTGAGATTCTTAAGCTTTTGAAACTGGAAAAAGAAGAGGTAAAGCTAATGCAAGTATTTCTGTCCAATGATGAAAATGGAGCTAAAACATTGCATCTTTATGGAGTTTCTCATCTATCAGTCAATCAAGTTCTGCAAGTTCTTAGATACAGAAGTTGGCCTACTTGATTTATCCAATAAAGTGGGGTTAGTCTGCGGGCAACTCCCTCAACTGATGTTCAATTGAATACATAAAATTACTGGAGAAATGTGCTGTGGATTGCCTAAGATGCTTGGTGGTTGGTTACCTGAAGATGGGCAGCAGGTTCAATTCTGGCAAGATAATTGGTGGTTACCTAAGATGGGTCCTCTTTTAAATCATGCTTGCAGTGGATTAACTGATGAAGATGTAAGCTCTCTTTGGTGGCTTCTTATGTAAGCGATTTAGGCAATTGGGAATGGGAGAGATTGCAACAGATACTGCCTCCTCCTCCTATGGTGTGCTGTTCGGAACAAGTTGTTCCACTGGCGGCGATAAAGTGGCATGGGCAGGAGACCATGATGTGGCCCTTTTTACTAAAGTCTGCATATAAGGAAATTGCAGGAGCAAGTGACTGAATCGAGGATTGGCTTTTCAAATTGTGTGGAAATGGAAGGGGCCAGAAATAGTCAAAACTTGTTTTTGGTTGTGTTAGTTCATGAAGTCCTTCTCGGCTTCTCGCAAATCTTAGAAGTCATGGTCGACATCTCTCTACACATCCTTATTCCCAGTGTTGCAATAGGAACGTTTAAGAATCGGCATTGCACGCGATCAGAGACTGCCCCAGGATTGCAGGATTTGGGAGGGGGGAGTGTGTGGAAAATTGCAAACATTATTTTTTTTCACTTCCGATGTCAGGCAGTGGATTTTGGAGAACCTAATTGCGTTTCGATAGGATATTTTCAAAATTGAGAGAATATGAAATGTCAGGGAATTTAAATGTTTTAATTAAATTTTATTCAATTTAATTTTTTATAAAATAATTATATTATCATCATTTATTAAATATTTTATTTGAGTAAGGTAATTATATTATTATAGATTTAATTTGAATATATTGACAATATAAAAAAGTTTTGTATATTTATCCAATTATATAATAATATATAAGGTTATTTTTTATTTCATTATTTAAAAAGTTATATATAAGGAGATTTGATTGAATGACAGTAAAATTTTTTTATACCATTAGGGTGTTGAAATTAAACCTGTTTATTAGTTTATTTTTAATGTATTTTTTAATATAAAGTAATAAAATGCCCGATCCTCATAAGTTTTTAAAACTGAAGTATTTTTTTCAATAAGAACCAAAATAGGATATGATTAGGGCCTAGTTCGTCTGGTGGAATTCCACTTTCCCGGGGTGTTGGCGCTCCTCTATTGCTCACTATATTATTTATTAATACCCTTGATAAAAAAATATGTCATACATTAAAAGATTAATATATTTGGTTATAAATTATGATAAAATATATTAGCATTTGGAAATTTCTTTTATACCTTATAAAATTCATGGCTATTAGGGATAATTTGTAGTTACAAATTTGCTACGTATTTCAGTAACTAAATTTATTAATATTTGAAATATATATGATTAAATTACAATTCTTGGATTTAAAATGGTACAGATACCCTTAGGATATCAAAGCAAAAATCTTAGTTTCTTTATGTATAAAAATGAAAATGTTTTTCACAACAACTACTAATAAAGAATTGACAGGTATGAAAAAATGTAATCCAATCTAATGTATTTTTAAAAACCTGAAAATTTGCTGGAAGTGTTGTAGACTTATAGTTGCCAACCAATTTTTTTTTTTGTGTTTTTTAAAATTGAATTTAAACTTGTTTTGAAAAAAAAAAAATTCCAAACAGGCCTTTTTTTTTTTTGTTAATGTATATACATTAACATATCTAAACCCTTCAGGGAAAAAAAAGGTCCTGTTATTTGAACGCACTAAGTGGATGTACTACGCGATGCATATGTCCAACATACTGTAACACAACAAAATAGAAGTATAATGCATCTTATCTATAGTTGCACATAATGGTCCCTGATTGGCGTGTCAATACTCGATCGAGAGGTAGAGATGAAAAAAATAGCTCAGTCAGGAGAAGGTGGAGCTCATCTGAGAGAAAATAGAGCTTGACCAGGATTAAGCGGAGCTCGGCTTACAGGTAGCCGAGACTGACAAGCATGTGACAGTGCTCAGCGATTTGTCATCCAAACTCCTCCACATCAGCCAAGCTCCGCCTCCTCTTGGCCGAGCTCCACCTTCTCCCAGTTGAGTTTTTTTTTTTTTTTTTTTTCATTTCTGCCTCTTGGTAAAGCCTTGACATAGCCTGGCCGAGCTCTGTCTTCTCTAGGTTGAGTTCTATCATAGCGTCTGGTCTAGCTCCGACTTTGCCCATGGCTTAGTTACCTCATCATCAATCGCTAACTAGCACATTGTATGGACTTAAAAGGACCGTGCACACTAATCTTACATCGTATGTGTCCATCAGTGCGTCGCGTGAGAGCGTCAAAATAATATTATTTGGGAAAAAAGGGTTCTCGACTCTACTATGGGGGAAGAGCAAAACCAGAAAAAAAATACTTTTGATATTAAAAAACACTTTTTAATATAATGGATTCCATTTCAAACCTCATCTCTCCTTAACTGATTTGACATTTTGCTTCGCATCCTTCGTCCATCTATTTATAATCAATGATTTCGGCAACTCATATATGTCTAAATTGACCAGTACAACAACTATGTGATCGCATGGAATTCTGACTGATTCCATTCTAAGGCGTGTAACACTTGAAATTCTTTCCATCCTCTTAAAAAGAAATGTGTCACACCTTTTTCGGTTGGCAGTACTTACCCACACCACAAATCAAGCACGATCTTGTGTTCTTTACATGCAACGCCTTCAATTGGCCAGCTTCACACTTTGTGAAGCAGGGGATGAAATAGGGAAAATACACCGTGTGTATAAATGCTCGATGCAGACCTCTCAATTTGTTTCAGGTGTGTTCGGATAACAGGCTCATCATATGCAAATGCAAAATCAGCCTGCACCACTTTATACCTCATGCACTGCAAACTGTTTTGGAAGTGTTGCAAGAATCATATCACATCATACTAAGATTTCACATACCTAACAACCTGTGAGTGCAATCCTTTGCACCTAGACATTGTCCTGAAAGCCCCAAAGAACTTCCCCATTAGAAGTGCATTTGCCTGCATATTCCTTTTCTCGCACACGTCTAAAATCCAAGGGTGATCTTCTACCCAAATTTTGAAACCAATTCAGCCCACGCATCTCCACATACCAACTTTGTAATCCCATAACATGCACCTTTTGAACTTGGGGGTGAATTTTGGCTTTCTAATATTGCTTGTAGCATTCCTCACTAGATGCCATGCACATAGTCTATGGTGGGCACTAGGAAAGACCTTTCTGATTGCACCCTTTGTTGTCAAATCACCATTATGTTTTAATAGACATAGCAGACTCTCCTTTCAATGCTTCCAAAAGCGGCTCCAACAACTGTGTCTCTTCTGTCTTGTCACAAACCAATGCAGTGGCAAAAACGGTTGTCTGGTTATTGTAACGCCCCGATTTTCTGTCTGAGTGGAAAATGACCGAAATGCCCCTGAGGTCATTTTTGGCCTGGAATTCGAGGATGGCCAACCCGGCAGTTCTCGAAGGGCCAACTCAATGTTTGAAGGGGATTGAATGACCCTTGAGTGGTTCCGGAGGCGAAAGTCTCATTTTCCGTAGTTTCGGGTCAAAATGACCAAAATACCCCTATAGCGTTTTACGCGGGTAAAGGTGCTGTTTGAGCCTGAAACTTTCCCCAGAGGTTTAAAACCATATTTTTACATGTTTCAAAACATCTGTTTGAGTCCCAGTGGTTCCGGGCAGTTTTAGTGCAAAATTACGATTTTGCCCCTAGAATAGTGTTTTTGAGCTTAATGACGTAATTAAGCAAACCTAAGCAATATTAGGCTCTAAACGAAGATTAATAAATTTTCCTAATTAATCTAGAGTCAAAATAAATTATTAAAATTAATTAGAACCTAAAATTGCTTAGATTAGATTTAAATCCCTTTTCTAAAACTCAAGATTTCACTCTTGGAATCTTGAATAGTGTTTTCTCTCTCCAATTCCTTAAATCAAGGAATTGTGTCTAGAATTGTTTATATACTAAAATGAATTTATAACTCACTAATGATGCAAGAACACTCTTTAATTATGTCTTGACAACCTTAATTACCCATTTTCTCACCTAAACACTTTCTTACAAACTCCTAACCTTAATCCTAATCAAAGATACACCTAAACATAACTCTAAACCACAATTAAAATGTAAGAAATCCTCCCCCTATGGCTGATGCACATTCAGCCACCTCTCTCTCTTTTACCTCACATGTTGAATTGTTTCTCACTCAAAGAACCATGCTTGAGACCATACCTTGAACCATACCTCACCATGCCTCAAGACCACATTATCTCACCTCATGGAACTCATGGGCTGCACTCCCCTTGGCCGAAAATGCATCAGCCCCTCACCCCCTCCATTTGCTTCATTTCTCTATAAATAGAATGTCTTGAGGAGCTTGCACCACTTTTAGATCATTTGCTAAGTTTAGGAACACTCAAAGCTTTTCTTTTCTCTCAAAGCTCTTGTGTTCTTCAAGTTCTTGGAGTTCTTCATCATCTTCATCTTCTTCTTCCATCTTCAAGTTCATCACATCAAGTAGGGATTTTCTTTCATGTATTCCTTTCTTTAAAGTTTTTGTTCTAGCTTTGTGTTCATAGTTTCTCTTGATTCTTTTTAGAACTTCTTTTCTTCTCCTTTTTCCTTCTCATTTTCGGCCATGGGCCTTGAAGTTCAAAGAAATGAGAGCTTGATGATGAGAGTTTCATGATGATGTTCATCACTTGAAACAAACTCTAGAGCTTGATCTTTGTTCTTGAGCAAAAATGTTTCTAGTTTTTCCTTTCTTGAACTCTTGAGAACTTTAGTTTTGGTGATGTTTCAAAATGGTTTTAAGGACTCAATGATGAGGTCTCATGATGTTGGTGTTAATATATCATCAAGATTATGGACCCTAGAGTTTTAAAATGTTCCTTTTCCTTCTTGAGATTTCGGCCCTTTTCCTTTCTTTTTCTAAGTTTCATGGTTTGATTCTTAAAAATATCATGTTGAGTTCTAAGAAACTCTAGACTTTACTTGATCTTGGTTTACGGAGTTTGGGTTGAGGTTTAAGTTCCTTTAAAGTTTTGTTAAGAGCTCTAGAAAGATAAAATGAACTTGCATAATTTATTTTATGCTTGCATTTATATTTACATTCTTGCTATGCACCTTTACTTTCAAGCTACCACCTAAGAACATAAAGATTAAAATGGAACTTGCATCATCACTTAATTTAACTCTCAAAGCCTTTTTATTTCGGCCTTAAAGTCGATTGTTGTTAGGCCTAGAGCACTAAAATAAAGAATTGAACTTGCATCATCACCTAATTAATTTCTCGAATGCCTATCTATTTCGGCATTAACGTCGATTGTTGTTGGGCCAAGAGCACTAAAATAAAGAATTGAACCTTGCATGTTTACTTTCAAGCTTGCACGTCTAAGTTTATGCCTCGCATATTTACTTTCAAGCTTGCACGTTTAAGTTCATGCCTTGCATATTTAATTCATGTCATCACTTTATTTTGTAAGCAAGATTAAAAATGAAAAGCATGAGCACGTTTATTTTATGTCATAACTTAAGAACCTAGAGCTCAAAGACTTGCCCATTTCATTCCAAGTTAAAGTTTAATGTAAATGCATTCTTTGAATGCATGTTTTTGGCCAAGTAGTGATGATGGACTTGCAATGAGTTTTCATCTAGCTACAAGGACCAATAGTCTATGTTCTAAGTTTTCCTTAAAGCTTAACAAACCTTTTCAAGGTCATGTTATCATGAGATATGACTTTATTCCCTTTTAGAAGATGAAATATATTTTGGTCATTGACCTAAGGCTTCTCTTAGCCTCTTGATGAATTAAAATGATTTGCAAAGAGTTTTAGAAATTCTAAATTGATTCCAAGAGAAACTAGTTAACTTATGTACCTAGAAATGTCAATTTAAATCCTTTACTAAAGCCAAATGTTTTCGGTTCTGATATGATGAGTATGATGCTGTATGATGATGTTTTGATGTGTTAGAATGTGTGAAAATATCATATAATGATGTAGAAATGATTCTATGCATAATAGGTAAGAAACTAGCTAACTAGAAATACCGTAAAGCTAGAATTTAACATAGTTTTGACCCATTTGTTTATGGAACTTATCCAAACTATTTTAATGGGAGCATAATCAGATTAGGATTGTTTAGACATGAAAAACTTGGTAACATTTGGATTAGAATCGAATTCTAGCACCTATAGGGAAACTAGTAACTAGAAAATCGTAAAAGTGCAAGTTTAGAACTCTTAGAACATTTATTTTTCTGGAATCTGTCCAGCACCCTTACAACATGATAAACGTGATTAATAATTAGTCCTTAAGCATAGGAATGCCTCATAATTGATTTAGATTTAATTCATAGCGCCTTAGGCGAAGACGGAACCGAGAAATGGTCTAAAACGTAAGTTCTAGGACCCCGTAACCACAAGTTAGAAATTCTGCCCTATGCTTTTCAGATTTGAGTATGAACATGAGGATTAGGAATGATGATTAATTATGAGCCCTTAGGTGCATAAGAGTTTGATAGGGGATGATAGGTTAACTACATCCTAAGTATAAGGCCCGTAAGGATCAAAGCATAAGATACCGTAGGACCAAGTGCATAACGAACCTTATGACTTTCAGTAGACGTATGATTGATTACGAGAATGATTTGATGTCTTATGATGATGATGAATGGTTGTGCATGTCCTACAAGTTCCGTGGCATAAAGCAAGTTTGAAGGAAATCCGGTAACGCCGTTATGCTGCCGAATTTCCCATCAAACTTGAGAATTTGAGAAAAGTTTGTGAAAACTCCTGGGTGACACCGGTTCGGCCGAGCACCCCTAGGAAAGGTTCTGGGTGATACCGGTTCGGCCGAGCACCCCCAGAACAGATATGACAGAACACTGAGATGCATTTCTCTCGCTACGGTAGGGAGGAAACAAATCCGTGAGGGTATTGACATTGAGCTTGACAAAGCGGACAATTCGCTGTGTATTAGATACCAGTAAAGTGTTTCAAAGAAGGAAATGATCCTAAGATAGGTGATCCAAGAAAGTTATGTATACCCCCTCTATTAGCCCATATTAAATCTAGTGACGACTAGTTAGGATTGAGCTCATTCCTAGGCGATAGGTGAGATGTAGTTTGGTGACCAGATTATCGCCGGGCCGGTGAATCGGTTGGACTTTTGGTGGATATGTTAAGAGGGTGGTCTTTAAGAAAAAGGAACTTAAGAGTTCTACTTATGAGAAAGATGTCACATGAAAAGTACTATGCCTTTTTATGCCGCGTATACGATTTATGTTTCTTTATGATGTGCCCAAGTATTACGATTTTTGTCTTAATGTGCATATGGTATTGTCATGCATTCATCAAATATCTGTTGCATTCATGTCATTAAGACACATACTAAAAGACACCCACTTCGGATAAATAGATTTGTAAAGCCTAAAACTAATCCTTATGCATGTACACCTTTTTCATAACTAAAACCGAGGTGGCTGGGGATGACGACGATGACACTAGTGTTAGAGTCGGGAATCCCTACTGAGAATCTCGAATGAGTTTCTCATCCCTTCCTTTTCTTCCGTGTCGTCTCTAGACGAGGATTACAACGAGGCTCGTGACTTCTTTTGAGGCGCGCGCTTAAGGGACACACTAGCAGATGGAGCAGAGGGTCGCTGCAGAGGCATAGATAGCTTAGCTTTTGGGTTGACACTTATCTAACCTCATAGGTGGATAAGGATGACTTCACTTATATGGGCATGTTTTGATGTAAATGATGGTACAATGATGTTAGTAGTCTATGTATCTACGAAGATTTGATGATATTATGATTGTTATGTATAATACTATGTTTCATGATTATCAATGGTGTGGTTACTTTTTCTTGCACGTGATGGTTATGATGAACGTTAGGTTAGTGCGCGGCTCGCGTTTTGCTTTCAAGTTTCAAAAAGAAAAATTTATTCGTATTTTCCGCTAAGTATTTTAATGAAAGGTTGTAAGGAATGAGACTAAAAGAGTAATAGTCTAATGATTAACCTAAATATGTTCTAGAGTATTGGGTTAAAAATTAGGATGTTACAGTTATAGTGATTAATCCTTGAAAACACGACAAGTGAACATCCATACATGTTCTTCTTTTATGTTGCATCAAAAGCAATGACATCCCTAAACACTTTATAATCCAACCGGCTTATCCCACCGAACGAAAAAAAAAAATACAATACAAACCATTGCCATCAACCTCATTACTAAAGAGCATAAAAGGTCAACAGATGCCAAGTATTCTAGAAACATCAAAGCAGAACCTACTTCACCTAGTAATTGCCACTTTTGCTTTGCCTCCTCATTGTACATATCCCTCATACCAAATCCAATATGCTCATAACCACCACATATCTTGGCTAAGGACCCAAATGTGAGAGGAGTGCTAATCCTTACACTTCTCATGATTGTATTATAAATGTATCATATCGTCCATCTACGTGTTGTCCTTGTTAGCTCTAGAACCCTTCAGAAAGTATCAACGCTAAATGTTTTGAGTAATAAGAAAACCAATTTCTTGAAAACACTTTGTAGAATGACTATTTGTTTGCTTGCATTTCTTGAGTATACAAATAGGTTCGTCCTCATTATCATACAACTTCATGAACAAGTGTTATTTTCAAGAAACCATGTGCAAACATGTTAAACCTCATTCAAAGAGATTTAGAACTTAAACGAAGTGAAAAATAATCCTTGAAATGGATGTTAGTATGGTAAGAGCATGAAAGGAAATTATCAAGAACAAGAAACCAAGAATAAGATCTTCAGAAAGTATCACGCCATCTCAGAAAGTGTCATTCAAGTAAAGATTTTAATTTAACTCTGAAACAAAATATGGTTACCATCTTTAATCATTATGATCGTGATATATCAATTACAATAAGCTCTGATTGAAGCATAGAAGGTTAAAAAGGAAGTCTAGAAACTGAAATAGCACTTCAGAAAGCACGTTTATTGTAAATGGTACACTTTACAAAAATGGAAGGAAAAATTTGAAATTCAAATTTAATGTCAAACTCAATCAATGACTAATAGTGACATCTCATTTCAAAAGCTTACAGGGTGTACAATAAGAGAACACTATGTGTTGAAGAGACTACCCACATCAAATTTAAAGAGCTTAAGAAGGATTTTACGGATGATCTAGAGGAGCTAGAAGAAAACCTTGAGAAGCTGAACAACAAGGAACCTTTAGAGAGTAAGCAACAGAAAACACAATCTTCAGAAAGTAAGCTCCAGAATACGGACAACTTAGAAAGCTTACTCAGAACTCCAAAATTCTCAGAAAGTGACACTTCTGAACATGAAGATGAACAATTTGAAGATGAAAAGGAAACTGAGGAATATCAAGGGTACAGAAACTACAGAAGTATTTCTAATTTAAGAGCAGTTTCTCAAAATAAAGTTCTAGGAGACATTTCTAAGGGTGTGAGAACTAGATCCCTCCTCATAAATGAATCCAACTGTGCTTTCATTTCCACCATCAAGGCTGAATGTATTGAAGATGGTTTGAATGATCAAATTTGGGTGGGAGCTATACAAGAGTAGCTAGATCAGTTCAAGAAAAGCAAAGTTCGGATACTCAGGGAGAAACCTAAAGGAAAAACCATCAATGGAACCAAATGAGTGTTCAGAAACAAAGCAAGGTTGGCTGCACAATGTTATAATTAGCAAGAGGGAATTGGTTATGATGAATCCTTTGCACTAGTAACTAGGCTTGAAGCCATAAGAATGCTACTTGTTTTTGCGGCCTTCAAGGGATTCACCAAATGGATGTTGAGTATGCATTCCTAAATACATTCCTTTTTGAGTAAGTTTACGTGAAACAGCATCCAGGTTTTGAGAGTGAAAATCTTCCTTAAGTTAACAAGGGCACTTTATGGTTTGAAACAAGCCCCCCGAGCTTGGTATGAAAGGCTAAGCACATTTTTATTGAAGAATGGATTCAAGAGAGGTAAAGTTGATTTATGTAACGCCCCAATTTTTACTACTATGTAAAAATTACCAAAATACCCCTAGGTAATTTTTACACGTAATTCGAGGTCAAATAATCCTCAATAAAGGAATATGACATTAGAGAAATATCATAGGAGACTTGACTAGCGATTCGTGCGAAAGTCGCAAACCCTAATTTTTTTGTACGTGTAAAATGACCAAAATGCCCCTGAGGTCATTTTTACCTAGAAATCAAGGATAACCAATCTAAATTATCTCTGAGGGGTTAATTTTATGCCTGATGGAGATTATATGTGCCTTAGAGGTAAAAATCTCAATTCTCAATTTTTACCGTAAATAAAATTACCGTTTTACCCCTGCAGTAATTTTTCATGAAATTATATAATCTTTGAATTCGGTTTTCACCCAAAGGTTCAAAATTACTATTTTAAGTATGATTTGAGATTGTCCAGTACTTATAGGGAGTTTTTATGTGAAATTACCTTTCTATCCCTAGTTGTGATAAATTGGTTTACTTGTGTAATTAAGATAGTATTAAAGCTCTATTTGAACTCAAATTGATTTTATTCATTAACCTTGAGTTTAAAATTAATTACCCAAGGTTAAAAATAATTACTGAGGTAATTAGAGTCTAAAATTACCTAAGGTAAAATTAAATTATCTTTCCTTAATTATGAAAGCTCATAAAATTAGTGATAATTGAGATCAAAGTTAAGATTTCGGTTTAGGTAAAATATTGTACATTTACATTTTCTTATCCTAAGTTTAGAACCTATATTACAAATTAATTGTTTTACTCATTTGAAATTAACTTCATTTACTAGTATAAGATTTCTCTTTTTACCTTGTCTTGTATTGACCTAAACACTTAACCTTTTACCATTTTCACTGATCTATCAATTCCTAATCTTTTACCTAAGTAAATATACATCTAATACATGATTTACCACTTGTAAAACATTACCAATCTGATCCTAAAGGAATCAAAAACCAGTGGCCAACTTGTCTCCTTTTCACCATATTTTAATTGTTTTTCCAACAAAGAAACATATCCAACCATAACACCATACCTTTAGCTTTCTTTTGCATTATTTTTGGCTATGTTTATTCAAAAGAAAACCCACCCATTTCAGCCATGATGTGATCAGTAACAATGTCTCCCATTAGCATCATATTTTAGTGTTTTTATCCATTATGCACGAACCAAATTATTACAAGAATAAAAACATTCTTTTTCCATGTTTTCTTTAATTGAAAATGAACGAAAAACTCCATTTTTCCAGCCACAAGGCAGCTGCCATACAGCCCTCCTTGGCCTATAAATATGAGCTCTTCCATTGCCTAAATACACACACAAACATTCCTAGCCTTAGCATTTTCTTACTTGATAGTTTTCTTACTCAAAGTTTGCTCAAAGTTCTCTAATTCTCTCAATAGTTCAAGCTTTCTTCTTCTTCCTCATTCACACTCAAGAGACTCCATTCCCAACCTCTAACCAAGCTCTAAACCTCAAGCATACACATTCCAACCACAAATCAACTCCTAAACACATAACCTTTCCATTATCAAACACAAGAACACAACAAAAATTCTTTCACCATTCCATCATCACTTGGCTGAAGTTACCATCATCATCTACAGGAGATTTGCTTCTCTTTACTTCTTAAGACATCAAGCTTTAACATTTGAGAACAAGAAACAACTTGGTGGGGGTTTTATTTCATGTTATTTCCTTGTTCTTTGCTTATAATTTAACTTTTAATGAGCTTAATGATGAGACCATGAAATAAGGTTCTTGAAACCATGATAATCAAGGACTCGAATGCTCACTTCCTTTGTTAAGATTAATTGAGGTTAAAGAGTTTAATTCTTTAAAAGTTTTGAGCTTAACAAGATGATAAATGAACTTGCATCCATTGTTTATGTTTCAAGCTCTTGCATATTATATTTAAATTTCAAGCCTTGCATAATCATATTTAATTTCAAGTCATCACCTTAAATCTTGAAGATAATAATATGAATTTGCATTCTCATGTTTAAATTTCAAGTAATGCATTTTATGTTTCAATTTATCACTAAACTTTGAAGATCTAAAAATAAACTTGCATATTCATATTTATATTTGAAGTATTACATATCATATTTATATTTCCAAGTTATCACGTTATAATGATAAAGATTAAAAATGGATTGCATAGCATATCTATGATTCTTGCTATCACCTAAATCTCGAAAAGCTCAAAACTTACCTCTTCAATCTTAAATAGGAATTCTTATACTTAAATTAAGTTAATTTCAGCCTCTTGATATTCTTGGTATTAAGATTTGTTTATTTTATTTTTAAGGCTTTGATCTTGTCTTTAAATTACTTAAATAATTCTTGTTAGAGTTAGAAATCCAAAGATGTTAAAGATTGTGCTTTTCTCAAGCTTTTTGATTTAAAAATTATGTTACTAACATGACTTAAATAAAATGGTTAGAATGCTATTTTATAAGGTTTTAATGTGTATAAATTACTTATAATTGATGTAAGAATTTTTTTTAGCATTTTTGAGATAAACTAATAATTAGAAAGGATCAAAATCATAATTTTATAAAGCTTTAGATGATGAATTTTCTGGATTAATTCCTTACTGATTTGATACTGATCTTATGGTTTATATACATTAGAATTATTAGTTTTTGATGTATAAATTGTTTTTGGTATCTTAGAGGTTGAAAAGAATAATTACAAGCATAGTTTTGACCGTTTCATAAAATGCAGAAAGTTGTGTCCTAAACTATCAATTATGTAATTTTTTTTATTCAAAGGATCTTAATTAGAGTAAATAATGATATCTAATGTGTATATGTGTTTAGAATACCATTTATGATGTTTAGAGAAAGTTTTAGAAGTTTTGGCTTTTGATAAGTGTCAAAAATAAGTAACTTTGTACTTTGACCCCTAAAATGTGTTAAATTTAGTCTATGACCCTGAAACGTTTTTATCATGAGTTTGAATGGTTTCTAATAGTTATATGTCTCTTGAAATGTATTGGTTAAAGTTAAAGATCTTTAATTTATGAGTAGATGTTAAAAAGGGGTAATTATGTTTTGACTTGTAACCTTTGAGAAATTGTGATTTGACCCTTTGGGACATAAACGTAAATATTGATAATTTGATGAGATGAATATGATTGATATCTTGTGATGGTGATGTTCATATATTGAGATTTATATGGGATATATGCAATGAAATATGATGCATGTTTATGTGATTTGATTTATGGCATGTTACAGTTATGTCTGATTCATTGAGATGCATAGTTCATGAAGTTTATGAGCATGAAATATTAATGATGAGTTATTCATGTTTGCATCTCTGTATATCATGCCAAGATTTAAGGTGACATAAAACACATGGAAATGATCCTCTAGACTCCCTGAATTAAAGGTTAGAAGATGTGATCCGAATAGGAAGTGATCCTTTGGACTCCCTGAATTAAAGGTTATGAAAGGTGATCCTAATGGCCCTTATCCCGTACTTTAAGAGTCGGGAATTTAACTTATCAAAAGGGATAAGATTATGCTAGTGACGACTAGTGAGGTATGAGCTCATAACCTAGAACTCTTGAGAAAAGAGAGAATATAGGGTGGCCCCCAAGGAAAAGAGAATAAGAAGTTTAAGTCACCTGTAAGAATAATGATCATAATGTTCTTTATATCATATGCATTATTTTATGAATTTTATGATATTATGATATTGACATGCATCCATGACTAATATGTTCCATTCATGATATTAAGATTCATGCTAAAAGATACGGGCTTCGGCTAATGGTATTTAGAACTTAATAAATGAATCTTATATCTATGTTCACCATTTTCATAATTAAACCTTAGGTTCCTGGGGACGATGACGATGACACTTGTGTTAGAGTCAGGAAGCCCTACTGAGATTCTTGTATAAGTTTCTCATCCCTTTTCTTTTCCGTGTCATCTCCAGATATGAATGATGGTGTAGTTCATGATTTACCTTGAGACTGGACGAAGAGCTAAGGAGATAACTTTCCTTTGGATATTTGCCTTTAGAGTGATCGTATCTCATATATCAATTTGTATTCTATTGATAGATATATATTGATGTCCTTAAGTTTACAAGACATCACTATTATGATACAATTATTGATATGTTATTATTATTTGAGTTATGTTATGCCATGGTTATATTATGTATTTATCTGTTATTTGTTTCTAACATCTCTCTTACGCAGGCAAGATAAATGACATTACATATTTAGTATGCGCGGCTCACGTTTTAGTATTTAAAGTTCAAAAAAAAAATTTACCCATATTTTTACTAAAGTATTTTTCAAGAAGTTTTTGAGTCAAAAACTGAAACAAAAGAGTAATAACTAATACTTAACTTAAATATGTCCTAGGCGTGTTGAGTTAAATATTAGGGTGTTACAATTTAACCCTGTTTACTCTTGAGCAAAATAATCACTTTTTGATGGTTCAAATATATGTTGATGATATTATATTTGGTGCCACTAATCTGTGCGAAAATTTTTCAAAATTAGTGCAAAATGAATTTGAGATGAGCATAATGGGTGAACTCAAGTTTTTCCTTGGACTTCAAATAAAACAACAACAATAAAGAACCTTGATTTATCAAGAAAAGCATACAAAAGAGCTTTTGAAAAGATTCAATATGGATCAAGCCAAACCCATGAGCATCCCTATGCACCCTCAAGTCATTGATGCAGATGAGAATGGAGAAAAGGTATCAAAATGTAATTATAGAGGAATGATTGGTTCACTTATGTATCTTACAATAAGTAAACTAGACATTCAATTAAGTATGGAAATTTGTGCTAGATTTCAATCTAACCCAAAGCAATCACACTTAAATGCTATTAAAAGGATTTTGAGATATTTATTTAGTACTACTAATCTTGGTTTATGGTACCATTTGCTGAGATTGTAGGACATTGTGATTCTAATTTTGTTGCAGATAGAGTAAAAAGAAAAAGTACCAGTGGAGGCTGTTATTTCTTTGGAAAGAGTCTCATCACTTGGTCATGTAAGAAGCAAAACACCATTACTCTTTCTATAGCTAAAGTTGAATATGTAGCTGTTGAAAATTGTTGCACCCAGATGCTGTAAATAAGGAATCAACTAGAAGATTATCACATGAGGTATTCCAAAATCCCTAGCTTTTGTGATGATACAAGTGCTTTAAATCTTGCAAAGAATCCTATCTAGCACTCTAGATCTAAGCATATTGATGTCAAACAAGATTTCATTAGAGATCATGTTCAAAAAGGGGATGTTGAGTTAATATTTGTGAACACTAAAGACCAAGTGTCTAATATATTTACAAAACTATTAGCTGAAGATCATTTTTACTGCTTGAAAATGATTTTAAACTTTAAAGGTTTTTAAATCTGCATAATATTCATGCATAAACATCTTCGGAGACTCCCTATCATGGCTTTGAATTGAGGTCCAAACGGAGACATCTATGCAAGGATAGAAAATCAAGTTGCAAGATTAGGAAGTCAGTATACAAGGTCGAAAAGAGGGTTAGAAGCTCAAAAAATGGGTCAAAAAGTCGTACATGCTTAGACTATGGAAGTTTATTCATATATAAGGAAGTTGTGTATCTGTGAAGACTCACACTCTGTTATTAATGGCTCAGAAAGTTGACAAGGTTCGGAAAATAGTTCCATGACTTAGAAACCACTTATTCTGGAAGACTTGAAAAAGACAAGATAATTCCTACTCATTTTAAGTTTCTTTTTCCCACGTTGCCTCACCTACATACTTTATGTCCCATCACTTAAATAACTTCCCTCACCTCATACGTCATACATAACCGTTTCATCTTCAACCTTATACACCTTTACCTCAACCAAAATTGTTTCACCTTCTCTCACAAACCTCCCTTATTCGCAACCTTCATCATTTTCTTCAAATCTGTAACCTTTCTTTCAATACTCTCAAACCAAACAAACCATGGTAGAAGGAAAGCAATTTGACAGATGTGTTGTAAGAATAGGAACATTCCTCATGTACAATAAACTTCTTATGCAACAACGTTATGCAGATAACTTCTCTCATAGAAATGTGGTGCCAAGAAAGAAGTTAAGTAGAAAACTAATGAACTAGGTTCCTTTTCTAAAGGAGGTTCTCTCATTCCAAGGATGGGAAGAGTTCTTGGAAATCCCTGACAAGATTTTTCTAGGAATGGTAGCTGCCTACTACTCTATTTGGAGTTGAAGTCAAAATCTGTAATGAAGACCACTATTAGGGGTACCGATATGGAGATAGGAATCAATGAAATCTCCAACATCATCATCAAAGCACTAGCAACTGGAGTCAGATGCTTAACTCAAGGAGATTTGTTGAAATCTCTCAGAATCTCTACTGAGGAGATCTCTAAGTGTCTTATTGACTCTCCTAGACATAAACTGGGTGAAATCATAATTGCTCTGCTGAGTTTTAGGGCAAGGCAAGTCTTTAGTGTAATCTAATTCTCCCTTCTCCCAAGATTAGGAAGCACTAACTTGCTTATGAAAATAGACTGCATGCTACTCTACTATTTGCTAGCAAAGAGGAAGATAAAACTGTCCAGATTGATATTAGACTATATGATCAATGCCATTTCCAAAGAAAAGAGGAGAACTATTGCTATTCCCTATAGAGTATTGCTAGCCAAAATCTATCAGCATTTGAGCTACTCATTGGCTAAGGAGTGGTTCGAGTATACAGAGGGTACTGAGTACACCTTAAATGCCTTCAAGACTTTAAGAAGAAAGATTAGTGCACCCAACACTAGTGCAGAAGATAGAACTTTAGAATCAGAGATGCAAATACTGAAAAGGCTGCTGAAAAAGTAGAGAAAAGAAAAGGAAAAAGGAAATTGATCCTCATTAAGAGCAACTCAGGGGTGATTGAAGAATCTAAGGGAGAATCAAAATAAGATTGAGCTTATAGAGACCCCCCTTTCTAGGTCAGAAAAATAAAGCAAGTAGAGGCAAGACAAGGACCATAAGAAAGAATTCCATCCAAGTCTTCAGACTTTAAGGCAGAGTCCTCAAAGGATGAGCAGCTTAAAGGAGATCTTAAGACTGGCTCACCTCACGCTGCTACCTGATAAGGGTCAATTATGCCACTTATCTTGCTGCCAAACCTTAGCTTTTTGCATGAGTTTTACTGAGTTATTAATGTGGTTAGTTAGGATTTTGATGTATTCCTCATTATGTAATTTTGGCAGATTTATTGGCTTTTGCATTGATTTTGGAATAATTTATAATTACACCCTTTTGCATTTGACTTGTCTTTTTTAGTATAGTTTTGTGCACAAAAGCTTTAGATCAAGTGCAAAGTGCCCAGAACAAGGCTGGAGACTCTTTGAAAAGAGCTTGGAGCAAAAAGGAATAAAAATCGTGAAAGTTCACCATTTTGGCAAGTGTTGCAGGGTTCATTTAGCATTGCAGCGCTCGGCAGACCAATAATCATGAAATTTTTGGACCACTTTCTTTGGAGAGCATTGGTGCGATCACAGGATTATAGTTCACTTATCTATTTTTAGGCCCTAATTTGGGCTATTTTAGAGAGCAATATATAAGGGATTGACACAATTGTTTACCATAGTTTTTGTTTCAGTTTTAGGCTTCTAAGATTATTTGCTATTATTCTCTTTCTCTATATCTCTCTCTTCTCTTTCTCTATTCTTTACTTTATTAGGATTCCATTAGTAAAGGTGTTTTATCTTGGAATTTGTGGCAAGGATCATTGCTATTATTTTCAGGTTTTCTTTTATCTTTATTGTTGTAATCCTCCAGAGATGGAAGAGTAGATTTCTTTACTAGTGTAAGGGTTTCCGGATGGATTGAGATGATGTTTGAGACCCCCTTTTTGATATTAAATACATTGGTTTTCTTAATGTTATGCAGTTTCTATTCCTATAATTATTGTGATGATTGCTATAATCTTTATTGGAATAATTAAATTAATGATTGTCATTTAGGGAAACCTTTTGGATATAAATTAATAGATCTATTGGTTCATATTTGAGGGAGAATATTAGAATTAACTTTTGGCTTGACAGTTAAGCTATAGCAATTGGTCCATTCAATTAATGTGATTTCTAATTTTAGAGATATCATTTTTTACTAATAGCCACCAATGGGTTCAATATTTCGTCAATGATAATCAAATTCCAATCCTAGGAATATGTTGCACTAGTGCCTTTCTTGACTGTTATTATTATCTCTTAATTTCATTCTTCAAAACCCCCAATTTTCCTAACTAAGTGTTGAAGCCTTTTGGAGAGATGACTTAGGTTGTATTCTTTACTATATATTTTATGCAACTTAGCATTAAATTAATTTTCTAATTTGAGTAAAACTTAATTGTTTTTTTTCTATTTTTATTTTATTCCAATTTTTTATTTTTTATTTTTATATATTTTCTGTTTTTATTTTTTGTTGTTTATTCTATTCTACAAAAAAGAAAAAATGAAAAAAAATTAGTTGTTCCATTGTATGAGGCATTATCTATTTGCTAGAAATTTGATTCCTCTTGACTCTGAGATTGAGAAAACTTTAAGAAAAATTAGATAGGCAAAGCATCAACAAGCAGAACCATTTGAGTGTTTTGATCCTCTATTTAGTGTTTCAAGTAATACAGAAAATATGGGAGAATGCTAGTATACACTTAAGGAGCTCACTACTTCTGATTTTACCCAGCAGCTCTTAGTAATTACATACCCCAGGCTTGACAATGACTTTGAGCTTAAGGGGTACATGGTTCATGCTCTGCCTAAGTTCCAGGGGCTACCTAGCATACCAACACCTGAAGAAGCTGCATATGGTGTATTCTGGCATGAGACCCAATGGGTGGAGGTGGATGATGTTAAACTGAGAGCATACCCCTTCTCCCTAGAGGGTGTAGTAGAAAATTGGTTCTTCAACCTTCTAGATGGGGTCATAAATAACTAGACTGGAATGAAGAGGCTTTTCTTGGAGAGGTATTTTCTAGCCTCTAGAGTGGCTTCTATAAAAAAAGAGATCTCTAGAATCTACCAAACTGATGAGACTCTTCATGAATATTGGGAGTGCTTCAAGCTCCTTTGTGCAAGTTGTCCCAATCATCAAATTTTGGAGCAACTCCTTCTTTAGTACTTTTATGAGGTGTTGGTACCTGATGATAGATGTATGATAGAAGCTGTTAGTGGAGGGGCACTATTGGATAAGACTCTAGCATAGGCTAATGCTTTGATAGAAAATATGGCTACCAATTTTTAGCAATTTGGCTTTAGGGCAGCCATAACTACTAGGGGCCTTCATGAAGTGAGCTAGCCAGAGAATCTATTATTGACCCAGACTTTACAGCAACTTTCTAGCCTTATGCAGCAATTGATGGTTAGCCAGGCAGCAACTCCAGTGCTTCCAAAGATCTGTGGCATATGTGCCTCACATGACCATCACACTGACATGTGCCCAATATTATAAGAGGACTCAACCACTGGGGTAGCAGGAGCAAACCCTTCCAGAATCCATCTTAGAATCAGGCAAGCTAGTTCCTATTCGGGAACACTTATAACTCTAGCTAGGAGAATCACCCCAATTTGAAGTGGGATAATAATTCTCAACAACAGGGCCAACCTTCACAGAAAAAGTCCCTGGCACCTCATTGGAGGCAACCAACCTTTCCTACACCTTTATCCTCAGATCCCACTATGATTACGATGATGAAGATGATGATAGAGCAAATGCAGGAAATAAGAAAGGAAATGCTCAGCTGAGAGAGGAGGTGACTCAACTAAAAAAAAAACTAGAGTCATCAAGCTACTTAGTTACTCTCCTAGACTGTGCCCAATCCAAAGGGAAATTTCTGTGCTATCACTCTAAGGTTTGGGATGAAAATTCCAGAGGTGACTAGGCCTGCACATGAGGAGAGACATGCTGAAGACAAGCCAGACAAGCATTCTAGAGAGTGCTGCAGTGTTCCATAGAACCATCAGACGGAAGATTTGCACCAGAGTAACTCTCAGGTGAGCGTTGCAGCGCTTCACAGAACCCATTTGAGTTTCAAACTTCACTTCTCCACCGCCATTCCCACATATGATATAACCATGAAAAGTCACTACATCAAATTTGGATCCGGACACACTGGAAACCTTTCGGAAAGTGCAAGTAAATATTTCTCTATTGGATGCAATCAAATAAATTCCCAAGTATGCAAAATTCTTGAACGATCTATGCAATAATAGAAAGAAGGTCAAGGGCAGTGGGGAAGAGAAGGTGACAATGGGGGTAAATGCTTCTTCCATTATCAAGCCAAGCAATCTGCCAACCAAGTGCAAAGGCCTAGGCACATTCTATGGTCCTTGCACCATTGGGAAATTGTACATCAGGAGAGCCTTAACTAACCTTGGAGCTGGCATTAATTTTATACCCAAATCACTCTATTAGTCCTTGCACTTTAGAGAGCTCAAATCAACTGGGTTACAAATTCAGCTTGCCAACAATAACATCATTAAGCTAGAAGGAGTATTGAAAAATGTTTTGGTATAAGTAAATGATTTAATATTCCGTGCTGATTTTTATGTGCTTGAGATGGAGAATGACGCCAATGCCAGCTAGCATATATTGATCTTGGGTAGACCTTTTTTGAAAACTGCTAGAACCATGATTAGTGTTCTGACACATTATCCATGGAGTGTGGGGACATAAAAGTCCAATTGTACTTATATGATGCTATGAAACATCCGTATGAGAAATACTCTGTGTTTGGCATTGATGTCATTGATTCTTTAGTTGATGATGCTTGTGGAATTATGCTCTGTAAGGATCCAGGTTCCCTTTTCCCTACTTTTTCTTCTTCCATGGGATATAATGCACCTATTGTTTTAGAATGTTCAAAGTTTTCAGATACAAATACACCGCCCAGACAGTATTCATCAGTTTGCTAGGTGTTCTAAGAACAACCCACAGTAGGAAAAGAGCCCTATAAAGGCTAGTGGATCTTGCTACATAAGTCCTGGGAAAAACTTATGACTGGAAGGCCGAAGTCTAGATGAAAGGGACCATTATTGGTCACCGATATGCACCCTGATGATGCAATTGAGTTGGAGAACTCCAAGAAGATTCAGTGTGACATTGATGGACACCAGTTGTTGCACATCCATGAAGTCCCCAAAGATTTGGGAGCTCATATGGGTTATCCGTGGGTTTAAGCTGCATACCCTCCATGAGGGTTTTGACCGTCCAACTTAGGGATGTTAAAGTAAAATATTGGATAAGAGATAACCTACCATGACATTTTTCTTTACTTTTCCCTTTTATTTTTCTATACTTTATTTTGCTTTAATTCTAATTTTGAGTCTTGCATCATATCTATAACGCCCCAATTTTTACTGTAATTTTTACTGTCATTAGAAATTACCGAATTACTGTAGGTAATTATTACATAAGATTTGAGGCCGAACAATCCTCAATAAAGGAATATAACATTAGAAGAGAGGTTAGGAGCGATTCATGCGAGAGTCGCAAATCCCGAATTTCTGTACGTATAAAATGACCAAAATGCCCCTGAAGTTATTTTACTCAGAAAATCAGGATCGTGGGCCCCACCTATTCTCAAGGGGATGTTTTGATGATAATAAGGGATTGTTTGTGTTATGTGTGTTAATAGAGCAGAAGGATCTCAATTTTGATTTCCGACGCGCGAAATGACCAAAACGACCCTGCAATTGCTTTAACTCCGATGTCTTTCCGACTGAGCCCGAACCTCACTAAAATGTTTTAAAATTTGTTTTTAAGCCATGATTAACCATTGGTTAAGCTCAGGTGGCCTCGGGCAGTTTTTAAGTGAAAGTACGATTTCGCCCCTGTTTTTGGGCAGTTTTGTCTAAAATGATTTTTCCTCCCTTATTTCTCCTGCAAAATTCCGCCAACTACCTCCTCATTTTGGCCAATTAGAAGCCTCAAAATCTTCTATAAATAGGCTTGCTTGAGTGGTCTTGGAATGCTTTGATCATAACTAGTTTTTAGGAGCACTAAAAACTTTCTTTCTTCCTCCTCTTTGGCTGAATTCTTTCTTCAATTTTTCAAAGAGATTTTGTTTCATTTCACTTCAAGAAATCAAGTTCTCTTCCTCTTCTTCAACTCAGATTAGGTAGGGAGTAGTTTCTAAATTTATTTCTATGCTTTGAGGAGTTGTGTTTTTAGCTCAAAATGATGAAATTATGAATTTATCTTAGCTTTTCATTTCGATTTTCCTCTTCATTTTTCTTTAACCAATTCGGCCATATGGCCTAGGTGGAACTAAGATGATGGCTTGATGATGAGGACCTTGAGGGTGGGTTATAAATCCATCACAAGTTAGGCCTCTAAAGCTTGAAAATTCCACTTGATGCAAAACTTTAAAGAATAATGCTTTATGATGCTAAAACAAAGATGTATTTTCCAAGCTTGTATTTCATGTTTATCTTTCAAGATAATAAAGAGGTTGCATCTCATATTTAATTTATGCTCTCACTTTATTTTATAATGGCTAAAAGAATCAACGCATGGCATGTTTATTTTATGCCATCACCTAAAGATCCTAGAGCTCAAAGACTTGCCCATGTATCACAAGCAAAGAAATATGATTATTGGAGTTAAAGAATTTATTCTTTAAAAAGTCTTGAGATTGGAGCTTAAAAAGATGTAATAATAATTTTCTTCTCCCTTCACCGGTCCTGTGCGGACTACCGCCGCTCTGGTTTCTTAATATTCTCTTCTCCCTCTACTGGTCCTGTGCGGATTACCGCTCTCGATTTCTTGCATCATGTTTATATTTCAAGTTCTTGCATCATGTTTAATTTTCAAGTCATCACCTTAAATCTTAAAGATAAAGAAATGGAATTGCATATCATGTTTATAATTCCAAGCTATCACCTTATAAAGATAAGATTAAAATAAGGTTGCATAGCATGTTTATAATTCTAAGATGTCATCTAAATCTCTAAAGCTCAAGACTTACTCCTTTTATCTTAAGTGAGAATTTTAATTGTGAAGATCCTCCCAAGTTTGACAAAAGAACTAGTTTCTAAATGAGTTTTAAGACTTTGCAAGGATTTTTACAGGGAACTAGTATTTTATATGCATTTAAAATATGATTCTATGTAATTGCATGAGCTTCATGATTCGGCCACTGATCTGAGTTTAGTATCAATGTATGATAATGATTTGATATGTTTGAAGTTATGATAATTATGGTTTATTGTTAAGAGAATGATTCACTGCATGTTAGAGATAAAACTAGCTCCCTAGAACAACCAAAGAGCTAGAATTTACCTAGTTTTTGACCCCTTTAAGTTTAGCCAATGCCAAATCTGTTTTAGTATGTTATAATTCTGTCTAGGATTAGTTAGCCACAAAAAATTTGGTATCAATTAGACTAGGATTGATCCCGAACACTAAAAATGAACTTAGCAACTAGAAAACCGTAAAGCTGGTAACGATAAGAACCAGGTTTTATTATGTTTAAATAAGGGAGAATGATTCATAATTGGTTTAGTAACTAATTTCAGCATCATAGGGAAAGCTGGTAACAAGAAAGGATTTAAAACATAACTTCTAGCATACCGTAAAACCTTAGGAACAACTTACTACCTATGCTACCCCATTTGATTTAATAGTGTTCTTAAGGCCTATAAATAATCGTAAGGATGGTAATAAATCCCTTAGGTGCATAACTAATTAGTTCTATAATTGATAATTCTATGTAAGTATTGGATGCTTATTAAGTACTTGATATCATTGAATGATTTCCTGGCTTGCATGTTATAGTTGCTGTTGCAAATAATGAGAATGCTTATGCATGAAATATTTTTTATTATGTAAAATTTACCTTTGTTGCTAGAAGAAAGTGAATCATTGTAAAAGTGTAATTTGGAAAGGTTCTGGCTAAGGAAAGACTTGGTATTTAAGCGTGTCCATTGTGACCCACCTCTCTTTCCTGGGAATCTCCCAGATGCATGATTATAGTTGATATATATATTATATTAGCTTAAGACTATAAATGAGAAAATGCTATGATGTTTATGAATTGTATTGTGATATAACATGCAAAGATTTAATGGTGACTTAAACTTATAAGAAAATGATCCTTTGGAACCATCAGACTATAGGTGGTGAAAAGGTGATTTTAGCCCCTAACTCGTTCTCTCAAAGGGTAGAGTCGGGACTTTAGCTTATCAAAAGGGATAAGTATATGCTAGTGACGACTAGTAAAGTATGAGCTCATAACCTAAATTACTCCCAAAAGGGTGGAGTATAGGGTGGCCCAAGGAAAATAATGATGATGATAAGATTTTAAGTCACCTAAGGCACTAAAGAAATGAAATATGTGCACTGTGTCCACGTGTAGCTAATATTATATGACGTTCTTTTATGCATGTTATTTTGATAATGATGATGAGGAATATGATGTAATGATAAAGGAAAAGTTCATTGTAAATATGACATGTTAAGATTATGATGCATTATAAGACGCATGATTAAAAATTGACGAACCTCGGTTAAGTATTTGTCCGAACTTAAAATGAATCTTTGCATGCTCACTATTTTAGAATAATCCCGAGGTTCCTCGGGACTTTGATGATGACACTGTAGAAGGAGGTACCCTACTGAGAATTCTTTAGCAAGATTCTCACTCCTTTTTCTTTATTTCCGTCATTGTCTCCATGTTCAAATGGCGACATTCGTCCTGTTCGTTGATACCCCTACTTGGGAATTCCACTATGATCCGGTGCATCGCTCGTATCATTTTGAAGGGAGGTCTTGTGATTCATGTTTTTATTTACATAGGTCGTCCATTTGCACATCCTGTCCCTAGTTAACGATTTTCTCCTACTTCTCCCTATGGCGATGAAATGGTTTTTGAACATGCACGTCCACTTGATGAAAGGATGTTACGTTCTTATCCCGCTTCATCTGCTGTCCATGGATTTCCAGAGTATGTTCCTGAGACGAGATATTCTGAAACTGATCCTTCAGAGGACACTCCTACTCATGTATATTCTGAGAGCTCTACTCCTACTCCCACACGTGTAAGAGAGGGTAGTGAGGAAACAGTTGTTCAGCCGAGGTTAGCGAGAAGGCCGTCCATGCGACCCCATCCTGGTGCATCTCGTGTATCCTGTAACGCCCCAATTTTTACTGTAATTTTTACTGTCATTAGAAATTACCAAATTATCGAATTACCGTAGGTAATTATTACATAAGATTTGAGGCCGAACAATCCTCAATAAAGGAATATAACATTAGAGGAGAGGTTAGGAACGATTCATGCGAGAGTCGCAAATCCCGAATTTCTATACGTATAAAATGACCAAAATGCCCCTGAAGTTATTTTACTCAGAAAATGAGGATCGTAGGCCCCACCTATTCTCAAGTGGATTTTTTTTAGGATAATAAGGGATTGTTTGTGTTATGTGTGTTAATAGAGCAGAAGGATCTCAATTTTGAGTTCCGATGCGCGAAATGACCAAAACGCCCCTACGGCTGTTTTAACTCCGATGTGCATGCCGACTGAGCCCGAACCTTACTAAAATGTTTTAAAATGTGTTTTTAAGCCATGATTAACCATTGGTTAAGCTCGGGTGGCCTCGGACAGTTTTTAAGTGAAAGTACGATTTTGCCCATGTTTTTGGCGCTTTGCGAATTTCAGATTTTTGATTCGTATCTGAAACCTAAGCGATTAGGCTCAAATTAAAGCTTATTAAATTCTAAATATTAATCTAGAGTCAAAATTATGTATTTAGATTGATTAGAACCCAAAATTGCTCAAAAACACCCAAATTGCTTACTAATTCACTTAAGCCCTTAACCGTAAATTCTCTAAATTACATGAATACCTTGCCTACATCTAAATAATGCATGGAACACACAAATTTCACTTCTTTAGGCTGTAATGGACGAAATTATTGATGCCATTATGCAGCTGAATTATTGCCAAAAGTTGCACTAAAACAAAATGCCAAAATGTCACCATAAGAGACATAATTCCTTAATTTCATACAACTTTGTCTAAAATGATTTTTCCTCCTTTATTTCTCCTGCAAAATTCCGTCCACTACCTCATCATTTTGGCCAATTAGAAGCCTCAAAATCTTCTATAAATAGGCTTGCTTGAGTGGTCTTGGAATGCTTGGTTCATAACTAGTTTTTAGGAGCACCAAAAACTTTCTTTCTTCCTCCTCTTTGGCTGAATTCTTTCTTCAATTTTTCAAAGAGATTTTGTTTCATTTCACTTCAAGAAATCAAGTTCTCTTCCTCTTCTTCAACTCAAATTAGGTAGGGAGTAGTTTCTAAATTTATTTCTATGCTTTGAGGAGTTGTGTTTTTAGCTCAAAATAATGAAATTATGAACTTACCTTATCTTTTCATTTCGGTTTTCCTCTTCAATTTTTTCTTTAACCAATTCAGCCATATGGCCTAGGTGGAACTAAGATGATGGCTTGATGATGAGGACCTTGAGGGTGGGTTGTAAATCCATCACAAGTTAGGCCTCTAAAGCTTGAAAATTCCACTTGATGCAAAACTTTAAAGAATAATGCTTTATGATGCTAAAACAAAGATTTTTAGTTTAGAATTTGAAAGATGTATTTTCCTTTTATGTTTTATTTCTTGTTAAGATATGTATTGGGTTGAATTTATAATTCTTTTAAAGTCTCGAAGGAGCTCTAGTAAAGAAACAAAATGAATTTGCATCCATGATTAAGTTTATGCTTTGCATAACCATGTATACCTTCTATGTCATCACTAAATTTTCAAGAATGAATAAATGAACTTGCATTCCTCATGTTTAAATTCCAAGCTTGTATTTCATGTTTATGTTTCAAGTCATCACTTAATCTTTCAAGATAATAAAGAGGTTGCATCTCATATTTAATTTATGCTCTCACTATATTTTATAATGGCTAAAAGAATCAACGCATGGCATGTTTATTTTATGCCATCACCTAAAGATCCTAGAGCTCAAAGACTTGCCCATGTATCACAAGCAAAGAAATATGATTACTGGAGTTAAAGAATTTATTCTTTAAAAAGTCTTGAGATTGGAGCTTAAAAAGATGTAATAATAATTTTCTTCTCCCTCTACTGGTCCTGTGCGGACTACCGCCGCTCCGGTTTCTTAATATTTTCTTCTCCCTCTACTGGTCCTGTGCGGATTACCGCCGTTCCAGTTTCTTGTATCATGTTTATATTTCAAGTTCTTGCATCATGTTTAATTTTCAAGTCATGACCTTAAATCTTAAAGATAAAGAAATGGAATTGCATATCATATTTATAATTCCAAGTTATCACCTTATAAAGATAAGATTAAAATAAGGTTGCATAGCATGTTTATAATTCTAAGATGTCACCTAAATCTCTAAAGCTCAAGACTTACTCCTTTTATCTTAAGTGAGAATTTTAATTGTGAAGATCCTCCCAAATTTGACAAAAGAACTAGTTTCTAAATGAGTTTTAAGGCTTTGTAAGGATTTTACGGGGAACTAGTATTTTATATGCACTTAAAATATGATTCTATGTAATTGCATGAGGTTCATGATTCGGCCACTGATCTGAGTTTAGTATCAATGTGTGATAATGATTTGATATGTTTGAAGTTGTGATAATTATGGTTTATTGTTAGGAAAATGATTCATAATTGGTTTAGTAACTAATTAGTTCTATAATTGATAATTCTATGTAAGTATTGGATGCTTATTAAGTACTTGATATCATTGAATGATTTCCTGGCTTGCATGTTATAGTTGCTGTTGCAAATAATGAGAATGCTTATGCATGAAATATTCTTTATTATGTAAAATTTACCTTTGTTGCTAGAAGAAAGTGTATCATTGTAAAAGTGTAATTTGGAGAGGTTCTGGCTAAGGAAAGACTTGGTATTTAAGCGTGTCCATTGTGACCCACCTCTCTTTCCTGGGAATCTCCCAGATGCATGATTATAGTTGATATATATATTATATTAGCTTAAGACTATAAATGAGAAAATGCTATGATGTTTATGAATTGTATTGTGATATAACATGCAAAGATTTAATGGTGACTTAAACTTATAAGAAAATGATCCTTTGGAACCATCAAACTATAGGTGGTGAAAAGGTGATTTTAGCCCCCTAACTCGTTCTCTCAAAAGGGTAGAGTCGGGACTTTAGCTTATCAAAAGGGATAAGTATATGCTAGTGACGACTAGTAAAGTATGAGCTCATAACCTAAATTACTCCCAAAAGGGTGGAGTATAGGGTGGCCCAAGGAAAATAATGATGATGATAAGATTTTAAGTCACCTAAGGCACTAAAGAAATGAGATATGTGCACTGTGTCCACGTGTAGCTAATATTAAATGACGTTCTCTTATGCATGTTATTTGATAATGATGATGAGGAATATGATGTAATGATAAAGGAAAAGTTCATTGTAAATATGACATGTTAAGATTAAGATGCATTATAAGACGCATGATTAAAAATTAACGAACCTCGGTTAAGTATTTGTCCGAACTTAAAATGAATCTTTGCATGCTCACTATTTTAGAATAATCCCGAGGCTCCTGGGGACTTTGATGATGACACTGTAGAAGGAGGTACCCTACTGAGAATTCTTTAGCAAGATTCTCACTCCCTTTTCTTTATTTCCGTCATTGTCTCCAGATTCAGATGGCGACATTCGTCCTGTTCGTTGATACCCCTACTTGGGAATTTCACTATGATCCGGTGCATCGCTCGTATCATTTTGAAGGGAGGTCTTGTGATTCGTGTTTTTATTTACATAGGTCGTCCATTTGCACATCCTGTCCCTAGTTATCAATTTTCTCCTACTTCTCCCTATGGCGATGAAATGGTTTTTGAACATGCACGTCCACTTGATGAAAGGATGTTACGTTCTTATCCCACTTCATCTGTTGTCCATGGATTTCCAGAGTATGTTCCCGTGACGAGATATTCTGAAACTGATCCTTCAGAGGACACTCCTACTCATGTATATTCTGAGAGCTCTGCTCTTACTCCCACACGTGTAAGAGAAGGTAGTGAGGAAACAGCTGTTCAGCCGAGGTTAGCAAGAAGGCCATCCATGCGACCCCAGCCTGGTGCATCTCGTGTGTCCCCTCCCGAGGGAGCTCATCAGTGGATCGGATTTATTCCCCCATTTCCAGGACAGTGGCCATAGAGGGTTCTTAGTAGATTTATGTGTGATCATGCACCCTAGTTTTAGGATAACCTTCCCGGCTTATGGAGTTATCTAGTTTAAGGGCATGTATTTCCTTATGTATATTTTCTTTTACGGGTTTGAATAAGATAATGATGTATGAACATAACCCACCCTTTGAGTGAGGTTATTGTATGTAAATATATGCTATAATGTGCTTATGGATGTTATATGATGGAGCCTAAGTGATATGATGTGATATATTCTTAAACGTCTTATTATACTCCGCTTACTCGTTCACGTTATACTCGGCTCACGTTTTCAATTATGTGTTTAAAAAAAAAATGGCTCGTAATTTCACTAAGTATTTTCAAATTATGAAGAAAGAACCAAAGCAAGGAGTAAAGTCTAGTCATTAATCAGATTCAACCTAGGTGTATCTGGTTAATTACTAGGGTGTTACAATATCTATTTTTATTTGCATTTTACACTATCCCTCTGACACCTTAGAGGTTACATACATAGGCTCATATCACATGTACTTTATTAATTTGCTTGGATTGACTTTATGTTGTGTAACACCCTAGTAATTAACCAAATACACCTAGGTTGAATCTAATTAATGACTAGACTTTACTCCTTGCTTTGGTTCTTTCTTCATAATTTGAAAATACTTAGTGAAATTACGAGCCATTTTTTTAAAAAAAAAAATATAATTGAAAACGTGAGCCAAGTACAACGTGAAGGAGTAAGCAGAGTATAATAAGACGTTTAAGAATATATCACATCATATCACTTTGGCTCCATCATATAACATCCATAAGGTCATTATAACATATATTTACATACAATAACCTCACTCAAAGGGTGGGTTATGATCATACATCATTGTCTTATGCAAACCCATAAAAGAAAATATACATAAGGAAATACATGTCCCTAAACTAGATAACTCTATAAGCCGGGAAGGTTATCCTAAAACTAGGGTGCATGAACACACATAAATCTACTAAGAACCTTCTATGGCCACTGTCCTGGAAATGGGGGAATAAATCCGATCCACTGATGAGCTCCCTTGGGAGGGGACACACGAGATGCACCAGGCTGGGGTCGCATGGACAGCCTTCTTGCTAATCTCGGCTGAACAACTGTTTGCTCACTACCCTCTCTTACACGTGTGGGAGTAGGAGCAGAGCTCTCAGAATATACATGAGTAGGAGTGTCCTCTGAAGGATCAGTTTCAGAATATCTCGTCACGGGAACATACTCTGGAAATCCATGGACAGCAGATGAAGCGGGATAAGAACGTAACATCCTTTCATCAAGTGGACGTGCATGTTCGAAAACCATTTCATCGCCATAGGGAGAAGTAGGAGAAAATCGATAACTAGGGACAGGATGTGCAAATGGACGACCTATGTAAATAAAAACACGAATCACACCTCCCTTCAAAATGATACGAGCGATGCGCGGATCATAGTGGAATTCCCAAGTAGGGTATCAATAACAGGACGAATGTCGCCATTTGAATCTGGAGATAATGACGGAAATAAAGAAAAGGGAGTGAGAATCTTGCTAAAGAATTCTCAGTAGGGTACCTCCTTCTCTGATGTCTTCATCAAAGTCCCCAGGAACCTCGGGATTATTCTAAAATAGTGAGCATGCAAAGATTCATTTTAAGTTCGGACAAATACTTAACCGAGGTTCGTCAATTTTTAATCATGCGTTTTATAATGCATCATAATCTTAACATGTCATATTTACAATGAACTTTTCCTTTATCATTACATCATATTCCTCATCATCATTATCAAAATAACATGCATAAAAGAACGTCATATAATATTAGCTACACATGGACACAGTGCACATATTTCATTTCTTTAGTGCCTTAGGTGACTTAAAATCTTATCATCATCATTATTTTCCTTGGGCCACCCTATACTCCAACCTTTTGGGAGTAATTTAGGTTATGAGCTCATACTTTACTAGTCGTCACTAGCATATACTTATCCCTTTTGATAAGCTAAAGTCCCGACACTACCCTTTTGAGAGAACGGGTTAGGGGGCTAAAATCACCTTTTCACCACCTATAGTTTGATGGTTCCAAAGGATCATTTTCTTATAAGTTTAAGTCACCATTAAATCTTTGCATGTTATATCACAATACAATTCATAAACATCATAGCATTTTCTCATTTATAGTCTTAAGCTAGAATAATATATATATCAACTATAATCATGCATCTGGGAGATTCCCAGGAAAGAGAGGTGGGTCACAATGGACACGCTTAAATACCAAGTCTTTCCTTAGCGTAACCTTTCCAAATTACACTTTTACAATGATTCACTTTCTTCTAGCAACAAAGGTAAATTTTACATAATAAAAAATATTTCATGCATAAGCATTCTCATTATTTGCAACAGCAACTATAACATGCAAGCCAGGAAATCATTCAATGATATCAAGTACTTAATAAGCATCCAATACTTACATAGAATTATCAATTATAGAACTAATTAGTTATGCACCTAAGGGATTTATTACCATCCTTACGATTATTTATAGGCCTTAAGAACACTATTAAATCAAATGGGGTAGCATAGGTAGTAAGTTGTTCCTAAGGTTTTACGGTATGCTAGAAGTTATATTTTAAATCCTTTCTTATTACCAGCTTTCCCTATGATGCTGAAATTAGTTACTAAACCAATTATGAATCATTCTCCCTTATTTAAACATAATAAAACCTGGTTCTTATCGTTGCTAAAGATTCTGGATAGAATGCATAAATTTCATTCCCTAGAGTTCTAGAAATCTTGTTTTTACGGTTTTCTAGTTGCTAAGTTCATTTTTAGTGTTCGGGATCAATCCTAGTCTAATTGATACCAAATTTTTCGTGGCTAACTAATCCTAGACAGAATTATAACATACTAAAACAGATTTGGCATTGGCTAAACTTAAAGGGGTCAAAAACTAGGTAAATTCTAGCTTTTCGGTTGTTCTAGGGAGCTAGTGTTAACTCTAACATGCAGTGAATCATTCTTTTAACAATAAACCATAATTATCACAACTTCAAATATATCAAATCATTATCATACATTGATACTAAACTCAGATCAGTGGCCGAATCATGAACCTCATGCAATTACATAGAATCATATTTTAAGTGCATATAAAATACTAGTTCCTCGTAAAATCCTTGCAAAGTCTTAAAACTCATTTAGAAACTAGTTCTTTTGTCAAATTTGGGAGGATCTTCACAATTAAAATTCTCACTTAAGATAAAAGGAGTAAGTCTTGAGCTTTAGAGATTTAGGTGACATCTTAGAATTATAAACATGCTATGCAACCTTATTTTAATCTTATCTTTATAAGGTGATAGCTTGGAATTATAAACATGATATGCAATTCCATTTCTTTATCTTTAAGATTTAAGGTGATGACTTGAAAATTAAACATGATGCAAGAACTTGAAATATAAACATGATGCAAGAAACTGGAGCGGCGGTAATCCGCACAGGACCAGTAGAGGGAGAGGAAAAGATTAAGAAACCGGAGCGGCGGTAGTCCGCACATGACCGGTGAAGGGAGAAGAGAATATTAAGAAACCGGAGCGGCGGTAGTCCGCACAGGACCGGTGAAGGGAGAAGAGAATTATTATTACATCTTTTTAAGCTCCAATCTCAAGACTTTTTAAAGAATAAATTCTTTAACTCCAATAATCATATTTCTTTGCTTGTGATACATGGCCAAGTCTTTGACCTCTAGGATCTTTAGGTGATGGCATAAAATAAACATGCCATGAGTTAATTCTTTTAGCCATTATAAAATAAAGTGAGAGCATAAATTAAATATGAGATGCAACCTCTTTATTATCTTGAAAGATAAACATGAAATACAAGCTTGGAAAATACATCTTTGTTTTAGCATCATAAAGTATTATTCTTTAAAGTTTTGCATCAAGTGGAATTTTCAAGCTTTAGAGGCCTAACTTGTGATGGATTTACAACCCACCCTCAAGGTCCTCATCATCAAGCCATCATCTTAGTTCCACCTAGGCCATATGGCCGAATTGGTTAAAGAAAAATGAAGAGGAAAACCGAAATGAAAAGCTAAGGTAAGTTCATAATTTCATCATTTTGAGCTAAAAACACAACTCCTGAAAGCATAGAAATAAATTTAGAAACTACTCCCTACCTAATCTGAGTTGAAGAAGAGGAAGAAAACTTGATTTCTTGAAGTGAAATGAAACAAAATCTTTTTGAAAAATTGAAGAAAGAATTCAGCTAAAGAGGAGGAAGAAAGAAAGTTTTTGGTGCTCCTAAAAACTAGTTATGAACAAAGAATTCCAAGACCACTCAAGCAAGCCTATTTATAGAAGATTTTGAGGCTTCTAATTGGACAAAATGAGGAGGTAGTTGGCGGAATTTTGCAGGAGAAATAAGGGAGGAAAAATCATTTTAGACAAAGTTGTATGAAATTAAGGAATTATGTCTCTTATGGTGACATTTTGGTATCAGAGCAGTTCGATTCTCATGGAGCCTGAGGATTGGACTGGCTATGCTTCTAAAGCATAATACGTTAGTGACGTCATGTGTAGATGCTTATCATTAGGATGAGCTTGAGGATTAGAAATACATGACTACTGTATGTTGAAAGTGCCATGGTAACTTGCTCACTTTCCATGGAATATTGGGCTTGATCACCTCAGTGTTGCTGTTTTGTGTGTTTAGGGACCAATGGCACGTCGACAACAGACTAGGAGCGCAGCACAGAATAATCAAGACAACGAGACAGCCAAAGCACTCTGCGACGTAGCAAGGACCATGAGAATAATTATGGAACAAATGGTATCAGAGCCTGCACCTCTCTCAGTACGTTGTGGTTCGGGGACGAACCAAGCAGAAGCTGGTGGGCATGTAACGCCCGGGGATTGCGAAGTCGAGGAGTGATCGCCGGTGCAAGGAGGCACGGACAAGGAGCGGCTCCTGGCAGACTTCGAAAGCGGAGGGGTACATGAATGAACCGATTACACACCCGAATGAGAGGGATCCTGAGACTGTATAGATATGGGACTATACAGTTAAAGGGGGCTTATATGAATTGATTTGTACTACCTTTACCAACAAGATGCATCTTCTTTTCGGTAGCCCAAACTAAAAGAACTCCACAATTAAGCGTGCTTGACTTGGAGCAATTTTGGGATGGGTGACCTCCTGGGAAGTTTTCCTAGGAAGCGTGCGAGTGAGGACAAAGCACGCTGAAAAGACCCGTGTTGGTTTGTGGGGACAGTCGTCAATCCATAAAGCAGCAGGGGACGTAACATGTTGTATTGCATGCTTGGTGATTCACTGTGTCATTTGGATTGACTACATGCGCATTTACCTATGAGATTTTGAGCCTCTTTGATTGGACTATCATGTACCGTGCTTATTTGTTCATGTGTGTTTTGCTTTTTGGATTTGTATACTAGAACTTGCTTAGGGTCTTGTTTGAAAATATGTTCCATTTGTATGCTTGAATATGATTGAGGCATTTTTCTTATTGTCAGCCACTTATCCATATAGCCACCTTTTGCATGTTACCATTGTTTAGCCCCTTTGAGTCTTATTTCCTATTCTTTTGTTTTAGCACATCCTTAGCCAAAAGTGAAAACCATGAAATTCCCAACCTTTCAGGCTTAGGAGAGTATTTGTGCAATTTCTTATATGTGCTTGAGCATAAGTATAGGGTAGAGCATGATGGCATGCTCTAATTTAAGTGTGGAGGAGGAACAATATGTACTCAAAATTCAGCAAGTGGCATACCAAGAAAATAAAAAATAAAAAAAATGCAAGGTTGATTGAAAAAATAAAAAAAAAACATCTGAAAAAAGTTTAGTTGAAGGTGTGCCACATTAAAATCAAAGGCTTGTAATTGTGATTAACATGGACAAAGTGTATCCTTAAGCATTTGTGCTCTTTGTGTATGTATTTACTCTCTTTTAACTTAAGGTTTAAGCCATTGGCCTATATATTTATCCATCTTCACCTAAACCCTATTAAAACCAAAAGTAAGTCCTCTTGATTCAGTATGTATGTGTGTGTGTGACAAAATGGAGAATGAGACTCGTAGCAAGTGTAACACCCTAATAATTATTTAAAAATTAATTTAAGTTTTATTAATCGTAATTTCAAAAATCTGACAATTTTAGAAATGATGAGGGTGGCCTAACGGAGATGTAAGAAAAGAAAAAAAAATTTGGACTGGCATGAATAGTAACCTTATGGGCCCATGGGCCCGTTGGGACAGCCGAAACCCTAGAATTGGGACTCGAAGGTGCCCAAAACTGAGAAAAGAAAGGATTAAGGATAGAAATAGTTAGAGATGAGGATTATATAGTTAGAATTAATTTTCGGGTAATGTTTGATTACTTGGGTACGGTGTTTTATCCGTTCGGTAAAATTTTGGTGTGCGACTTCTAACACCGAAAGATAGTTTAATCTTTATAAAAAGATAATACCTATCCTTTAGAGCCAAGTGTAAGGCTAGGATTCAATCTTGAATTAAAAGATCAAATCCTAGCTATTCATCTTGTCTTCTTTTTGAAAAAAATATAGACTTTATGTTAAACAATTCTTACAACCTAATTTAATATCATTAAAAGCTACAAAAGCTTACCTTTAAAGACACATATTCTCGGCCATAAGAGGGAACCAAGCAGCCACCATTGTTGTTTCTCCAAGAGCTCAAAGTTTTTATTTCAATTCACCAAAACACTTGCCAAAAGTTGCTAAAACCACAATCTCCCTTCACAAAACTTACTTTACTCATCACCACCTACAAAACTGACCAATTGGAATTTCAATTCCTCATCAATCCTCACCTTGATACCTCATACATCATTGATTAAGGAAGGGATTGGTGCTGATTTGGTGGCCTTGAAGTGATCAAAATCCTTCTTGGAGTATCCTTTGGAAAAAAGGTCCCTAAAGCCATCAAAGTAGGGTTTGTTGTCTTGTTTAGTGGAATTCTATTTCTTGTAGATTTTGATGGTATAATATTGATGTTTTCTGGTTCTATTCTCTGATTACATATATATAGATGTATTTTCTTTGGTGGATTGGTTTGTTGTTGTCGAAAAATCATTTTTCCTAAAGAGATGTTAAACCTACTTACTGAATTTTCAATTTTCCTATTGATAGTGACTGTTCATGAATTTTCTGGCACAATTGTATGTAGTTTTATGAGTTATAAAACTTATATATTGAATCTAACATCCTAAGGTAACTTTGAGAATTTTCATGGAAGACTCTAACTACCTGAAAAAAATCATGAACCGAGACTATATATGTGCTATATGAATTTCTGTCTTGAAGCTACGAAATTTTACTAATTTTGTTACCATAGCAAATGATTGATTTTTTGTTTGAAAGTTTTACAGGGTATTGGAAACATCTTTGATTTTAACCATGATTTTTATTCTGAATTGATTCAATCATTTGTTAGGGTTAAAAATTATAAGATTATGGTTCTAAGCTAAGATTAGGCGGTCTCTGACCACTAAATTTGTAGGATTTTGTTAATATAGTTAGAAAATGATTCTTGCTCTAAAATTTTTACAAGACCTTATGGACACATTGAGGTATCATGGAAAATTTTTATAGCCTTTGAATTGGTTATTTGGTATGAAAAATAAATTGTTATTTGAGTGAAAAATCTGCCAATGTGCTAAAATTGTGATAATGCCTGGAATTGGTGACATAATGACATTTGGTTCAAGTTTGATGTGTATGAATGCATGCTATGGACTTCAAAGATTATTTTATGAAGAATAAATGAATGATATATATATATATATATATATAGGTTTGAAGTATTATGAAATCAGAGAATTATGTTAATGTATATAGAAATGTGATGCCTGTATATATGAGCTTGAGAATAATGTATGTGCCAAGTGAAAAATGAAGTCCCTTTTAGGGCACAGAAAGTTCCCTTTAATATAAAAAGGGCACGACAAAGTCCCCTTTAATAGAAAAAAGGCACAGTAAAATCCCCTTTAATCTAAAAAGCACATGGCAAAATTACCTTTAATCTAAAAAGGGCACGACAAAGTCCTTCTAATATGGAAAGGGCACAGAAAGGCCCCCTTTGGAAAAGTCTCCTTTACTATGTCAAAGACACGAAGAGATCATTGCAATTGCCATATGCATACGCATATTCTATTAAATTATTTGTCTTGAATGAATTATTAGGATCTTAAATGTCATGAAACACACATGTTAAGTGATTGAATAATAAAAGAGACCCACTTCGGAGAATTAGTTTTTGAACTTTAAAATGAACCTTTGATATATTTTGCATGGTCATATTTTCTTAATAAACCAAAGTGGCTAGGACGATAATGATGACATTAATTTTATTATATGTTTTGGGGATTTACCCTACTATGAATTGTAAAATTCTCACCCCTATGTGTTTTGTGTTCCCGTGTCGTCTCCAGGTTAATCTAGTAGACGATAGGGCTGTTACCCAAAAGAACTTGGAATTGCAGTTGTTTAGTAGTTGATACTGTTATTATGTTGCATATAGTTGTAGGCATATGTGTATGTAAATGTAATAGAGATTGTATATGTATTAAAGCTTCCTTATGTAATTGACTTTGTATTAAACAAACATTTTGTATCTTTATTATATATTTTAATAGAATTATGCTTAGTTATTACACCGTTAATCTAACTTACTATAATGTTTAAGAAAGGTCTGCTAATTAGTAAGTAATGACTCTCAAGTACAATATCATGACTTAAGGATGAGGTTGTATTTGGGAGGATGCTACAGCAAGCCTATGGTAATGCATTTTCATTTGAGGTGACTAAATGTGCATCATAACCCAAAACACTTGAGTGAATGAGTGGCAAACACTGACCTTGGGAGGATTTTTGTACTTGATCCATGCACCATATGTGAATTCTACTCTATGTGCTATGTTCTTATTAATGCCTTGCTTGTTATAATTCTCTTGATTATTGCTGTGAAAGCTTACTGTTGTGCCTCTAGGTTCATTGGATAGGTGTATTATCATTTATTTTGTTGCATCATGCATTTTAGATTAGGAGTATGGTCTAGTCCTTGTATATTTTTTCTCATCCATGCCTTGGTTTAATCTTAGTTTCACATAAGGACATGTGAAAGCTTAAAATGTAGGGGAGTTTGATAAGGGGCAATTATGACACTTATTTTGCTACCTAACCTTAGCTTTTAGCATAGGTTTTACTGAGTTATTAATGTGATTAATTAGAATTTTGATTTATTCCTCATTGTGTAATTTTGGTAGATTTGTTAGCTTTTGCATTGATTTTGGAATAATTTGTGATTACATCCTGTTGCGTTAGACTTGTCTCTTTGAGTATAGTTTTGTTCAGAGGAGCTTTAGATCAAGTGCAAAGTGTCAAGAATAAGGCTGGAGACTCTTTGGAAGGAGCTTGGAGCAAAAAGGAAGAAATATCATGGAAGTTCACCATTTTGGTGAGTGCTACAATGCTTGGCAGAGCAAGAACTATAAATTTTTGGACCACTTTCTCCGAAGAGCACTGCAGCATTAGTGTGATGACGGGATTGTAGTTCAATTACATGTTTTTGGGCCTCATTTTTGGCTATTTTAGAGAACAGTATATATGGGATTGACCCAATTGTTTACCGTAGTTTTTGTTTTAGTTTTAGGTTCCTAAGATTAGTTGCTATTATTCTCTATCTACATCTCTCTCTTCCCCTTCACTATTCTTCTCTCTCTTAGGAATTCCATTAGTGAATATGCTTTATCTTAGAGATTATGGCAAGGCTTATTGCTATTATTTTTAGGTTCTCTTTTATCTTCATTGTTCTTTAGAGATGGAAGAATAGATTTCTTTATTAGTGTAAAGGTCTCCGAATAGATTGGGATGATGTTTGAGACCTTTTTTTGATATTAAATGCATTAGTTTTCTTAATGTTCTGCAGTTTCTATTCCTATAATAATTATGGTGATTGCTATAATCTTGTCGGAATAACTAAATTGGCGATCGTTGTTTAGAGAAATAGATCTATTGGTTTATGTTTGAGGAATAACATTAGAATTAACTTTCCGATTAGCGGTTAGACTATAACAATTGGTTCATTAAATTAATATAATTTCTAAATAAATTGAGATATCATTTTTTAGTTATTTGCATTGATTAAATTCTAGAGATCGATCGATCACTAGTAGAATTGTTCGTAATTTATTACTAATTTTCACCAATCGGTTCAATATTTGGTCAATGATAATCAAATTTCAATCCGAGAAATAGCTTGTACTAGTGCCCTTCTTCATTGTTGCTATTATCTCTTATTTCAATTGCTATAATTTCATTCTTTAAAACCCCCAATTTTCCCAACTAAGTGTTGAAACCTTCTTGAGTGATGACTTAGGTTGTACCCTTTACTATATTTTTGGTGCAACTTAGCATTAAATTAATTTTCTAATTTGAGGATGTAGGCGACAGACTCCATTCACTCCCTCTATTTTTGCTTTTGTTAAAGAGGCTCCTATCCCTACTCCTGTTACTATTTTTGCACCATCTTTGGCTCCTACATCTATTGCTTTTACTACTATTGTCTATATAGAAAAAGAACTTGCCCCAACAACAACAAGAGTAACCTATTTTTCAAGCCAACCTTAACCTGAACCACAACCAAGCTCCTATTGAATAATTAGCGTGACATGGCTACTTGGTTAGACAGAGTAGAAGCTTAGTTGAGAAGACATAAAGAGTTGCTGCTTGAACTTCTTTGAGAGGTTAAGCAGAAGGGCCAATGATGGCATGGTTTCCAGTACACTCTTTTTGATAATACCAAAAGGAGGAGAAGACAGAAGAAAAGATAAAGAAAATAAAGAAAAATCTTCTGTGCTGAGAAAATCAAGGGGTCAAGCTAAGAAGGAGTTCAACTAGGGGGAGACTTCATGATCATACCTACAGCATTGACCATTCATTGTTTATGTTCATTTGTTTTTATTTTAAGCTCTGAATATCCTTTTTTTGCTATGTTACTTTGATATTATTTCTGGTACATATATGATAAGTGTATACTTCATCATGTTTAAGTTTTGAGTTTATGCTCTGGTACCTATCTACATCCATCATATGCTCTAATAGCTTTGATACATATCTTTTATGGCTCTGATATACATATATTATCTTTTATACCCTGATATGTATGCTCTGACATACAAATATGAAGTTTTCTCATATATAACTCATGCTCTGATACACATGTCTAAGTGTTATGATAAAATGCTGTACGTTGCTCTCATAGACATAAACATGTGATCAATTCTTTTTTTTAGAAACTTCCCTTGTGTGCAAAGATTATATGTTGCATGCTTTAAAGCACTATGTCATTTCACCATGTTCCAAAGATGATTTGGATAAAAGTCGTGCTGCATATGGACTCAATATTAAGAATAAATATCACAAGTATTATCCTGTTTATTCAAATTTGCCTAAGTTTAGAAAGTCATATGACTTAAAATCAAGCTATTTTTATTTAGAAAGCTTAAATGCTTTAGCCTTTTCAAATATTTGCTCTGATACTTCCCAGAAAGTGCTCGATATTCTTTAGAAACCTTCTTTGAAGTGAAACAACTTTGACTCCAGTCAATTAAGATTGCTAAATGTCTTGATGAAATCTACATCATACCTTAAGAATGAGATCTTCTGAAACTCTATCAAAAATATTTTGAAAGATTATAGAACTTTCTTGATCTAAGATCTATTCATATATTTCTTTCAAAATATCTCCAAAAGATTTTCTCAAAATTAGGGTTGTTATCATAAAAAAAGAGAGGAGGTTGTTAGCTCTAGAATCCTTTAGAAAGCATAACACTAAATGTTGAGTGATAATAAAACTAATTTCACGAAAATACTTTATAGAAGGAGTAACTGTTTGCTTGAGTTTCTTGAGTATACAAACAAGTTCATTCTCATTATCATACAACTTCATGAACAAGTGTTTTTTTCATGAAACCATGTGTAAACATGTTGAATCTCATTCAAAGATATTTAGAACTTAAATGAAGTGAAAAAATAATCCTTGAAATGAATGTTAGTATGGTAAGGGCATGAAAGGAAATTATTAAGAATAAGGAACTAAGACTTAGATCTTCAAAAAATATCATGCAACTTCAGAAATTGTCATTCAAGTGAAGATTTCAATCCAACTCTGAAAAAAAGTGTGGTTACCATCTTCAGTCATCATTATCGTGATATATCAATTACAACAAGCTTTGATTGAGGCATAGAAGATCAAAAAGGAAGTCTAGAAACTGAAATAACACTTCAAAAAGAACGTTTACTGTAAATGGTGCACTTTATAGAAATAGAAGGGGAAATTTGAAATTTAAATTTAAATTTAAATTCAAATTCAGTTAGGGACTGATAGTGACACCTCTTTTTAACTTGGTTAATTACCCCAGCTTCAAGAAGAAAAAGTTTAGAAACCTTGTTTAGAAATAAAAAAGTAATTTCTAAATATGGACTTGATTGCTAAAAGAGTAGGATTTAAGTTTCATGTTTGAGCTTAATACTAATGGCATTGATGCTTGAAATTAACATAGATCATAGGTTCTAGAGGTTTTTGAACCGATTTGGTGTTGTGTTGACTGAACTCATTAAGCTCTTCATGTTTGAATGCACAAATTTGAGTAGAAGTTTCTCTTGAATTTGATCTTAGCAAATATGAAATTGTTGGTTTATGATTTAAATTCAATGATAGAGTAACTATTGCTTCTGCTTGATTCATGAGCTAGTGTTTTCATCCAATTGTTTTCTACTTTTTGCTTATTGTTAGCGCTATGTTTCCACACAAATTCCCTTTATATCCTTGATTAGATAACATTAACATCATTAAAAGACAATTCAAATTGCATCCTATACTATTAGTTTGTAATCTAATTTTTGTAATTTAATTTGATCAAGCTTAGCATTTAAGGTCAAGTATGAAGGTGAATATAGGTATTGAAAAGAGTGAAATCCCCTTCACTTCCACTTCACATATATATACCCAACTTCATGGAACAAACCAACAGTCAATACTTAAACCCTATTGCCATCTCCAACAGCTAGGACTATTATTAAGAAAGTGCACAATTATGACAAATGAAGAGACATTGAAAAGCAATCAATCACATCATGACACATGGTGCATCGGGAAAATGAAATTATTGGAGGAAGCCAAAATGACAATTCCTAAAATTAAAGGAGGATCAATCAATAAGTGAATGAGTGGGAAGCTCAAATCAAGAAGGCTAGGTTTTCAACCTTCATTATTTAAGCTTGGGATTAGGGCTTAGGAGGGCTTATGGACCAACCAGTCGATAGGCTAAGAGGTAGCCCTTACTTAAGCTAACATGCCCCATGTTCACCTTTTGATCATCAAAGCTAGGGGTTAGGAGAGATTATAGATTGGCCAAGACTCGAGTTAGCAAGTCCCTTTTTCCCAACTCACCTTTTATCAACTTCCAAGCTTAAACAAGAGCAGAAGTTGCGTTACAGAACTAGCTTATCCCAAACCTCAGCCTAACATCAACTGTTCCAAATCCTTGAATCTTAACCTAATACCCCCACCATCTAAGGGATAACGGACAAAACCACCTTACTAGTAGTGGTTAAAAGGGTTCCCTCCCCCTTCTTTCCTATCGATAGAAATTAGTATCATCTTCTAGCAAAATTATTACTCATTATCATCTGCCTTGAGCATGAAAGGATCATTAAGCATTTTTCTTTTTTTGAAAAAGGCCATCTTTGCTTTCAAACTTAAGTATCTATAAAGACTCAAATACTTACTTGGTCTAAGGATCAGTTAATTCTTAGAGGGCATATCTTTATCTCAAAGGACGTATACACTATCCTTACTAGAAGAGTTTGGTTTCATCTCTTATAACCCAGCAGTCTTCCCATATGTCCTAATCTCTAGCTCAGTATGGAGGATGGAGAACTCTAACTTGGCTGACCACTTGTTGTACCTTTTTTCCAAGCCAGACATTGCTTATGCAGTTTATCAATAGAGCCAATTCATGTCTAAACCTTAAACTTTTTGTTTGCATCTTGTTTATCATCTCCTTAGAGATTTCAAGGATACTCTTGATCTTAGGTTGTTCATTTACACTACTTCTTCCTTGCCCACTGTAACACCCTAGAGTTATTCAAAAATTAATTGAAACTTTATTAATGAGAGTTTCAATATTTTGATAGACGTAGTGATGATGGGGACTATCCAGTGGACGAATAGAAAAAAAATGTGAATTGTGATTTTGTGTGCCCTGCGAGCCCGTCGGGACAGTCAAAACCCTAGACCAGGACCAGGAGATGCACAAAATTGAGAAACATAGGGTTAAGGTTAGAAATAGTTAGAACTGAAGATTTTATACCTAGAATTAATTTTCGAGTAATACTTGATTACCCGAGTAAGGTGTTTTACCATTTAATAAAATTTCGATGTGTGATTTCAAACATCGAAAGATAGTTTAATCATTATAAAGGGATAATACACATCCATTTAAACCTAGTGTGAGGCTAAGATTTAATCTTGATTTACAAGATTAAATCCTAGCCATTCATTTTATTTTCTTTATTTGAAAGAATTATACATTTACATTACATAATATCTAAAGTAATCTAAGATAAATATAAGACCAAACATCCTTATCTCTCTAGCCAAACATCTTGACCAGCACAAGGAGAAAACCAGCCATCATTTTCATCTTCTCAAGAGCTCAAAATCTTGATTTCGATCCATCAAAACTCTTGTCCAAAGTTGTTAAAACCATAAACTCTTTTTACTATACTTACTCCCCTCATCAAGATATACCAAACTAGCCGATTGAAATTTCAAATCCTCACCATTTTTCATCTTGATACCTAATCTCTTGCTGCCTAAGGGAAGGTTTGGTGTTGGTTTAGAGGCCTTGAAGTGAGAAAAATCCTTCTTGGACGTCATTTGGAGCAAAGAATCCTTAAGTCTGCAAAAGTAGGGTTTTGTAATCTTGTTTATTGCAATTCTATTTTCTTGCAGATTTTGAGTATTTAAATTTGATAATTCTGATTCTAATGTGAGGTTATACATAGAATTGATGTATTTGCATTGGTGGAGTAGTTTGGTATTGTTGAAAATCATTTTTGTCAATGGGAGTTTTGGGCTATCTTGTTGGAATTTCGATTTTGTTATAAGCAGGAATTGGTCTTGATTTTTTAGATGCACTTGTTGGTATTTTTATGAGACAAAAAAATTATATGTTAAGGTAACATCTTCTGGGAAGTCTATGATTTTTCTTGGTTTATGATAATGACTTTTACTACATTAAAAAAATAAGAACTGTGGCTAATCATATTGCTGTTGAATTGTTGGAATTGAAGCTACATATTTTACTAATTTTGTTACTAGAGCAAATAATTGAATTTTACTTGAAATTTTTATAGGGTTTTGGAAACATCTTAAGGTTTAACCATGAATTTTATTTTGACTTAATTTTTCCTAGGTTAAAAATTATGGAATTTTAGTTTTGACCTGAGCTTAGGTGGTCTCTAACCACCAAATCTTTAGAATTTTGTTAACATAGTTAGAGAATAATTCTTGCTCTGAAATTTTTATAATACCTTATAGACATATTGAGGTGTCATTGAGAATTTTTATAGCCTTGGAATTGGTTGTTTTACATGCAAATTAAATCTTCCTACTTAAGTGTAAAATCTGCCAATATGTTGGAAAGGAACCCAAATCTTGAAATGATTATGCAATGACTTTTGATTCAAGTATGATGAGTATAAATGCAGGCTATATAATTTAAATACTTATGAAGAATGAATGAGAATTTCATTGTGAGTGAATATCTATATGTAATTGGAGCTTGCATTAGTGAAAAGAAAAATGATAAATGAATATATATGATAAGAGAGCATGTAAGAACGTCAATTGTGCATGTTCTAACATAGTGGTAAAATAGAGACAAGAGTTATGATGGGGAAAAGGGATGGTAAAAAGAGGGACTTCCCTAGAGATATTATGAGTCGCTAGACATATCGGCTTGGAGTAGAACTATGTGAGATTCAAAAAAAGGAAAAAATAACGTTTGATGATCACGTATAGGAATGAGCTCATGTCCTGATAAGTAGTCTATTACCCACTGTGGAGTTGTCCACTGTAGATACCATTAGGTATAAATTACCCATCGTGGAGTCATCCACTGTAAATACCGCTTGGTATAGAACTAAGTCTTTCCTATATTGATAAAAAGAGAAAATACATTGAATTGGGTTCCATGGTTACAAGAAGAAATGCATGATTATTATTGTTTCTGCATATGACTTTACATGATATTTCTTATATAAATGAAATGGTTAGTTATGTTCCATTTATGTTTGGAGGAGTTCCCTACTGAGAATTTTATAATATTCTTATCCATAAGTTTGTATGCACTATGTATTGTATTCAAATCCTGCTGATGTCATGCATGATATTACTCCTTGATTCGCCACAGTGGGAATGACACTATGAGCCTATACTAGATTCTTTATATGTAGTAGGATACTCCCAAGTTCATGCTTATATGTAGTTTTCACTGCTAAGTTTGACCCCGCTTTTCCTTATAATGGTATGCCCCTCCACCTAGCACACCCGATTATCTTCATGCACCCACCTGCACTGCCAACACCTTCTCAGCATATGCTCCATCCTTATCTTCCTCTTCAGACTCTGACCTTTTCGCACATTTTGGTGCACCTGCTGAAGGTGGTGCCATCATACCGATGGCAAACGGTTTTCACAAGGAGGATATGAGACATTCAGGGACTATTCTACATGTTCTTAGTCGTAGCCTAGTTCTAGGATCCACGAGCCTGCGGACCATTTTGTTAGATGTTTTGAGGCCTGTTTATGTGTATATATATATTTTTTGAGCCTTAGGATTGAGCAGGTTAGGCTAAACACTTGATGTAGTTTTGAACTTAGTTCCTGAATAGTTTACTTGTGAACTAACTTACCTTCCGGTATGATGTATATGTTAATGACTTGAATATGGGGTGTGTGTGTGTGTGTATGTGTCTGTATCTGTGTCTGTCTATATATATATATAAATGATTTTTTGTAATATATAAGTTTAATTTACTTTTTTTTTTCATTTTTTTGACTAGTATAAATATTATTAAATGACATTCTTCTAGTTATTGTGATAATACTCGAGTAATGCACGGTAGTTAGGAGTATGTTATATTATGGTATCAGAGCCGAACTGTCCTAATATGCCTGAGGATTAGACCAGTTGTGCTTCCTTAGTAACTGTCACGCATTATAATTTTATAGATATATGTGTGACTGCTGGTTGAGAATGTTGTGGGTTACTACCATATTTAGCTTGATATTGGGCTTAATTAACTTAATATTTTTGTTTGGTGTGATACGAATGGATGACTTCAAATTGGCTTACTAGGAATGGTGCCGAAGATAAAGCGGGTATGATGGACACCTTCCGTTATATGGTCGCAGCTATGTGGGAACAAGCTGCAGTGGCCAACTGAATAATAGAGAGGTTGGATCGCGACGATGAATAGAATCCAACTGGAAACCTTGGAGGAAATGATGTGGATATGGAGTATAAAAAATTCATCGAGTTCAAGAAAACAAACCCTCCACCTTTCGAGGAGATTTTGATCCAAATAAATCAAAAGAATGGATTAAAGCTATTGAGAAGGTTTTCTCAATTCTTCCTTGTACCGAGATCCAGAAAGTGTCTTTTACTACTTACATGCTGGAAGCCGATGCAAAATTTTGGTGGGTTAGCACCAATGGGTTATTCGAAGCTTCTCAGATTGAAGTTAGCTAGGATGTTTTTAAGGAAGCTTTTTACCACAAGTACTTCCCTACTTCCATGAGGAACACAAAGGAGCTGGAGTTTATGGCACTTACGGAAGGATCTATGAGCATAGCAGAGTGCACGGCCAAGTTTGAAGAGCTCTGTAAGTTTTCTACGATTTACCAACATGACCCATATGACATGAAAATGTATGAAATATGAAGGAGGTCTACGTGAAGATATTGAAGCAGCCATGAGTCTATTGGAGATCAAAGATTATGCTACCTTGGTAATTAAATGTTGATGTACAGAGGAGTTCAACAAGAATTTAGCAAGTTTCAAGCATGCACAAAACAATACAAGAAGGGGATTGGCACCCTAGGGCCCATGGTTTAAACCTATCAACCAGTCTAGAGGGAGGTTTCTACCCAACAACAACAACAACAATAGAAGGAAACAACTTTAAGCATCAAGACCAGAGGTAGTATGCGAGTGTCCTAAATGTGGGAAGAATCATGGAAACAAGCCTTGCTGGGCAACACAAATTGTTTGCTGCGGATATGAAAACCATGACATAAGGCATTTGAATGCCTTAATAAGAAAAATCAGCAGCCCGTCTCCAGGTCACAATGCCAGGGACGTGTTTTCACTCTAAGTGGTAAAGAAGCTTCTCAATCTGCAGATCTGATCCGACGCAAGTATGAAATAAATGGTAATACCTTAGATGTACTATATGATTTGAGCACTACTTATTCTTTTATATCTCATGACTATGTATACAAGCTACAATTATCTATGTCTGAATTATCTTATGATCTCCTTGTGTCCACTCCTACTACTAATCCTATTAGGACTTGCCATGCATGCATAGATCTTCCTTTTTAGATAGGTACTAGAAAGTTTATAGCTAATTTAATTTATCTTCCTTTAGCGGGTTTAGATGTAATCCTGGGTATGGATTGGCTTGTAGCCAACCACATTCTTTTAAACTGCCCAGATAGAATTGTTGTGTTTCCTTCTACCTTTCCTTCTACCCATGTGATTCCTCTTTCTTTTTATTTAAGTCTAGTAACATTTAACCCTTGTAAAGCAAATCATCAGGAATATGTTCTCTTCTTGGAAAGTGAAACTGAAGGTGATCACGAGTTGAGTAAGATTCTGATGGTTAAGGAGTATCTAAATGCCTTCTAAGATGATATTCTAGAGTTTCCACCTAACAGGGAGATTGAATTCTCTATTGAGTTAATTCCAGGAAATTTTCCTATCTCAATTGCCCTTTATAGAATGTCACTTTTGGAGTTGAAAGAATTAAAAGCATAGATTGAGGAATTACTAGGGAAACATTTCATTAGACCCAATGCTTCTCCATAGGGAGCCCTATTCTTCTGGTAAAGAAAAAGGATAGGGGGATGAGACTTTGTGTGGACTATAGGCAATTGAATAAGGTGATGATTAAAAATAAGTTTCCTTTGCCAAGAATTGATGACCTCATGGGTCAATTACAAACGGCAACCATATTCTCAAAGATTAATCTGCGATTAAGATATCATCAGATTCTAGTTCAAAAAGAGGACATTCCCAAGATTCGCTTTAGAACTCGATATGGACATTATGAGTATATGGGGGTACCTTTTGAACTGACCAATGCTCCAGCTATATTTACAGATTATATGAACCGAATTTTCCACCCTTCCTTGGATAAATTTGTAGTTGTATTTATAGATGACATACTTATCTATTCAAGGACTGAGCAAGAGCATGCGAAGCATTTTAGGGTCGTGTTACAGATACTAAGAAAGTAGAAGTTGTATGCTAAGCTGTCAAAATGTGAATTATGGATATAAGAGATCAAATTTCTAGGTCATGTGGTATCATGAGAGGGAATCTTAGTAGATCCTAGTAAGGTTGAATCAGTACTTCATTGGGAATGACCAACCATGGTGATAGAGATTTGGAGCTTCCTAGGGCTAACTGGATACTATAGGCATTTTATCACTAGTTTCTCTCAGATAGCTTTGCCTTTGACTAAGTTAACCTAAAAGAATGCTCCATTCAAGTGGCACTGGAATACGAAAATAGTTTCTAGGAGTTAAAGCAAAAGTTGACCACAGCATCAGTGTTAGTACTACTAGATCCTCATGAGCCTTATAAAGTTTATTGTGAGGCTTCTAGTAAGGGTTTAAGATGTGTGTTGATGCAGAATCAAAAAGTGGTTGCTTTTGCTTCTTGACAATTGAAACCACATGAGGTAAACTATCCAACTCATAACCTCGAACTCGCAGCTATGGTTTTTGCTCTCAAGATCTGGCGACATCATCTTTATAGTATGTAATTCAATGTTTTCTCTTATCATAAAAGCTTAAAGTATCTTTTTGATCAGAAGGAGTTGAATATGAGACAAAGAAGATGGATGGACTCAAGGATTACAAATTCATCTTAAATTACCATCCAAGCAAAGCGAATGTTGTTGCTGATATACTGAGCAGTAAATCTATAAGTGTAGCATGTTTGATTATTAAAGAGACAGAGCTAGTGGAAAGCTTTAAGAAGCTTAGTTTAGGTATGTCTATGACCCCTCAAAGAGTTGTGTTGGGTTAGATAAAAGTAGCAAGTGAGTTCAAGGAACAAATTGTGGTTGCACAATCTGAAGATCTAGAGTTTCAAAAGATTTTAAGATTAGTCCATTCAAAGAAGTTGCCAGGATTTTCTCAAGACCAATGAGGCATATGGAGGTTCAACGATAGAGAATATGTGCCTGTAAATGGCAATCTCAGAAATGAAATCTTAGAGGAAGCTCATAAGGGTGAATTCACTGTACATCCCAGAATTAGTAAGATGTATGTAGATCTTAAGAAGATTTTTGGTGGCTAGGGATGAAGAAAGACATAGTAAAGTTTGTTAGGAAGTGTTTGACTTGTCAAAGGGTTAAAATATAGCATCAAAAGCTGGCTGGGACACTGCAACCTCTAGAAATCACCGAGTGGAAATGGGAGAGTATCTCCATGGACTTTGTAATGGATTTTCCAAGAACATCGTTAGGTCATGATGCTATCTGGGTCATAGTGGACAGATTAACCAAGTCTGCTCATTTCTTACCTATCAAGGCTAGTGATCCTTTGGATAAGTTAGCTTCTTTATATATTCAGGAAATAGTAAGACTGCATGATGTTCCTTCTTCGATAGTTTCTGATAGGGACCTAAAGTGTATTTCGAGATTTTGAGGGGCTTTCCAAAAAGCCTTTGGAGCCAGACTCTATTTAAGTATTGCCTATCACTGCCAAACTAATGGACAAACAGAACGCACCAAACAGACCTTGGAAGATATGCTAAAAGCATGCATGATCGAGCAAAAGGGAAGTTGGGACAAGTTGCTTCCATTAGTTGAATTTGCTTATAATAATATACATCATGCTAGTATTGGCATGGCTCCATATGAAGCTTTATATGGAAGAAAATGCCAATTTCCCTTATGTTAGTATGATTCAGGTGAAACAGGTTTGTTGGGACCTGATCTTGTTAATCAGATGACCAAGCTGATCCAGAAAATCATGAGCAAAATCCTTACCACACAGAGTTGTTAGAAGAGCTATGCTAACACTTAGAGGAAACCTTTAGAGTTTCAAGATAGAGAACATGTATTCTTGAAGGTTACCCCTACAACTGGTGTAGGTAGAGTCCTACGAGTTAAAAAGTTGCCACCTAAATTCATAGGTCCTTTTCAAATTCTTTGACAAATTGGGTCATTGGTGTAACATCCCCTGCTGCTTTATGGATTGACGACTATCCCCACAAACCAACACGGGTCTTTTCAGCATGCTTTGTCCTCACTCACACGCTTCCTAGGAAAACTTCCCAGGAGGTCACCCATCCCAACATTGCTCCAAGTCAAGTACGCTTAACTGTGGAGTTCTTTCAGTTTCTTTTCGGTAGCCCAAACTGAAAGAACTCCACAGTTAAGCGTGCTTGACTTGGAGCAATGTTGGGATGGGTGATCTCCTGGGAAGTTTTCCTAGGAAGCGTGCGAGTGAGGACAAAGCATGCTGAAAAGACCCGTGTTGGTTTGTGGGGACAGTCGTCAATCCATAAAGCAGCAGGGGATGTTACAAATGGTATCAGAGCAAAATTGAAAAGAAAAGTAAACAAATAAAACCCTACTCAAGAAATTAAATATGATATGAGTATGCATATGCTTAATTTCGGTTCTGTAAAAAGTTTAGGGTAATTAGAGTTCTCTAACTATATTAAAAAAATTCTAAAAGTTTAGTGGTCAGAAACCATCCAACCTCAGCTCAAGAACCAAAATTCATAATTTTTGACCTCCTGGGAAGTTTTCCTAGGAAGCATGCGAGTGAGGACAAAGCATGCTAAAAAGACCCGTGTTGGTTTGTGGGGACAGTCGTCAATCCATAAAGCAGTAGAGGATGTTATAAATGGCCTACCAAATAGCCTTACCCCCATATCTATCTAACCTTCATAATGTCTTTCATATATCTCAACACAGAAAGTATCATTTAGATCCAAACCATGTTTTAGAACTCGAATCCATATAGATAAAGGATGACTTGATATTTCAAGCCCCTCCTATTCAGATCATTAATAGAGAAGTCAAGCAGCTTAGAAATAAATCAGTGCAACTAGTGAAAGTGGCTTGGGGTGGACCAAGAAGTGAAGGGTATACATGGGAATTAGAGTCAAACATGAAGAAGGATCATCCAGAGCTATTTCCAAGTATGAAATTTCGAAAACAAATTTTTTCTTAAGGTGGATGGTAATGTAATACCTGGAATTATTTAAAAATTGATTAAAATTTTATTAATGAGAGTTTCAATATTTTGACAGACGTAGTGATGATGGGGACAACCCAATGGATGAGTAGGAAAAAAATGTGAATAGTAATTTTACGGGCCCTATGGGCTCATCGAGACAGTCGGAACCTTATATTCGGACCCAGAAGATGCCCAAAACTAAGAAAACATAGGGTTAAGGTTAAAAATAGTTAGAACTTAAGATTTTATTTCTAGAATTAATTTTCGGGCAATATTTGATTACCTGGTATGGTGTTTTACCATGGTAAAATTTTGGTGTGTGATTTCTAACATTGAAAGATAGTTTAATCATTATAAAAGGATAATGAATATCCACTTAAACCTAGCGTAGGGCTAAGATTTAATCTTGATTTATAATATTAAATCCTAGCCATTCATCTTATTTTCTTTCTTTAAAGAAGTATGCATTTACATTACATAATATCTAAAGTAATCTAATATAAATATAAGACCAAATATTCTTATCTCTCCAACCAAACCTTTCAACCAACACAAGGAGAAAACTGGCCACTATTTTCATCTTCTCAAGAGCTCAAAATCTTGATTTCAATCCACCAAAACCCTTGTCCAAAGTTATTGAAATCACAAACTCCTTTCACTAAACTTATTCTCCTCATTAAGATCTACCAAACTAACCGATTGAAATTTTAAATCCTCACCATTTTTCACCTTGATACCTCATCTCTTGCTGCCTAAGGGAGGGTTTGGTGTTGGTTTGGAGGCCTTGAAATGAGCAAAATCCTTCTTGGAACATCATTTGGAGCAAAGAATCCTTAAGTTTGCAAAAGTAGGGTTTTGTAATCTTGTTTGTTGCAATTCTATTTTGTTGTAGATTTTGAGTATTTAAATTTGATAATTCTGATTTTAGTGTGAGGTTATACATATATATTGATGTATTTACATTGGTGGAGTAGTTTGGTATTATTGAAAATTCATTTTTGTCAAAAGGAGTTTTGGACTATCTTGCTAGAATTTCAGTTTTGTTATAGGTAAGAACTAATCTCGATTTTTCAGATGTATTTGTAGGTATTTTTATGAGCTAGAAAAATTATATGTTTAAGCTAACTGGCAACTCTATGATTTTTCTTGGTTCATGATAATGACTTTTACAGTCTTAAAAAAATCAAGAACTATGGCTGATCATATTGCTGCTAAATTGTTGTAATTAAAGCTGTAGATTTTGCTAATTTTGTTATCATAGCACATGATTGAATTTTCCTTTGAAATTTTTATAGGGTGTTGAAAACATCTTTAAGGTGTAACCATGAATTTTATTTTGAATTTAATCTACCATTTGCAAGGGTTAAAAATTATGGAATTTTGGTTTTGAGCTGAGCTTAGGTTGTCTCTGGTCACCAAGTTTTTAGAATTTTGTTAATATAGTTAGAGAATGATTCTTGCTCTGAAATTTTTATAGGACCTTATGGACACATTGAGGTGTCATTGAGAATTTCCATAGCCTTCGAATTGGTTGTTTGACATGCAAACTAACTCTTTCTACTTAAGTGTAAAATCTACCAATATATTGGAAATGAACCCAAATCTTGAATTGATAGTGTAATGACTTTTGATTCAAGTATGATGAGTATAAATGCATGCTATATAATTTAAAGATTTACTTATGAGGAATGGATGAGAATTTTATTGTGAATGACTATCTATATGTAATTGGAGCCTGCATTGGTAAAAAGAAAAATGATAAATGAATATATGTGGTAAGAGAACATGTAGGAACTTCACTTGTGCATGTTGTAACATAAGGGTAAAATAGAGACAAGACTTATGCTGGGAAAAAGGGAAGGCAAGAAGAGGGACTTTCCTAGAGATATTATGACTCGGTAGACATATTGGCTAGGAATAGAATTGTGTCAGATTCAGAAAAAGGAAAAAATAAAGTCTGATGATCACATATAGAAATAAGCTTATGTCCTAATAAGTAGTCTATTACCCATTGTGGAGTTGTCGACTGCAGATACCATTAGGCATAAATTACCCATTATGGAGTCATCCACTGTAGAGACTACTTGGTATAGAACTAAGTCTTTCCTATGCTGATGAAAAGAGAAAATGCACTAAATTGGGTTCCATGGTTATAAGAGGAAATGCATGATTATTATTGTTTCTACATATGAATTTACATGATATTTCTTGTATAAATAATATGGTTAGTTATGTTCCATTTATGTTTACGTGAGTGCCCCACTGAGAACTTTATAATATTCTCATCCCTATGTTTGTATGCACTGTGTATTGTATTCAGATCCTGTCGATGTTGTCCTTGATATTCTTCCTTGATTAGCCACAATAGGAGTGGCAGTATGATCCTATACTAGATTCTTTGTATGTAGTAGGATACTCCCAGGTTTGCACATACATGTTCTTTAGCCGCTTGTTTAGGTCTTCTATTTTCACTGCTGAGTTTGACCTCGCTTTTCCTTATGATGGTGGGCCCCTCCACCTAGCATACTCAGTTGTCTTCGTGCACCCACCTGCACTGCCAGCACCCCTTCCAGCAGATGCTCTATCCTAGTCTTCCTCTTCAGACTTTGAACCCTCTGTAGGTTCTGATGCCCCCGCTGGGGATAGTGCCATAATATCGATGGCAAACAGTTTTCACTAGAAAGATATGAGACATTTAGGGATTATGCTACATGTACATAGTCGTAGCCTAGTTCTAGGCTCTACAAGCCTGCAAACCATTTTGTTAGATGTTTTGAGGCCTGTTTATATGTATATGTTATTTTTGTTGAGCCTTAGGATTGAACAAGGTAGGCTAGACACTTGATGTAGTTTTGAACTTAGTTCCTAAATTCTTTTCTTGTGAACTAACTTACCTTCCGATATGATGCATATGTTAATAACTTGTATATTATGTATGTATGTATATATATATATATATATATGACTTTTTGCAATACATAAGTTTAATTTACTTGTTTTTTTTTCTTGTTTTCGACTAGTATAGATATTATTAAGTGACACTCTTCTAGTTAATGTTATAATACTCAAGTAATGCACAGTAGTTAAGAGGATGTTACACCCATAACTACATATGTGGATGTTAATTAGGGTATTATGTGGAAACTTGAAAATCTGCCTCAAGCTATTGTCTTTCCCTAGTTTTGATATCATGAAGCAAGCAACAGGTTCAGTTCAAGCAAACATATCAAGGCAAGATATCAACTGCCATTAGTTCCATTCATAAATATCATATTTGAGAATTCTTGATGTATACTTTGGGTCGTGTTAACATGGTCTTGCACTAGTTTTGGATCATGTAATGGTCCTTTTCTTTTAATCGTTAGATCAAGATTCATTAAAATCATATAGTTGAGATTCCTCCCATGTTGATTTGTTTTCATATTTCTCTTTTGGCCTCATTATCATTTAGTTTTGCAAAAGAGTCTGATTGGCTTGTGGTATTAGAGCAATCTCTGGCTATGGAGAAATTGAGTTGTATGGCCTTAAAGCATGCACGACATGGGATCTATTGCCATGAAGTCGAGAAAACTAGTGCTTTCTAAAAATATATCATATATCGTCATGGTGGTTGCAATAATAGCTTGCTCAGATATTTCAAAGACTGGTTTAGTATGGGCAAGGAGGAAGGTTGAAGTGTTAAACAACACATATTTCAAAACTTGGTTTTGAGATTTTATGTGAGGTTGATGGCTTTCGTTTAGATCTAAACAATCTAGAAGATATACTATGACCTATTGTAGTTATTCTAGTAACAATATTTATGATTGATTGTGATATGAACACTTTCAAGAAATAGAATTTTTTTTTTTTGGTGTTGAAGCTATGAAAAAAAAGAAGAAAAGAAAAAGCTATCCATGATATAGAACCCTAGAAACATCACCCACTAGAATTAGTTTGATTCCTAGAGGGGGGTTGTGGTCCCAACACAATTAGTCTCTGTAAAATTTGTCCTAAGTTTGGTTAGGTAGTTTGCAACTTAGTTTCCTGATAACTTGCACTTATCCATATTATTTTCTCTCAAAAATCTAGGCATTTTTGCATCATGCTATAAATTGTTATCATGCATTTGCATTGAAAATAAACATTGTCCTCATTGTGCATAATTGTTAAACTATTGGATAATTACACTTGATTATGGGATTTATTAATTATGAGAGCCCAATGCATGTCACCCCCTCTCCTTTTGAGTGTTATTATGCATATAGGTTCTCCATTTAAGTGTAGGACAACTTGCAAAAGAGGTTGAAGCAACTGGAACGCAACATTCATATTGCAGTAACCGCTATAGCAGTTAAATATTGCATAGTGCCTAGTATTTTGATGACATCTGGAGCTCCAGAAGTTGGATTGAGATATGTTTCATGGCGTTAAAAAGCTTGTTCAAAGGGATACAATCGCTATTTCTAGTGCCAAGGATGGATTCAGATGTTTATGGGGCCAAAATTGACCAAATGAAGAAAGACATCCATTCTACCCAAAGCTGTGGTGCTCAATGAGGGCCACAACGCTCAACAGTGCCTGACAAAGGAATTTAAAGAGAGTAACTTATTGGTAAGCATTGTAGCGCTCATTTAGCGCCATAGTGCATGTGACAGTGCACGGAGGTTAGATTTTGGCCTTAATTGCGAGCCTCACTTGGATTATTTTTGCGTACAGTATAAATAAGATTAGCACAGACTTTTAACCTACTTTTTACTCAGTTTAGTTTGAGTGTTGATAGTCATTCTCTCTCTTCATCTCTTTTCTCTCTACTCCTTATTCTCTTCTTAGGGATTTCATTAGGGATTGGGGATTGTTCTTTGGAATTTTAGCAAAGATTCCTATTAATTGTTCCAGGTACTATATCTATTCATAGTTGTAATCATCTAGAGATGGAGGAGTAGTTTTCCTTACCAGTGTAGGGGTTTTCGTATGAATTGGGATTATAATTGAGATCATTTTCTATTTAATGTATTAGTTTTCTCAATATTCTTAAGTTTTTATTCTTGTAATTATTCTTGCGATTGTTACAATCGTTATTGAAATAACAAAATTAACAATTGTTATTTAGGGAAACCCTTTATACATAAATTGATTGATCAATTGGTTTATGTTGAAGTGAGAATATTAGAATTAACTTTTCGATTAATAGTTAGGCTATAGTAATTGATACATTAAATCAGTATAATTTCTAGGAAATTGGGATCCCATTTACTAATTATTTACCTTGATCTAATTCTAGAAGTCGATTGATCACTAGTATAATTGTCAATAATTAATTACTAATAGCCACTAGTATTGGGAGATTAGGCAGTAAATATCCACTGCAATGGGCTCAAAAAGGATGGAGATGCATCTGAAACTAGACGAATGGCCACAATAAAAGAAACACGGAGTACACTAAAATTTCCACTTTGAAACAGGAAGCCGGTATTATCAAGACCTCTTTTGTGCTTTGCTGCATGTGGATTTCTCTATCCTTCTTAACCTTAACTTCCTTCGGTTTGATGACAGATATGTGAATGATTTAGTCAAGCTTCGCCCCTGATATGGGCTTTGGCAAGGCCGTCCACAATAGTTTTCTGAAAATGGAAACTCTAAGCCCCTTTATGCAATATTAATTAAGAGAGGCGGGGCTTGTTTCATTATTTTAAAAAAGGATCATGACATGGTCCAAATGACCCTTATACTTTTACCTTGAAGGGAGTATTATTATTTTATAGTTAGTTATTATGTTAGACAAGTCAGTTAACAGTTGTTGTGTGTGTTAGATGAGTTGTGTTATTGTACAAAGAATAAACACTATCGTGCTCTTAACTTGTATATAAACGGTTCCAGTGTAATAACAGTCCAGTCTTTGGGGGCCAATGCCAAATAAATAAAAAAAAAAGAGTATTCAGTATTCACACCACTCAATGGAAAAAATTGTGCTAAGTTTGAGCTTCTGTATGTGTCACATAACTCATCTTAAAAAACTCCATACAATCTAACGGCAACCCAGTAGCTTCCATTGAACAACCTACACAAACAGAGTTGAAAAAACAGAGGTATAATGATACTCTATTGTCACTTCCCTTGTAACTCAAGCCTCACGCTGAAACACGTAATACTATAGGGATGTAGGGATGCAGAAGCATTTATCCAAAAAGATAAAAGAGAACAAGAGAAGCAGCTCATTTGTAGTGTGTATTTCCATTTAAATTTTGTTAATGACTAGAACAGCTGGCTGCATGATTCTCGGTTCTCGATTTCGGTGTCCTTGGGATTGAGTTCGAGGAATGGAGTCCTTCTAGCGCTGCAAGAACTTCTACCATAGGTGGCCTAAATTTAGGATCTGTGTGTAGGCATTGCAATGCAAGTGCAGCTGTAGCTTGTGCTCCTTTCTTGGAGTATTGACCACCCAACCTTGTATCCATGATTCTCAGTACTCTTCTGCTATCACTCAGGAAGGGCCTTGCCCAATCTACCAGAGTTTCATCTGAAAATCCAGGTCCATCATCTTCTACAGCACGCCTTCCTGTTAATAACTCTAACAATACAACGCCAAAGCTGTACACATCACTTCTTGGGGTCAAATGACCTGTTTATTCAAAAGCCAAGTTAGAATTTGGCAAAGACAGGATCATTAAATTTGTAAGGGAAAAAAAAATGCACACAACATGACTGTAAATGGAAAGCAACAAGTAATTGAAAAACTATTGCCTCATCTGATTAGATACTGTGAAAAATTGTACATGATTACTAACAATGGGTTTAACATCTCATGTTGTCAAAATAAATAATGTGGTAGCACATTATAGGACATTAGTGTAAAACTCTTATACTGTCAGTGGATACCAGTTAAACTCGAATGGTAATATGTTATAGAACTTTGATCTGTAGCTAAGCTAGAAATATGTTTCACCAACTTGCACCTAATTGGGAGGTTCCGAATTTTTATTTGTGTCCATATCTCTTATGCGCCAAGCAGGCATAGTATAGTCAACTTTCCCCCATCCCTCGAGATAACATAAAAGTTGAAATAATAACTAAGTAGGTAGTATACAGTAATCATACTGAAATTATGCTGAGACAAAATGAGGAACAGCTCATACCCTGCTTCATGCCATAAATATTAAGTACATAATAATATGTAGAAGCTTGTCAATAGTTATAATGAGATGAACTGGTTTGCTTTTCGGTGAATTTGATGTTTTCTCTTGTAGGTTCTGGCTAATTTGATTTTTTCTATTGACTTCTTCATTTTGACTTTCTATTTTCCCATGCCCAGAAGTCATGGATACATTACATAGTATGGCACTATATATGTAGGTGGGGGGGATCAACTGACACGGTTGGAAGACTAATACACAGACAGCACTCATGAAAAATGATTGTGATGGAACTAGATGTCAAATTAGAACCTAACACTTTGATCAAGACAAAGCAGCTATACCTGTAGCAACATACTCAGGAGCAGCATAACCTTGAGTTCCAATAACCCTGGTTGAAACATGAGTGTTATCTCCAGTAGGACCATCTCTTGCCAAGCCAAAATCCGAAAGCTTTGCATTGAAATCCTAGAAAAATATTAGGCTACTCTTTCAGAATGGAAACTTACAAGTAAATCAGAATATGTTGTCTTCACATACGAACAAACAAACTATCAATGATACATACTGAATCAAGTAGGATATTGGAAGCCTTCAAATCACGAAAAATAACATTTGCATCGAGGGAATGTAAGAATGTTAATCCTCTAGCAACACCAATTGCAATATTGATTCGTGTGACCCAGGCTATAGGCTGAACTCCTTCTGCAAATACGAAAGATAAAATTTAAGTTATCATGAATACATAGAAGTTATGGCTTAGTCCAGAATCAATACGTTGTAATCTTGTCTAAGCAGAATGCTGGATCAGTTGCTCATTCAAAATAAGAACAGCATTATGCTTTATTTAGATAATTGAAGATATCTGAAGATATAGAATTAGGAAATACAGCAGAAATAAAATATGAACAAAAAAATTCTCTCTGTCATCTACTAGATCATCTTATAAAGCACCTTAAGAGCATGGTTTCAAACAGACAAATATCAATTCTTCAATTAATATTTCTTGCAAATTTTCAGGAAACTAGAGGCAAGAAGCCATTTTGTACATATTTTGATAATTCTTACACTGAGCAACAAACCAAATCCCAGTTACCACCACAGTTTAAAACCATTATTCTGATATTTGTTCTAGATGTCTACTGCCTACAACATATCCCTTTCATAACAACATATGTCTCACACAGATCAAGTCACAATTACTTAATTATTACGTTCTATCTTTGATGAGTTGAGCATAATAATAATATTCAAATTAGATAGCTGCAGAGCTACTATAGTCACATCCCAGTATCAAACCAGCCCTTTCCTCCGCCCTCAGCGCTGTAAAAATAATTTTCAAAAATAAAATTTACAAATCAGGAATCAAAGCCAGATAATCACAATAATCATCTTTGGGAAAGCATCAGGCACATCAAATTGCAGTTATCCTTGAAATGTGAACCAAAAGTCATGTAACTCATTCACATTTCACACCATCATTACAAATCATATTCTGTGAGGAATAGGAAGCAAGCTGGGCCAACTGAATGCCCCCCAATATGCTTAGAGTGAAATTTACTTACTTCTGAATAGATGATTCTCCAAACTGCCTTTTTGCATAAACTCATAAACTAGAAGCCTGCTTTTACCATCCAAACAATAGCCAATGAGTTTCACCAGATTTTCATGGTGAAGCTGACCTAGATAGTTGACTTCTGCCTGCCAACAGAAAGGATGAAAATCAGTCAATATCTAACAAGATCAAATAGTTAAAGAAAAATGTAAGCTTTAATTTAAGGTTTTTATTGCACATACAAGCCATTCCTTGTGGCCTTGAAAGCTTTCTGGCTTAAGATTCTTAATGGCCACAACAATCCCACCTCCTGTTTTAGTGGGAGCATAGGTATTTTGATCAATCCATCCCTTGAAGACACGCCCAAACCCTCCCTCTCCGACTAAATTTTCTCGCCGGAAGTTCTTAGTGGCCTCCTTTAGATCATTGAAGCTGAAGGACTTAAGGTTAGAGGAGATGGATTTGTCAACATTCAGTTCAGAAGTTTTCAACTCAGGTTTTTGTTCAGAAGAATTCGAATTCCGATTTGTCTTGCTTAGAGGCTTCTTACTTCCTGTGAGTAAATGAGAGAGGCAAGTCAAAATCAGCCATGAGATTAACTCTCTAAAATCCTGTACACATTTCTATCACATGTAAATTCTTCAAGTCAATTGTGATAAAGTGCCACAAAAAGTGAAGGTAAGTCTAATATCTGATTAAAATATTAAATGCAGAAAGATTCTTTTTTGTTTAAGATAATTCAGGTAGTTAAACGCATGAAAAGATTATATACCAAGACAAAGCCATGTCAGGCAGATTCTAATTATAAAACTTCTTTTTCTATCCAAAAAAATTAAATAAATAAAAATCTGCGAAGAAGAGGTTTGGGGCAAGGATCTTAAATATACAGTTCCGAGGCCGGAGAGTTCTCGCGCCTGACACCTCTTATTTGCAGTTGACTTAGATTAATATCTGTACTGACTATTGAATAGACAGTAAAGTACAAGCTTTAACAATATCACAGAAAATGTTGACATCTATATATATATATAGCTCCATAAATACTTCCTCCATCCGTCAACATTTTAAACAAGTTTTTATCTAAAATTAATTAGTCATTCAGGAGGGGAGATACAATAGAGTAAAGAAGAGAAAGTTTGAATATTAAAAAAAAAAAAAAGGAGAATCCGATAAATTATTTATAATTTTTTCTAACTTAACTTTGATATCTTATCAATTATTTTCTTAATTATAAAACATATTTATAATTGGATAATTCTTCAAAATAGCGAGGGGAGGGAGTGTCGATGTTTAAATCTTATATTGATTTCATCTATAAATCCAGCTAAGCCTTTATTTAGAGTAGAGCACTTAGGCCTTTATTCTGGACAAGAAACAGGACTTAGCCAAAAGAAAATGGAGGAGACATAAATAAATTTCAATTAAAATATCCTTGAAATGCAAAATTGTTCAACATTCTTTGCAGCCTGAATTGGAAAGTAGCCTCAGAACCTTCATTTTGCCGGGGTAGGATTAAAGAATAACGAACAAACAGATGTCAGAAAAAAAATGGGTCCATTCAGGAACAGAACAGAACAGCCTATAATCTTTCAAACTCACATAACTCAAACAAAACTCATGACTTTCAGAAACCAACGAGAATAGGTGAAGAGCATTCAGCATACGGGCAAAAACATTTACAGTGGCTGGCACCAAAGAACCAAAGAAGAAGGGAGGAGAAAAACACAAATGAAACACAAAATAAGGACGATTGAAATGAGGAGAAACCAAAACTAACCAGCAAAATTAGAGGAGGACACATGAGCAACCGGTTTGCCACACAAGTTTCCCATGATGAAAAGGGTGTTGCTGTTAATACTAAGCCAGCAAAACCATGAATGAGAAACAGAAGAGGAAGCAAAACGTAAGGATGTGAAAGAAAAGTCTGAGTTTATCTGAGCTAAGCAAGAAGAAATTGTCCACGGCATAGCTATCGTTAGCTGAGGAGGCAGCGTGGTCAATTTTGAGTTCAACCAGAAATAATATTTAAAAAAGAAAAAAAAAGGGGGACCGATTGCGTTTCAGAACGTTCAAAGAACAACTGCAGCCAAAACACATAATATTAATTTAGTGGGTCAGATTTTGACATCTTGGACATGTTGATACAAAGCACTGGCGCCCAATATCCCTTTTTGACATCGGTTTATTTTTAACGTAAGCTAACATCGTTTTACAGGTCGAAAATATTGATTCTGGTGTTTACGATAATGGAATCCTTATCTTGAAATTTTTTTTCTATATGCTATTTTATTCCAAACCTTGCGACGTAGAAAAAGTGGGAAGACAAGAAGAAATGCGTACTGATTTCGGATTGTGATTTGTTTGAGAGAGTATGATTAGATTTTTGACATTGACATATGTTATCCTTGGATAGGTGATCGATTCAATGAAGACAATGGATCATTATTCAACTAGTGAATTGCTTATTAAACGTGCTAAATTCAATTTAATTAAATAAATATATTAAAATATAACATAATTCAAATAGACAGATAATATATATTATATATTATTTTTCACATATATAATACAACAGGTTGTATAGTTTGATAGGAGAGGAGCATGCCCACATACTTGTGGACAAAATTTGATTCTAGGCAATAGAATTTTTGAGAATTTAGACAATTGTTTCCTCAAAGGGAGTATTGGAATGGGCAAGTGGCCAATTCACTTGTTTACTAGTCAAATTGGCTTAGTCAAGCCATTGTCAAAATTTAGTATTAATTGGTTTATTATTTGAGTTTCCCAGAGTTAACTCATTTAAAAATTTAAATATGAGTAAATTCAGATAAAGTAGAATGAATTCGGGATGAACTCGTGAGTTGACTTTTTTAGTTAGAATTTGGTTTTCCAGCAACAAAATATGGATTTCACAAGGAGCACTCTTAAGTAGACCTTCCAAATTGAAGTTAAAGCAAATAATAACATTGTTTATCCTAACATTTTTAATTTGATATCAATTTAATTCTAATAAAAAATTTTACATCAATTTAGTTCTAATATTTTTTACTTTGACATAAATTTAATCATTTTATTGAATCTCTACTTTGGTGAAATAATTGAGTTGATGTCAAAACAAAAAATGTTAGGACTAAACTGATATTGATACTAAAAATGCTAGGACTAGATTAATGTTGAAACTAAAAATGTTAGGACTAAATTTATATAAAAAAATTTGTTGGGATCAAATTGATGACAAAAATTTTATTAGAATCAAATCGATATTAAATGAAAATATTGGGACATACAAGAAATGTTATTTATTCTTAAAGTGATAATTTCTTGACTTGAGTTATTTGATTTTTCACATGCTAAAGTCCCACTCCATGACAATTATTATGATTTTAATTTGTATTTTATATTTGATGACTTGTATTTGCTTTATTATGATTTTGCAAGTGAAATTTTTATATATCTTTTTTAATCATGAATTTATATTATTATAATTAGATGTTATACATACTTTTTAATATTATTTTTAAAATAAGTAAATTCTTATGATTATCAGTTGGGTTTAGGATTTGAGTTCACCTAAGCACCACGAATTTATATAAACTCTTGAGTTTAACAACCTTAACACATATGAATCACTTTAATATTTGAAATAAAAATTTAACATTTTATTCTTTACAGTTGTATAATATAAGTCAAATTAATTCTTCACGTATAAATGAATTATATTATTTCTTCAAATGGACTTTATCAATCAAATTTGTCACTCAAACTTAACATATTGTTATCTTTTGGGACTACTTTGACCTAAAATTTCTAATTTGATGGGTTAACTTGATTTATTTATATTTTACGAGCTAATTTGATTCATATTTTCTATTTTTAAGAATTCAAATATTAATTTTTTTAATTTCAGAGATAAAAATCACCCACACACATATTTTCAAGAGTGAAAGCGAATATTTACTTTTTATTTATACTAGAAAGTAATAAATCAGTAATTATGAATTTTAGAACTTTTACTAATAAATTTAAAGTTAGTATACATGTTTGTTGATATTTCAAAAATTTTCCACTTTATTGGTATAAATTGAGATAAAAGTTTTACATTTATTATTAATTATCTTGTCAAATTTATGAATAAAATTATCAAAATATTTCATTATTAACATGATTCTCCATATGTAGGGTTGGAAGTAGATTAGACTAAGTTAGATTTTGACTTAAATAAGTCTTGCCTGTGTTGCCAAAAGGTAGCCTAAGCCTGGATATGTTATTTGACATAAGTCTTTTCCATGACTTTAGCCTGATCTTCTTAAAAGGCTAGCCTAGCCTAATTTAAAGGTCTCTTTAATTATAAAAGTTTTAACCAAGTTATATTTACCTCTCCTACAATTTGGTGAAATTCACCACAGCTCTCTTCTCTTTGTTAGGATAACACTAGCCTCTCATATGCATTATTCATCATATAATAGAGGAGATATTAATGTAATTATTTTACTAGCTTAGGAAAAGTCAATGTAATTATTTTAAAAACTCAAAAAAAGTCAATGTAATTTATTCAATTTTTTTTTAACAAAGCTAAAATATTTAACTTTTAAATAAGTCAAAGGACTTCTAAATATATATAAAAGTTATTTTTAAATTGATTAAAGGCTTACTAATTAAATTTGAAACTATATTTTTCAATAGATTAAAATGTTTGTCTTATTATTATATTTTTAAATAATAATAATATAAGTAAGTAAGCCTATTAAGCTTAATAGGATACTTTTATTTCATGGAACCTGACCTATTTAACTAAGAAAAAAAAAAACCTTTTGACAAACCTAAATTTAGCTTGTTTATTAAATAAATTAGGCCAAACTAGGGCGAAGACCTTTGACGAACGGTCTAACATACTTTCACCCCTATCCATATTTATCATGGACGTGATTCACATCAATTTTTCAATATGTGTTTCTTTATGTTATTTTAGTATGTGAATAAATTACTATTAAATTGGAGACTTTTCATATATATGCTCACAAAAACATTTTTGAATATTTGTGTTTACAAAGCTTTTCGTCCGTTATATCTATTTACCGCGGGATTATGAATTAAAATTTCAGAATTCTAGCTAAATTATTGAAAAAAATTAAATGTCATCTTATACTTCTACTCAATTATATTAAATTTTGAGGTATCCCCAATCAAACACTGAATCTATATTTAAATTATGAGAATGGCTATTGTTATTCCCATTTATCTATTGTCATTCTTTTTTAGTGGCTTTATTCTAATATTTCAAAATTATCCTTAATTAAGACTTGTGTTATATTTTTGTCTATTATTATTCTCATATTTCAAATTATATTATATAATTATATTGATTGATATTAAATATAAAAATTAACTATTTTTAATTTACCAATTTTAAAATGGAATAAGCAAAACAAGAGGTGTGTTTGATTTTCAAAGAATTTTTGTTTTAAAATTTGAGATTGCTTTTCTTGTGTACATAAGATGAGTGTGATATTCAAACTTAAAATGTTTATACCTCTGTTTGGTGCAAATTACTCAACAAGTAAAACTTCTTTTCAAGTTCTTTTATTTGGTTCATTGATAGTGTTTTTTTTTTTTCCTTTTTGTGAAAGTCATCTAAAACTTTAAGTATGAGCAGTTTATTAGTTGTTTGATTTTCTCAAATTTAACAAGATCAAAAGTTGAAAAAAAAATGCCCTCGTCACTTATTTAAGTATAAGAAACGTAAAATTAAAATTGCTTTGAAAAATCATCTTTTACTTTTCTTTCTTTTTATATTAATACATTGCTTATGTTTTAACATTTTTTTTTGTTACAATGTTTTAACCTTTTAAAATAAAAAATGTAATAATACGTATGCATAAAAATTCAACACCAAATTAATTGTCATGTAGCTATTATGGAAGTCATCCTTGTTAATTTCGAGCTTTGCTAAGATTAAATTTTTTTTCTTTTTGTTAAGAAAATAATGGTGTCCTCATTATACATTTTTTCTGACTGTTTGTAACGTATTTAAGGCATTTTGTATAACAAGCACAACAAAAAGAAATATCCTTAATTACTTGATAGTAAAAGAAAGAAACGTGTTAACACTCAAAAATGAAAATGAGTTTCTAAGACTAGGATAGAGAAGTAAATGACTATAGAAAAAATGTGTCAGAAAAAGATACTATATTAAAAAAATGTGTCTAATAGGATTCTATTTACCATTAAATACTTCATTTTAATTTGTAGAAAAAAAAGAAAATATATTATTTACTAGTTGTTTGACCCATTAGATGCATGAAGAAATAATAAAAAATAATTTATTGATTATTATAAAAAAAAGTGATAATTTATTTATATATATCTTATAAAAAATTGAGTATATAAATTTATTTAAATGTAAGTTAATAGTTAAATAATTACATAAGTGGACAAAATATAAATATGTCATTTTATTTTATATCTTATATTAAATATCATGTTCATAAGATTGAAAATATTTTGATAGATGACCTATAACTAACAATAAAGAGTCTATTTTATGAAAATTTTAAACATTTCGAAAGTTAAAATTGTTGAATAAAGAAAAAGAATAAATGAATAATTTTATTATATCATGAGTCATTTATAAGGACGACAATGAGTATCCATGAGAAAGGGGACAGTCTCATACCCCCTTCATCATTTAGAATTTTTTCTTTGATCCTCATTCACATCCTCATCCCCCTTATGGGTCTCGATTTCTTATTTCCTAATTTTCGTGGGGATTTTGAATCCCTATGATATTTAAGGGTTTATTAACAAATTTTAAAAAGAGAAAAAATTTAAAAATATTTTATAATTTGAAACATAAATATCCATAATAATAAATACTATTAATGCAACATAATCTAAATTAAAATTAAAAAATATATAAAAAATATAAATATAATAAAAGTAATTAAAAAATAAAGATGTATTATTTCTGTCTCTATCTCATTTAACAAATGGAGACTTAGTCCCCATAAATCATTCCTATAAAAGTGAAATACGTGTCAATTCCTTTCCCCATTGTGTAATTTTCATATGTACCTATTTTCAATTTTTTTTATCATCCCTAGCCATTTATATCTTTCAGTAAATTAAAATATTTAATTTTAAAATATAAAAATATTTTTTATTTAATAAAAATAATACATAAATTTGATTTATATGATATCAATTACATGTCCTTTCCTTGTACATCCTTTTAATAAATTAAAATATCAATTTTAAAATATATCTTATAATTAATTTGTAATAATTAGTAAAAAATTATTTATAATTCCAATTTATATAATCTCAATTATTAGAGTAGTATATCAATTATAATTTTTTCAATAAAAAATAATATAATTATTTACTTTACAAAAATTAATAAATATTTAATATCATTATCAAAAAAGTGTAAATTATAGAATTGATTTTTTAAATATTTTAGTATTAAAAAATTGAAAGTATTTTTTTTAAAAAAATTAGTATGAAAAAAATAATGGAATTGATAGATTAGAATATTTAAGTTGTAAAAAATTAAATAGAATATAGTAATACATATAGATAGATAATTTTTTTATTATAATTTTTAAAAGTTCTACATTTGAAATTAGAAAATTTTCCCTAATCCCATCTTTATATACAATTTTATCTCTATTTTTATACACATCCCGATCATGAGTCCTCATTTTTCATTTTACATGGAGATTTGAATTTCTATTGATATTTACTGGTTTATTAAAAAATTTTAAAAATAAAAAATTTAAAAATACTTTGAATTTCAAAACATAAATATCCATAGTAACAAATACTACTAATATAACACAATTATAATATGTTTGTTATCGTTAATACTATAATTATATATATAAAATTTTTATCGTATAATATATTGAATTATAATTTTATTTGTGCTATTTTTTATTTTTTATATTGATTGTGTTAATAGTAGAGAGATATGAATGTATGATTGAAAAAATAATAATTGATAATTAGAAAGTAAATTAAATTCAAAAACTTACTTTAAATGTTAAGATTATAAAAGGGGTTGGGTATAATTTTTCTATAAATAACATATAGAATACTTTTTACGTAATGAATCTTAAATATTATTATTATATCAATTATTATCGTATTTGTTTAAGAATAAATTTAGTATAAATTGAATTTTGAATTATTATCATATCAAAATCAATCAATTAGCAATTTGTTAATAATTTGACATATTCATTTTCTTTTAAAAAGATATGTTGATTTTAAAGCTTATTTATTTTGAAAATATTTTCTTTACAATTTTTTATAATACCTTCATAATGTGAGGCTATTAATAGTTCTTAATTTAATTGTAGATTATAATTATATTAACATGGATTCTCTTTTAGTGCAAATTATAATATTTAATGATTATAATATCTAATTTTATTTCATATGAAAAATAATTAATAAGTAAATTATAAATTAAGTTTAAAAAAATATTTAGACATAAAGATTGAGAAAAGTGGGGTCTAAATCACTATATGAATGACATGGAAAGCTTAAATCACTATATGAACGACATGTGCAATAATTTTTATAAAATGAGTTTGAAATATTAGTATAGTGGATTTATATAATCAATAAATTTTATACGAACTCTTAATCATTAATAACTTCTAATTATAAATAAGATTATGATAAATCTCTATCATTTTTTTTAAATCTTCTCCAATTTTTTTAAATTTTTTTCAACGATATTTTTTTTCAAAATTCATTCAAATCTTTTAAAGTATAAAATTATCAAAATTGTCATGAATTGTATGATTGATTTTTTTTTCAAAATTCATTCAAATAGTATAAAATATAAAATTATCAAAATTATTCGTAAGAGTTTAGAGGTTATTGAAGGTATAATTTTATGGTCATCCCAGATAATCTCAAGATTTTCATTTTTACTTACGTACATATATAAATTTTTTTTTGAATTGGCATATTCTTAGTCTTCAAATCATTAAATTAGTCTATATGTATAATCAAATAATCTCATCACTAATAATACGAAAAAATATTCTGCTTTTAAATAATTAAATTTATTATAATCTTATTGTTCATAAAAAAACGTAAATGATATAATCTGGCGCATATATTTTGCATCTTTCTTATAATTTATATATTTAATTTCATAAATTTAATATTTTAAAAGAAGATCACCATCCACATCAAATATAAAAATTTTAGATGTGAAATTAATACTAAAATTGTGAAATTAATTTATTAATATAATTTATGATTTCAGTATCGCAATAATTAAAGATATTTAATTAATGTAATGCAATCCTATTATTAAATACAGATGATTATCAATTATATGCTAATAATATGTAATAATCATGGTTTTATTTTTTTCAAAAATATTAATGAATATCTTCTTAAAAGATATGGGCCCTAAAATATTCTTATTACGACACGTGTAAAACTTTCTCTCAAACGACTCTGAAATATTAGTATTATAGATATATTTTATTTTTTAAATTAATAATAATTAGTTAGTTTTATGCCTAATATTGATTAATATTATTTGAAATATGGGAGATACGATAGACAATAATATAAGACAACCCTTATTTAAGGGTAATTATGAAATATCAAATTAAAGCTATTAAAAGGAGAATGATAATATACAAATAGGAATGGTAATAGCTCCTCTCTTAAATTATTTAGTACTCTAATTTATTAGTATTTTCAAATTTTAACACATAATTTTCTATTAAATATACGTAGAGACAAAAACTCTTGAATATATTCATTTAATTCCTTATCAATAGTTATTCTTTGAAAATTATATTATTTTGATATATTGAAAAGGAAATTGTGTCATTTTAATATATTAAAATATCATAATTTTTTAAGAATAATTATTAATAAAGAAGAGGAGGAATATATATATATATATATATATATATATATATATATATATATATTCCAAAATGTTTACTTTTAGTACACATTTGCCAATGAATATCATTAATGTTTTGCATTACGCGGTGGTGACTAAATTACAATGTGGGGCGGATGCTGGAGGCGGCACTCTTTGTTTTGTTTTGTTTTTTAATTTTTTATCCTTTTTTTTTGTTGTGTGGGGTGGTGGTGTGTGTTTTCCATAATGGCTGCTATTGACCGGAACTTAGCTACATATCCAAAGTCCACGTAGCCAGCCACATGCCGACAGCAGAAAGGTTATTCCAAATTAACTCCAATTTTTTGGGGTTGAGAATGAAATTAAAATTCTATCTTTTTTTTTTTTAATAAAATTCAAATTCTATCTTACAAACAACGATAAACAACAAAATCTAATGATACATGGGCTTAGTTTTAAAGTTGGAGCTATCTATAGCATAATATTCGTAAAATTTTTCATGTAGAAAGGGCTGTTTGGTAAGTATTTTTTAAAATAGTTTTCAATTTATAAAAAAATTAAAAACAAGAAACCATGTTTGGAAATATGTTTTTTCACATTGAGTTTAAAAATCAGAAAATTGAATCAAGAAAACAGTTTAAGATGTTTTCCAGATTCAGTTTTTTGAAAAATGCGGTGACGTGTGTGTAATTTGATTGTTTCGACAGATTTCACCCAAGTTCGACTCTTGCTTGTGCTAAAAAAAAGTTTGCAGACACATTTTTTTCTCCACTTTTCAAGTTAGCCACTCACTTTGACCAAAGGGCGAGTACGCTAGATGTAAAACAGTATTGAAAACTTACTTTTAAAAACAATCATCCAAGTAGATATATTAATGTTTTTAATCATTTGAAAACACTTTTTAAAACATTGTTGTCAAACAAAATTTTTTTTTTATCTTTTAAAATTGAATGCAAACTTACTTTTTTTATCTTTTGCAAAAACGTGTTTCTAATAAGAAAGACATTCAAATTATTTCCAATAGATCAGATCATGAAAGAGAATTTGAAAACTATTTGTTCATGGCAGATTTTAGCACCTACTTATCAACAATAAATAATTAACAAACTCCTTGTGCAAGAGGCCAAACTGCTCAAAAACCAGGCATATATCGACAAATTTCGGGAGTTTAGATACAACCTTTGCTTTTCAAGATCTCGATTCAGGGAGCGAAAAGCTAATTCTCTTGGGTTTTCCACCAAAGAAATTGAGAGTCAAACTTGTTTTTTATGGAATGAGGATGGAATGTAGAGTGATTTGTGTGTGTTGTAGATGCAATGTAAAATTGATAGATTAAAAGAAGAAGAAGAAGAAGTATATAATGCAAATTAATTGACAAACTGAAGATAAAGTATAGAAATTGTAAAGAAATGTAAAGAACTTAAAGGAAATTTAATCCTAAGAAAGCAATAGAGAGGGTTGAGAACAATACTCAGTTAAATCTGGACTCTATGTAATCATTGGAGATGTTTAGAGTGAGTGTATGAGTGAAAATTCTAACCCCTTACAATCTGTACAGAACTAGTATTTATAGACAACCTAAGTTTTTAGGATTTTGAGACCTGTCCTTGGCTGTCTCTTGATGTTGTCCACGTGGCTTTGACAGTTATTTGCTTTGTCATTCGTTCTTTGATCACTACTTTGTCAAGCTTCTATTAGTAACCACTGGAAACCGTCATTTTGACAAACTTATTGTAATGGAGTCGCTGACAGTAACTTCAATATTTTCATGATTTTTCTAAGTTATCAAGTGACGAACTGCAACTTCGACCTGTCGATCTTCGACCTTAAAGATTGGTTGTTCTCAGTCTTCAATTAGTCTCAAAATATTTCAAGTCTCAAATGACAAACTTCGACTTCGACTTGTCGAACATCGAATGAAATGACTATCGAACATTGAATGAAATGGCTGTCGATGTCGAATTGTCCAGTCTGGATATTCAAGATCTCATTTCATCATATTGACAAACTAGAACTTTGTCAATTGTACTCAATTTTGTTAGTTCTTCCTTTGCTAAACCCTTGACTAACCTTTAAGTTGTCAAAGTTGAATGCCAATTTGACAGATCCAATACTTGGTGAAATTTGGCACCAACATGATGCCTCCCACAACTCTCACTTCGAAGAACAACTTTGTGGGTGAGAAGTTGAGAAGTTGTAATTTAAATTTTAAATATTTCCACTAAATACTGAAATGACCACCTTCCAGTAGCAATTAATGCGGCACGATAACCAGAGTAGTTTTTTGCCAATTAGCTCACATCTCATTATGGGCCTGTCTATTAAAGGGTTATAGCTCCAATTTATGGCCTTAAACAAGGCTATAAATATCTCCCTGCCAACCTCTTTCACGCTTATGCTACCATTGTTAAAACTGTTCATCTTTTCCTTTTTCTAGAGCTCCCAACATTCCCCATCTCCCTATCTCACTTTCTTATTGCATTCATGGCTTCTCAATCCAAATCCACTTCTTCTAGAGGCACCTTTCCTGCTGGACCATCTCTTAATGATCCTAAGAATCCTCAACTGGTGGCTTCAGTTTAAGAGCCTTTGATTGATCAAGATGAGGGCTTTATCATGGGTCTCGATCCTCATAACTCTCCCAAACTCACTTCATAGGTACTTCTTCCTTTCTCAGTAGGTACAAGTACTCATACTTACATAGGTCCTGTATTGACCATTAGGAAGCTAAAAAGATTGGCACCCATTATCTTTCCTCTAAGCCATAAGAAATCCTGGCTAGTTGTTCTCAATTTCACTGTAGGTATTTTAGTTCTAATGCTAGGTTGTTTAGAAACCAACCTAAGAACTTCAAATCTTTTCTTGAATGGCTCCAAAGGATGGAAGCAGTAAAGACTTCCTTCTGGAGAAGTTTGGGCATCTTTGATATTCTTCAACTAGCCAAGTATCCCATTAAATTCAACAACAACATGTTAGGGCCTGTTATTTATTTTTGGAATTCGACTATGAACTCTTTTCATCTCTTTTGTGGCATGATTGGTCCCACCTTGTTCGAAGTGGCTACAATTATGGGTCTTCGACCTACAGGGATCAACATTCTTCCAAACATGGAACCTCGAGACCCGTCCAAATATACCTTGGATTTGTCGGATATGTCATACACAGATTTTGTTGAGAACAACAAGGGGACTGACCTTATGATCGATAGTGAACATGTAGCCTTTCTTTATTACTAGTTAAATTCGATTGTTGTTTGTTCTCGAAGTGTAAAGATGCAAGCCATGTATCTTCCTCTGGCAATGCTGTTGCACCAAGGTAATAAGCTTTGTCTTGCTAAGTTACTCTTGGCACATCTTTATGACTGACGGAGATTGTCGCCTACCTCCTAAAATTAGAAATTTATTTTAATGTTAAGTTGCACCAAAAATGTAGTAAAGGGCACAACCTAGGTCGTCTCTCAAGGAGGCTTCAATACTTAGTTATGAGAATTGGGGGTTTTGAAGAATTAAAATAATAGCAATGAAATTTAAAAGATAATAACAACAGTAGAGAAAGACACTAGTGCAAGGTATTCCTAGGATTGGAAATCAATTATCATTGGCCAAATATTAAACCCATTGGTGGCTATTAGTAATAAATTACTTGTAATTCTACTAGTGATTAATCAATCCCTAGAGTTGATCAATGAAATTAACAAATAAATGAGATCTCAATTTAATCAGTAACTACAATGATCCAAAGTACCAATTGCTATAGCCAAATCGCCAATTGAAAAGTTAATTCTGATGTTCTCTCTCAAACATAAACCAACAAATCTATCAATTTATGTCCAAAGGGTTTTCCTAAACGATAATCGCCAATTTAGTTATTCCAATAAAGATTATAGCAATCACCGCAATAATCAAAGTAATAGAAACTGCAAAACATTAAGAAAATCAATGCATTCAATCTAAACAAAGGGTCTCAAATGTTATCCCAATCCATCTGGAAATCCCTACACTAGTAAAGAAATCTACTTCTCCATCTCTGGAAGATTACAACAATGAAGATAAAAGAATATGAAAATAATATCAATAATCCTTGACACAATCTCCAAGATAAAGCACCTTCACTAATGAAACCTTTAGAGAGAAAAGAATAGAGAAGAAGAAGATATAGAGAGAGATGTAGAGAGAGATGTAGAGAGAGAATAATACCAACTAAAGTGGCTCTCTAAAAGTGAGTTTAAGATTGAATGAAAAGCTAGGGTAAAAGTCTATAACAATCCCTTTTATATTGTTCTCTAAAATGGGTCAAAGTGGGGCCTAAAAATAGGTTAAATGAGCTATTTTGCGTCATCACATGACCACTGCAATGCTCATTGACCGCTGCAGCGGTCAGCAGTGAGCTATGCTGCTAAACGTCACTTTTTTCAAGCGTTGTTGAAGGTTGCAATGGTTAAATACCACTGCAGTGGTGGAAAGAATTGAAATTGGCCTTAGCAGTAGAAATAGAAGTTGTACCCCTTTGACTAAGCTTTCCAACACCAATAAAATCATCTCAATCTGACATCTAGAGCTCTAGATATTGCGGAAATACTAACTAGAGGTCAAGTTAAACAACATTAGAACATCAGCGACATTTAATCTTATAGCTCAATTTTCACCAAGATACTCTTAGAACTGGGTTTTGAGATGAACATGAAAGTTGTAGAGGACTTCTTGAGCTTTCCAAAACATCTTTATTTGTCTTAATCCGATCCCTATAGAAAGAGATACAGATTTTCTATTACAATACTTCTTGTAATTTTGCTCAAATGAACTCAAGACTTCTTCTATTTTGCTTCCAAATTCTTCCCAATAGTTTCCGACCTTGTTCTTGACGTTTGCATTGATTCAAAGCTCCTGTGCATAAAATGATACTCAAAGAGACAAGTCAAATGCAATAGGGTATAATTACAAATTATCCCAAAATCAATGTAAAAGCCATCAATTCCATCAATATCACACCATGAGGAATAAATCAAAATCCTTATTAATTGTATCAACAACACATTAAAACTCATGTAAAAAGCTAATGTTTAGAAGTAAGATAAGTGACACAAAAGCTCCTTATCCATGACAAACTCCATCACTTCACCACAAAAGTTGGCAACAATGAATCTCTCAACCCTGGAGGTCCGATATGGTTACTCAAACTTTGGTTGAATGCTATTTTCGAACCTCAATTGATCTTTTCACCACCAGTGATCATCCATCGAGGTTGTCAAGGGCCTTGGCTCTATTTTTTGTTTCGCACCAAGCCCAAAGAATCCAAGCCTTTTGATGAATTTTGGCATTTTTTCCAACATCTGCATGAAGTTTCTTTTTCTGGTTTTGACCAAATGAATTTAACTCCCTTTGTTGCTCGACGACTTGGCCCACCATGGTTGCAAAATTGAAGTGACGATTTTTGGTCAAATTTCCTTTGTACATAAGTTATTCTTTTAGGGTTACTTGGATTGAATGCTTTAGGAGTTGTCCTACATGCTCCAAACTTCATGGTATGACAGTTTGGTTTCTCTCAAGCAACCCCAACACCATTAACTCTTGACCCTAAAGAACAACTTTGCCATTCTGAGGTTTCATCTTTAGAAGACTTGAATTACTGGTTATCTGATAATGAGTCAAGGAGAGAAGTTTACTCCTCGATGGTTGTCAAACCTAGATTTTTTCCAAGTGTATCATTCATCATTTGGTGGCGCGAATATTATGATACTATTCATGTCGATTTACAAACAATCGAATAGCGCATTCTGATTGACTCTTCCGATGCCTTACAGCAAGGACAAGATGATAATGCTTATCAAGGTAATATTTTCATGTTTGTCATTTGTTTTAGCCTATTTTATAATCTTTTGACTAATTGAACCCTTTCTTTGCAGCCAATGATGATACAGATCCTCCTGGTCAAAAACATAAAGCACTTGCTTTTAAGCCTAGGAAACGCAAGGCAAAAGAAATGTCGACCAAGGTAGGAGTTTTTACTAAGGGACAAACAACTAAAGGTTCAAAGTCCTCTAGGATGACCAGATTTACACTACCCTCCAAGTCTTCAACTCCCTCGCTTACATTGTCTGACAAGGTAAGTTACATATATGTCATGCATATATCCTTTCGTTGAGATCTTTCTAATCATATTTGTCATATAGTCCGCTGCCGTTCGACAAGGTGAATCCCCTTCAGTCAAAGGTTGATCCCATGACTTTGTCAAGGTTAATGATGATGAACAAGGAGATTCTTCCAGTTCTCCTTTCAAAGTACATTTGATTTATCTATCTTATCGATGCATCTTATTATTGAATACGCATCTTTTATGACAACCGTTTTTTTTTACAGCATGCTTGTTCTGAACAAGGCACCATTATTAATCCTGATGAGGCCATAGATGATGCCACAAAGGATCAAGAAGATTTTTCAGTCGAAAATTATGCTGTTCAGGACATTGTTGAGCCTCCACATGTGTAAATCGACCATCCAATTTCTTATGCCCAGCCCATTCCAGTTGGCATACTTGAAGTAGTACCTCTTATCTCTTCAATTCCTTTGGATCAAGGAATAGGTGAAAAGGATAAAGATGATGATGATGAAGACTTTGACATGAGTTTCCTGAATACTTTAAATCAGGCTTTGTTAGATTCTGTTATCGTCAAGGATGCACCCTCTGTTTCTGAGGCCAGGAGTGTCAAGAACACTACAACTGCTAAAGTGTTGAAAAGTTCAACTCCAACTGCTAAAGTGTTGAAAAGTTCAACTCCAACTTTGACTATCCCTCCAATTGCTGATTTACCTATCGAATAGCTTTCCAGTGTTATGCAACTTCTCAATCACCCTTTTGACTCTTTAGTCAATGATGGTGATCTCAAACACAAATTGATTGAAGTAATTTCCTCTCTGTCTCAAGTTACTCTACCTGACCAACATCAATATTTGGTGAGTTCCCTTCGAAAATTTGTCACCCAATCTTTTGATGTCTCTGCCATGATACAGAAAACTTCTGAACAACGGCAAAGGGATTTGGAGGCTGTTGTTTCAACTCACAAAAATATTGAAAAGACAAACAATGAAAAGGCTTTGATTATTGATGGCTTACATTAAGATGAAAGCCATGAAAAATGCTTTGTCGAAGAAATACAAAATCTTCAAACTCAAATCCAAGAGTTGACCAACAAGAAGACTAATCTCACTAGGGTCTTAATAGAAGGAAAGCAGCACGTGATCAAATTTAACGAGAAACTTGAGAAGTTGTCAAAGGAAGAAACGGCTGCGAATGAGAAGCTTGCCAAGACTAACTTGGATTTGGAGAAAGTGGAGTCAAGCAAGGAGACAGCTCTGCAAATCCAATAAAACCTGAAGTTGAAACTTCATAGTCTTCTTCCTTGATCCAACCTTTGTTTTGCTTGCTCTTTGTGTCAAGTTTTTTTATTTTCATAACTTGACAAATACTCGCTCAGTCGAGTTTACTTGCTTTTTCTGTTGACTTGGTAAATACTTGCTTGGTCAAGTTTATTTCTTTTGATTTATTTTGACAATTTAGCAAATATTCTACCCAACTATTTTTCTTTGACAAATGCTTGCTTGATCAAACTTATCTTTACCATTGTGACCAACCTTTGCATATTGTCAATTGTTTATCTTGACTTGGTACATAACTGGTTTCTTTGCTGTTAAATATTTGCCAATAATCGACATTGTTCTTTGTCCAGTATCCATATCGACTAAGCTATAAGCATTACCAGAAAATGTTTTGTCAACTTGAAAAGGTCCTTGCCAACTTGGGGACCATTTGCCAAATATTTTTGACTTTTTTTCAAATGGCAATATAGCTTTCCAAACCAAGCCACCAATGTCAAAACTTTTGATTTTCACATGATGATTATAAAATTTTTCCATACTCTCTTTTTGTCGCATCATATTTTCCAATGCAACAACTCGTTCTTGTTCCAAGTCATTCAAGTCATTGAACATAGAACTCCAATAATTGTCAATGGGTAATTCATTTTGTCTCGACACCCTTATGGATTCTAAATTGATTTTGACAAGAAGAACAACATCATGTCCATAAACAAGTTTATAGGGACTTGTTCTTGTCGAACCTTTGGGTGAATTACAATAAGCCCATAAAATTTGTGTAAGTGTATTATGCCAATTCCGAGGTTGTCAACCTATATGCTTTTTAATCAAGGCAATCATGCTTTTATTGGTAGCTTCGACTTGACCATTAGCTTGTGCATAATAAGGCGTCGAAGTGATCATTTTAATTGCCCTCAAACTTGCACACTTTGCGACTTGTGAACATAGTTCCTTGGTCTGTTGTCAAAGTTTCAGGGATCCTAAAACAATAAATAATTCTTTCTTCAATAAAATTAATTATTTCATTTTGACTTACGTCTTTTAATGCAACTGCTTCAACCCACTTAGTAAAATAATCGGCAGCTACTAGAATGAATTTATGGCCTTTTGATGAAGGAGGGTAAATCCGACAAATGAGATCTAATGCCCAACCTCTAAATGGCCATGGTTTGAAAATGGCATGCAATTTCGATACTGGAACATGTTGTACATTGCCATGTCTTTGGCAATCTTGGCAGTACTTTGTATATTTCATACAATCTTTAGCCATTGTTGGCCAAAACAATCAGTGTCGACGAAGTAACCATCTCATCTTTTGTCTTGCTTGGTAAGCACCACAAATTCCTTCACGTGTCTCTACCAAAGAAACATATGCCTCAGATTCCCCTAAACAAGACAATAAATCACACCAAGAATAACGTAATTCAGGGCTTGATATTTTAATTTCCGGTCGACACTATGATTTGGATTTTTCAAGTATTTGATAATTGGCTTTCTTCAATCATCATCATCCAGATGGTCAATGACAAACACTTCACGTTCATCAAAGGGGACTAGAATTTGCTCAATTGTCACAAATGAATTCATAGTCAAAGGTTTTATCCTATACTTTGAAGTAATTTGAGCAAGCTCATTTGCTTCTGAATTTAAATCTCGAGACACATGTCGAAGTATAACAGTGTCAAATTCATATAACAATCTCGTAGCTGTGGCAAAATATCTAAATAGATTGTCACTAATGCATTTGAATTCTCTTGAAAATTGTTTTATGACTAACTAGGAATCACCAATGACTTCGACATCTTTCACCCCCTTAGCTAAATAGCATGTCGAGCCCAATGATGAGGGCCTTATATTCGAATTCATTATTTGAACATGGAAACTTAAGGTCAAACATGAATCTAGTAAGAATGTGATCTGGAGAGATTAACATTATTCCTGCCCTAGCACCTTGACAATGTTTTGAACCATCAAAATATAACTTTCAAGGAGTTATACCTACATAATTCACCACTGATTCATCGAACTTATCACGAGGATGGTTGACAAGGAAATCAGCTAATATTTGTCCTTTGACAGCTTTGGCTGATACATATTTAATTGTAAACTCAGTCAAGGCAAGCATCCATTTACCAATACGACCGTGCAAAATGGGATAGGACAACATATATTTTATTGCATCAGCTTTGGAAATTACATGAACCTCTTTTGAAATCAAGTAGCATTTGAGTTTGGTACAGGTAAAGTATAATGACAAACATAGTTTTTCTTGAGGACAATATCTAGTTTTGACATCTGTCAAAACTCTACTAAGATAGTATATAACTTGTTCATTGTCATTGTCATCTTCTTGTGCCAACATACTTCCAATAGTCGCTTCAGAGGCAACAATGTAAAGTCTGACAGGCCTGCCATGTTTAGGCGACATCATCACATGAGTGTTTGTCAAACACAGCTTGATAATGTCGAATGCTTTTTTGTGATCATTTGTCCAGACAAAATCTTCTTCATTCTTGAGCTTGACCAAAGGTGCAAATATCCTTGTCTTGCCAGACAAATTAGCAATAAAGCGTCGCATGAAATTTATTTTCCCCAGAAAAGATTGCAACTATTTCTTGTTCCTTGGGGGTGAAGCTTCCATTATTGCCTTGGCTTTATTTTGGTCGATGGAAATTCCTTTCTTTTGGGCTAGAAAACCCAAAAAGTTTCCTGCAGTCACACCAAAAGCACATTTCAAAGGGTTCATTTTAAAACCATTCCTTCTCATTCTCTCGAAGGCTTTTCTTAAATGATCAAGATGTGTTTTTTGTCTGTTAGATTTGAAACTACATCATCTATGTATACTTCCATAAAGTTGCCAATGAATTCATGAAAAATAGTATTCATGGCTCTTTGATATGTCGCTCTAGCATTCTTAAGCCCAAAAGGCATGACTACCCATTTATAAGTACCTCAAGCACCAGGGCATCTAAATGCTATTTTTGACACATCTTTTTCAGCAATAAAAATTTGGTTATAGCTAGAATAACCATCCATAAAGCTAAGTATTTCATTGCCTACTGCAGCATCAATTAACATGTCTGCCACGGGCATGTGATACTCATCCTTTGGGGTTGCATTATTTAGATCTCTAAAATCTATGCATACCCTCAACTTGCCATTCCTTTTTCATAACACGGACAATATTAGAAGCCCAATCGACATACCTGGCTATTCGAATAAACTTTTCCTTGAGCAGGCTCTCGATTTCTTCCTTGATCTTGGTCATTACTTCTGGCACAAATCGTCAAGGTGCTTGTTTGATAGGTCAACTATTGGGTTTCAGGGGTAATCTATGCTCAACTAGTTGACGACTCAGTCCGGGCATTTCATCATATTCCCATGCAAAACAATCCCTGAATTCCTTGAGTAATTCAACCAACTTTCCTTTAAAATCCTTTGGCAGTGGCTAGCTTATGTATGTTGGCCGTGTCTTACCATCTTTGCTTAAGTTGATTTCTTCAAGAGGGTTTTGCACTTCTCAGCTTTTATTTCTACTCCTAAGATTGTCAGATAAAACAGAAGTATTTTCGAATCCTAAAGGTTCAAAATCATAAATACAGTCTAGTAATGCACCATCAGTAGTGCATATAAATTGTTCGACCATATAGGCCGACAAATGAGCTATCTGGCTCGACAAATCCATAATTAATCTAAATCTGGGACCGTTTCAACCTCGGTCCTGGGTATCAGCTTCAAGCCTTCATTGTCAATGACACACTTGTCAATCTTCTCTGGATCAAATTTACCTTCGACTTCCAGTGACTTGATCTTTTTGTTGTAAATTTTGAAATCAATGTGGAGTTGCTCGAAATAGCAAAAACTGTCATCAGCTCCTACCTCTTCAATTCTTCCTTCTTGGTGCCAGAGTATGAGCTTTTGATGCAATGTCGAAGGTACTACTCCAACTGCATGGATCCAATCACGTCCAAGCAGGATGTTATAACTTGCTCTAGATGGGACCACGACAAACATATTCTTTCGACCGACATTACCCACCTTGACATTCAAGACCAACATACGTTTGGCAGCAGAGGACTTGTCATTATAATCAGTCACAGCGACATTAGTTTTGACTAAGTCCTTGACATTCTTGTCGAATTTTGTCAGCATACTTTCTGGAATTAGGCTGATGGCTACTTCACCGTCGATCAACACCCTATTGACTATCCTGCCTTCAATTATTGCTTTTATATGTAATTGTCTTAGGTATGCCTTGACCACTTCGTCAGGCTTCTCAAAGGTTCCGTCACTGCAAAAATCCTCGCAGACAAATTCCCAACTCTTGCTATAGAAGGGCCCATCAATGGAGGGCTAACAAAACCAAACTGTGGCAAATGTATGCCAAATTGAGGCACATTTGACACAAAGGGCATATTATGACTCTGAAGTAGAGGATTATGTGAATAAACATTATTATATACACCACTATTACCAACATTTAATGGGTTTCCCAAGTTTGAAGGATTCCCCATGTTTGATATTGAGGGTATGTACCTTGGAGGTACATAACCTGGAGGAAGACCATATGGAGGCCATGTTGTTGCGACAGAAGTGGTCAAATTTGTTTGTGGCATACTCTCATTTATCTGACTAACTAGAGTCAAGATAGGCTCCAATGTATGAGGAGGATTATTTTCTCCCTCATTTCGTCCATCCTCTGATGAAGATGATGCTCTTGACATGTTTAACACGATGGTGCCACTATGTAAGTACATACACTTTATTGTTTCTTATTTGACATGTTTTTGTTCTTTTCAACTAGTGGGTCCCACTGGGCATGCCAATTTGTTTATGGAAGATTTTAGAACTTACTTGTCAACAATAGATAATTGACAAACTCCTTGTGCAGGAGGCCAAATTGCTCAAAATGAGGCATATATCGACAAACTTTGGGAGTTTGAATGATAGCCTTTGCTTTTCAAGATCTCGATTCAAGGAGTGAAAAGCTACTCCTCTTGGGTTCTCCACCAAAGAAATTGAGTGTCAAACTTGTTTTTTATGGAATAAAGATGGAATATAGAGTGATTTGTGTGAGTTGTAGATGCAATGTAAAATTGACAGATTAGAAGAAGAAGAAGAAGAAGTATAGAATGCAAATTAATTAACAAACTGAAGATAAAGTACAGAAACTATAAAGAAATGTAAAGAACTTAAAGGAAATCTAATCCTAAGAAAGCAATAGAGAGGTTTAAGAATAATACTCAGTTAACTCTGGACTCTATGTAATCATTGGAGACGTTTAGAGTGAGTGTGTGAGTGAAAATTCTAAGTCCTTATGATCTGTACAGAACTAGTATTTATAGACAACCTAAGTTTCTAAGATTTTGACATCTGTCCTTGGCTATCTCTTGATGTTGTCCACATGGCTTTGATAGTTACTTGCTTTGTCATTCATTCTTTGATCACTACTTTGTTACGTCTTTGTCAAGCTTCTGTTAGTAACTGTTGGAAATCATCAATAACTGTCATTTTGACAAACTTACTATAATGGAGTTACTGACAGTAACTTCAATATTTTCAGGATTTTTTAAGTTATCAAGTGACGAACTGTAACTTTGACCTGTCGATCTTCGACCTTGAAGATGGGTTATTCTTATCCTTCAATTTGTCTCAAAATATTTCAAGTCTCAAATGACAAACTTCGACTTCAACTTGTCAAACATCGAATGAAATGACTACCGAACGTCGAATGAAATGGCTGTCGATGTCGAATTGTCTAGTCTGGATATTCAAGGTCTCGTTTCATCATATTGACAAACTAGAACCTTGTCAATCATACTCAATTTTGTCAGTTCTTCCTTTACTAAACCCTTGACTAACCTTTAAGTTGTCAAAGTCGAATGCCAATTTGACAGATCTAATACTTGGTGAAATTTGGCGTCACCACCATTCTTCTAAATACTTCTGTGAAAATCATCACATTTCTCATAAGTTCTCTTCTCTTAGAACTCTCCAATAAAATGGGGCAGCTGAAAGGAAGAATAGAAGCTTGGATGAAATGGCAAGAACAATGTTCTTAGGAAGTAGTTTATTAAAAGGTTTTTGGACAGAGACTGTTAACACTTCTTGCTACATTTAAAACAGAGTTTTTCTAAGACCCATCTTGAAGATCAAAAACACCTTATGAGCTGTGGAAAGGAAGAAAACCTAACATATCATATTCCATGTCTTTCGATATAATTGTTTCATACTTAACACAAGGGACCACAGTTTTTAAAACTAGCTCGGACTAGTTGTGAACTGGTAAACTGATCAATTAGCCGGTCCAAGTCGTATAAAAGATCAGAAAAGCATTTGAATGGCTTTGACCTGGCCCAACCTGGCCAGTTTTCTAAAAAGTCGGCAATTTGGACTAATATAATCAGACTGGGTGGGTCATACTTTTTCTATAAAAGAAACATTATAAAATTTTAACTCCTTAAAACTTTTTAAACTCCAGTCAGCCCAGGAATAAACTAGGTAAGGCCCACTGGCCAGAAAGAATATGGCTTTTTCCCATCTCCATTTCTACTCACAATTCTCTCTATTTATAAATACAATCACTTGCTTCTAGTTTTGCTTCCCATGATATGGGACTGCACTTCCACCTTCACCTTGCTATCTCTTCCATCCTACCTTTACAATAAGGAAGGTTGTGATCTCATTTGAATATTTTTTCATGAACTGACATTGGTGATGTCTCTAGTAGGAATGCAATACAATGGCAACACCAAGCACAACATGTCCAACACTTATGAAGACTGTCCAATGGGTGTTCAAACATGAAACCCCACCTTAACTATGTGGTTCCATTGCTGATCTTTCAAGGTTCTTAGATAGCTGAGATCATTTTGACACACATATCAATATTATTATATTAATAAGATATAACATTAATATTATATAAATATTCACTAATATAAGGTGTATATATGCATCAATACAAATATTAGTTATATTTTATATTATATATGCATCAATAAGCTATGTAATGGGCTTTCAGATTATATAATTTTTATATTTATTTAATTATATCCTGTTCAACCGGTTCAACTAATAACTCACTGGTTCAACCAGTGACCTATTGATCTAGTGCCTTGGCTAAGTCGAGCACCGAGTCGAGTTTTAAAACTATGCAAGGGACAAGCTCACAAAGTTTGACCTCAAATTTGATGACGACAGTTTCTTAGCATACTTTTCAATTTCTAAAGTCTACAAGGTCTATAATAAGAGAAAACATTATGTGTTGAAGAGACTATCCGTATCAAATTCTAAGAACATAAGAAGGACTTTGCTCAAGACCTAATTTGTAACACCCTAGTTCTTATTCAAAAAATAATTGAGGCTTTGTTAATGAGAATATCAAAATTCTAACAAACATAGAAATGATGAGAACATTGCAAAAAAAAATATATGAATAGTGTTTGTGGGCCTCGTAGGCCTACTGGGACAGCTGAAACCCTAGATTCGGGACTCGAAGATGCCCGAAATTAGGAAAAACATGGAAATAATGTTAGAATTAGTTAGAAATGAAAATTTTATATTTAGAATTAAATGTTGAGTAATATTTGATTTCTCGGATGCGGTATTTCACCTGTTCGGTGAAATTTCGGTGTGTGAATTCTAACACTAAAAACTAATTGGATCTCTACAAAACAAATGAATCTATCTCTTTAAATCAAATGAATGGCTAAAATCCAATCTTGAATTACAAGATTGAATCTCAACCATCTATTTTACTTTATTGGATTAGTAATTATCTAAATATAATATATAATATTCATGTCATTTAATATAAGATAAACTCAACTAATTAGCTTATTCAAGAAGCCATTTCTCGGCCAGCAAAGAGAAGAGAAGCAGCTGCATTTCCTTCATAGCCAAAAGCTTCATCTTGATTTCAACTTCCATATATGCTAACCTAGAGTCTTTGAAATCAAAACTTTCTTTTATCAAAGTTGTTCTACACCTCAAACTCTACAATTCTAACTGATTAGAATTCTATTTCTCATTAATTTTCACCTTGGTTCCTCACTCCTCACTACTTAGGGGAGGTTTGGTGTATGATTAGGAGTTCTCAGGGTGAAGGAAAGTCAATTAAAACACCTTTGGAGCAAAGAGCTCAAAAGCTCTCAAAGTAGGGTTTAATTATTCTCTTTCGTTTCTTATTCTGAAAAATTCTTGTTGGTTTTGTTCAAAATTTTTGATTATATTGGTCAATAATATGTTGATATTGATATATTAATTTTGGTGGAGTGTTTAGTGTTTTGGAAAAATCATTTTTATCAAAAGAGATTCTAAATTGGTTTGCTGGATTTTTGGATTTCAACAGGGCAGGATTTGTTCACGAATCTTTCTGGTTCAATTATAATCATTTTTATAAGCTATAAAAATTATATGTTGAATCTAACATCCTACGAAACTCTGAGAAATTTTGTGGTGCATGATAAAGAACTTTACTACCTGAGAAAAATCAAGAATCGAAGTTGTAACTATGCTGCCTGAAATGTTGAAGCTAGAGCAGTAAAATTGTATGATTTTATTATCATAGTAAATGATAGATTTATTCTTTGAAATTTTTAATGGAAGTTGATAACACATTTAATTGTAGCTATGAATTTTATTTTGAGTTAATTGAATCAATTGATAGGGTTGAGAATTATGAGAATCTTGATTTGAGCTGCGAACAAGTAGTCTCTGACCACCAAATTTGTACAATTTAGTTGATATGGTTAGAGGACTCTGTTTGTTACAGGGCCTTTTAGACACATTGAAATGTCATAAAGAATTTTTTGTGGCTCTTGAATTGGCCATTTGATATGGAAATTAAATATTGGTTCTAGAGTAGAAAATTTGCCAGGGTGTGGAAATGGTGATTATGTCTTAAATTAATGATAGCATGGCATTTAATCCAAGTATATGGTATATGTATACATGCTAGATGTTTTAAAGAAATGCTTATGAGACATGGATGAGACTCCAACGAAATTAAATACTTACTTGTGATATAAGAATACCCTTGAAATAAGAGAAATACAGGATGTGAGTGTTATGATGATAAAAGAAAAAACATGACTTATAATTGTGCAAATGTTTTTAACATATGGGAAAAATAGAGACAAGGCTTGTGTGGTTAACAAAGGAAGGCAAAAGTAAGAACTTCCCTGGGAATTTGATGAGTTAGTAGATGTATCAACATATAAGAATGAGCTCATGTCCTAGCAGTCTATAGTTCTTGTAGAGTGATTTCACTATAGATACCAGTTGATGAGAAATTAAGCCTTCCCTATGTTAATGAGAAAAAAAAGAATGTGGCTTTTAAATTGAATTCATTGTTGTGAGAGAGAATATGTGATCATCCTTATTAACTCTATAATTATTTTTGGATATGATCTTGCATGATATTATTTATAAGAAAGGATTTGTTAATTATATTTGTTATTTGTTTAAGTTTGAGGGAGTATTTTACTGAGAATTCTATAATATTCTCATCCCTATGCTATATGTATTTTATGTTGTATTCAGATTCCAAAGTTGCTGTCTGTGATCATCTTTCTTGACTCACCATAGTGGCATTATGACCAGGCATTAGATTCCCTGTATGTCGTAGCTTACTCCCGGATCAGAGTATGAGTGTTCTTTAGCCGTTCATTCAGTACTTCTGTTTTCTCTACTGAGTTTGGCCGAGGTTTTCCTTATGTTGATGTGCCTCTTGAAATGGCACACCTTGATGTATTTGTAGCTCCACTTGCACCACCTATGTCCCCCCCCAAAGATGATCTTTCATCTTCTTCCTCGGACTCCGATCCACCTTCTGACCCTAATGCTCCTGCTGGGGGCTACGCCATTGCACTAATGGCGAATGGTTTCCTTTAAAAGAGCATGTGACTACTCAGGGACTCCTGATGTATGTATAGTGGTAGTTTAGAAGTAGAATCCACCAGACTGCAGTTTGACCTTATAGATGTTGATGAGATTCATCTTTTGTTTGTATAAAAATTTTGCTGGATCTCGACTTTGAGCCGATCAGACTAGATAATAGAGGTGTTTTTCTTTTGTGAACTGAGTCCCTGATGTTTAGGAACTAACTAGTTGTTTTACAGTTTGATATACCTATTGTAAACTTAATAGCGATGTCCATATATGTATATATTGGCTTTACAACATATATGTATACATTATTTTATTTCATTTATTTTCGACTAGTTTAGATTGTGAATGTAAGTAATACTTTTCTAATTACTGTGTTGATACTCGAGTAAAATATGGTAATTAGGAGGGTGTTACATAGTTGATCTTGAAGAAGACCTTGAGAAACTAAGAATCAAGGAACCTTTAGAAAGAAACGCACTATAGGATAGGCTTCAAAAAGTAATACTGAGAAAGCACCTTTAGAAAATTATCTTAGAACTCTAAAGCCTTCAGAAAGGTGATATTTTTGAAAAGGACACACTTTCTGAATATAATGAAGAACCTTATAAAGATCAAGGAGATGTCGCATGTCAATATTTGTACATAAACTACAAAAGAGTTTCTTATCTAAAGGCAGTTTCTCAGAATTTAGTGCTTGGGAACATCTCTAAAGGTATGAGAACAGGATCCTCCCTAAGAGATGAAACCGACTGTGCTTTCTTATCCACAATAGAACTAGAAAGCATTGAAGAAGCACTCAATAACCAAAGCTGGGTAAATGCTATACAAGAATAGTTGGATCAATTTGAAAAGAGCACGGTTTAGACACCTGTAGAGAAACCCAAGGGAAAGTCCAACATTATAACAAAGTAGGTGTTCAAAAATAAACTAGATAAGGCTAGAAATGTGTAACACCATCCTAAGTACAACATTATCCTTACGTAGGAGTTCGTACTTATAATTTAGCGGACCTTACTTAAGTACGTAGGTAAAGATGTGCACGAGAATGGGGTTGAATTGTGCATAGATCCTATTCGTGTTTTCTAAAACTTCTGAAAATAATACTATCAAGTATAAAACTTGTAATGTAGCGGAAACATTTAGTAGCTTCAAAAAGTAAATTTCTAAACCTCGTTAAATGAAAAGCTCATTATTAAAAGAGATAACAAAAAATGAAAAGGATATATCAGATTAAGAATAAGTAAACGGTGCAAAAGAGACAAATAAAAGAGATCAGAGAAAGAGACAAAAGACACAAAGGATTTTATACTGGTTCAACCAACCTGCCTATATCCAATATTCAACAACCATTGAGGCACTATTCAAAATAGGTTTCTCAACTTGAGAAAGTAAAGTTGGATAGTTTTTACATTAGCTTTCCCAAGCTCTCACTTGTGCCACCAGACCAACTTAGAGACTGTCACAAGTTGAGTATTCTTTTTCAAGTCTCTCCAGGTTAAATCGAGTAGTATTATACTTGCCTCTTCAAGCTAATATGAGTAGTATTGTATTAGCCTCTCTAAGCTAACATGAGCAGAATTATAGTAGCCTCTCCAAGCTAACTCTTGTGCCAGCAGACCAACTCAAAAACTATCACAAGTTGAGTATTCTTCTACCAGACTCTCTAGGCTAAATTGAGTAGTATTATACTAGCCTCTCCAAGCTAATCCGTGATCAGTAGCAACCTTTACAGTTATGTTGAAAGTAGTCCTGACACTGGTCTCTCCAAGCCAAACCGTGAGCAGTAGCAACCTCTACTATTGTGTTGCAAGTAGTTTTACAGTAGCTTCTCTAAGATATCTTATAGCGATCACTACCGGATTGAGAATACAAAGGTTAAGTGTTTGGGTTGCCACTCAAACTAACCCATAATCAAGTTTCCTTAACATATACATAAAAAATTTATGGGAAAAACTTGAGTGACTTCCTTCTTCTACTTCTTCCATAGGAAGAGCATAAATCTAACTAAGAATGTAGAAGAAGGATTTTCTTACATTTCAAGGATAAAATTGATTACATGATAAAGATTGAATATTTCAGGAAGTAGGAAGAGATTTTTGCAGAGTTTCCTCTCTTGAATCTTCAAATCTCTTATCGGTCTTTAAGCATAGCATCTCCTTATATAGTGGTCTTTCTTTATACCATAGATCAATTCCTTAAGTCACATTTTTTGATCATCAGTTGTGTCTTGAAAGAAACAGCTCGAAGAGAGGTTGACTGATATGTACTGTCACATCCAATATCAAAATAGTCTAAATCCCCTTATTTGCAGTATAAGTAGACTCAGGTCATTCTTCCTTAGGACACATCAGTTATGTTATCGAATTGTAAATACTAATAACAATAAAAAGGCGGGGGAGGGGGGGAGTTTGTGATTTTAGAATAAAAGGATTACAGAAACAGAAATAGAAATAGAATAGAATCACTCTTGATCAAGGAATCAATCCCAGACATCATGACTATTGGCAGAATTCATCACGGTTCAAAAGAGTTAACTTTGTATGCTACTCTGTTAATCTGAATCAACTATATAATCATACAGTTTTTACTCAACAATCCTTAAATCACAATCGCAATTTAAATGAATGTCAAATTACATGCAGTTTGGATTAACCTGAACAACCAATCGGTTATTCAGCCTTTACTTCAATTTCACTAACGAATTCAATCCTATATCTAATCAGATATAATTCAAACATGATCATGTTAAATAACCAAATCCATAATCAAAATTGAAGTTTAGAAAAGGAAAGCATACATACAAATAAGATTTATACAACAGGAACTCCGAATTCAAACCAACTATCTATGATGTCAAGGATTGAGAGAAGTTTAGCCTTCCATGGACATCTCCATTGGCAAGCTCTCTGTATGAACACCTTGAGTTTGAAAGGAAAAACGAAAATACAAGTTTCTGGTTCTTTATTGTTGATTGAGTCAGAATTGCAAAGGAAACAGAAATTTATAGGCAATCCAATGTCCCTACCCGGATTTCCACTTATCACTAACCTTATTTTATCCAGATTTTCCTGATTTCTGAAGTCTGATCTAGATAAGATAATCCTCTTTGGATAAGCTTTCCAGAGACATATTATATGCCTTAATTGGATCAGAAATGAGTGAGATATGCCCAATTATGTGAGGAAAGGTCTTGGACCCGCCTAAGCATTAGCTCCGGAATTTGGAAGCCCAATTAAGCCTTGAAACGGACCGAATTTGATAAAGCCTGTGAAACCCAAAATTATAAATCTCGGTCTTAGCTTTTAGGATCCACCAAGATCACCTAAATCCAATATTTGTAGAGCCCAAAATGATCTGTGGAAGACAAAAAGGTTATAGTGAGTGTGAAATCCGAAATTAACCAAATTTCAACAATTAAATCCAATGAGGCCGAATAATGCAAAACTCAATTAAATTATTAGCATTAAACACATATAGAAGCAAATTAGGCCAAGTATGAACAATAATAGATGCCTAAAAATTTCTCTATCATTGACAGATTTGTCACATCAGTTGCAGAAGCCATTATAAAGTTGAGTTTTCTGATCTTCCTTCAGAAACTACTTTTCTACTTTCTAAGCAAGCTTTCTGAACTCCTTTTTCATGAAGTCAGGGTGGTTGATCAAATAGGCAGAAGAGATGATGTACCAGTTTGAAACTGAATTTAATTTGATTATTTTAAATCCAAATTTCAAATTTCTTTCTCTTTCCTATAGTATTCTTTGCTCTACTCAGGGGTGATCTTTCTGATGTATGTAATCAGTTCCTTGAAAGTTTTTCACTTTCTAATCTTTAATCAAATCTTCTTTGCTGATTATATCTTTGCGATTGTGATGATTGAAGATTAAGTAACATGTTGCTCTTGGACATGAGTTAATATCTTCATCGTGAGTGTACTTTTTGATGTCTCGTGCTACTTTCTGAAGTCTCTGAACTTGATTCCTTATAGCGTTGAAAACTTTTTCTCATAGTTAGCTATCAAATGCTTAGGTAATTTCACTTCTATTTCATTTCAAATCTCATAATATGAGATAAACATGTTCTCACATGTATAGTGAAATATATTCTTATTTGTGTAAGCCTTGCTCTTGCTAAATAATAGAAACCTGTTATAATCTTACAGGGAACTCAATAGAGACATTAGTCATTCTTCAAAGCATTTTCTTTAAATTGGATTTGTTGTCATTCAAAACAAATAAATGCAAAGGGTTCTGGAGCTAACAATCTCCCCCTTTTTGATGATGACAAACCAATTTGAAGAAAATCTTTTGAAGAAATAATTGAAAGAAATATTACAGGAATGTAAATGTGATATGTACATTCTTTCAATATATCATAAAGAGAGATTTTCAGGAAGTTCTTTTTCTTAAGGCATGATATGAATCATATAAAAACTTTTTGGCCTTAAATGACATTTAATCAGAGTTATGGTTATTTCACTTGAAGCATAAGACGAACTTAACATACTTTCTAAGCGTTTTAAGAGCAGAGGTTAAAGAGAAAAATGTTTAAGCTATGGATAAACAACCAGGTTGATCATTTGTTAAAAGAAAGGAACTTTTCGAGGATCCTCATGCTTGAAAACTTAACAAGTAATACTTATGAGAATTTATCTTAACTAGATCCCTTTTTAGCAAGTTTTAATCCAAAAGAAACTTTGAAAGGAATGCTCAAAGATATGATAAATGAAACAGAGCATTCGTAATTTTTGAAAAACAAACTGATACTTATGTAGTTTTTGATGCTCAGAGAAACCATAAGAAAGATATGATCAACATATTGCTATGCAAGGTTTCCAAAGCTCATTTAGGATTCAATCCCTGAATAAGCAAGAAGGAGCTTTTGTACTGAGCTATAAAACTTTTCCATAAGAAACAGATCATGAAAAAGATGTTTTCAAAACAAAAGATATATGAACTTTTACAATAGGTTTTGTAAGAAAAACACATTACTCCTCGAGAGATTTCTGAAGCTTGTTAACTGATCTTGGTCTTTTTAACATATGTAAGCACAGGTCTATATATATATATATATATACACACACACACACACACACATAACACTTTTGAAAACCATCTCTTACAAGAGTAAGGGGTAAATAAAAAATGATTAGGCTCATCATATATATCAAGACTCACCTTATAAAACTAGTATCAAAGCAACAACCAATTTGTGCTCATAAAGATACTTGGCCAAGACTAATCATAGAAAACATGTAATATCCAGTGTATATGAATAAACATATCAAATCATATGCATTCAAGATAAGAAGCAAACATTTGACAGAAATATATTTGATTAGCTGAGCATAGATAGAATATAGATATGATTCAGAGCTTAAGATACAAACAAAAACATGAAGCATGATAAACATGTATGCGTCAAACACATGAGCCAAGGAAAATATATAGCATAAAAGACATAACGAGATCATGATAAAAGAAGGAAACAAATGTCTTATATAAACATAACAAATGTTCAGAGTTATACAAAAAAAAAATGCTAAAGGCATGAAAAAGATGCTAAACAAAAAAATTCTTTGGGTTCTCCCTCAGCGTTTTCTCCCCCTAAATCCTAGCAGTGAATCCTACCAGCAGATTTTCTTTACAAGTATATTTTTTTCAATCTAAACTTCTCCCCTTTTTGGCATTATAAAAAAGGAGGTGTGCTAGGAAACACATGTTGCATCCACTGAAACATTTGAAGTTGTAGATCTTTCATCTGTCTCAGCTGAGCACCATGTACTAATAGGCTTGCTTCAAATCTGTCCTATCTAGAAGAGATCTCTCTCAAATTTCACAGAATGAATTGATAACTTGATGAAGTCTTTGTTGAGGATGAAGGCGGCAGATTGATAAGGGCAGGAGTAGTTTCGGGAGATGGCTTTGGAATGTCTAAAGGTACGGTGTCCCCTGATCTTGGTGAATCAGCCCTAGTGGCATCTCTTACATCAGAAGGAAGTGAGGATGGTTATCCATGAGCATGTTCAGATGTAGTAGAGATGGAAGAAGAGACTGCGAGAATAGGGATAGGCTCAATAATGTCAGCATTTAACATATGAGCTAAGGAAGGAGCAGGAAATTCTTATGAAGGAGCAGAGAAGTCAGGAACATTTTGACCCAATGTAGTGGCACGAGCTTCCAGAACAACAGGTGCTAGACCTTCAGAAATTCTGCTCTCTTCTTTTTTCAACCGGAAGAATATGAATGGAAAAGGGAGGCAGTGATACAAATAGAATGAAAGTAAAACAAGTTGCATAGTTTTCTTCATTTGGTTCTTCAATAATGGGCTCCATCTGAGGCTCTTCGGGTGCGGGTCTAGAACTAGACATAGTGCATAGTCTGGCCTTTTCACTGCTCAAGAGGTTTTTCTTTTCTTTAGATGATGATGCTACAACTTGTTCTTCTTCGGCTTGTTCTTCTTCCTCTTCATTTACATGATATCCCTCCTCTTGAAACTTTTAACTTCCTCCCATAGAACAGTAGCACTTGATACATTCTTGTGCATCTTCTTACATCTTAGCTCAATCTCTTTTCTACTGATAACCTTTTTAGGTTTGGTTACAACTCTTGATGCTTGAATGCCCGCCTCTTCTTTTCTTTTTGTTCTCCTTTCATAATGTTAGATTAAGGGAACATCCTCTTCATCAGATTCACTTTCAAGGAAAATGAGTTTTCTTTTCTCTTTAGCCTTTTCTTGGTTGGACTGAGACTTCTGGGAGGCCTCTTGAGCTTGTTCACCTTATGTTCTGGGGCTTTGTCTTGTGTGCTCGGCTATTTGGATGGTTGACCTTTTCCTCGAGGTTCTGAAAGAGGAAGGTGTGAAGATGGTTCCTTCCACCAGCTCATACCTTTCATTGTCAAGAGGAAAGTCCAACCGTTGAAGCACCTTTGTTAGAAGCATGCCATAAAGATTACTCGTAGTTCTTTGAGTTTTCTTGGTTGCAGCACTCATCATGTAGTCAAAAATGAGCATAGGCATGTTCACTTTTCTTTTCGCCATTAGGTAATAAAGAAGCATGCAATCCACTCTAACGAGAGCATCTGTGATGCCTATACATGGAAGGATAGAAAACTGAACCACTGTGTATACTTTCCTTGCCCTAGCGCTCAACATAGCTATGGTAATCTCACTAGGCTTGTGGATGATAGAGTCAGTGAGATACCTGGACACGTCTCCTTCATTTACACTAAGAGATTTTGCCTAGTTGGGTGATGACTTGTAGACGATCCCCTCATATGGAGCTTTGAGGATTTTGACAAGTCCAGAAGCTCTGATCTTGATGGAGCAAGCTCTGATCATGCCCCTGACTTGGGATGCTGATGGTCTCTCTAAATAAAAGTAAAAAGCATTAACTAACCGAGGAAATATGAGTTCATTTGTTTCCAGAAAGTCCTCCCACTTCTGGAAAGTAAAGAATTCATTAAGAATGGTGACTTCTTCACATAGGTCTTTACGCAAAGACTTTCCAGGTGCCATTTTTCTGAGCATGAAGAATATTTCAAAATGATCTTACATACCAGCGTCATCGAACATTTGAAAGCATGTTTTTGTTAGGGCAGATTGAGCCACATTCTTTTCTTTTGCCATTGAAGAGGAATATAGTTATGTTTGAGAATATGAGGTTGAAAGAATGGACATAAGAAGGGTTAAAGAAAAAAAAAGGAAAGAAGACGATTCAAAGTTAGAGATGAATGGTTACAGAAATAGTGATAAGGGTTTCAAGAAAGATTGTTGTGGAGCAGAAGAAGAAAGGTTGAGGTTACAGAGAGACATATGTGTATATGAAATAGTCAAATGTATAGGGTTAAAAAGTTAAAGAGCAAAAAAAAGGGACTTGCTCAAGAAGATGATGGTTAAGAACAAAGTGAGACGTGGGGATTTAAAGAGATATGACGTGACTGAGGAGAGAGAAACTCTAACAAAGTGGGTAAAAGTCCCACCTTTTAATCTTTCTTTCAAAAAGAGAGTCTTCAGACTCTTGATCTTATTGTCTGAAGGAGTTGATTTCTAAAGTTTCAAAGTTTACTTTTTGATCTACTGAAAAACCTTTGTATCTCATCCCAGATTCTTCTTCCTGCTCTGGATTTAATGTTCCTATATAGCCATCATTCTTCTTCTAAACGCATTGTTTCCTTTTTGATCGAACCGTCTTCAAACAAAATAGACTGTTTTCTTCCTGATCTCACAAACTAATAAACTATTCCTCACAGAGATATGTGGTCTTGCAAACTAAATTATGAAATACTTGCTGGTAAACCTGATTTTGCATACTGATCTTCTGACGTTCTTGCAAGTTGATAAGCAGTGTCTTCAGGATGATATGTATTATGATGATTTCTAATTACTTTACTTGATCTTCTAAAGGGGGTAGTGGGGAGAAAAACCATCCAGAGATGTTTTATGAAGAAATGCTTATGCATATATGAAAACTTAAAAAACTTTTCAAAGCCAGAAAGTATGCAAGAGATCTTTAGTCATAGATATTATGAATACATCTTGATACAAGATCTTCGGTAGACATAACTATTTACTAAGCATCTTCGTTTTAAATAAGATAACATGAAGAAGAAATTTACAAAAATAAACTAGGGTTTAGAGAGCTGAACGGATTCTTGAGAAGATAAAAAAAAACACAGCATTATCTCAAAGGATACGAAGGCAACTTACCTCAAGAGATGGTCTTGTAGCTGATTCCCTATTCGCAGCATCTGGGTTCAAAGATCTTAGCATGCTTGGGCTTTTTCCTTTTAGTTCTTTCCTCTTGTATGGGTATGCTTGCCCTGATGGTATCTGATTTATCTAGATAGTCCTTTAAGCTTCCTCTTAGAATGGATGATGATGTTTTAAACATGATGAGTAGACTTCGCCTTTTTCTTGAGCTTGGTTAGCATATTCAGCATAGCTTCCACCTAAATTTGACAACTCAAAGCTTTCTCAACATATATAGATATAGTGGTGATGATGAAAGCACAGTTAATAAATATTCAAGAAATGACTTGGTTCTCATACCCTTGGGAATACTCTAAGAACTTTGACAATGGAAGATTATCCTTAAAGCAAAAACTTTGGTGAAGTTACTGTACATTTAGATTATCCAACTTCTATGTCGTCTTCAAACTACTCATGTTGTATTTCAGAAAGATTACTACTACAAATAAGGAAATTTACGACACTCCATCCACGGCGGTTCTAAAGGACTGTCGTCACTGGCCATTGAAACCAAGCATTTACCTGCGGTTCCCCAACCGTCCCGTCACTGCTTGCCATATAATTTTGGCGCAAAGCCTTTGCTTTTTTCCATTCTCTCCTGCGTCCACTGTTTTGTGCTACTCCTTCCTTACTCTTCGAACCTCATCCTCACTCTTTGAACTTTCAGCAAGCTTTCTCGCGTGTTCAAGGTCGCGGCTTTCTCCCGTGAGGCGCTCCAACAAGGCCACCTGGTTCGAGCTCGCCACCACTCCTAGCTCGCCGCCCTTCCAAGGTCGCTACTTCCTTTGCGCGAGGTCGCTGGTTTCTCTCACACCCCTGCAAAGCTACCCGATCGGAGGTCGGATCTCGCTCCAAAGCTCGCTACTTTCTTGTTCCAAAGCTCTGAGGTTGCCGGTTTCCTTCTCGTGACCCGGCAAGGCCAGCCGCTTGGAGTCGCCGCCCCTCTAAGGACACCACCAAGTCCAAAGGTCACTGCTTTCTTGTTCATTGCTATTAATTTTTTTTTATGCAAAAACAAATGGCCTTTGTGTGCGTTTCCAAGTTGAAATCAATTACTGGCATGCAACCTTCATTCCCACAATTTTCTGAGTGTTGCTTGTAATTGCAATCTACCCTTATCATTCTTTATTTTGCTTTTTGGGTCTTCTTTTGGTCAAGCTGCAATGAATAAATATGAAAACCATGTCAAGACAAAAAGCAAAAGGTGACCAAGTTATTTGAACAATCCCACCCAAACTATATTTTCATGTATTCTGTACTCATACATAGACCTCCACGCCAACAACAATCAACATAAATAAAAAGAAAGCAAAGCGCTCTGACCTCTGTAGAAAGAATAAAATTGAGGCCCATATTTAACCGCTCCTCCATAAAAGCAGATACACAGCCATTGGAATGAATCTTTCCCCTTAGGCGGAACTATGAAAACCATTAACAAGATTTGAGAAGTATGTAAGATTACTTAAAAAGTTCACATTCCCATTACAAATCAGCATTATTATCCAGTAAGTATTGGGCCTTGGTGGTTAGATATTAGAACTCATTAGTAAAGCAGAACTTTCAAATGGCTTTACAGTGAAGTAATGAACTCAGAAATCCAAACAAACTAAATAGTAATCCACATAATGAATGTCACCCAATATTGTTTCAAATGCATATACTGAATGCCAGTGTGATCCTAATCACCTAAATCGAGCTTTAATTAATCATTTCATTTCTTTCCTATTTTGTCTAGTTAAAAGGAACCGGGGATAAGTCATTCAGTTCATTATCCTTATTCTTGTAGTGTGAAAATGTGGCAGACTAAATCCCCATTACAATTCATAAGTAGCACATAAAATTTTGGTTCATTGAAAGAAACAATGAAAAGCTTTGCTTCATTTATGGTTTTTTTCTTCTATTATTGTTTTTTAAAGTAGGATATCCTCCTATCTCTTTGTATTATTATTCTTCTCTTATCAATAAAATTATTTGAATGAAAAAAAAACAAGGGGAGAAAAAACTCAATATTCCTTAGTTTTGTTAAGAAAATGCTTATTTGCATTATATTGCCAATTACTCAAACATTTGTATCAGTTGAAATATCAGGGATGTTTAACATACCTCATATGAGTACAAGTAAAGGACATTAAAGGATCAAAACTATAATTATAGCTCAATTTTTCACCAATTACAGTAAACACACAAAAATGTAGGATCTTGGTAAATACGAATTCAAGTTTTGCATATTTCCTTCTTGATTCTCATAATGGATAGCAGATGCTCTCTTTGTTTTTCACCCCCCCCCCCGAAATTGTGATGTTGTCATAAACTGAATTCCATTACTCACAGAATGATGCTACAAAACTAAAGGGTGAAATGATTATTAGTTGGAAAGAAGCTCAAGGGGTCTCTTGATTTGGACTTCCTTTTCTTTGCTTTAGCCCCATCATAATAAGGTGAAAAATGTAGCTTGTTTTTGTTTTATATATGTGAGAATCTAATAGAATTATTGCCTAGTTATAAATTAGTTTGACTTAATACTTTTATTCTACCTAATTTTATGCGGTAGGGAAATTGCTGGAAGTTACTTATAACTCTTCCAACAAGAATTCATAGCTTAATTTGCAGCACCACTTGGTTTGTCTAAAAAAGTAAGTTATCTATTTTTTTTATTATTACCGAAACTCAATTTCATTTATTTAAGTCATTGAATGTTGTCTTTCTAGGAAAATAAGTTCTATTTTTGTTTTGAAGATAGGTTCTAATTGTTTGATTATCAATAAGCATAAGAAAAGAATTACCAAAAAAAGAACAAGTAGACTAAAAGTATGGGTAGGTTTACTTATGAACAATTAACATTTATTGTTCTAATATATATATGGCTTAATATTTATGCTCTGTGAGTTCTAAAATATTTCATTTTGTTTTAAATTCAAAGCGAAGACTAGATATGGACAAGTCGTGGATCACAAAACCACGAAATTCTCTTGAGTATGAACAAGATGTTTCAAGATTTCTTGAATTTGCCTTTGTGCATCGCTCAATTAATGATAAAATAATATGCCCTTGTTCTTCATGTGCATTTAAAAAATGGCAAACAAGGGACACGGTGTATGAGCACTTGATCTATAAACAGTTTCCAAAAGGATATACATTCTGGTTCTATCATGGGGAGTCTTCCACTAGTGAAACTAGCAATGTACCAAGTACTAGTATTGTACATGAAGCAGAAGACCCTGTAGTTGAGGTAGATCAGATTCGAAACATGATCAATGAAGCTTTTGGAGTTGATAGGAATCGTATGAATGAAATACCTTCGACAACAAATGAAGAAGTAATTGATGGTGAAGGAGCGATGCCATATGCAAGTCAAGAAGGGCTTGAAGCTAAAGAGTTCTATGAGTTAGTTAAAGAAGGAGAGCAACCGTTATATAAAGGGTGTACAAGGTATTCAAAACTATCTTTCATGGTGAAGTTGTATCACATCAAACGCTTATGCAAGATGAGCGACAAGTCAATGATGATGATATTAGAACTATTGAGTGATGCGTTTGAACATGCAAAGATTCCTAGTTTGTTCTACGAGGCAAAGAAAACCATCACCACGCTTGGTTTGAACTATAACAAGATACATGCATGTCCAAATAATTGCATGTTGTATTGGGGTAAGGACGAGAATAGGGTGACATGCAAAGTTTGTAACAAGTCTACATGGAAAGCAAGTTCAAAAGATGGTCAGGCTAAGGCATCCAAAATTAGTGGTAGCAATAAGAAAAAGTCTCTTGCAAAAGTCCTTCATTACTTTCCTCTAAAACCAAGATTACAAAGGTTGTTTTTATCTTCAAAGACAGTAGAAGATATGAAATGGCATGCTGTACAGAGTAACAAGGATGGCTTGATGAGGCATCCAAGAGACTCTGAAGCTTGGAAAAAGTTTGATTCAACAAATCCTTTGTTCGCATCCAACCCATGAAATGTCCGCCTTGGATTAGTTATTGACGGTTTCAATCTATTTGGAACTTTAAGTGCAAGTTATAGTATTTGGCCTGTCATTCTTATTCCATTATATGAAGTAGACATCATTCATTATTTCAATGATAATTCCTGGCAAAAAAATGCTAGGAAATGACATAGATGTCTATTTGCAGCCTCTGATCAAAGAGTTAAAGGAATTATGGTATGATGGTGTTGATGTATATGATGCTTCTGCAAGAGAAATGTTTAAGTTGCACGCAGCTTTGATGTGGATGATTAGTGATTTTCCTAGTTTAGGGACTCTTTTGGAACATGTACATAGGACTAGCTTGTCCATCTTGCAATTTTGATTCTGTCTCTTGTCATCTCATTCATAGTAAAAAATTTTATTTTATGGGTCATTGTCGTTTTCTTGATCAGAGACATAGGTTTAGATTAAACATGGTTCAATTCAATGGAGAGCAAGAGACAAGGTGTGCACCGAAAATATTATCTAGTGCTGAATTCTTTCACAAGTTGAGAATATTAATGTCACATTTGGATGAAGGGTAGAAACAGAAAAAAGGGGAAAGATTGCGTTCTAGTGGACGTGTTGAAAGCACTCAACAATGGAAAAAGAATAGCATTTTTTTTGAGCTTCCATATTGGCAGTGTAACTTGTTGCGCCACAATCTTGATATTATGCATATTGAGAAGAATATGTGTGACAATGTCATTTACACCTTGCTAAATGATAGTGCAAAGTCAAAGGATCATATTAATGCTCAAAGAGACCTTTAAGCAATGGGTATCAAACTTGATCTTTGGCCAAATGAAAGTGGAAAGTATCCTCCGGCTATCTTTACACTTACTAATTCAGGCAAGAAGTCGTTCTTGACAACTTTGAAAAACATCACTGTGCCTGATGGTTATTCAAGCAACATTTCAAGGTGTATTGATTTGGAAAATCTTAAGTTGAATGGGATGTTGAAAAGCCATGATTGCCATGTACTTATGGAACAATTGCTACCTTTGGCTATGCGGGTAGCATTGCCTAATGAGGTGTCTGCAGTATTAATCGAGTTGTGTTCATTCTTTAGACAATTATGTGGCAAGGCTTTAAGTGCCACATCTTTAGACAAATTGCAAAATCAAATTGTCCTCACTTTATGCCACATGGAAATGTTATTTCCCCCTTCATTCTTCACAATTATGGTTCACTTGGTGGTTCACCTTGTTGAAGAGGCTAAGCTTGGAGGCCCTATTCATTATCGATGGATGTATCCTATAGAAAGGTAAAAACTGTGTAATCATGCCTTTCTTAATTTATTAATGTATTGGACAATATTTAACTTCACTCATTGTGATGTAATAGATATTTAGGACATTTGAAATCTTATGTGTGCAACAAGTCTCAACCAGAAGGCTCTATAACAGAAGGTTACCTAGTGGGAGAAGTTCTGACATTTTGTTCAAGGTACTTGGATAACATTGAGACAAGGTGGAATCGTCCTAATCGTGTCGATGATGAGCCCAATTGTGTTCAACCTAATTCGTGGGTAGCTGAATTGTTTCTACAAGTACGAAGGCCAGTTGGTGGTTCATCATATTTCAATTTAACAACTACAGAGAAGTTGCAAGCTCATAGACATGTATTAATCAATGGTCCTATAGTTGACCTTTATCTCCAATGAGTAATTTATAAGCTTCTACTATCGATAGTTAAAACTCATTTCATTCGTATGTCTAATATTTCTAAATCTATATAGGGAATTTAGAAATATTATACTTAGGAGACTAAGGAATCATACAAGAAATATGTTAGAGATAGACAAGAAGGTTCATAGAGAGTTTGTTGGTTGGTTCTACAATCGGGTGCGTAAAATCATAGTTTCATATATTGCACTTACATTCTAAAATTTGTGATTAACACTTAATATGCTCTTTTAGATTGCCAACAATCTTGATAATCTTGAAGACTATCAAAGAGATGTGTTTCTTAGTCTCGCCAAAGGTCCTATCAACTAAGCAAGAAGGTTCTCTGCATATAATGTCAATGGATTCAAGTTTCGAACTGTGGTACGTGACAGAGGATTAAAACTCAAAATAGTGGAGTTTTTGGTACATTTGGAACAAGAAGTTACTCAAGCAGTAGTGATTCCCAAATGAGATTTGGAGAGGTGCCTTATTATGGAAAGTTAGTAGACATTATTGAACTTAACTATAATGGCTTGTTCAATATTCTACTGTTTAAATGTGAATGGGCTAATACCACTAGTCCAAGGGGCATGAAGAAAGACAAATTGGGATTCACTGCCATTAACTATGGTAGATTGATACATACAGGTGAACATGAAGATGATGAGGAATATACAAAGGTTTTTGAAGCTCATATGGTTTTTTATGTTGACAATGAGAAAGAAAAAGGCTGGAGCCTACCAGTTCATATAAGTCCAAGAGACGAGTATGACATGGGTAAAGAAGATGAAGATGTTATCTATGACAATGAAGGCTATCCATCCCAAAACTTGGAGCAATTTTTTCCAGATAATATCTTGCATATACAATTGGCAAGAAATAGTATAGATGATGACCATCTAAATTCACTTATTGATGAAAATATTGATGATGACAATGAAGACATGGTGTCGTAATAAGTAAGGGTAAAGTCTCTCTTTTGTACAAATGTTGTCAATACGCTATTAAGTAATTTATATCTATCATATGTAGAATAGTGATAATTTATCTTTCTTAAGTATGATATTGTTTATTTAATTTTGCATTGAAATACAGATATGCTCTTTTTTCCTTTTTCCCTTTATAGATAGTAAACATGCATAAGAGAAAGAGGTATTCTTCTTCTAAGGCTAAATCTGCACCTGTTGGATCCAAGTTTTTGGGTGCAAGTATAAATGTACCACATGAACAACTTCACAGTGAGCCTTTAGATGAAATTGGAAGATTCTCTCAGCAAGTAGACCATGACAATACATCTACTTCGCAAGTTGAATCTCCTCCATCCACTGAGCCTGAAGCCCAAAATCTCCCACCAAATGGGTGTGTAACAAAGGCATCTAAATATTGGTTTGTTGATGTGATTGGTACGTGATTTTGATATAGTTTCTTCTTTATTGCCTTTATTTTGTGACTGATTTTTGTTTGAATCCCTAGCCAATGTTCTTTAGGACTAAAAATTAACTATATTGCCTACTAAGTTCTTTTATATCATACCCTTATTGTGTGTATTTTAATCCCTCCTTTGATTGTGTTACTCAAATATTTTGGTTTATTTTTACATGTTAGATGAGAACAAAGTTGTGCAAAAAAAAAAATTAAAGCTTGGAGATGTTTGGGTGCTAGAACCTGGGACCAAGGTGATGGTAGAATGGAATCAGTCAAACCAACCAGTTAGGCAATTAGGTGGTCTTTTAGGATCCTTTTTAGGAGCAGTTGCTGCAAATTTCAGAAATTTTTCTATTTGTTATGAGAGATGGCCACTAGTTCCAGATACATACAAGGATAATATTTATAGGGAACCCATTCAGGTTCGCAATACAATCACTTTAATAAATTCATTTTGCATTTATTGCTTGGTATTATTAATATTTCCTCCTTTTGTCTTCTTTTTTCCTTTGAAGAAAAAATTTGATGTTAATGATGGGAAGCATAAGGAGTACATTCTGAAAAACCTTGGCAAGAAATGGAAAGATGATCGATGCAAATTGTTCAACAAGTACTATGATTTTGACAAGTGTAGGAGTCAAAACCTCCAGTCATGTCCAGAAGGAATCCCATTGGACCATTGGGCATCTTTTATAGACTATAGAATGAGGGATAAAACTCTGGTAATTGAATATATATTAAAATGTTTAGTATCACTTATTTTGCCTATTTTCAATATGCTCTCTTTTTTGTAATACTACAAGCGATATGTGATAAAAATGCTGCCAATCGAGAAAAACAAATGGTTCCTCATACCCTTGAGTCTAAGTCAATGGCTAGGAAACAACATGAGCTAGTATGTAATTAACATTGACTGATCTTTATTGATTTTTAATACTAAACTGATTTGGACATGTTACTAACCTTATGAAATATTATAGGAAGTTACAAATAAGCGGACTTATACTAGGAGTCAGATGTAGCCGATTAGCTACAAAAAGAAGGATGGATCTTATGTTAATAATGAGGCTAGAGAAAAAAGTGTAAGAAATGTTATCTTTCATATTTTTTTTCTAGTTTATATTGTAAAGTTATCAATTCTAACATATATATTTTGCACAAATACTAACAATGATCAATTTGTATATGTAGGAGCAATTGGCTATCCTCGAGAGGGAAGGGGCTTCTTCCCAGCACACTTCAAATGATGATGCTTTTAGCAAGTTATTTGGGAAGGAGCACCCTGGTCGTGTGCGAGGTATGGGATTCGGGGTTTGCCCAACTCATGTGTTTAGTTCTACTTCCAGCCATTGTGGAGGGACGTTCTCATGCAATCATGGCTCAGATTCTGCTAAAATTCAACAAATGGAAGAAGAATTGAAAGAGAACAAGGCAGTAGTTTCAGTGCTTCAAGCCCAACTAAGCTACTTTATCATACATTACTTGGGTGGTGTAGTGCCATCTGATTTTCCTACCATTGAAGAGAACAGGGTAGCTAAATCTATTTACCCTATGAGATGAACTTTTTACTTATACTTGAATTAGTTATAGTGCATGGTATGCTATCTTTTATGATCAAATGCTTATCACACACATGCTTTGGTTTTGCTGGAGTGGTTACATATTCACCTTGTTTACTCGTGTATATTACTAGCCCCCTATAAGTGCCTTTATTATTGTTAATTATAACGTAAGCTGTAGATTAATTTGGCTAAGGTGGTCTAACTAGTATTTTAGTCATGGTTAGGTTCTTTGCTTATGCTTTCTTTTTGAGTTTTTCAGATTTAGGAGTTTCATTTGTTTGGATTTCATTCAGGAGTTACACTCCCTAGAGTTAACTCCTTGGTCTAACCTGTCAATGCATTTTGACCATTGTTTCTGCTTTAAACTTGCTCATAGGATTTAGAAACATGAAACTGATTTTGATTTACTTGTAAATTTAAGACAATATAAAAACCACTCATCAATAAACATGAAACCATGGCTTGAGATAAGTATTCCCAAGTTTCGAGGTTATTGGACAAAGTATGTTGACTATAACCATGTATATTTATGAGAATGCAACATTAATCCATAGATAGGTTTCATGGTGTATTTAAGCATCAAAGTTTTCTCAGTATTATCTATGGTGCAACGAACCTTGTAGGTCTGCAATCATATCTGTGCAGGGCTTCTATTTTTTAAATGATCTACTGTTCTTTTTGCACACATTTTCCCCTTTTTTCTCTTTTAAACATTGTTTTTACCAAGTCATTTTTGGATTTTGGCATGGAAGATTCACATCATAGCCAAAAGCCAAGGATCATTTTGCAACCCTTGAAGTTTGATCACATACCTGGAGAGATACAAATTGTACTTATAAATGAAATGAGTCTCGAGTTGTTTCCTCTGGTAGTACTTTCTGAAATCCAAAATAACAGAACAGGATTCCCCTTTCTCTTGTCCATTCCAAAACAACTCTTGTGCTGTAGTGTCTCCTTTGGTTCCTTCTTGTGCATGTTTTTGTTCAAGTACACATTCTCCATAATAGCAACGAGCTTGTAGGAACTTGGTTGAGTGGTGTTATTTTGCTATGTATTCTCTTTAATACCTGTTGATTTGCATCCGGTCACTCTTAACCTATCTATTATCTCTTCTTGAATATCTGAACACTTGTCTGTGTCATCTATGTTTGGCATACGGCAATCTAGTTGCATTCAAATAGGTTGTAATATCCTTTGTTTTAGACATTATTTAGTTATAACTTAGCATCCTTATTGCCATTGTGGAAGAGAAACATCTCCACTACTGCTTCCTGGAGTTTACCCCATTTTGTTTGTTTGATGATTCAGGTGCAACTCTAAGCTGTTGGTAAGTGATAAGTATAGTTTATAAACAACTTGGGAATACTTGTACATTTAAGCTGTTGGTAAGTGAAAAGTACAATTTATAAATAGAATATAAAGTTTTGTTAGTGATAAAGATCTACACACTTAAGTGTCTCAATTTGATTTTTAGAATATCACATGTCATTGTAAATTCACGTAAAAACTTTTGCCATATAATAATTTTAAAATTGATTTGTTTTTTTTTTTGGTTGATGAGTTCATGAAAGCAAAACTTATCTTTCTAATTTTTACTTGTGGTCATTTTACTTGTTCTTTCTAGTTATTTCAGTTTCTCATTTTATAAGATTATATTGTGGTATCTTTTCTTCAATTTCAGGCTAAAGACTTGGAATCACCAGGGCCAGCAAAACGACCCTCCTCTTCTGCTAGCCATGACCCAACAAATGAAGGACCATCCAACAATTAGCATATTATTATTTGTTTTTGTTCATCAATCTTAGAATTATGGAACTTCATTTTCTATGGTGTTGGATGATTATAAGTATTTGTTCGTTTTAGTTTATAATTTTGTAAGAAGCTTAAATGTTTTAGACACATAACACATTATGATATTATTAATTATGAGATACTTTCTATTATAAGTAATGAATGATTGTAATTTTAGTATTTGCTTTATAGTTGAATTTTGTGGATGTTTGAAAGTATTTGTAATAGAAAGGAAGCTATAATGACCAGGTTTATGAGAGAATTCAAAAGGGGAAGAAATGTTATATTACCTATTAGCGGCGATTCAAACCGCCAAAATCGCAATCTCAAATTTTTATTTTTTGAATTTTGCAGCGGTTAAAGACCGCCATTAAATTATTTAAGTTTAATTTATTTGTGGCGGTTACGGACCGCCGTTATAATTTTAAGTGATAAATGATCAATTTATTTGCTGCGGTTAGTTATTGCCGTTATAAATTTAAACTCAACCTTTTGCAGCGGTTCAAAATGCCGTAGTATTTTTAGCATTTTTTTTTCAAAAAAGTTGGCAGCGGTTCAAAACTGCCGCAAATGTCTTAAGTATTATTTTGCACTTAGCATTTAGCGGCGGTTAATAACCACCACGAAAGGAAAATGGCATTTCGTGGCAGTTATTCCAACGGTTGGCACTGACCGTCGCTATAGGGGTTGGTGACGATTGACTTAGCGATGGTTTGGGAACCGCCGCTAAAGGTATTTTTCCTGGTAGTCTACTTTCTTATCATCTTGAATGGTACAAGCAAACTTTCTGAAAGACAGAGGTTTTGGAGCCCACTTTCTGAAGCATTGGCTTTCATCTGCTAGCTTTTTGGAGTTATCTTGAGATAAAAATTCTCAGCACTTTTGTTCAAGATAATCAAGATTATCAGGAAAGTCTTCCTTAGGCTTTTCATCATCATCATCATGTATGAAAGATTCTTGAGAGGATTATTTCTCAGGAATTGTGATAACTTCTCAAGTTTAAAACATGATATTTGGAATGATCATCATCACTGTGTTTCTTGGAGTTTCAACCATAGAGATTTTTCAGATATACCTGCAAGAAAGAGTATATTTTTGGTACCCAGACTTTCATGGGTCCTTTTCAATTAGCTTTAGAGATAAAAATTTTTAACCTTTCCAAAGGAATTCCTTTTCAGGATTCATTTGCTGTAAAGGTGTCTATTTAAACATCTTCAAGGACAGAAACAAAAGATATACATACATACACACACACACACACACACACATATATATATGGATGAAGTTGCATAGATCTTTCTCCTTCTATTTCACCTGTATATCTTAGACTAGTTTCCGAAAATAATAGATGCTGACCATTTTCACAAAAATATAGTTTTTGAATGTTGTCAAATAAAACTGGTCAGATCTTAGAATGCTATGAAGTCCTCTCTAGGATTCAGAAGAAAATTTTGACATGATCATGTATCTTCTTGGAGGCTTCAGAAACATAGAACTTGAGAAAAGTAAACTCTCTTTGAAGTATTTCTCTCTTTCAACTTTCCAGCTTTAGACTAGACCTTCTTAAGCTTTTATGGCAACTCTATGAGTTCTCTGATAGGTTGAGATATATAGATGAATAGGCTTGATAACCTTCTAGCAACTCATCTCATGAAGTAAAAAGAAAATTATAACAGAGATGAGATGTAGAAACGTTTACCTCACATGTCTCTAATGATGTTCTTCAACCATGAAGCATAGAAAGGCAACAAGTTTTAGTCCAACAAGTCCTCCTGACAAAGGCTTTCTAGATGTATGGCACATAATACTTCTTTGTATAGGGATATGTCAATTAAGCATTGAATAGATACATGATGTGTGTCATTACTGCTATAAGCAGATGTTCTTTCTCAAGATGATCTTTATTTGGAATTGTCATTCATGAGATTGATGTCTTCTTAATATAGCCATTACAGACTTCAGACATATTTCACAAATAGAGAACTCATCTTCAAATCCAATCTCATATAACAATATCAGATTTTTCTACTTCACAGAGAAGATTTAGCGATTTTCATTACTTTATTGTTGTAAACATCTTGATACAAGTTGAAATCCTTCAACATCATGTGCAGATTTTTTAATATAGCCTTTCATGTGTAACACATAGTGCATAGGTAGCATATACAGTTGTAATGTAGGGCATATATGAATAGAGTCTTGTCAGTAAAGGATAATAAGATAAGAGATCGATCTTGTAAAGATAATGTAGGCCATTTTGTCCTTCAGATCTTTGTCCTTTGCAATCGTTGGATTGCTCAACCCCTCAAAAGCCTTACTCTGATACCACTTGTAGGTAAAAATGTGCATAAGAAGGGGTTTTAAATTGTGCATAGATCCTTTTCGTGTTTTCTGAAACTTGTGAAAACAATACTGTCAAGTATAAAACCTGTAGTACAGTGGAAACAGAGTTAGTAGCTTCAAAAAGTGGATTTCTGAACCTTGTTAATTGAAAAGCTCATTATTAAAAGAGATAACAGAAAATGAGAAGGATATGTCAGATTACGAATAAGTAAACGGTGTAACAAAGACAAATAAAAGAGATCGGAGAGAAAATACATAAAGTATTTTGTACCGGCTCGGTTAACCTGCCTACATCAAGTACTTAACAATCCTTGAGGTTCCATTCAAAATAGCTTTCTCAACTTGAGAAAGTAAAGTTGGATAGTCTTTATATTAGCCTTCTTAAGCTCTCACTTTTGCCCGTAGACCAACTTAGAGACTGTCACAAGTTGAGTATTCTTTTTCAGTCTTCTCCAGGCTAAATCGAGTAGTATTGTACTAGCCTCTCCAAGCTAACATGAGTAGTATTGTACTAGCCTCTTCAAGCTAACACGAGTAGTATTGTACTTATAATACCCCAATTTTTCTGTCTGAGAGGAAAATGACCAAAATGCCCCTGAGGTCATTTTCGGCTCAGAATTCAAGGATGGCCGGCCTGGCAGTCCTCGAAGGGCCAACTCAATGTTTGAAGGGGATTGGATGGCCCTTGAATGATTTCGGAGGCGAAAGTCTCATTTTCTACAGTTTCGAGTCAAAATGACCAAAATACCCTTATAACGTTCTTATGCGGGTAAAGGTGCTGTTTGAGCCCGAAACTTTCCCCGAAGGTTTAAAATAATGTTTTTACATGTTTAAAAGCATCTGTTTAAGTCCCGTGGTCTCGGGCAGTTTTAGTGCAAAATTATGATTTTGCCCCTAGAATAGTATTTTTGAGCTTAATGACGTAATTAAGCAATATTAGGCTCTAATCGAAGATTAATTAGTTTTCATAATTAATCTAGAGTCAAAATAAGCTATTAAAATTAATTAGAATCTAAAATTGCTTAGATTAGATTTAAATCTCTTTTTAAAACTCAAGATTTCAATCTTGGAATCTTGAATAGTATTTTCTCTCTCCAATTCCTTAAATCATGGAATTGTGTCTAGAATTGTTTATGCACTAAAATGAGTTTATAACTCACTAATGATGCAAGACCATTCCTTAAACATGTTTGACAACCTTGATTACCCATTTTCTCACCTAAACACTTTCTTACAAATTCCTAATCTTAATCCTAACCAAAGAAACACCTAAACACAACTCTAAATCACAATTAAAATACAAGAAACCCTCCCCCATGGCTGATGCATTTTCGGCCACCTCTCCCATTTACATCACATGTTGATTTGTTTCTCACTCAAAGAACCATGCTTAACCCATACTTGCACCCATACCTAGCCATGCTTTCTACCATGCCTTGAACCATACATTGGAGAAGATATTTTCTCCTCCTTGTGTTATAATGGCCGAAGCCCTCTTTCCCATTTACACCTCTCATTTTGTTTCATTTCTCTATAAATAGCATGCTTGGGTGAACTTGCATCATTTTGGGTTCATTTGCTAAGTGTAAGTTTTCAAAGAGCACTTCGAAGTTTTCTTTTTCTCTCAAAGTGCAAGTGTCCAAGTTCTTCAAGTTCTTAATCTTCTTCACTCATCTCAATCTCCAATCACTTGGTAGGGATTTTCTTTCAAGAGTTCCTTTCCTTTAAGTTCTTAATCTAGTTATATGTTCATAGTTTCTCTTGGATCTTTTTGGAACTTCTTTTCTTCTCCTCTTCCTTCTTTATTTCGGCCATGAGCATTGAAGAACAAAGGAATGAGAGCTTGATGATGAGGGTTTCATGATGATGTTCATCACTTGAACAAATCTCTAAAGCTTGGTCTTTGTTCTTGAGTTAAAAATGTTTATAGTTCTTTCTTTCTTGAGCCTTGAAATCTTTAACTTTGACAATGTTTTAAAATAGTTACATGAACTCAATGATCAGGACTCATGATGTTGGTGTTAATACATCATCAAGATCATGGTCTCTAGAGTTTCAAAATGGTTCTTTTTTGCTCTTAAGTTTCGGTTTCTTTCTTTTCCTCTTCTCTAAAATTTTGACCAACCAACATTAGGTGGTCCAACATGATAGCTTGATGATGAGAGTTCTAGTTGGTGACTTTGTGTTCACCACAAAGAAATCTCTAAAGCTTGAGTTTTCATAAAGATGTTATAAAGTTCATTTATGGTTATATTTTCAAAGAATGTTATCTTGAGTTCTAAGAACTCTAGACCTCACTTTACCTTGTCATGATGAGTTTGGGTTAAGGTTAAAGTTCCTCTAAAAGTCTTGTAGGAGCTCTAATAAGAAATAAAGTAAACGCGCATTCATATTTATATTCAAGCTTATGCATTGCATATTTACTTTGAGCTTTGCATTCATATTTATTTTCCAAGCGATCACTTAAAGTTAAAGGATAAGGAATGGAATGCATCTCATATTTACGTTCTTGTCTAGCATATTCACTTTTCATCACTAAAGAACATAAAGATTTAAAATGAGAGCTTGCATTATCACCTAATTAATTCTCAAAGCCTTTCTATTTCGGCCTTAAAGTCGATTGTTGCTGGGCCTAGAGCACTAAAATAAAGAAATGAACTTGCATGGCATATTTATTTTAAGCCTTGCATATTTAAATTCCAAGCTCTACATATTTACTTCAAGTCTTGCATATTTAAATTTCAAGCCTTGCATATTTATTTTAAGTCTTGCATATTTACTTTAAAGTCCTCACTTTACTTTGTAACGAAGAATAAAAATGAAGTGCATAGCATGTTTAGATTATGTCATCACTTAAAGACCTTAGAGCTCAAAGACTTGCCCATTTTATCTCAAGTTAAAGTTTAGTATGGAAGCATTCTTCGAATGCATAATTTCGGCTAAGTAACAATGATGAGCTTGGAATGAGTTCCATCTAATTACAAGGGCCAACAACCTATGTTTTAGTGTTTTCTTTAAGTTTGATGAGTTTTATAAAGTTATGACCAACAAGATTCATGATTTTATTCCTCTTCTAAAGAAGAATTAAAGTGGTAACTGATCTAAGGTTATTTTTAGTCTCTCGATCAAATAAATTGGTTTGTAAAGAGTTTTAGAAGTCCTAAAATGATTCCAAGGGAAACTAGCAACTTATATGCTTTAGAAATGTCAAATTATGTGTCTTTTGAACATTGGACAATTCAGTTCTGACCTGATATGTTTGATGCTGTATGATGATGTTTTGATGTGTTAGAATATGTGAAAATGATATATGATTAGGTAGGAATACTTCTATGCATGTTAGGGGAGAAACTAGCTTCATAGAAAAACCGTAAAGTTGGAATTTAACGTGTGTTTAACCCCTTTAATCTTAATCAATGCCAAAACTATTTTAGTATGATAACAATCAGTTTATGGTTAATTAAACTTGAAAAATTTGGTTACATTTGAAGTAGGATTGAATTTTAGCACCTATAGAAAAACTAGTAACTAGAAAACCGTAAAAATGCAATTCTAGAACTCTTAGAACATTTAATTTTTGGATTCTGTCCAGCAACCTCATAATATGGCAAACATGGTTTATAATTAGTTCTTAGGCATAATAATACCTCATAATTGGTTTAGATTTAATTTATAGCGCTTTAGGCGAAGACGGATCGAGAAAAGGTCTAAAATGTAAGTTCTAGAACCCCGTAATCATAGAGGTATAACTCTGCCCAGATTTATTAAAGAGCATAAATGATAGTAAGATTTGCTAGGAGAGAATACTTATGTGCATAAGAGGTTGATAGAGAATGATAGAATAATTACATCTCAAGTTTAAGGCCCGTAAGGGTCAAAGCATAAAATACCGTAGGATCAAGAGCATAATGAGTTTCAATGTTACATGAGAACATATGTGTTAATTGAGAATGATTATGTAAACTTATGGAATTACGATTGAGGATGCATGTTTTATTTGTTTATGTGGCATAAAGTAAATTTGGAAGAAATCCGACATGTCTTTGCTTATTTCTTAATTTTTGACAAATTTGGGGACTTAGAAAGTTTTTGAAAAACCTATGAGGTTCTTTTTATGAGATATGAGGTACTAAGATGGGTTCTTGGATGACACCGGTTTGGCCGAGCACCTCCAGAGAATTCATGTGACTTTGGTACCAAGATGTATTCTTAGGTGACACTGGTTCAGCCGACCACCCCCAAGAAATGCCCCCTAGCCCGTACTGGATAAGTCAGAATTATGATTATGATACTCTTATTGGGATTGCTAAGTAAGAACTAGTAACGACTAGTTAGGTATGAGCTCATAGCCTAGAGATGTGACACGTTATGGGTGACATCGGCTCAGCCGAGCACCCCCAGAACAAATGTCTTTTAGGGTGGCCTATGAGAAAGTAAAGTATGATGATTATGTCACAAAGTTTTCCCATTTGAGATTTCAATTGCCACTTTATGCCACTATTATGATGTTCTTAATGTTATGATTACTATTCTTGCATTAACTAGAACCATGCAGACATTCTTTAATATGTTGCATCTATGACATTAAGAATTATACTAAAATGAATGGACCTTGGCTAACTATGTTTCAAAAGCTTAAAAATGGACTTAATGCATGCTCACTTATTTTGTACACTAAACCCAAGGTTCCTGAGGACGTAGATGATGACACCTAGGTAGTAAGAGGCCCTACTGAGATTCTTTAGCAAGATTCTCACTCCCTCTATCTTTTCTTCCCGTCACGTCTTCAGATGGCGACGTTCGTAGTTTTTGTGGACACCCCGACGTGGGAGGTGCACTATGATCCGGAGCACGGATTATACCATTTTGAGGGACAATGCACGTACGAGTCTTCATGTTCAGTGGGCGTCCCTTTGCTCACCCCGTACATACCCATCGCTTCTCCCCGACAGCACCCTACGGTGACGACGACCGGGGTTTTGAGCACGTGCGTATGCACAACGAAAGAGTGCTCCGCATGCACACTGCCGCCTCAACCATACGTGACTATCCTGACTACGTGCCCCGGACATACTTCTCGGAGACTGACCCGTCGGAGGACCCGCCTACCCATTCGTACAGCGAGAGCTCTGCCCCCACTCCACCACTGATGAGAGAGGGCAGTGAGGATACTGTGACTCAGTCTCAGCTAGCACGACGACTGGAGATGCAACCACGTCGTGGGGGTCACTCTCGATCCCCGCTTGCGAGTTACGTGCCTTGCTTGCGGGATGGACGTCAATAGGAGGTGACAAATGACCGATGGAGTACCCGGGTAGTGCACACACCACTTAGATGAGGATAAACCTTCTTTTGTGTAGAGGTTATCCCTTTAGTTGCACTTGGGTAAGGGAGTTTGCTTTTATGCTTTCCGTCGCACTTTCCTTTGTATTTTCTTTTTAGATGTATTTGCTCATGTTGTACTAAACTAAGTCCCACTCTCCTTGAGTGGGTATATCATATTATATAAATATGCAGTTCAGTTTTATTGTGATGTGCCTTTACTTGCTTTATGTTATGATGTTATGAGATGCTTGCTTTATTTCCTTTCATGCTTTATTGTTCACCAAGTTGCGCGGCTCTCACTTTGCTTTTATAATTCAAAAAAAAAATTTAGCAATATTTTCCGCTAAGTATTTTAAAGAAAGAAGGAAATTATGACGTAATAGACTAATGATTAACCTGAATATGTTCTAGAGTATTGGGTTAAAAATTAGGATGTTACAGTACTAGCCTCTCTAAGCTAACTCTTGTGCCAGCAGATTAACTTAGAAACTGTCACAAGTTGAGTATTTTTCTGCTAGCCTCTCCAAGCTAACCTGTGATCAGTAGCAACCTCATAGTCACTTTGAAAGAGTCTTGACACTGGCCTCTCCAAGCCAAAGCGTGAGCAATAGCAACCTCTACTATTACATTGTAAGTAGTTTTACAGTAGCCTCTCCAAGCTATCTCACAACGATCACTCCTAGATTGAGGATACAAAGGTTAAGTGTTTGGGTTGCCACTCAAACTAACCTACACTCAAGTTTCCTTAACATATACATAAAATATTTCTGGGAAAACTTGAGTGACTTCTTTTTTCTACTTTTTCCATAGGAAGATCATAAATCTAATTAAGAATATAGAAGGAAGATTTTCTTGCACTTTAAGGATAATACCAATTACATGATAAAGATTGAATATTCTAGCAAGTGGAAAGAGATTTTTACAGAGTTTCCTCTCTTGAATATTCAAATCTCTCATCGGTTTTTAAGCATAGCATGTCCTTATATAGTGGTCTTTCTTTGTGATCGTTACCATAGATCAGTTCCTCAAGTGACACATGTTGATCGTCAATTGTGTCCTGAAAGAAACAGCTAGAAGAAAGGTTGACAGATTTGTCACATCGATTGCAGAAGCTGTTATAAAGTTAAGTTTTCTGATCTTCTTTTAGAAACTACTTTTCTACTTTCTGAGCAAGCTTTCTGAACTCTTTCATGAAGCCAAGGTGGTTGATCAAATAGGTAGAAGATATGACGTACCAATTTGAAACTGGATTTGACTTGATTATTTGAAATTCAAATTTCAAATTTCCTTCCCTTTCCTGTAATATTCTTTGCTCCACTCACGGGTGAGTGTTTTGATGTACATAATCAGTTCCTTGAAAAGTATTTCACTTTCTGATCTTCAATCAAATCTTCTTTGCGATTGTGATGATTAAAGATTAAGTAACACGTTGCTCTTGGATATGAGTTAATATTCTCATCATGAGTGTACTTTCTGATGTCCCGTGCTACTTTCTGAAGTCTCTAAACTTAGTTCCTTGTAGCGTTGAAAACTTCTTCTCATCATTAGCTATCAAATGCTTGGGTAATTTCACTTTTGTTTTATTTTAGATCTCATAACATGAGATAAACATGTTTACACATGTATAGTGAAATATATTCTTATTTGAGTAAGCCTTGCTCTTGCTAAATGATAAAAATCTGTTATAATCTTACAAGGAACTCAATAGAAACATCAGTCATTTTTTCAAAGCATTTTCTTTAATTGGCTTTGTTGTCATTCAAAACAAATAAGCACAAAGGGTTTTGGAGCTAACAAAGTATCTATAGCAATTTTGATTGATTCGTATAATAACTAATTTGTAATTCTACAAAAACATATTAAAAAGGAAACAAAGTATTCATTGAATATAAATTCAAATACAAGAGAAGGCTCTTCTATGAGCTTTAATATATATCTGCCTCCTTGTATCTTTACAATCATATATATATATATATATATATATATATATATAACAAAATACAATTGATAAGGGACTTTAAGATATTAAGCTTCCGTGGTAGCCGCCTCATTATTCTCTTAATCAATCTAGAGGTGACATGGGAATAAAAACAAACATAGATGTGAGAATTGTGAAATTCTCAGTAGGGCATCCCCAAAATATATAATAAAATCCATGTAATCATCATCATCCCAACCACTTCGGTTTATTAAGAAAAATGTGATTATACAACACATATCAAAGATTTATTTTGAAGTTCTAAAATAATCCTTCCAAAGTAGGTTTTTTTTAGCAATCAGTTAATTAATATACATATACCATAATGATCAAGCTCATGATAAATCGTATTAGACAAACAATTGAATGTAGTATGAGCATTTATATGAATGATGCAGATGCAGTGACTGTCTTTAGTGCAATTATCTTTGTATGCCTTTGATATGTCGAAGAGGATTTTATATGCACCATTCCCATCTTTACGTGTCCTTGGTACATCGAAGGGGATCTCATATCTTTCTTATCTTTATGTGACCTTGACATACTGAATGGAAGTTGTCGCATACCTCCTTAAATTCGAAGACGCCATCTGCTATCAATGTAGGGAGAAAGGTCACCTCAAACCGGACTGTCCCAAGTTCAAAAGCCTACAGAAAAAATTTATGCCAAAGAAAAAGGGAATGCTGGCTACCTGGAGTGAGTCGGAAAAAGATAGGGAAGAATTGGAAGATCAGGAGGATATGGACATTGCCAATCTGTGCTTCTTGGAGGATATTCATTAGACAGTGATTCAGAGGTAAACAACACTGATTCAGATCTTTCCTATGATGAACTCTTATCTCTTTATGAAGAATTGCTTGAAGACTCTCAAACTCTTTCTTCACACTATCTCAGCTTGAAAAAGGAACACAAAAAAAATTGTTTTAGGACTTAAAATGGTCAAGTTAGAAGTTGAGAATCTAAAGCTTGAGAAGGATGTTGTGAAAGAGGAAAATAATGTTTTAAATATAAAACTCATAGCCTTAGAATCTGAAGTTGCAAACAAAAATGAAAATACTTAGAAGATAATTTATGAGGTTGAAAGAACTTCAAAACTTCTTAAATCTGACTTTGAGAAAATGGTAAATGGATCAAAAAATCTTGATCTAATGCTTCGAGGTCAACGACCATATTTTCAAAAGACAAGATTAGGTTATGAAAATTTTTTTGAAGAAAAACGAAAGTCAACTCTTATCATGAGATAAAAGAAGAGATTTTCTTGTACTATCTATTTTAAGAGGGGACATCCACCTGACAAATGCTTTATGAAAAGAAAGTGTGTCAGAAAGGTTAGACAATCCTTTTTTCAAACCAACTCTAGAGGACTCATCCAACTATGGGTACCTAAATTAAAAAATGCATTCATTACAGGTGTACTTAAGGACGCATGTGGAACTTGAAAATAAATAGTACATGGACAGTGCATGTTCAAGGCACATGTCTGGGTCTAGAAGATGGTTTAGAAACCTACGACCTAAAAACTCAGGATCTATTAGATTTGCAGATGGAGGTAAAGCCAAGGCCATAGGCATGAGAGATGTTGGTAAAGATGATTCTCACCAAATTTCTGATGTTCTGTTAGTTAATGGACTGGCTCACAATGTACTAAGCATCAGTCAATTTTGTGACCAAGGTTTCAATGTTATATTTGATGCTCTTTCTTACAAAGTAGCAAGTCCCACATCAAAACAAGTTATTTTATCTAAAAAGAGGCATGATAACACTTATGTGTTATCCTTGGATGATTTAAAAGATCAAAATGTAAAATATCTTGCATCTTTCACAGATGATAAGTGGTTATGGCATAAGAAGCTTGGCATGCTCATATGAAGCTTATTTTTGAACTCTCTCAAAAAGAGCTTGTTAAAAGCCTTGCAAAGATCATATTTGATAAGGATTCAACCTGTGATTTTTGTGAAAAAGGCAAGTAAACCAAAGCTTCTTTCCATAGCAAGCATGTGGTTTCAACCACTAAACCACTTGAGCTTTTACATATGGATCTTTTTGGTCCTACCAAGACTGCTAGTCTAGCTGGAAAAAGATATTGGCTTGTTATAGTTGATGATTACTCCAGATTTACATGGGTCATATTTCTAGGTTCTAAGGATGAGATCTTTGAAAAATTCAAAGTTTTTGCAAAACATGTTTGAATTGAAAAAGATTCTCAAATTAGCTTTATCAGATCTGAGCATAGAGGAGAATTTGAGAATCAAGTTTTTAATGAGTTTTGTGAAAAACATGGCATTTTTCAAGAGTTTTTTACACCTAGAACTCCTCAACAAAATGAGGTAGCTGAAAGAAAAACAGAAGATTGCAAGAAATGGCCAGAACTATGCTGTTAGAAAGTAGTTTATCAAAAGGTTTTTGGATACAGGTTGTCAATACCTCTTGCTATGTCCAAAATAGAATTTTCTTAGGCCAATTCTTAAGAAAACTCCTTATGAGCTATGGAAGGGCAGAAAACCCAACATATTATAATTTCATATTTTCAACTCATTTTGCTTTATTCTTAACACCAGGGACAAACTTGCAAAGTTTGATCCAAAATCGGATGATGGTATCTTCCTAGGATGTTTTTCTGTGTCTAGAGCTTACAGGGTATACAACGAGAAAGTATCATGTGTTGAAGAGACCATTCATGTCAAGTTTAAAGAGCTTAGAAAAGATCTTATTGAAGATCTTGAAGATCTAGAAGAGAGTTTTGATAAGATGCATCTTAAAGAAACTTCTGATAGTAAGATGATGAAAGATAAGATTTCAGAAAGTAAGCTCCAGAATACAAGCATCTCAGAAAATTTGCTCAAGTTGCCCAAAATATCAGAAAGCGATATTTCTAACTATTATGAAGAGCAATTTGAAGATGAAAGGGAAGCTAAAAAATTTCAGGGTCAAAGAAATTATAAAGGAGTCTTTGATTTGAAGGAAATATGCCAAAAGAAGGTTCTTGGAGATATCTCTAAGGGAGTAAGAACTAGATCATCCTTTAGAAATGTGTCAAATTGTGCATTCATTTCCACCATTGAGCCTGAGTACATTGAAAATGCTTTGAATGATCAAAGTTAGGTAGAAGCCATGGAAGAAGAATTGGATCAATTTAAGAAAAGCAAAGTTTGGACTCTTGTTGAAAAATCAAAAGGCAAAAGCATCATCAGCATAAAATGGGTATTCAGGAACAAACTTGATGAAGTAGGCAATGTTGTCAGAAACAAAGCAAGACTAATTGCACAAGGTTCTAATCAATAAGAAGGAGTTGATTATGATGAAACCTTTTCACTAGTAGCTCAGCTTGAAGCCATCAGAATATTGCTTGCATTCGTGGCCTATAGAGGTTTCACTCTATATCAAATGGATGTAAAATCTGCTTTTCTGATTTAGTTTCTCTCTGAAGAAGTATATGTGAAGCATCCACCTGGTTTTGAAAGTAAAATCCTTTCCAACCATGTCTTCAAGCTGACAAAGGCTCTCTATGGCTTGAAACAAGCCCCACGAGCTTGGTTTGATAGAATGAGCACCTTCCTACTTAAGAATAGTTTTAAGAGAGGTAATATTGATACTATTCTTTTTACTCTTGATCAAGATAATAACTTTCTGATAGTTCAAATATATGTTGATGACATTATATTTGGTGCTTCTGATCATTCTCTTTGTGAAAAGTTTTCAAAATTGATGCAAAGTGAATTTGAGATGAGTATGATGGGTGAACTCAAGTTCTTTCTGTAACGCCCTAATTTTTACTGTCATTAGAAATTACTCAATTACCGAATTACCGTAGGTAATTATTACATAAGATTTGAGGCCGTACAATCCTCAATAAAGGAATATAACATTAGAAGAGAGGTTAGGAACGATTCATGCGAGAGTCGCAAATCCCAAATTTCTGTACGTATAAAATGACCAAAATGCCCCTGAAGTTATTTTACTCAGAAAATGAGGATCGTGGGCCCCACCTCAAGGGGATATTTTGAGGATAATAAGGGATTGTTTGTGTTATGTGTGTTAATAGAGCAGAAGGATCTCAATTTTGAGTTCCGACGTGCGAAATGACCAAAACGCCCCTGCGGCTGTTTTAACTCCGATGTGCGTGCCGACTGAGCCCGAACCTCACTAAAATGTTTTAAAATGTGTTTTTAAGCCATGATTAACCATTGGTTAAGCTCGGGTGGCCTCGGGCAGTTTTTAAGTGAAAGTACGATTTTGCCCATGTTTTTGGGCAGTTTTGTGAATTTCGGGATTTTTGATTCGTATACCGAAACCTAAGCAATATTAGGTTCAAATTAAAGCTTATTAAATTCTAAATATTAATCTAGAGTCAAAATTATGTATTTAGATTGATTAGAACCCAAAATTGCTCAAAAACACCTAAATTGCTTACTAATTCACTTAAACCCTTAACCGTAAATTCTCTAAATTACATGAATACCTTGCCTACACCTAAATAATGCATGGAACACACAAATTTCACTTCTTTGGGCTGTAATGGATGAAATTATTGATGCCATTATGCAGCTGAATTATTGCCAAAAGTTGCACTAAAACAAAATGCCAAAATGTCACCATAAGAGACATAATTCCTTAATTTCATACAACTTTGTTTAAAATGATTTTTCCTCCCTTATTTCTCCTGCAAAATTCCGTCCACTACCTCATCATTTTGGCCAATTAGAAGCCTCAAAATCTTCTATAAATAGGCTTGCTTGAGTGGTCTTGGAATGCTTGGTTTATAACTAGTTTTTAGGAGCACCAAAAACTTTCTTTCTTCCTCCTCTTTGGCTGAATTCTTTCTTCAATTTTTTCAAAGAGATTTTGTTTCATTTCACTTCAAGAAACCAAGTTCTCTTCCTCTTCTTCAACTCAGATTAGGTAGGGAGTAGTTTCTAAATTTATTTCTATGCTTTGAGGAGTTGTGTTTTTAGCTCAAAATGATGAAATTATGAACTTACCTTAGCTTTTCATTTTGGTTTCCCTCTTCAATTTTTCTTTAACCAATTCAACCTTATGGCCTAGGTGGAACTAAGATGATGGCTTGATGATGAGGACCTTGAGGGTGGGTTGTAAATCCATCACAAGTTAGGCCTCTAAAGCTTGAAAATTTCACTTGATGCAAAACTTTAAAGAATAATGCTTTATGATGCTAAAACAAAGATTTTTAGTTTAGAACTTAAAAGATGTATTTTCCTTTTATGTTTTATTTCTTATTAAGATATGTATTGGGTTGAATTTATAATTCTTTTAAAGTCTTGAAGGAGCTCTAGTAAAGAAACAAAATGAATTTGCATCCATGATTAAGTTTATGCTTTGCATAACCATGTTTACCTTCTATGTCATCACTAAATTTTCAAGAATGAATAAATGAACTTGCATTTCTCATGTTTAAATTCCAAGCTTGTATTTCATGTTTATGTTTCAAGTCATCACTTAATCTTTCAAGATAATAAAGAGGTTGCATCTCATATTTAATTTATGCTCTCACTATATTTTATAATGGCTAAAAGAATCAACGCATGGCATGTTTATTTTATGCCATCACCTAAAGATCCTAGAGCTCAAAGACTTGCCCATGTATCACAAGCAAAGAAATATGATTATTGGAGTTAAAGAATTTATTCTTTAAAAAGTCTTGAGATTGGAGCTTAAAAAGATGTAATAATAATTCTCTTTTCCCTCTACTGGTCCTGTGCGGACTACCGCCGCTCCGGTTTCTTAATATTCTCTTCTCCTGCTCCGGTTTCTTAATATTCTCTTCTCCCTCTACTGGTCCTGTGCGGATTACCGCCGCTCCAGTTTCTTGTATCATGTTTATATTTCAAGTTCTTGCATCATGTTTAATTTTCAAGTCATCACCTTAAATCTTAAAGATAAAGAAATGGAATTGCATATCATGTTTATAATTCCAAGCTATCACCTTATAAAGATAAGATTAAAATAAGGTTGCATAGCATGTTTATAATTCTAAGATGTCACCTAAATCTCTAAAGCTCAAGACTTACTCCTTTTATCTTAAGTGAGAATTTTAATTGTGAAGATCCTCCCAAATTTGACAAAAGAACTAGTTTCTAAATGAGTTTTAAGGCTTTGCAAGGATTTTACGGGAAACTAGTATTTTATATGCACTTAAAATATGATTCTATGTAATTGCATGAGGTTCATGATTCGCCAATTGATCCGAGTTTAGTATCAATGTGTGATAATGATTTGATATGATTGAAGTTGTGATAATTATGGTTTATTGTTAAGAGAATGATTCATAATTGGTTTAGTAACTAATTAGTTCTATAATTGATAATTCTATGTAAGGATTGGATGCTTATTAACTACTTGATATCATTGAATGATTTCCTGGCTTGCATGTTATAGTTGCCGTTGCAAATAATGAGAATGCTTATACATGAAATGTTCTTTATTATGTAAAATTTACCTTTGTTGCTAGAAGAAAGTGTATCATTGTAAAAGTGTAATTTGGGAAGGTTCTGACTAACGAAAGACTTGGTATTTAAGCGTGTCCATTGTGACCCACCTCTCTTTCCTGGGAATCTCCCATATGCATGATTACAGTTGATATATATATTATTCTAGCTTAAGACTATAAATGAGAAAATGTTATGATGTTTATGAATTGTATTATGATATAACATGCAAAGATTTAATGGTGACTTAAACTTATAAGAAAATGATCCTTTGGAACCATCAGACTATAGGTGGTGAAAAGGTGATTTTAGCCCCTAACCCGGTCTCTCAAAAGGGTAGAGTCGGGACTTTAGCTTATCAAAAGGATAAGTATATGCTAGTGACGACTAGTAAAGTATGAGCTCATAACCTAAATTACTCCCAAAAGGGTGGAGTATAGGGTGGCCTAAGGAAAATAATGATGACGATAAGATTTTAAGTCACCTAAGGCACTAAAGAAATGAAATATGTGCACTATGTCCACGTGTAGCTAATATTATATGACGTTCTTTTATGCATGTTATTTGATAATGATGATGAGGAAAATGATGTAATGATAAAGGAAAAGTTCATTGTAAATATGACATGTTAAGATTATGATGGATTATAAGAGCGATGATTAAAAATTGAGGAAGCTTGGTTAAGTATTTGTCCGAACTTAAAATGAATCTTTGCATGCTCACTATTTTAGAATAATCCCGAGGTTCCTGGGACTTTGATGATGACATCGTAGAAGAAGGTACCTTCATTGAGAATTCTTTAGCAAGATTCTCACTCCTTTTCTTTATTTCCGTCATTGTCTCCAGATTCAGATGGCGACATTCGCCCTGCTCGTTGATACCCCTACTTAGGAATTTCACTATGATCCTGCATCGCTCGTATCATTTTGAAGGAGGTGCGATTCGTGTTTTTATTTACATAGGTCGTCCATTTGCACATCCTGTCCCTAGTTATCGATTTTCTCCTACTTCTCCCTATGGCGATGAAATGGTTTTCAAACATGCACGTTCACTTGATGAAAGGATGTTACGTTCTTATCCCGCTTCATCTGCTGTCCATGGATTTCTAGAGTATGTTCCCGAGATGAGATATTCTGAAACTGATCCTTCAGAGGACATTCCTACTCATGTATATTCTGAGAGCTCTGCTCCTACTCCCACACGTGTAAGAGAGGGTAGTGAGGAAACAGTTGTTCAGCCGAGGTTAGCAAGAAGGCCGTCCATGCGACCCCAGCCTGGTGCATCTCGTGTGTCCCTCCCGAGGGAGCTCATCAGTGGATCGGATTTATTCCCCCATTTCCAGGACAGTGGCCATAGAGGGTTCTTAGTAGATTTATGTGTGATCATGCACCCTAGTTTTAGGATAACCTTCCCGGCTTATGGAGCTATCTAGTTTAGGGGCATGTATTTCTTTATGTATATTTTCTTTTATGGGTTTGCATAAGATAATGATGTATGAACATAACCCACCCTTTGAGTGAGGTTATTGTATGTAAATATATGCTATAATGTGCTTATGGATGTTATATGATGGAGCCTAAGTGATATGATGGAGCCTAAGTGATATGATGTGATATATTCTTAAACGTCTTATTATACTCCGCTTACTCGTTCACGTTGTACTCGGCTCACGTTTTCAATTATGTGTTTAAAAAAAAAAATGGCTCGTAATTTCACTAAGTATTTTCAAATTATGAAGAAAGAACCAAAGCAAGGAGTAAAGTCTAGTCATTAATCAGATTCAACCTAGATGTATCTGGTTAATTACTAGGGTGTTACACTTTCTGGGCCTACAAATAAAATAACAAAAGGAAGGCATCCTAATCCATCAAGAAAAAGTACACAAAAGTGCTTTTAAAAAGAATTAATATGGATCAAGCTAAACTTATGAGCACCCCCATGCATCCATCTCAAATCATAGATGCTAATGAGAATGGTGAGAAAGTGTCAAAAAGTAATTATCGTGGAATGATTGGTTCACTATCGTATCTTACAGTTAGTAGACCAAACATTCAGTTAAGTGTCGGAATCTATGCAAGACTCCAATCTAACCCAAAGCAATCACACTTAAATACTGTCAAAAGAATCCTCCGATACCTATCAGGTACTACTAATCTCAGTTTGTAGTACAAGAAAGGTTTTTATTGTAATATTATAGGATAATGTGATGCTAATTATGCTGGAGATAGAGTTAAAAGGAAAAGCACCAGTGGTTGCTATTGCTTCTTTGGAGAAAGCTTGATCACATGGTCATCCAAAAAGCAAAACACAATTGCTCTCTCCACTGCTAAAGATGAATATGTAGCTGCTGCAAACTGCTATTCTCAGATGCTATGGATAAGAAATAAACTAAATGACTATCACTTGAGGTACTCCAAAATTCCCATCTTTTGTGATAATACAAGTGCCATAAATCTTGCAAAAAATCCTATTCAGTACTCTAGATCCAAGCATATTGACATTAAACATCATTTCATTCATGATCATATTCGAAAAAGTGATATTGAGTTAATGTTTGTAAACACTGAAGACCAAGTGTTAGATATATTCAGAATGCCATTACTTGAAGATCGGTTTTGTGCATTGAAAAAGCTTTTGAATTTAATCTTTTTCAAAACTACATAAGTTTTTCTTCCATAAACCATCTTTGGGTTCTACCTTCCTTTTTTCATCTCTCAAGTCTGAAGCCCTAAAAAGGAAAGATCTCTATGTACAAGATTGAGTATATCTTTTGAAGTTCAGAGAATAAGATCAGAAAGAAAAAAGGTATCTCAAAACCTACTTGGGGCATTCAGTAAGAAGATATGAGAACAAAAGACTTAAAGTATGCATGAGAAAAGGTTTTAGCATGAGAAGATATGTTTGTCTTTGGGTTAGAAAGTGATAAGTGAAGTTCAGAAAGAAGGACCATTAGAAATCAGTTTCAAAACGTCAGAAACCTTTCTTTTTGAAAGAAGTATGATAAGGCAGGACAGTTCCCTCTGTTTTTAAATTTTCTCTCTCCCATGTCGCTCCGTCTTCCATCAGTTATATCATATCACATAAATAACCCCCATGTTTCACACGTTATCACTTCTTTTATTACATCTTTCATCCAAAATCCTAAGCTTCAAACCATTTCACCTCTCATAATCCTCTGTCTTTCATAATCCTTTTTTAATTCAAAATTTAAACCTCTGTTCAACACATCTCTATCATGGCCGAAGTAAAGCATTGTTCAGGATGCATTTCTTCTTTGGGAACACTTCAGATGTTCACTGAACTGATCCATCAAGATTATTATGAAGAAAACTTCTCTCGGCATGCTATAGCCCCTAGGAAAAGGTTAACTCAGACTCTGATGGCTCAAGTTCTCATACTTCTGGAAGTCATCACATTTCAAAGATGGGAAGGGTTTCTTGACTTCTCTGACCGAGTCTTCTCTGGAATGGTTACTACCTTTTGCTCTCAATTGGTTCAGGTGACTGACTTTGTACTGACCTCATACATTAGGGGAATTGATATTGAACTGAATATCATGGATATTTCAAACATCATCTATGCCCCTGATGAAGGTCTTAGATGCTCCTCTGAAATAGATTGGTTCACAACCCTTGGTGTTTCAGGAGAAAAAGTCTCCAAATGTCTCTCAAGTTCATCAAGATATCATCCAAGTGAAATCAATACTGCATTGCTAAACTCAGAGACAAGGCAAGTTTTTACAATCATTCAGTTTTCTTTGCTTCCACATTTAGGTAGCGCCCACCTCTTGGTGGGGATAGTCTGTATGTTACTTTTTTGTTTGTTAACGAAGAGAAGAGTAAACTTGCCTCGATTAATTTTTGATCATATGCTGAGTGCTATTTCCCCTGAGAAACAAAAAATTGCTACCGTTCTTATAGGATCTTGTTAACCAAAATCTTTGAGCATCTGCATTACCCTCTTGTAAATGAGTGTTATGAGTATATTGAGGGTACAAAGTACACCTTCAACTCTTTTAGAACCCTAAGAAGACCAACTGGTGCTGCTACTTCTAGTGTCTCCTTTGGCGCTAGAAGATAGAGTTTATGCAGCCTTTGAAAAGGCAGCCATTGAAGCTGAAGGCAGAAAGGGCAAAAGAAAAATAATCATTCTTGAAGACAATTCAAATGACAGCAAAAGGCCTGAGATAATCATCAGATATGGAAGTGCACCTAGTGATCATAGCATGACCTCAAACTTTGAGCAAGAACTCTCTATGTAAACATCTTTACAAAATAACTTTGCTACTACTGCTACTCCTCTAGAGGCTGAACAACCGACTGTCTCACCTTTACCTAGTCCTTCAGTTTAGGGTGTTGACCCTATGTCAAGCCAGCCATAATTTGCAGCATAGCCTAAATACTCAGAAGTTCAACTGATACTTCAAGAACAATGCCTCATCAATAATCGTCTCAATATTTTAGAAGCTGCGTTTCATAGGCATGAAGCGTTGCTCGTAGAAATACTTTGGGAAGTAAGGCGTCAGGGCTAGTGATGGTGCTACTGGTTTCCAGTTTGCTCTTATCTTTTTGTTGATTATAAAAGGGGAGAAGAATACTGAAGAAAACTCTCTTGTGCTGAGAAATACAGGGGGGTTTGGACTGAAAGGGAGCATACTCAGATTATTTTTTTTAGCATACTGCATTTTTTTTGTGAATGTTTTTCTTCTTTCCTTTCTGTTGCTCCAGATACTCTATTTTCTTCAACTATCATTTTCATTGCTGATATACGCCTTTGATTATGCATGCTATGCTCTTTTTTTATGTGTTTTCAATTCATGCGCTTTCTTGAAAAGTATGATTGGATAAAGACTTGCTAAAAACGGATCTAGCTAAGATAAAATATCACAAGTATTACTTGTTAAGTTTTCAAGCATGAGGATCTTCATAAAGTTCTTTTCTTTTGACAAATGATCAAGCTAGTTGTTTATCCATAACTTAAACATCTTTCTCTTTAAACATTTGCTCTCACAACGTTCAGAAAGTATTTAAGTTTATCTTATGCTTAAGACGAAACAACATCAATCTTCATTAAATGTCACTTAAGGCCAAAATGCTTTCACATAATCCACATCATGCCTTAAGAAAAAGAACTTCATGAAAATCTCCTTTTTTGATATATTGAAAGAATATATATATCATATTTATATTTCTAAAATAATTCTTTCAATTATCTCTTCAAAGGATTTTCTTCAAATTGGTTTGTCATCATCAAAAAGGGGGAGATTGTTAGCTCCGGAACCCTTTGTATTCATTTGTTTTGAATGACAACAAAGCCAATTTAAAGAAAATACTCTGAAAAATGTCTAATTTTCTCCTTGAGTTTCTTGTCAAAGCATAACAGGTTCTCCTGTTTGCATAATATGCACTTGAGACGAAAATAATTTCACTTAACATGTGCAAACATGTTTTATCTCATAAAAAGAGATTGTGATTAAAAGAAAGTGAATATTATATCGTTCAAATAAGCTTTATATGGTTCACTGTTGAAAAAATATCATATAAAAAATAAGAAACTAAAGCAAGGGACTTTAGAAAGTAGCTTTAAACTTCAGAAAGCATGCTTGAAAGGAAAATATTACATATCCATGAAGTCAGAATGATCTACTCTTATTCAAACATCTCTCTCGTAAAAGTTTGGTGCATCAACAAACAAAGTTTGAAGTCACAAAGATTCATTCTTCAACAAGGAAATGATACCGTAGTTTAGAAAGCTTACTCTTAGTGAAAAGAAGAAGGAGAGAAAATATTTGAATTTCAAATTTGAAATTGCTTCTGGAAAGGTCAAATCCCGATGTCAGAACCGGTCAATCATCTTTTCTGCCTTTGAAGTCAACTATCAAAATATTTTAGAAGAAAGTGTTTAGAAACCATAGTTCAGAAAGTAAGAAATAGTTTCTGAAGAATATCATAAATTTTATTTCTCTCACAACGGGTTTTACAAACTGATCCGACAAAGCAGAAAGGCTACTCTTCTAGACCTTCTTTCTAAGACATAATTGGATGATCAACATGTATCCCTAGAAGATCTGATTGAAGGTAACGGTCTCAAAGAAAGACTACAATAAATAAAGATGTTTTGCTCCTCAAAGAACAAGAAGAGATATTGAAAAGATTGAGTTGAAACGCTGCAAAATTTTCCTTCATTCTTCACCGTTTGAAAATCATTTCCTTGTATATAAATCTTCTTTCTACACTTCATAGATTATACATTCTTCCAAGGAAGAAAATATAGAAAGCAGTCATTCAATATTCTCCAAGTTCTTTTCATTGTATATTCAAAAGCAATCTTGAGTATAGGATAGTTTGAGTAGCAAGCTAAACATATAACCTTGTATCCTTGATCCGATAATGATATCAATATGAGATAGCTTGAAAAGGCTTAGAAAAGACTACTTGCAATGTGACTGTAAAAATGTTATTTATAGCTCACGGTTTCAGCTTGAATAGGTTGTTGAATAACTACTTGGTGTGTGATAGTAGGGGTGTCTACTGGTTACTAGACATAGCTTGAGAAGACTACTGAAAGGACTATCTTTGTTCTTTCTCTGGTTGAAGGAAGAAGTAATGAAACTCAATGGTTGTTGAGAACTAGATATAGGAAGGTTAGCTGAACTAGTATAAAGCTTCTTGTGTTGGTTTTTCTCTTTCCTTTATCTCCTTTTATTTTTGTATCTAGTTCTAGTTGTAACACTCGGTGATGAAGTCGGGGAGTGATCACCGGTGCAAGAAGGCACGGACAAGGAATAACTCCTAGCAGACTTCTAAACAGAGGGGTACATGAATAAACCGATTACACATCCAAATGAGAAGAATCCTGAGACTGTGTAGGTATAGGACTATATAGTTAAGGAGGGCTTATATGAATTGATTTGTACTACCTATACTAACAAGATGCATATCCTTTTCGGTAGCCCATCACTAAAGAATTCCACAGTTAAGCGTGCTTGACTTGGAGTAATTTTGGGATGGGTGACCTCCTAGGAAGTTTTCCTAGGAAGCATGTGAGTGAGGACAAAGTACATTGAAAAGACCCTATGTTAGTTTGTGAGGATAGTCATCATTCCATAAAGCAGTAGGGGATGTTACACCGGTTTTGTTTCAAGTTTTGAAATTTTTTTTTTCATCTTTCCTTATTTGTACAAGTTCAGAAAGATCACTTTCTGAGAGTATTTAGTGTTATTTTTGCTGGGCTTCATCTTGATAGCCCTTTTGATAAAGTTTTTTTCAAATCTTCAGTGAAGGGAGAAAAGTTCAAACATGATTCAATCCCCCCTTCTCATGTGTTTTTCTACCTACATCAACTCTATATGCTTGTCCACTAGATGGATCTTGGACTTGGAAAGTCTGGTGATGTTTATTTGCTTGAGCGACGTAGAGGGGTCTAGAAGCCTGCTCGTTTGCTCAAAGTCGAAACATCATTGTTTCAGAGAAAACCTATCCTGCATTTTTACAAGCACATGCCTCCTTACTTTTCTTTGTAAACAACTCAATTGATCGAAAGTAGGTTATTCTAACCAAAGCTGTAATGGGAAGATTGTGAGCCCCTTTTAATATTGAGTTCACATACTCGACTAAGTTCATGGTCATGTGACCCCCACCAATATCTACCACAATATGCTCAGACCCATTTTTCTCGTGAGATTTCATCAAGCCAAGTTGTATGTATATCTCCACGTTCCTGCACTTGCTGATAATTAATATTGAATTGATGCTCCATTCTCGAGTACCTTACAAGATACAATATGTTCAACATATTATTTTTTAAAAATTGCAGTCACAAATCCATTAATTCAATATTACGATGGAAATGTAAATCACCTATGCTCATGATCAATTTGTGCAGATAAGGTGCCTTAAATCTTCACAAGAAATTGGCATCAATGTGCCTTATGCAATATATATGAAATGCTCTAGGAGATTCCCACTGACCATTGTTTCTCCTAATTGTTGCATTAATTAACTCGTGACGATTAGAAATAATGCCAACTCTATCTCGAGTCATAACATTTCTGCGTAAATTATCTAGGAAAAAATGCCAAGAATTTGCAGTGTCACCCTCGACAATAGCAAAAGCAACTGGCAATATGTTTTGATTGCTGTCTTGTGCAATTGCCACTAATAAAGTCCTTTTGTATTTCCCACACAAATGTGTGCCATCAAACTCAACGAGTGGTTTGCAGTGTTTGAACTCTTTAATGCTGGGGTTGAAAATCCAAAACACACAGCAAAAAATTCAAACACTTGGAATTATCCCATCGCTGTGAAAGGCCTCCATAGCATCCATCTGGACCACTGATCCTCAAGCAACATCACACATTGCTATACACCATTGTGACAAGGCTTCATAGGAGGCTTCCCATTGACCAAAAACTTTTTCAATTGCCTTTTGTTTTGCCATTCATGCTTTCCGGTATGTCACTGTGTAACTGTATCGAGATTTAATCTCTACAATCACAGATTTAATCTTGAAAGATAGGTCAAATTCTACCATGTGATTTATAAGTTTTGCAATTGCATCTGAATATAATTTTGTGTGATCTTCGGTGAATCTTTCACGAATGCAAATGTGTGGGCCATTATACTTCTTGATTTCCCAAACGCACTTATTCTTCCTGAAGCAGGCCCGAACAAGCCATTGACAACCTACACCATACCGAGTGCATTTAGCATAAAATGTCAAAGGTTCTAACTCATACACTTTATAATCCACTCATTCAGATATACTATACTTTTTAATTGCTTGTATAACAGTTTCTCTATCACTAAATTGCATTCCAATTCAAAATTTACCATTACTAACTAGAGGTGCACCTACAATATGAAATAAAAAATTAATGAGTTAAAAAGAAAATAGATAAAAATTAAGCAGAATAAAACAATAACAACAAAACAATTAACAATATGTTTATTTAATATATATATATATATATATATAATAAAACTAATGTTATAAAAAAAAACCAACGTTCAATGAATAAAAATTAAATTAAATTAAATTAAAAAATAAAATAAATACAACAAAACAATACAATAATAAACTGGATTACAAAAAGTGAAAATAATATAATAGTAATATAATAACAGACATGTATTAGATATAATTTTTTTCTAAAGATATCTATTAAGATGAAGCAATATAAATGACTAGATACCAGTGTACTCTGGAAACTCGGATGCATTCATAGCTTCAATATCTAAAGCATGCATGAAGGATAACTCCTTGAACGGATGCTGAATAGCAATTGTGTTTGATACATGCTCATCTTCTGCTTCATCATCTAGCTTCATATCATCAGTACCACCATCACTACTTTCATATTCACCTGCAAATTTCTCCTCATCACTTTCACCATTGTTTTCTTCCCATTCCGCCTCTCCTTGTAGAAATGTGTTTGGGTGAGAGTCTTCCTTCTTATTGTCAGCTTAATGGTAAAAGATAGGAGTCACTTCTTTGAAATCAACATACAACTTGATGACAGATATTTTTGCTCGATGCTGGTGGTATATTTGGAACATTTGTTGCATGTGGTCATTGTTGATTGCAATCACTTGATACTGAGTGAACCCATCAAAAATTGATATTGGATATCTGTATGTTATTTTCTCCATTGTTTTTGGAGTTTCAGGATCTATGCATTGTTTAAGACCACTTTCTAACTCCGCAAATGACATAATGCAAAGAATAAATTAACATACTAGATTCTCACATATAAATGTGACATCTTCACTCGTATTTGTAATAATATTACCATTAAAATATAATATTATATTTGCTGTGCTATCCATTTTTCCCTTTTTTTTTTGCTCTATTCTCTAAATTTTTTTTTTGTCTCACAGAACTCTTTTTTAACATACAAATATCACTATTATTTTTTTTGTCATAGGACTATCAACACGGAGAACCCATCAACATGAAACAAACAGACTGACTAAGACTCAAATAACACTTTTTTTTAACTAGAAAAAATGAAACAATTAGAAGGAGGAGGACGAGGAATAGCCCGAGCTACCCAATTTTTGCATCCAATCCCCCATTTTTTTTCCAACTCTACCTCACATTGTGTAAACACTCACAATAATCTCAGACTTTTAAACCAAACTTACCGAATGAGATGAGAAGAGACGAAAACGGGTCTATATAGAGAGAATCTACTATATTAATATTTTTTTGAAACATCACCACAGGCAATATTTGCTCTGAAATCTTTGCTAGTGGCAATATTTCTACTGAAATCTCGTCACTGGCAATATTCCTACTGAAATCTCGCCACAACCACTATTTTATATAGGGTGTGGCTAGATTTTTCTGACACCACATCCGCGTAAATTTATTCTTAAATCCATATCAATGCATATTCTAACCTCAAAACCAATATGGAAAAAAAAAGACCCAACAAATTTTTTAAGAATTTAACATAATTTCGGTATAATTAATGTAATTTTTGCATTTTATAAATAAAATGTATAAAATTGGTATAAATACTCATATCTCGTGCGTGCATCGCACCAGACCAATCACTAGTTTATTAGATGACATTGAAGCATCAGAAATCATAAGTCAAAATTAAACTGCACTTAAAACTACCCACTCCACTAACCCCCCCCCCCCCCCCCCCAAACAAAAAAAAAAAAGCCCACTCTCTTAAAAACTTTAGTAGAAATGACACACCCAGCAGCCTACATCAGTTGTTCACAGTCCAGAGTACAGATAGAGCATCTATTCAGCATAAAATAAGGCTAGGCCTACTGTTGGATCAAAGCGTTCGGGTTTTGCCACCAAAACAAAAAGACAAAAAAATCGTTGTTCTGTTTTCCTTCGCTCGTATTGGCATCCACCGTCCAAAATGGCCTGTGCTGCTTCATAGTCATACGGATCCGTTGCCTAGCTAGCCTAACCCTTTGTTTTGGTCTTCTCAATTTGAGGCATTTTTCCATTTTCTGCTGTTGTATTAGCATCTTGTGAAGGGAAAATGTAAGTTGTTGACTTCTTCTTCTTGTTATTATTATTCTGAAATCTAATTTATGGAGCTTTGGTTTATATTTTTGCTTATTTTATTCAATATAGGGTCACTTTTGTAATCAATCTGAGCCTTCCTTGTGTAGTTAGGAGTTAGGACCTTTGAAATTGATTATGATATTGTCTTTTTGTTGTTTATTGGTCTTTTTCATTTCTTGTTGCACACTAATTATGCACTCGGTTTTGATGAAATTTATGTGGTCTTTGATTTGTAGGGAAATATTTTAACAGCTCAAGTCTCTTCTCTTTAGGTTAATTTCCGTTCTACTTTGGGTTACTGTAGTATTTTAGCGCTAGGAGGCTGTGTTGAAGATGGTTGGGAACCATCCAATGCATGTCTCAACATTGCCTAGTGCTTTATCTTCATCTATGGTTACACTACCAGGAAGCTCTTTGAATTGCGTGCCCTATCTTCCAGTTAGACATTGGAGAAAAACCAACGGGATAAGAGCTACATCTGCTGATGCAGGGCATGCCGAACCGTCATCGTCTTCGGGAGCAAAGCATCCACTTGCCGCTGTCTTGGACATTCCTCATACAGTTTGGAGACAAACGCTTCGCCCATTAAGTGATTTTGGGTTTGGTGGTAGGAACATTTGGGAAGGTGGGGTTGGACTATTTTTGGTGTCTGGTGCAGTTCTGTTTGCACTTAGTTTGGCCTGGCTGAGGGGTTTTCAAATACGATCCAAGTTCAGAAAGTACACAGCAGTGTTTGAGTTTGCTCAGGCTTCCGGTATTTGCACGGGAACACCTGTGAGGATCAGAGGGGTGACTGTCGGCGATGTCATTCGTGTGACCCCTTCCTTGAGAAGTATTGAAGCGGTTGTTGAGGTGCCTTTCAATAATGATTCTTGTTATTGATAATAAATCTTGTTTCACTTGCCATCCCCTGTGATAGTTATTGAAATAATGCTTGGCTTTGAAATCTTGTTTGTTTTAATTGTTGCATTAAGTTAAACCTTTGGTTTTCTTCTATTTGTAGATTGAAGATGATAAAACAATCATACCACGGAATTCATTGATAGAAGTTAACCAGTCAGGTCTTCTTATGGAGACTATAATTGACATTACTCCACAAGATCCAATTCCAACACCTTCGGCTGGACCTCTTGATCAAGAATGTTCTAAAGAAGGTCTAATTGTGTGTGACCGAGAAAAGATTAAGGGATATCAAGGAGTAAGTTTGGATGCATTGGTTGGGATATTTACCCGCCTTGGGCAGGATGTAGAGAAAATTGGCGTTGCCAACAGCTATTTGTTGGCTGAACGAGCTTCTTCTGTTATAGAAGAAGCGAAACCACTTCTTACAAAGGTGTGATGTACTTTTCATATGCTAGTTTGCTTGATTCATGCTAATATATCCTCTTGATTAGGTGGTTGAATTGCAACATTCTTGCCAATACAAAGTGGATGGTTGCCTGACTTTGTTATATAAGAAAATGTCCATTATTGCTGTATAATTATCTATTTGGAAAACTTGGTGAGGGAATTCAGTTTTATTATCTTCCATTTTTACATTGGTAACACATTATACAGTTCAGCACGAATGCTAACTGAGAAACATGAGTACTTAATCAAGGAACTTGACATATGGAATTTCAAGTTCATAGATGTGTCATAGTTTCTTGAAAGTGTAAAATATGTGGTCCTGTTCTTTTAAGCTTTTGTTAGTCTCCTAGTGCATCTTTGCAGTATCAAATATAGTTGTAAGCAAAATCAACATCTCCCTAATAAAACCATTTATCCATGTCCAAGTTCTGTGGAACATATTTTGGTTTTACAGCATTTTGATGATTCACTAGCAGTTTAGTGATGTCTGTTATTCTGTGATTATGGATAATTTGGAAATTGATAAGCAGAATGATGATAAAGAGTGTCACTAAACTCTGGTCTCTTAATATGAACCTACACATTTATGGTATTCATGTATCATCTCTCTGCTTTGAGCTATTTTGTGTCCTGCATTATTTCTATCATGTATTCTCATATCAAACCCATATTTTCCCTTTGATGTAGTGATGTCTCAGATCAAAGCCATGGCTGAAGATATTCAACCTTTGTTGGCTGAAGTCCGTGATAGTGGCCTGTTGAAGGAAGTTGAGGAGTTAACCCGAAGTCTTACTCAAGCCTCTGAGGATTTGAGGTTAATTTCTAAATCTCTCTTGCTCTTGTATATCTCCAGTTTGGCATGCGTTCATGTACACTGCCATGTAGCACATTGTTATTGGTGTAAAGATGCTAATTAGCTTGTCAACATCTTATAATCTTGGGATAGATCCTGAGTGAGGAGAATAGCGACAGATGGTGGCAACAATATGAGATTGTAACTTATAACATGTCTTACTTCTCAGTGTATCCTGACAAAATAGAAATTGCATTCAAAGTCCTCTAATGCAGGTGTGTGCAAAAAAGAAAGGAATGGAGAAAAGTAATATATATATATATATATATTGTGAAAATTTGATGAGTGATAAGAAGTGGAAAAATTGGTAAAGTAGGAGAGAGATGAGGAAACTGGAGTGGATGAAGAACATGATGAATTTCATTCCCTGTGGGTTATATCCTCTTCTTCAAGGAAAAAATAAATGGTGAAAAAGCATATTTGCATTCAAGTTCAAAATGAACTTGCAAAAAGAAAGGATTATTTTGGGATTTTTGTGCTAAAATATGAATTGGAAACCTGTTTGAGAGTTCTTATAATCTGTGTCATCTTTCTTCTGCCACTTTTAACAATGAAGAACCATAAGAATTTTGCGAGTCAGAATGGGAAATGGAAATCCATGATGTATGAAAACTAATAGAGATCATTCATTCTTATGCATGAGAGAATTGAACTAATTAAAAACGTTGATCTACTCTTTTCTTTTATACTCCGTACATTCTTTAAAGTACGGTGGGTTGTTTATGGCTCTTCTTGTACCACGACTAATAGAAATCCTGTGCATATGCAGAAGGGTACATTCATCCATTATGACCCCTGAGAACACTGACTTGATCCAAAAGTCTATTTACACTCTTATCTTTACCCTGAAGAACATTGAGGTAGTACCCTAATTTTGGAATTTACTGCACATATAAAAGTACGAATAGGTTTTCCTATTTTATTGATTTTATTTTTTTTTGGCATTGTTGCAGAGTATTAGCTCTGATATTCTGGGTTTCACTGGTGATGAAGCTACAAGGAAGAATTTGAAATTGCTTATCAAGTCTCTCAGCAGGCTGTTGTGAGGTCCAATTCCAATTGCAATAGATCTTCAAGGTTTTTCATCAATCATAACATTGAGGGAGAAAATAGTAGTTTGTGACTGTTGTTTCCAAGGTGTGGCATTTCCTATTCTCCTTGTTTTGATTGTGATAAAGTTTGTTTCCTGATCTACTGGTCTTAAATGTGGTGCGGATTTGCTATGGATTGGTGCAGATAATTGCTATATTCGTAACTTTGTTTTCCTGTTGGAAGTTATGTACTTATCTGTGAAGCATGAAGTTAATTCTTTGTGATGGTCTCGTATTTGTCCTCAGCTAAAATGCTCACCGAAAAGAGTGAGGATACAGGCTTGAATTACTCCTCGTGTTTCATGGTTAGGTTTGAAGTTATATGCCATCTTCATCTTTCAAATAAAAGTAACAGGAGCATGATCATTTAGCTTACATACAAAGTAGTTTGGTATTATAAGTAGTCCACGGGTTAGATTGCTTCTATTTTTCTCTCTTCTTTTCTCACCTCTTGTTTCTTAATGGAAATAGCTTTTGTGATGCCAAAGAATATAAAAGCTTGGTTCACCTTGAACTTGACATGGACATTTCTTTTTTGTATCCATGAAGCCTTTCTATCAATTCATAATTATGTGAAAAAATTAGATTTGACCAAGTTATCAAACTCAAGAGTTTATCTAAACCTGCGGAGCTTAGGTAAGCTCTCATGTAAACTCATAAACTCAACTTGTAAAGTACTCCTCTTATTCGCACCCTTACATTGACCTCACTCATAGTTAATGATGACCAACACCATCTAAGTTGGATTTGATTTCTCTAGCTTAACTTCTCATTCAGCTGCATCAAGAACTTGCTCCATCCCTCTAAGGGAACTCTTCTGGTGTCTGATTAAGTTTCCTTCTCCATTTCCTCAAGCCTCAACCTCTTCGGTTTCTTTGCTTAACTCCCGAGCCAAACATCTTCACAATAATAAATCTTCGGTGACAAGAAGCAGCTACACCCGTCTTTCTTCACTCTTAGTTCCTTTTCCATAAATGACTCGAATAAGGTATTAGGCCCTTTATTCATTTGGGGTGTGTTTGAGGCATTACAGAGAACATGCAGACGAGATAAAAAGGCTGCATAGTCTCTGAAGCCAGGCAACGACATATTGCCAAAATAGGAATCACATTGATGCAGAGAAAAGAGAAGGGAGATGGAAGCAGCCTAGAAAAGAAACCATTACATCCAATGCCACGCCATCCCATTTGGCCGAGAGCATCAACGGAGATAAAAGGGGCAGAAGACAAAAGCACAGTGGGGGGATCGTTTTTTGGAGAGTTCTGAAACTCTAGAAGCTTGGAAATAAAGAACAAAATCTGGAGGAATTTTCACATTAATAAAATACAAAATACTTTATTCACATAAATGAGTTATTTAAACACTAATTACCAAAAATGCACCGTTTTATATATATTAGGCAATTTCGATGGACCCCGTAAACAAAATCATTTAGCAAAGACTTTAATGGAGACTCCAACGAAATCAAACTCATTTTAGTGGCCGTAGGAGAAGAAGGTAAGAATTGTCTCACATGAAGAACCACAGTTGAGTCCGTAAGGAGAATATGCTTCATGGCCTCAAAAGAAGACTCCCCACACTTGATTAGAAGCCAAGATTTGAGCGGGCCAGCTTAGCATGGAGAATAGAGACATTCATAAGGATCACTGAGTTCTACACACACAAATTTCTCATAGGAATAATTATTGTACATTTTTCTAAAGGAAAATTTTATCAGTACAAAGTCTTTTGGTGTGAGTGTGCAGTTTTAATGACACAAACCTTAAATATGATGTTATTGTGATTAGTATAAAACACGTCGAGCGGAAAATTTAGTTTCATAAATTGATTAGTTCCCGTATTATCCTGTCGTGTCGTATTTTTATTTAAAAGAATTTAATTTTATACACTATCAGTATAAAAGAATTTTACATATTTAATCATATATTATTATATTAATAAAAATATTTGACTAAATCACTCAATAACTTAAAAGATTTATAAATAAAAACACATGATTAAATAACTGTAAAATTATTTTGTACTATCGGTGGTCAAAGCTAATCTCTTAATTTTACATATCAACAAATTAAAATAATTTTATTCTTTCAACTAATAGATATTTAAGAAAATATCAATTCATACTAATGAGAGATTATTGAGAACAAGATTAATATCTTATAAATTTAATCTTGAAAAACTCATTATATTTTTTTAGACTTAATTTGTTCGACCTTTTTTAAGGATCAAATTCGGGATTTTAAATCTAAATATGAGGAATCAGAGAAACTTAGACTCTACTATTTATTTCACGCGTCACAATGATACATATATATTTTTTTAAATGAAGAGTATGAAAAAAAATAGATAATACTTTATTTTATCTTTTTCAACATCATATTTTCTTGATTAATTCATATCACTTTGTTTTGCTTGCTTTATGTTATTTTATCCCTCTTCTTTTTGCTAGTCCACATAAAAAAAATGAAAAAATAAAAGCTAAATAAACCAAAAACATCAAGTCTTCTTGACATGTTGGTGGTCTTTATTCATCCTTCCATCACATTTAAGGATAATAAAGTAGATATTTTTTTTAAATGTTCAAATAATACAATTCGTTAATAAATTATAGTTTATATGATACTATTCTTGGTCTAAATAATTAAGAATTTATTAATATTAGATCAGAATTCTATCTCTATTTATCATCTTTTTCCCCATTTTTCTTTATCTCTACTAGGAGCTCTTTAGAACTTGGAAAAAAATAAAACACAACTCGCCTAACCCAGACCAAGCCTGATTTGCTCGAGAGCTTGCAAGTAAAAGAAAGAAAAAGAAAAAAAGTAAAGAACAAAAACTTCTTTTCGCTTTTAAAATGTTGTAAACACAAAAAATAGTAACTCCCAGCTAGCACGGTATGCCTGCAACATCTGCAAATGAGACAAAAACCAACAATCAAATTAGCGAAATCTCAGAGATGCAGAAAAAAGAAGAGAAGGGGCGAAGCTCACAAAGGAAACTGACAGACTCATTGCAAGGAGTTTTACTATTTAGGGTGTTATTGGGTAAAATTTATTTGAACAATTTTATTTGTAAATTTATGAATAAACTTTTTCATATAAATTTTATATTAGAGACCAAATCAAGAATATTCTTAGCGTGAAAGGAAACCAATACTGCCCAAACTTTTCCATGTAGATTTTACCTCACTTTTACTCTCAATGCTCTCTGACCAAGGAATACTCCAATGGACGCTCAACGAGAATAAAAAAGGGCAAAAGGTTCACCATCCCTCATTGACAGATATTGTACGTTTTCTGAACCTCAAGCAAATAACAAAAGAGCCCCACCTTGAACGTCCCTAGACCCATTTCCAAGTTTCATTTAGACTCAACCCGTGAACACAAAAGGGCGCGTTATCATCGTCCCCGCCATGTTTAGGACCATTACATAGTCCTTCATTCCCTGCTATTAGATTCAATAGTTCAAATTTGAAACTTTAATCATTATATAAATTTATAAAATAAAATAATAGTTTGTAAATTTAAAAATAATCATTGCTTTAAAATACTAATCTGTCCATGCCTTCTTCCTCCACTCTGTTGCTTCGGGCCTGCCACCCATTTCAGCACAGCCATTTTCAACTGCTTGTCACCCATGTCACGAGACCCTCTTGCTTCGGAGTTTAAACTCCCAACAAAAGTGCCTTGTCTTATTCCATAATTGTCTTTCATGTGTGTCAATCGTGCATAGATATTCTAGGTAAAAAAAGCTTTTTTCTTATAGAACTTAGTTTACAAAAGGCTGATACCATCGTGCACGATGGAAAAAAATTGCCATTGTGTAGTGAGGTAGACACCGCTAACAATCATGACAGTCATGGATGCTGTTGTGAAATAGCGGCCCAAAGGCACAAACAAACAGAGTAGTGCAAAATAAATATGCAAAAGCATAGAGAAAAAATGACAGAGATTAATGTGGTTCAGCTTAAAGCCTACATCCATGAGTAAATGTGACAACCAAATATTTCACTATGGAAATGTGATGGAGATACAAAAGTTGGATGTACTCCACTCAATGCCCAAATCTCAAATGCACCCAGAAGGATAACTCACAGTATTTTTCTCACATGTGTATACTCTCAACTCACAAAAGAGAAGAACTTACAAGAAACAAATAATTCTACTCTATAACTAAAAGGAGGAGAGGATGGATTATTGGTTGTTTAGAATGAACTCCATGGTGTGCTCATTTTATAGAGCTCTTGTTGCAAAGCTTTCAAATGAAAGCATTTAGTGGTTGCGGTAATTGTTGACATTCATGTCACCATCCTTGTGCTCCTAAGTCAATGCGAGTTGCAAATTTTGAATTTTGATAAAGAGCACATGTGGGTATGTTGCGCATGTTATAGACTTTGAAAATTAAACCACACCTAGTCTACAAATCTTCACCTTGGCTTGATTTTCATCAAGTTTAGATTATCAAAATCGCCTTCTCTAGTATGTCAACAAGCATACTCAAATACCCAAACTACCTCTTGACGGAGCAGGCACCGAGTTCCACAAATCAGAATCAACACACTTTGTCATGTGATTAGTAGTACTAAACCTAACGCTGGTTTGCTTTCCACAAAAATAATGTTTGCAAAAGTTAGGCATAATAAATTTTTGATCACTAAGCAAGCCATGCTTGCTCACCATAGGCATACCTGCCTCATGCTTATGACACAAACGAGTAATATCCAAATCAGATGAAGATGATCCTAGTGTAGCACCAATAACCATGCTACCTTGAAGTAGATAAAGATCATTTACCTATAATCACTACAAGAGCACCTTTGGAGACTTTCAAAACTCCACCTTCAGCAGAATACTTATACCCTTGAGAATCAAGAGTACTCAAGGAAATAAGATTTTTCTTTAAGTCAAGAATATGCCTAACAGTAGACAAAGTTCTCACAGTTTCATCATGTGACTTGATTTAGATTGTCACAACGCTGACATCCTTACAAGATGTATTATTTCCCATAAGAACAATACCATTAGTAACTAACTGGTAAGTTATAAACCAATTCCTATTCCAACACATATGGTCAGAACAGCCTAAATCAAGCATCCAAGTATCACCAATTGAACTGGTTGATATTGCAAGAACATTTTTGACATCTTTAGCAACATCTGCTATATCACTTAAATATTTATTTTTTTTGTCTTTGAGCCTTGGACAATCTGTTTTTCAATGCCCTTCTTTCTTACAATATCTACATTTGCCTTTACTTTTGCTACTACTCGAACCAACATTCTTCTAATTACCTCTAGCTACCAAGCCAGATATGGCTCCGTTAAGATCACTGCTATCATGCTCCATCCTTTCACAACACAAAAGTGAGGACTTGACCTCATCAATATCAAGACGCTCACGTCCGTAGATGAGTGTTTCATGAAAATGCCTGTAGGAATGAGGCAAAGAACAAAGCAACATCATTGCTTGTTGCTCACTAGAGAATGTCTCATCCATATTTTTCAATTCCATCACAAGTGATGTTAACTTAGCTATGTGAGTTCTTATTGATGTCTCTTCTGCCATACAAAGCATATATAGATGTTGCAATATACCGAGACGATTAGCTACCGTCTTAGTCATATATAATGACTCCAACTTGGTCCACAATGATTCTACTGTTTTCTTTGAAATGACCTCCTATAGCACATCATTTGTAATGCATAACTGAATAATAGAAAGAGCCCTTTGATTGGCATCTTCTTATTCAAAATCCTTCATTATCTCAGGCCTCTTTTCTTTGCTAGAAAGCTCTACTTTCAAGCTTGCTGTACAAAAATAGCCATCATCCGCACCTTCTGCGTCCCAAAGTTGATGTGATCAGCGAATTGTTGGATATCAAATTTAGATGACATCTTCGAACAAATTTGTCCAGAACTCTATAAGAGCTTTGATACCAGTTTGTTGTGAAATAACGGGCCTAAAAGGCACAAACAGAATAGTGCAAAATAAATATGTGGAAGCATAAAGCAAAGATGACATAAAGAGATTAACATGGTTTGGCTTAAAGCCTATATCCACGAGCAAAGATGACAACCAAATATTTCACTATGGAAATATGATGGAGATACAAAAGTTGGACACACTCCACTTAATACCCCAATCCCAAATATACCCAAAATACCTCAGTATTTTTCTCACCAGTGTATACTCTCAACTTACAAAAGAGAAGAACTCACAAGGAACAAATAATTCTACTCTATAACAAAAAAGAGGAGAGATGGATTGTTGGTTGTTCAGAATGAATTCTGTAATATTCTCCTAAGTACAACGTCATTCTTAAGTTATGACATCGGGCTCGAGAGTTGTTACTTATAAATTAGCGAACCTTTCTTAAATAATTATAGCAAATTTGATGGGTTCATGTAATAACTAGCATAATTCGATTAAAATATATAATAAAGATACAAGTCAGTTACTTAACAAAGCTTTAATAGATATACAATCCCTATTACATTTATATACTCATATGCCTGGAACTATATACAATATAATAAAAGCATTAAGTACTACACTACTGCACTTCTAAGTTCTTTTGCATAGCAGCCTCTTAGTTCTTTGCATCAACCTAGAGGCGATACAGGAACACAAAATATAAGGGTGAGAATTATACAATTCTCAGTAGGGTAACTCCCCAAATACACAATTATAATGTCATCGTCATTGCCCCAGCCACATCAGTTTATTAAAAAAAAGTGGTCATGCATTATATAATAATGGTTTATTTTTAAAGTTCCAAATCATACTTCCGAAGTGGTTACCTTTAACATTCAATCACTTAATGTACATATACCATACTACTCAACATCATATACTACTAACTTTCTACTTAAAAATATTGGTCTCAATATCGATACTAAACTTCTTCACTTGGCATATAAGACAAAGGATTTTTTAGAAATTTTACTTCTTAAACTTGTCTTGGCCCTTGACTAATCTTGTCACCTCTGGGCGTTACGTAACGTCGTCCCAATGTAGCAATAATGGGTAATAGAATGTTTTTCAGGATTGAGCTCATTCCTATATATGATCATTAGATTTGCTTTCTCCAATTCTCACACAGGTCTATTCCTAGTTAGGTTTACTTTCCCCGACTCAATTCAAGGGTAGTTAGGTTTACTTTCCCCAACAGACCGGATTTACTTTCTCCAGCCCAAGAATCATAAATCTTACGTTCTTCTTGGTAGTCAGGTTTACTTTCCCTAACAAAATAGATTTACTTTCTCCAGTCTAAGATTTATAAACCTTATGCTTTTCTTGATATTCAGGTTTACTTTCCCTAACAAACTGGATTTACTTTCTCCAGTCCAAGAAATGCAATCTCATGTTTTTCTCTCACATGCATACAATTATAAGGAGTATTCATATCTATGTGTGTCTAACCTCATTAATAAGTTCACATGCTCAATTATTCATATTCACATTCATCTGCTCATGTCATACTAGTACAAGATGCCATTATTTTATCAATTCAAAGCATCAATTCAATTTCAGCACAATGGCAGATTCCACATATTCGTAGCACAATTTATTCTGTATTTTAAACCATCAAATCCAAGGCTATAAAAATTATCTAAGACATTTCAATGTGTCCAAAAAGTTTCATAAAAATTTCAGAGCATAAAAAGGTCTCTAACTATATTAATAAAATCTCCCAATTTCAAAGGTCAGAAACTATACACTCTCAGCCAATAGCCAGAAGTCTCAATTTTTCTACCCTATCAAATGAACCCAGAACTTTGTATGAAAAATTAGAGTTCGACCTCAATATGTCCTCAACATCCTGTGAAAATTTCAGCTAATAATTTGATCATTTGCTAGGGTAATAAAATTAGATAAATTCAATACTACAAATTGGACTGGCCGACAAGACTTCGACTGTTCGGTTTTTCATTTTTTAAAAATAGTAAAAATGATAAAGAAGATCCAAGAAAATTATTGGAAACTCTTCCATATGTTAGCTTTATCGTATAAAATTTTAGCTCATGATGTCTGAAAATCAGTGAGAAAAATCAAAACATTTCACCTGCTTGCTAAATTCGAGATTTTCAGCGGCATCATTTATAACATGGTTTTGCAAAAAAGGGTTTCCTAACTTCATCAAAACTCTCTACCAAAATTAATATGTCAATATCTATGTGAAATTAATCAATATAACTGAATAGTTCTAGACAATTCAATCAGAAACCAATAGATCAAAATTGGAAAGAAAAGAGAACAAATAAAACGCTACTTAAATCTCTATAGCTCTTTACCTAAAACAATCTTCCCCAAGTGTTTTTCTTCGTTCAAAATCCTTCCAAATAGCCCTTAAACCTCTCTTTGGTAGTGATGTATGATGGCTCAAAGTGATAAAATAGTGATGGATTAAAATTCTAATCGGTTAGTTTGGTAGATTATAAAGAGTAGAACATGTTTTGTAAAGGAAATTGGAAGTTTTATCAACTCTAGGTTAAGGTTTTTGAGGTTGGAAATCAATTTTGGAGCTTTTAAGAAGAAGAAATGGAGGTTTCTATTCTTGCCCCTTTGCTGGCCGAGAATGGAGGATGAAAATGACAAGGTTTGGTGGCTTTAAATGATATGTTAGTTTAATCTTTATCTAATATAAAATCCAAACTTTTCTTACAAGAAAGCAAGATAAATGGCTATGATTTAATCTTGTAATTCAAGATTAAATCTTAGCCTTACACTTGGTATATAAAGGATAGACACTATCCTTTTATAAGATCAAACTATCTTTCGGTGTTAGAAATCGCACATCGAAATTTCATCGAACGGGTAAAACAGTGTACCCGAGTAATCAAACATTGCCCGAAAATTAATTCCAGTATACAATCCTCATTCCTTACTATTTCTAATCTCAATCCTCTAATTTCTCAGTTTCCGGTATCTCCGGGTCACGATTCTACTGTTTTGGCTGTCCCAGTGAGCCGATGGGACCCACAGGTTACTATTCACTTTTTTTTTTTAACAAATCTGTTGAACCATTCTCATCATTGTTAAAGCTATTAGATTTTTGAAATCATGACTAATAAAGCTCAAATTAATTTTTAACTAATTTTTTAGGGTGTTATAAATTCTATGGTGTGCTCCTTTTATAGGGGTCTCATTGCAAAGCTTTCAAATGAAAGCATTTAGTGGGTGCAATAATAGTTGACATTCATGTCACCGCCCATGTGCTCCTAAATCAATGTGTTTCAAATTTTGAATTTTGATAAAGAGTACATTTGGTTTTGTTGTGCATGTTATAGGCTTTGAAAATTAAGCTACACCTAGTCTACAGATGCACCTTCTCGATTGTACATAGCAATGTTTTCGTAGTTTGCCATGGGAAACCTCACATTGTATATCCACCTCTTAAACAAGATATAATCTTTGTGACCACTAGGTTTGTAATAGAAGGAAGGAAAAAAAAATTCTAAACTTTGTTTGTGGGAGGTTGGATAGATTAAGGGGTGGCAGTAGGTTAAGGAATAGTGAAATAGGTAGATTCAACAGCACTTTTACACACCAAGGTTTGAGAGAGTGAAGGATCATATATGTTAATTTGGTTGAAATGGAAATTAAAAGATTGAACAAGCTTACTTTAGCCATTTTATAATAATTTTAGGAGGAACATTATATCATCTAGAAGAGATGTTGGACCTTATTAAAACGAACCAACACAAACACTCTCAACAACCAAATCAAAACAAACACAAAATAACCCCTCATCTACCTTTTCAAATGACCCAAACATCCCAAGCCATCGTTCATCAACAATCACAACTCTCTAGAAACTCCACAAATCTCATAGCTACAGAAACACCAATAACCAAATCAAACCTAGCAACAAGACAAAGCTCAGAACAAAAATTAAGGAGAAAAAAAAAGAGAAGCGTGATCCTCACACCACCAGTCAGCGATTGCTACTGCATAGCGCCCTATCGTCCATCGACACCATACGCCATTTCTACCTGCAGCCACAACCTCACACAACAGCACCATCACTTCTGCCCTTCTACTTTTGGGACTAAAATTTACTAGGTATTTTTCTTTTTATTTTTGTATATGGTTGTTTTTCTTTCTTCAATCTTATTTTTATGGGTCTAGAGCTTCATTTTGGGCTAGGGAAGTAAGTTTTGGGTGCAGTTTCTTATTGTTAGAATCATTTTCAATTTTTTTTTGCCTCCAGTTTTCTATTTTTGATACTGTTCTACTTCATCTTTTTAAAGTAATTAAAGGTCAATATATTTTTAACATTTAGTTATAGCAATTGATTGCAGCATGTACTACAAGTTTTTTGAGCCAAAAATTTACCCCTAGGTTCCTTGACTAGAAGGCTTTTGGGGAAAAGTCACATAAAACAAAAGATCATTGCATATGTAAGCTTGTGATAATGTGCTCAATTGGATGCCGTTATCTTGATAAGTAAAGTTTTTTTTTTATAAAAGAATATATTTTTGTGGTTTTTAGTATGTATGGGTAATTTTTTTAAGTTAAAGCAAAATCGTTAGAAAAAAAAATTTATTGAAGATTGCATTGCTTGATAACCATGTGAGCTACCAATATGTAATTCAACCTCTTAATACAATTTAACAAATATGAAAGTTGCCACACCATGCAGAAAAAAAATCGAATAACATTATTTTTCTAAAAAATAAAAAAATATGTTGAAAAATCATCTTACTGTTTTCCACAGTTCTCTCAAGGAAATAGTTCAAATAAATGGCACAACTAAACATTTACTTTTGCGTTTTGGAATTACTTAAGTGATCTTGCAAATGTTGTAATATCCTTTGTTATAAGCCATTTTAGCTCACATTCATCTGCACTAGCTTTGCTCTACCAGCAATATATTTAGGTTGAAAGTTGCTCAAGAAGGGGGTTAAATCATACTTTAACTTCTTTGATTTTCTGAAAACTTTAAACAATGTCTATCTAGTGTATACTTGAAGTGCAGCGGAAAACTTGGTTAGTAATGTCCAGAAAGGGACTTTTTGAACTGAGTTGAAAAATTGAAAATAGTTAAGATAAATTTTAAAAAATGAATGAATGTAAATCACAAAAGCAAAATGTAAAAGAGATAGAAGGAGTAGAAAGATATTACACATAAGGTTTTTATACTGGTTTGACCAATCCTACCTACATCCATTTCTCAATAATATGTTAAGTTCCATTAATTCCCTTTCTCAACCCAAAAAAAGAACGATAGTCTTTACTTAGCCTTCTCAAGCTAACTTAAATAACCAATAATTCACTCTACTATCATTTTCATGTAGCCTTTGACTAACTTCTCCAAGCTAATTCGCATAACTAATAACTCACTCTACTGTCACTTCTAAGTAGTCTTTGAATACCCTATCCAAATTAACCTTACAATGATCACCACTGGACTAGAGTACAATGATTTGTTTAAGGTTGGTTCGCTCCAATAAACAAATACTCAAGTTTTCTGAAGAAAAACCAATATAAGTTCTAAAATTTTAAGTGACTTCTTTCTAAACTATTCTTCCTAAGAAGAACATATTATCTAATCTGAACTAAAAAGAAGATTTCTATAAAGATAGAAACTTATTACAAGATGTAAAGAAGAAGGATTCATGTTTTTAGCAATTCTGTCAATAATTAGCAAAAGTCTTGAGTTGTAAGTACTTGACATCCTTTTATACTTGATTTTTAAATCAGACTATTGCCCCCTTAATTTTGCTTCCACTTGACACATGTAGATAGGGAAACCCATCTAAACGAGTAGCTTGGCTTTTTTTTTATAGGCACAGAGACTGTTGTCAACTAGGTAGTTTCTAAGTGATACTTCAAAAACAACTTTTTAGTTTTCGGCCATGGTTTCTTATCACATTCTTCTAGAAGCTGGGATATTTGACCAAGTGAAAAAGGTAGATGTCATTATCAGCCCCTTTTTAGGTGTCGACGTTAATATGAAATTTAAATTTTCCCTTCTTTTCTGCACATTGCACCATTTCTAATTACTCGTGCTTTCTTATAGGCATTTTCAGTTGCTAAACTTCACTTTGATCTTCATTTCTTCAATTTGAGCTTAATAGATATCTTTTTCTTGAGATTGAATATTGCATTCACAACTTGCTTCAGAAAATGATGGATTTCTTCATTGATTAGTGCTTTCTGAATATGTGAACCATTTTCTGAAGATCTGGACTTGGTTTCTGAGTTGGAAAATCCTTTCTCATGTGACTAACATAAACATATTCATTTTAGAGCTATTCTTCACATCATTTAGGTTTTGAATCTCTTTGAATAAGATTATAATTATGTTGAAACATGTCATTGTGAAAAATTGACTCGTTGATTGAAATAATATGTTTGTGAGAAAGGTCCTGTAAATGCTACAAAAAGTCAAGTGAAATACTAGTTCTTTCTTCAAAATATTGTTGTCATTAAAAACCTTAAGCATTGAAGATTTTTGAAGGGTTCTATAGCAAACAATCTCCTCCCTTTCGATGATGACAAACCAAATTTTGAGAAAATATTTTGGAGAATACTTTAAAGAAAAACTTTCAAGGTTAGGACCTTGAATAAGAACTTTGAAATAAAAAACATGTATCAGTGCTGGAAGGAATCTTTGTATCAGATTTAGACATTGCATTATATACAAGCCTAAGAATTCTTTCAGGGTATATGTGATGGTAGGAGTTTTCAGAAAGTAGCTTGCTCAAGGTTTCTTATTGATTTTATCACAGTATATATTAACCTTAGTAAGCTAGAATCATAGCTATATTTGGAAATGACATTCTAAATGGTATCAGAGCATTTTGACTTTTGAAGGAAAAAAATAGCTTGATTATCAATGTCATTGTTACTTTCTGAACTCAATCGATTAATGTATTTGAGTTTATAATGATAATCCTTATAATTTTAAAATTTATTAGAACTTAACTACTCAATACACTTTTTTCTAAAAGGATTTGGAAAACTCATCTTTCTTAGAGAATCAATATTAGATTTTTATGTAATCAACAATTTAAAGCATGAAACTAATAATTTTGAAGGATATGGGCTTTTTTGAGATGCATATGCTAGATTGTAAGCTTGTATATTAGAGCATCGAAAAAATATCTAACAAATGCTAGACATATATGAGTGTCAAAGTATACAAATGTATTCGAGTGTGTGATCATGTATCAATATAAGTTTTAGAGTAGCAAATCACTTATACATATCAAAGCAAATGAGATACATAAGCTTATTAGAGCAAATATCAGAGCATCAAATTAAATACACACATACACACGAATATATATATATATATATCAATGCATGTGACAGATCATGATATGTAATTATTAGAGCATAAAGAAAATACTAAGCATATCATAGCATGGATTAATCTTGAATTCAGAGCATAAAGAAGTGATAAGGCATCAAATCATAAACAGAATGTATCAAAGCACACAAAACATATCAGACCATAGCTAAAATGAGAAAAAAAACCAGAGCATGTATTGGAATAAAAATTTTTCCCAAAAGACAAAGAAATGGTCCAAAAACAGAAGAAGAAAATGATATGCATGACTTTTGGAAGGGCATTCCCCCTTAACTTTACCCCCTTCGACTCTCAGCACAAAGATTTTTCTTTTTAATCTTTTTTTCCTTTTTGTGATCAGTAAAAAAGTTGTGCTGGAAGTCACACCATCATCGGGCCCCTCTTCTGAGCTCACAAAGAAATTGTAGGAGCAACTGCTCATGCCTTCTCATTTGAGCTCTAATGTCTCTATTGGATGCTTTAATTCAGTCTAGTTTTCTAGCTATATCTCTCTAATTGTGCAGTCATAGCTGGACTTCTTAGAGACTTGATTATGGTTCAGGTTGAGGTTAGGCAGGTATTTGAGCAGGTGGTTCTAGGATAGGTTGGGGTCCAGGTGATGGGATGTCTAGAGGAATTGTATCCCTAGACCTGGGCGAGTCAGCGTTTTCTTTTAGGACAGTAGCAGCAGTAAGTAAAGTTATTGGTGGAGCATTAGTAGGTGGATTAATTAGTGCAGAAGTAGTGGCAGTGGGAGCGGGAACAACATCAGCAGAACCAGTAGGAACAATAGTAGTTGTTAGCTCCAAAACCTTTCAGAAAGCATTACAGCTTAGAGTTTTGAGTGACAACAAAATCAATTTTATTAAAATATTTTAAAGAATGACTAATCTTTTACTTGAGTTTTTGGAGCATTCAATAGGACCATTCTTGTTAACATACAAGTCCTATTAACAAGTTTTATTTTTATGTTATCATGTTTGAACATGTTTAATCTCATTTAAAGAGATTCAGAATTTAGATGAAGTGAAAAATAATCCTTCAAAAGGACTTAAGTATGTTATACACACAAGGAAAGAACTTCCAAGGCCAGAAACTAAGTTCAGATCTTCATAAAGTGGCATTCATGTTCAGAATGTGATATGTAATGAAGAAATCTATTTTTCTCTGAAGCAAGTCATGGTTACTGTTTTCAATCGTGATAATATAATCACAAACAAGTTCTAATTAAAGAAATAAAGATCAATGAGAAGACCAAAAACTGAATAAACGCTTTAGACAGCATGTTTACTCATAAACGGTGTATGCTTTACAAAATGAAAGGGAAATTCAAATTTCAAATTAAAGTCAAACCCAGAAATAGATGATAGTGATATCTTATCTTTTAATTTGGTTAACCGTCTCAGCTTCTAGAAGAAAAAGTTCAAAAACAATGTTTAGAAAGCAAAAAGTAATTTCTGAGTATGGACTCATAAACCTTATTTGTCAATGATCTCTGCAACTATAAAAGTAGTTTTGACATATCCAAGCTAGTTTTCTAGATTGCTTTTTCAAGAAGCAAAAAAAAAATAAAATGATCAACACATGTCACAAGAAAAACAAATAAAAGGATAACAGTCTGAATTTGAAGATCAAGTATAAAAGGAGGTCAAGTGCTTACAACTAAAAAGACTTTTGGCTAAAATGTTTGAAAATTTATCAAGAATGCAAGAATCCTCCTTCTTCTTTTGTGAAGTCATCATCACTTATAATCAATTTCTGTTTCTATAAATAATCTTCATTCTAAGTACTTATTAGATAACATCTTCTTCCTAGGAAAAATTGTTGGAAAGTAGTTATTCAAGTTTTCAGCTTATACACTTTTATTTTGAGAAAACTTTGAGTGTTTTTCTATTGGAGTGAACTAACCTTCAAAAATCTCTATATCTTGATACAATAGCGATCATTATGAGTTTGGCTTGGAGAAGCTAGTCAAAGATTATGTGAGAGTGATAGTAAAGTGAGCCACTAATCACGTGAGATAGCTTGAGAAGGTTGTTGAAAGACTATCTAGCTACAGGCTATTGAGAACTAGATGTAAGCAGGTTGGCCTAACTAGTGTAAAAACACTTTGTGTCGTATCTCTCTACTTGGTTTATCTCTTTTACAATCTGCTTCGTAATTCATAATATAATGCGCTTCTAAAAAATAGTTTTAACTAGTTTTCTTATTATCCACTTAGTTCAAAAAGTTACTTTTTGATCTTCACTAACAAGTTTTCTGTTGCACTTTAAGTAAATACTGATAATTTTTGTTTAAAGTTTTCAAAAACAGGGAAAAGAAAAGTGAAACCACAATTTAACCCCCTTCTCGTGCACTTTTCAACCTACAACTAGCATCAATGCTTAGGACTCTAAGGGGTTGAGCATTCTAACGAGTGTAGAGGTTAAAAGATCCTCAGGATAAATGGCATAGAATATTCACATTGCAGAAGGACACTCTATAAACAGAGCTTCATTCTTTGACATTGGAAACTATGTGTACTAGAAAGACAAAATGGTGCTGTTTATTAAATACAT